>CM060253.1:18406067-19117566 GCA_030684275.1 Acipenser oxyrinchus oxyrinchus
GCGTGTGTGTGTGTGTGCGCTTGTATGTCCACGTGGTTATTTTAAGTAAAGAAATAACATTACAGCAGAACAAGCTGATCCGCTCCTATTATACTAAAATGTCCGCTGTTTTGGGGAGAGATTCTCTGTGAATAACCACGCGAGCTTAGTCCTTACAATTGTATTTAATAGAGCAAGCGATTTTGAACAGTTCTGTCTATGGCATTCATTACTTGAAAGATGCGCTTGCAAAGTCGACCCCCCCGCCGCGCCGCGCGCGCTGCTTCCCTCCCTCCAAAGCAGAGTTGCCAGGTCCGCGGTTTTCCCGCGGAATTGGGCTACTTAAAAAAGACAGCCGCGGGAAATATTTAGGAGTCGCTGGTTGCTACTTTTTGGGCTACTTTCAAGAGGTCTCGTGGTTTTTTGGGCTAGTTTACTTTATATACAGTACTGTGCAAAAGTTTTAGGCAGGTGTGAAAAAATGCTGTAAAGTAAGAATGCTTTCAAAAATAGACATGTTAATAGATTATATTTATCAATTAACTAAATGCAAAGTGAGTGAACAGAAGAAAAATCTAAATCAAATCCATATTTGTTGTGACCACCCTTTGCCTTCAAAACAGCATCAAGCATCAATTCTACTAGGTACACTTGCACACAGTTTTTGAAGGAACTCGGCAGGTAGGTTGGCCCAAACATCTTGGAGAACTAACCACAGTTCTTCTGTGGATTTAGGCAGCCCTCAGTTGCTTCTCTCTCTTCATATAATCCCAGACAGACTCGATGATGTTGAGATCAGGGCTCTGTGGGGCCATACCATCACTTCCAGGACTCCTTGTTCTTCTTTACGCTGAAGATAGTTCTTAATGACTTTCGCTGTATGTTTGGGGTCGTTGTCATGCTGCAGAATAAATTTGGGGCCAATCAGATGCCTCCCTGATGGTATTGCATGATGGATAAGTATCTGCCTGTACTTCTCAGCATTGAGGAGACCATTAATTCTGACCAAATCCCCAACTCCATTTGCAGAAATGCAGCCCCAAACTTGCAAGGAACCTCCACCATGCTTCACTGTTGCCTGCAGACACTCATTCGTGTACGCTCTCCAGCCCTTCGGCGAACAAACTGCCTTCTGCTACAGCCAAATATTTCAAATTTTGACTCATCAGTCCAGAGCACCTGCTGCCATTTTTCTGCACCCCAGTTCCTGTGTTTTCGTGCATAGTTGAGTCGCTGGCCTTGTTTCCACGTCGGAGGTATGGCTTTTGGCCGCAAGTCTTCCATGAAGGCCACTTCTGACCAGACGTCTCCGGACAGTAGATGGGTGTACCAGGGTCCCACTGTTTTCTGCCAGCTCTGAGCTGATGGCACTGCTGGACATCTTCCAATTGCAAAGGGAAGTAAGCATGATGTGTCTTTCATCTGCTGCAGTAAGTTTCTTGGCCGACCACTGCGTCTACGGTCCTCAACGTTGTCCGTTTCTTTGTGCTTCTTCAAAAGAGCTTGGACAGCACATCTGGAAACCCCTGTCTGCCTTGAAATTTCTGCCTGGGAGAGACCTTGCTGATGCAGTATAACTACCTTGTGTCTTGTTGCTGTGCTCAGTCTTGCCATGGTGTATGACTTTTGACAGTAAACTGTCTTCAGCAACCTCACCTTGTTAGCTAAGTTTGGCTGTTTCTCACCCAGTTTTATTCCTCCTACACAGCTGTTTATGTTTCAGTTAATGATTGTGTTTCAACCTACATATTGAATTGATGATCATTAGCACCTGTTTGGTATAATTGTTTAATCATACACCTGACTATATGCCTACAAAATCCCTGACTTTGTGCAAGTGTACCTAGAAGAATTGATGCTATTTTGAAGGCAAAGGGTGGTCACACCAAATATGGATTTGATTCAGATTTTTCTTCTGTTCACTCACTTTGCATTTAGTTAATTGATAAATATAATCTATTAACATGTCTATTTTTGAAAGCATTCTTACTTTACAGCATTTTTTCACACCTGCCTAAAACTTTTGCACAGTACTGTATATATAAAAAAGAATAACTTTATTAAAAATGAATAAACTTTTGCAGCCTATCCGCTGCAGTGCACACAAACTATGTAAAACTGTGTTTCCCAATAAAATAACATATTGCGCATGACCACAACCACCACTGACTGTGCATGACCATGCGAGTGAACAGGACGAACGATTGTGTTAATTGACAGTAAAAAGCAGCCATTTTAAGAAACAGCGTAGTAACATCGAACCTGCTAAAAAGCAGGAAAAATAAAGAAGTTTAATTTGAACCAGAGATGCCACTGGGTAAGTGGGCTAAATACGGAAAAAAAATACTGCAAAGACTGGGAGAAAAAAAAAGGGTTAAAAGAATGGATTAGCAGTGTACCTGGCGATGACTCAAAAGCAGCGTGTAGGTACTGTAAATGTGAAGTGCGAGCGCATCACAGCGATCTGTTAGCTCACAGTAAGACAGAGAAACATATTAGAAACGCGGCTCCCTATTCAAATGCAAGAAGCTTATTTGACACAGGATTTAAGAAACAAGTTGACAATTCCGTTAAAATATGTGAGTTGAAGCTGGCAGCCCATATTGCTTGCCATTCCAGCATCCTCACCGTAGATCATTTGGGATGCATAGTCAGGGAAGTTGCACAGAAGGATATTAGTCTTCATAGAACAAAATGCTCAGCACTTATAAAATCTGTCATCGGGCCCGTTGTTCATCAGGAGATGCTTGAAGACATCGGCAAAGAGCCATACTCTCTAATTGTGGACGAAAGCACAGACATCAGTGCAAACAAGCAACTCTGTGTGGTGTTCAGGTACTTCAGCAGAAAACTTGAACGATCGTGACATCGTTTGCGGGATTGTTAGCTTGCCAGCCAGTGATTCTCACAGCATTGCAACAGCCTTGTTCAAATTCTTAAAGGAAAACAAATTGGAAGTGGAAAGATGCATTGGTCTGGCAACAGACGGTTGCAATACAATGTGTGGGAAAAATAATTCGGTACTAACAAAGTTCAGGGAGGTGAATCCAAAAATTGTGTACATCAAGTGTGTTTGTCATTCACTGCAGCTCTGTGCATCTAAAGCAATGGACGTACTTCCTCGAAACATTGAGTACATGGTATCACAGACGTACTCGTGGTTTTCCCACAGCACTCAGCGTCAAAATAAGTACCGCGATCTCTATGCCACCATTAATGTTGGAGAAGCCCCGCTGAAGATTTTGCAGCTTTCTGACACAAGATGGCTTGCAATTAGCCAGTGCGTTGATCGAGTGCTTTCTCAGTACGAAGAGCTAAAGTTGCACTTTCAGCTTACAAAGGACACTGAAAGGAACTACAATGCTGAACTGCTGTACCAGATGTATTCAGACCCCATAAACAGAATGTATCAGGTTTTTCTTCAGCCCCTCGTCACTGAGGTCAACAGAATAAACAAGCTGTTTCAGCTTGACAGTGCCAATCCAGTGAAACTTCTTGCTGATTTAATGACATTTTACCGCAGTTTGATCCAACGAATCATGAAACCTCACGATTTTCCAACATGGTCATCTGTAATGGATTTTGACATAACGTCCGACAGAAACAGCTTGCCACTTTCAGCAGTGGACTTCGGGATCAAGTTCCAGTTAGAACTGTCAGAATCAAAGATCGAACCCCAGAAAGCAGAGGATATCAAACGCAGATGCAGAGATTACATGTTCGAGTTACTGAAACAAAGATTGCCTCCTAATATCCAGCAACTTGAGTCACTTGCCGTTCTCAGCCCATCTGTTATACTCAGTTCCAAAAAGCCACAGCTGGCAAATTTATCATTTTTGCCACTTTACAATGGAGATCTTGGCAAACTCGAACAGCAATGGCGAGCTTTGAACAATTTACACTGGGAGCACACTGAAGACAGCCAAATTGAAGAGTTCTGGGTTGAAGTGGCTAAACACACCGATGCAGCTGGTGATAAAGATTTCACTAAACTTGGTCTTTTTGCCTTATCTCTTTTAGCCCTACCATTTAGCAATGCATCAGTGGAACGTGCTTTTTCACAAATGGCCCTAATCAAAACCAAACTTAGGAACCGAATGCAAGAGAAATTGTTGGAAAACATTCTTAGGGTCAGAGCATATATGCAGCGTAATAAGTGTTGCTGCAACCAATTCCAGCCATCCAAAGCAATGCTGTCACTGTTTACAGGCGACATCTATGAAGCAAATAACGTAGAAGATGGTGCCGACTCAGAGGAGCTTTTTTGAAACTAAAACAAATATATATAAAAAAAACAACAACAAAGTAAAAATGTTTTATTTTGTACATAGTTTTTTTCTTTTGGACTTTTTTCTTTGTACATATTTAAAATCGACTTGAGATACACCTGCGTGATGATAACAGCTGGCCCTTGCACGAGGAGTTTGAAGGTAAGAAGTAAAACATGTTTTTAATGTGTTATTTCAGTGCATGGGGCATACTTTCAATTAACTTAACTTTTTTGTGTTTTTTTTTTTTTTAAAAGGCAAGCTGTTGGCTCTATTTTTTGCAGTTTGTTAGGTGCATTTAATTGATGTGGCTGTTTAATTGATTTAATTGATGTGATCATCAAATTAGATTGGTGGCATAACTTTAAAAGATTGAACTGTTTTCTTCTTTGGGAAACGGTAGCAGCATTAAAGGATAGGGCTACATGTTAATAGTAATAAGCTTGGTTTCAGTAAAAAAACGAAAACAAATTGGGCTAGTTTTGGGCTAGTTTTGAAGTGACTTTGGGCTATAAACACTGTAGAAATCTGGCAATCCTGCTCCAAAGCGTCTTTTCAATGGCTTACACGCGCGGCTGTTTTGCAGCAGATTCAGGATTTGTGACTGTGTTGTAAAAATAATTATATGACGATTTTTAAGCAAACTGTATTCGTGTGATTTGTAAAGCGCATATATTAAACATATTAGTATTACGATTGTGTTGTGGTTTAAAAATACGTGCGTTTTTTTTTTTTTGTGCCTGCTGTTCAGTTACAACTGCGTTTCAAAAAAAAAAATGATTACTAGACATTTCTATACAGCACGAGATCACGGTATTTTTTTCAAATAATTAGTGTGTTTCAGTATGTCTACAGTTCTGTATATGCCTGCATGTGCACAAGGTTATTTTAAATAAATAAACAACATTAGGGCAGAGATTACAGTCATTTTTCTCGTACTTAGTGAGCGCGTGTGTGTGTGTGTGTAGCGCGCGCGTGCTGCATTTCTTTTCCCAGCGTTGAAGCAGCTGCAATAGTTCTTAAAAAAAAAAGTTCTTAGTTATAGTATGAGGCATTGTACACTGTACAGTGTGTATGTGTAATATAATACTAGCCATCCCAGTGTAATTACTGTGTTTAAAGTTACACGAGTTAGTCAAACAGTTTTTGCAAGACACCAGCAAAAAAATGGCTGCCTTTTTTTCCCTAGACCTTGCTCACGTTTCCATGGCAACAGGTCCCTAGTGGTGGGAATGTATCATTTCAGGGTATTTTTTGGGCAAAAATGCCATATCACCCACATTGATTGGCTCATAGCAGCCATGTTTGTTCATGTAGGAACTTTTCCTGAATAACTTTTTTTAGAGGACACTACAAAGATATCATATACCCAAGATTCACGTCAATCGGCCAAAGGGTTCATGAGGAGATGTCGTTTAAGCGTTTTAAGCAAAATTTTCACACCACGTTCACCACACCATGTTACCGATCAACTTTTTTCTTACGTAAAATCAATCTTGGACAGGAGCGCACTATGTACAAAAATTTTCACAGCTGTACTATGTACCGTTCATGAGAAGACGACATTTGAAAATTTCCCAAAAATTTCATTAAATCCAAGATGGCTGCCACACCATATGACCAAAAGCCGCCATATTGACCATGGCACAACATCCCATAGTCCTCTACGTCCGTGACAAATTTCGTGAGTTTTCGTGCAGCCGTTTAAAAGTTATAGGCTTTTGTAATTTGGGAGGAAGGAAAAAAAATAAATAATAATAATAATAATAATAAATCTTTACAACAACAATAGGCTTCCCGGCCATTCTGGCCTGGAAGCCTAATAATAATAATAATAATAATAATAATCTTTACAACAACAATAGGCTTCCCGGCCATTCTGGTCTGGAAGCCTAATAATAATAAAAATCTTTACAACAACAATAGGCTTCTCGGCCATTCTGGTCTGGAAGCCTAATAATAAAAATCTTTACAACAACAATAGGCTTCCCGGCCATTCTGGCCTGGAAGCCTAATAATAATAAAAATCTTTACAACAACAATAGGCTTCCAGCCATTCTGGCCTGGAAGCCCAATAATAATAATAATCCTAACAAAAAACAATAAGCTTCCCCAGCCTACGGCTTGGAAGTCTCATAATAATCCTAACAAAAACAATAGGCTTCCTCAGCCTACGGCTTGGAAGCCTAATTACAAAACAGTCCCTTTAATTTTATTTCAAAAAGAGCTGAAAAATGAGGTGAATTACTCACCTCGATTCTACTTTTAAATTGTATTTAATTTTTCCAGTCGCCTAACTTCAGGTTGTGTTTTAGTTTAACAGAGGTGTCCTGACAGTTTTTTTTTTTAAGCATAAAAATGAATACCCATTGCAGTGTACACTGATAGCAAGTCCTTCAGGCTCCAGTATTTCACCAAACATACCACAAAGCACTTTGGGGTATTGAAGGATACACAAAAGATGTATTACGGTATTACAGTGTCCACACTTGTGCCTACACCGCACTACCTGATGATCTAATTAGAACTGGACTCGAGACTACCTCCTGAGGAGTCCTCGACTCCGGTTCTCGAGTCCGGTATTAAACGCCATGAGTGTGGGACGCAAACCGTATTAGCACTTTTAAGCCAGTTTAAAGGCAACTAATACAGTTTAAAGGCATAGTGTGGACAGTGCCTTAGACGTACCCCCGGTTGATAATCCCTGCGGACTACAGTATTGTATGAATATAATAAATATTAATTTTGTTCAACCAAACCTTGCAAAAATACAAACATTGCAGTTGTCGCTGTTTAATGATCATTAGTTTACCCGGGCAGTATGACTATACGGACTCAAGAAAAGAAAAATCACACACACACACACACACTTAAAACAGTAAATAAGAACATAAGAAAGTTTACAAATGAGAGGAGGCCATTCAGCCCATCTTGCTTGTTTGGTTGTTAGTAGCTTATTGATCCAAGAATCTCATCAAGCAGCTTCTTGAAGGATCCCAGAGTGTCAGCTTCAACAACATTAAATTAAATCCAGCTCTTACCAGGACAGAATTGATTCAGTTGCACATAAAAAAGTGCATTTGGCTGGCAATTCAGTTTCACTTTTTACATGCTGTCATTTTGGTAGCCTCCAGTACCTTGCATTTTTTTTATTTTTTCCCCCCAATCTGTCCAAGAAGCAATGGACACATTAAAACACTAAAGTCAGAATAAAGAAGAAAAAAGAAATCACTGACCTACTGTATTTTCATATAACACAAGTTATGACAGATGTGCATAACATATTATTATTATTATTATTATTTGTTTATTTAGCAGACGCCTTTATCCAAGGCGACTTACAGAGACTAGGGTGTGTGAACTATGCATCAGCTGCAGAGTCACTTACAATTACGTCTCACCCGAAAGACGGAGCACAAGGAGGTTAAGTAACTTGCTCAGGGTCACACAATGAGTCAGTGGCTGAGGTGGGATTTGAAACGGGGACCTCCTGGTTACAAGCCCTTTTCTTTAACCACTGGACCACACAGCCTCTTATACAATATGACTTTGATTTTCCACACCCCAGTTACATAGCAACACCCTTGACACTGCCATGTTAAGACTATATAAATTGTTCAGTCAAATTATTGTTTAACCCAAAAGAAATTGCAACAGAATTTTTTTTCACTTTTATGTATTTCTGAGAGCTCCCCAGAACAACATATTAAAAGTCTACCAGAATATATAGGGTGGAAATATTTTAAAGTAATTTCAGTTTTTTGTTCTAATCCTCCTATTTTTTGCTGTTTGTAGTTGTATTTTACCATGTTGTGTTTTTGATGTTGAAAGCCAATAAAAATGTGTTCACAAAAAAAAAGTATTTCTATCTTTGTATCTTTTTTCTAAAATAAGTCTGAAAGTAAACATCAGTCAGCCACGGTAGTTCAAATAAATAAATAAATAATCTTCAATGCTATCTGAAGATTTAATACTGGTTGTGATCATGGTTTGCTGTAGTACTTGATAGACATGTCAGATTCTTTTCAAACTGATCCTTTAGATTGATTTTTGACATCAAACGATTTTGTGTTATTCTTTTGATTCTGTCTGCTAGTGAAGCACTATAAAAACACATGCTGGGCAATGTGACCCCCGAGAACGTTGTCGAGTCTTCTGTAATCCACGAAACATTGCCAGCGAGAAAAAGAACATGGTCTGTTCTGCGGTCAGCATGCAAAGTATGAAGAAAAAAAGCATTTTATGTTATCCCAGTTAGAACCAAAGACTTCCAAGACTCTATTGCTCAGTTATGTAAAGACAGGAACGATGATTGGTCCAACATAGTTGAGGGCAGACTTGCATATGCACAGGATCTCCATGCTGCATATGCAGTTTATCATCAAACATGCAGTTTAAACTTCAATGATAAAATCACTGAATGGTAGGCCAAATGTTGTTACATTCCACAGCACTGCCTCATCAATTTATAACCAGCCACAGCATGCAGATTTTGAGGCACAGAAGCTCAGAATAGTGGAGACAGCTGTCAAGCTAATAAAAAATGACATCAAGTCCTTGGATATATCATGTGATACTTAACCATCCAGTAAGGAAATGTCTTCTGTTGATGAGTGTATTAAATTAATTCATGAATCACTGCAGCTGTTGGTGAAGGTGCTGATGTAAAGCTAGCATCACTTGGACAAGCTCTTATGCAAGCAATGAGACCTAGGCTCCTTTTGGCACCACTTCAGCTTGGACTTGGGGTGCAGATGCATCACTACACAGCATTGTGAGTGGTCTCACAGCAGATAGTTCAGTAAACGCTGACAAAGCCAAACAGCTGGGGGACAAGATACTGGATTTACTTGATGAAGAAAACATTCAGGACTACTCATTAAAAAAAAAAACTAGCAGTAACTCTAGTTTCAAGGACAGCAGACAGAATCAATGAGGAAACAGTACAAGTTGACCCTCAGCTGCTATTTGAGAGACTGATTGTTGTAGGAGAAAGGTAAGAAGACCGACCATCACCATTCAAGTATGACCTCTGAAGTTTCCCACCAGCAATTTTGACTCTTCCACTCTTCCAAGGCAAGCAGATGCTATTTGGGCACACTGACGAACACACGCTTTCCTCTGAAGCCGACCACTTCTTTTCACTCTGCAGACCCACACTGCAGCCACCTCAGAGCTACAGCGTCAGAGGACAACGCAGCTGTAGGCAGCTTATAGGCAAGCCCGCAGGCGCCCAGCCAGTCCACAGCTGAGGAGATCCTGGCCAACCTAAGTCCTCCCCACCCGGGCGATGCTCAGCCAATTGTGCGCCGCCCCTTGGGAGCTCTCGTCCATGGTCACCAGTGGAACAGCCTGGACTCAAACCGATGACCTCCAGGCTACAGGGCGCATCCTGCACTCCATGTATTGCCTTTGCCGGATGCGCCATTCGGGAGCCCTGCATTATTATTGTTTGTTGATTTTTTTTTTACATGTATTTAAGGGAAAAAATATCTTGTCTGTCAGAAATGACACGGACGATAGAAATGAGAAACATATATCACAGCGTATTTTGCATTGCATCGATTTACCACCTTGCCAAAAAAAAAACATTTGGGAAGTTGCAATGGCAGAGACTATTAAAAAAAAAAGTCTCCTTTATGTTTTTACCTGAAATTTCTACTGTATGGCTCCTTTGTTTTGTAATTAATTCACAAGCGTAAAGTAAGGCCTTTCTTACTGCTGGGATATTTTTAATGGAGTGTTACATATAATGAATTTGATAACGTTCTGCAAATCAACAAAAATTTGAATACATGTCTGAATCTTGAACAGACATCTGAACATGAAAATACCATGTTTGTTACAGCAGTATAACAAATATGTGTTACATGAATAGAATCAATGTTCTATAAAGTCTAGCATCTAGTATGTCATGTTAATTATTACTATAATAAACATTATACATTTCATTGAATGGTCTGTCTGTCACACACTAGATTGTGAACATGATAACTGCCTTGATTTTGTACTGATCTTCACTAAGCTTTTATTTTATTATTCAATCCTAGCCTCCTATGTATGTTTCGGGTTGCATTTGACTATAATCTTTCACTCCCTGTCCTCTTACTACACGATTATGAGGATCCTCTCTATAAGCCTGCACTGGTTTTCATAAAAGGTAATGGCAACAGATACCGGAATACAGGTGCTCCTCGACTTGCGACGCTTCGACTTACAACGTACATCACTTACGACTCTTTTGCATTAGTACCCTGCTTCGACTTTACGATATCAATACGGCATTTACAACACGGTGTCCGAAACCTAAGCTGTGAACTCAGTCACGTGATGAGAGGCTTCAGGCGACCGTAGTTCCAACTCGAAGTACCGCATACACACATTGAATACGTAATTGGAAAGCCCCTAGTCTGTACTTTTAAACAAGCCAGGGTGCCTGAGTAATATGCGCGTAACCATGAGTACAATATAACGGGTCATGTTTGTAAAAATGTATTATCTGGCCAAAAAGAGTCAGGAACGTAACCCCAATTTATAACGTTGTTCCTATGGGAAAATGTGCTTCGTCTTACAACGCGACTTTCAGGAACCAATTGTGTTGTAAGTGCGAGGACTGCCTGTACATGACTCTAGCTGATCATTTTGGACGATTTCTTATATAAATAGAAATACACCCACCCCTCATTGTATTGCCCCTCACTACACTACAGGTTTGGATATGTTGTGGCCCTCAGTTGGCTCCCGACTAGTGGCCGGGGTTTGAATTTCAGCTACCCAGGGTGAGCTATCCGTGAAGGCACTCTAAAAGGGGAGCAACGATCTGCAGATGAGCAAGTGGTTGTTAATTATCCAGCAAAACTGAAGGAGATCATATAAGCCAGTAGATATAACGAACAACAGATCTATAATGCAGATGAAGGTGGTGTTTATTGGAAACTGCTGCCCTGCAGGTCACAGGGACCGCAAAAAGACGACCACAAGCAACAGAAGGATCGTGTCACAGTGCTGTTTACAGCTAATAAAACTGGGGAACACAAACGGAAAAAGTAAAAAGTAAGAATGCCTGGATGACCAGCAACATATTAAAGTCATGTTTTTTTTTATTAATTTGTGTCTCAAACTCCTTTGTTTGTGCTGCGTAAAAACGCGATTCTTTTGTTAGTTAACTGCCCCGCATTTCCTCATTCAAACAAACTTGTTATGAATGGCAGCAAAATTAAGGTTGTGTACTTATCAAAAAAACACAACCAGATCCAGATGGGCAGCAGTGTGGAGTAGTGGTTAGGGCTCTGGACTCTGGACCGGAGGGTTGTGGGTTCAATCCCTGGTGGGGGACACTGCTGCTGTACCCTTGAGCAAGGTACTTTACCTAGATTGCTCCAGTAAAAACCCAACAGTATAAATGGGTAATTGTATGTAAAAATAATTGTAATTGTAAACAATTGTAAGCCCTGGATAAGGGTGTCTGCTAATAAATAAATAATAATAATAATAATAGATCCAGCCAATGGACCAAGGAGTGATTTCAACATTTAAAGCACATCACCACCGTGAACTAATTTGCAAACTTCTTGCAGATGAACAGGCTACTCTCCAAGAAGCCATCAAAGCACTAACAGTAAAAGATCTTGTGTATATTGCTGCTGATTGCAGGGGCCGGATAAAAGCAGAATCAATCGAGGTGCCTTTGACCAAGACGTGACACCCATAACAAGTGCAGATACTGAGGATACAGAGAAAGCAGCTGTTGCAGAACTCGTTGAGACCCTAACTAATGCAAGTGAAGATTGTGTGTGCAGACATTTTGATGATGACTGTGAAGCATTTTCCCCCTCAAGTGGGAAATGCATTGTCGCCAAACCAACACAAATAGATAAAGAAAATTACAGTGACCAAGAAAACACTGTAGTGACTGTGCCATGTCAGTGAAGCTTTACAGGGTTTTACAGACAGCCTTCCAATTCCTTGAGAGCTGCTTCAGAAGAAGTTGACACAATTCAACTGATGCAGATCCATAGCATGGAGCGCATTTGTCAGAACATCCATGTGAACAAGAAAAGATGAAAAGCAACGGATTACTTTCCCCAGTTGCACTGACTTTACTGTAAGTCACTTTTGATTTGCTCATGCAATTTTCTTTGGTAATACAGTACTGTTATTACTACTGGTGCAGTATGTAATGTATTACTTTCAGCGTCTGCCCTGCAGTATACAGTGATTGCCTGTTTTCACTATATCTGTAAGCAATAAAGTGCACTTCAATGCTTACTGCAGTTACACTATTTGTTAGCTTCCTTACTGCAGTTACACTATTTGTTAGCTTCCTGTTTTTTTTCGGTGTTTCTTGATATATCGCTGCCCTATACAGCGGATTTATATTGGACCCTGACACCCGTGATAAAACGAGGGAGGTTGTATTTGTTTTTCTATGGGTCTCTTGCTATATTGCGGCCCTCGATACATCGCAGATTTATATTGAACTCCGGAACCCATGCTATATTGAGTGGATGGTGTATTATGTGCATTAAAGTACTTCTGAATATACATTTAGTTATTTTATATACTTACTTATTTTGTTAATTTAAATGTTTAAACTGAATGATTCAGCAAGGAAAGGCAGGAAACAGTGGCTGCTGCTCCGGAACCTCAGTGGCTCCATGCTCCGGAGCACTCTAGTGACCCCAGCTCCGTTTTAAATAATAAACCATGCAGCCATATAAAAAGACACATGAGAATATGAACCATTCACATTACTGGCAGTCTGTGGTTTTTATAGGGCACTCTGTTATGCCAAATAGTGTCTTCAGAAGAAAAGTATCTCATTTGTAGTCAGTGAGCATGCAAATTCATATGCAAATGCCAAGTTTATTTTTTTCTGCTATCTTTTAATCTTGTCTGCCAAAAACATTTTATTGGTTTTGCTCCAACCGTATTCAGTACATCTTTATGGCTGTATTCACACTGGGTCCGTTTAGGGATTTGGTCTGCACTCTGTACAGTTTGGTACGTTTGGTGTGAAGTGTGAACAACTGGTTTGCTTGCCCCCCACACACTAATTTTTTTTTTTTTTAAATAAATGATTGATATTAAAATTATTTTCTTACTTAAAAGAGCCACTGTGCCACTTAACCTTAGCTACCATTTGAATGCTCTAACTGTACACAAAATATTGATACCAAATTTATTACTCTTGCCCCGGAAAGGCCCCAAAAGGCAAGTACCCCATCACCAAAATAACCCCCAAAACAAATCTAATCTAGAAAGTACTTTTTTAGGTAAAAGGGCCGTTGTGTGACTTATTTTCAAAACCATTGTTAGATGCATGCATCCTGTTTGATTTGTTAGCAATACAAGGAAAAGTTTAGCTTGTACACCTGTGGCCAAAAGTTTTGCACCGGAAGCCATAACAGTAGTACAGTATTTCATTTTATAGCAGTGCCAGAGGGAGAGACCGTGTGGCAAAGGAAAAATCCTTTGTTTTGTGGAGGAGTTTGGGGAGAAGGAATGTTAGGGGAACCTGTCACATGTTGTCACGGGTGGGATAGCGCCCCATAGAGACTCAGAGCATCACTGAAGTGGGGAAAATGGTAGAGGAGCTGGGTTGCAGAGCCTGCCGAGAGGGTGGGCACCTCCGAGACGTGTGCCTCTACGAAGACCCTCAATTTATGGAGGCCTTCGCGAGACAGTCCAACCAGAGCTGCCCACCCAACAGTGTGAGACGGGCCCCTCTGCCTTCCAAGCCCGGTGGGATGGCAGATTAGATGCCATCCTCGTCTACCTCGAGGACCAAAGTTGGTGCCTCACCTGTGGGGAGTTCGGGCACTCGGTGGTATGCTGCCCTCTCCAATATCAGGAGGAGAAGCTACCTGCCCGAACGGCCAAGAAGGAGGAATGACCTGCCTGAAAGAGGAAATAGGGGAGGGGCGATAATTCCCAGAGGCAAGCAAAGTCGATACCGTCCCCAGTGCCAGAGGGAAAAGCCCCGCTGTCTCCAGTGCCAGAGGGAGAGGAGCCGCTGTCATCTTCAGAACCAGAAGGGAAGGAGCCGCTGTGGTCTCCAATGCCAAAGGGGGAGGAGATGCCGCCACCCCAGAGCCAAAGGGGGAGGGGCTACTCTTGTCTCAAGAACCGGAAGGAGAGGAGCCTCTGCCATCTCCAGTGCCTGAGGTGGTGGAGCCGTTGCCATCTCCAGTGCCAAAGGGGGAGGTGCTGTCGCTGTTGTCACGAGAGCCAGAGGGGGGGAGGAGCTATTGTCAGCCGGCTCCAGACTCAGACCGCTCGGCTCTGTCTGCCTGCTTGAAGAAATATTGGGACATTCAAACCTTTCATGACCCTTGGATATGTATAAACTATTATATTTTACTAACAAAAAGTATTGCATGAGCGAGGCAACTGGACCCTAACAGATAAGGGAAATGAATCTTGGCTCTCATGCGCTGTCATCAGTTCAAGGTTTTTACTATGTTCAAGGTTTTTACTATGTACAAACTTTTAAATTAACTAATGAGAAGTAAAAGAAAAACAAAGTTAATATTCATTACCTCATTATATTATAAAATGAATGAGAGCTTGGTAGTTGCTTGAAATTGAGATGTATCTGTATCGTATCTGTAGAGATACTGATCCGAACCTTCTCTTGAATCCGGCCAAAGCATGACTCCATGCGGTGAATTTGGAAAAGAGCTGACAGTAGAATTTCATATTAATTAAAACTAACCTTGGCAGGTAAACAGGGTGTCTGAAACCTGCTTGCACAGGGGATTTTTAGAAACAGTGAAAGAGGTCAAACTTAGTTTAAGTGAGAAAGTCAACATAAGACTGTTACATTTAACTATATTTCTATCAGCCTGGATTTAATTCTAAGCGGTCCATTTATTCAGCGCATCTCAGGCGCGTCAGGTCCAATTTTATTTCACAGTAAAATAGGTTTAAAAGGCACTGCATATCAACAGGACACTCGGTACTGCATCTCCAGCCCCGCCCCACCCCTCGTTCGCCATATTTTTCACATATCTCTTGAAAGTAGTGCATACCGATAAATCATCTCCTGATCACTCGTTTTATCACCAAACTCCTCAACAATGCAATCCAAGTCATTATTTTATTACTATAACATCTGAAAAAAGCTCTGCAAATGTCTGTGATATTCTTTGAGCGCTGGATGCAGAAGCAGCTATCTTGTTTGTTTACATCCGTGTTATCTATGTGGTGTCGGGGGCTATCTGTATTCAGGAGTAGGGATCTAACGAAATCGCGATTTCGCAGAAATCGTGAAATTGAGGGGTCACCGCGAAATTCACCTCTTAGGGGCCAATGCATACAAACAAGTACGGAGAGGAAAAAAAAACACCTTGTTTAAATGAACTACTGCACACCGCAAGCGACGCAAACTACGTATCTTCCTTATGTAGATAGCCCTTTTTTATTCTTTCGCCGTCCTGTGTGCATTGCACTTAAGCAAAAAACAAACAAAAAACGTCCACAAATAACATTTACACAAAAAAATTATCCAACGCAGTTAACGTTCTTGTTTACTATTCAAATTACAATGTTTTAGTCAGCCTATCAGTGCGTCTTTACTGCTTTTACTGTGCAGCAGTGGGTGGGACAAAGTTAAAATCTAAATTTTCAGCATTGGATGTAAAAAGTAGAAATGGACGACAAAAAAAAGCAAAGTATATTTCGGCTGATGATCATTTCAAGGTATTTCCCAAAGAAACTATACATGCAGATTGAGGTAATTGTTTTGCATATCTTAATGTGTCTTTGGAGAAAATACGATCGATCGCAATTTAGCTTCAGAATCACACATTAAACAAAAGGCTACTACAGAGGCTGCTGAACAAACTGGAAAGTCAGCCCAGACAAAAAGTATTCCTGTCTGCAAGTTAAATCAGTACTAAAACGATCCAGCACAGCCACCTCGCTTCAACCTGCTTTTTACTTTTTCGCAGTTGGAATTTTAGATCCGAATAGCCACATTTTCTTTGTTTTGACTCGGTACTAATAATATAAATTATGGGATGGGACAAATAATATGACAACGAACGTGCTGCATACATTGCCTTTATTAAAGTATGCCAGATGCCCTTGTGTAACCGAGTTTTGGGGCTGTTTCTAATCGATTTCCACATCTGTATAATTTGGCAAAGTTTTGCCTTAACTTCCAACCAATTCAGTGGATGTAGAACGTGCAGTTTCAATGTATGGGCAAGTCAACTGCAGGGGGATGCTGCATGCTTGCCTTTAACAAATGACAGCACTCTGTTTTAGTAAGGAAGCAAGTACCACTATTTTTAGGCTTTATAGTGTTCTGAAATACTGTCTACTTACGTTTATTTAATGTTTAAACAGGCCCGCGAAATCCTAATTTTATTCCGCAACATAACCATGAAAAATACGTAAATTTACCATGATTTAAGTAGACCCCTATTCATGAGATACGCCCCCTTTTTTTCGGCTTCTCTCGGCTTCTATCGGTCTCACTTGGCCACTGAATGGTTTTCTCGGCTTTTTCCGGAGAAAAAATGACTAGAGACCTGTTTTTTACGTCTTTTTGATGATGTCAGACAGGGTCCGACATTGGACCGGAAAGGGAAAATTGCAATGTCGGACCAGGTCCAACATAGGACCGCAAAGGGTTAATAGTCAAAAGTTCCACTTTTCTACAGTAATTTTATAGTGAGCTAGCATTTATTTTTTATTTTACAAACAATATTTGTGTTTTTATGTTAGAAAACCAGACATGATGTTTTGCCAGTGTACAACTTAATATCAAAATGAAACCATGAGGTAAAGTTAAAAGCCTTAGCACAAAGCTATCAACTCTCCCGTATTTCATGGGAGACTCCCGTAATTTGACCCCTTCTCCCGGACAGCTCCCGTAATATAATTTGTCCCGTATTTCTCCAGTATTTCAAACAAATTATATTTGCAGCAAAATGCCCAATACCGTAGAGAATGTCGGATGTTAGGACCCAGGCTCGAGTGAATGTACAAGTTAAAGTTCAAGCAATGAATGTAATGAACATATCATTTTGGGGGTTACCTACACACTCATTGGTTCTTAGTTTTTGTGCATTGTTTTCGAGCTTCTGGACAGTCATACTCTCACAGCAATAATGGAATCTCGAAGCACTAAAAAGGCAACATACTCATGCAGGTACCTACCAACTTGGAGCAAAACCTTTTCCTTTCTTGTCCCAAGTTCGATCGGGATAGGACACGCATCGAGGACATTTTCCGCCGGGAACACCAAAACCACACGTTTACTGTTTCTATTGACAATTAAAATGTAGTTTGAATACATTTACAGTAATTGACAGTCATGAAGTGTGTTTTAAAAAGTACCCGGTCACATGGTATTATCATACCGTGGTTTTGTGTTTTCTGGAATTTGACGGCAGGTCTCCCCCCTCCCCCCTCCCCACCTTATAAGTCTCCCTTATTTTCATCTCCCAATGTTGACAGCTATGTAAGCATATTGTTTGAAATCAATACTGCAGTGTGGAGTAGTGGTTAGGGCTCTGGACTCTTGACTGGAGGGTCGTGGGTTCAATCCCAGCTGGGGGACACTGCTGCTGTACCCTTGAGCAAGGTACTTTACCTAGATTGCTCCAGTAACAACCCAACTGTATAAATGGGTAATTGTATGTAAAAATAATGTGTAAAAAATAATGTAATTGTATGTAAAAATAATGTGATATCTTGTAACAATTGTAAGTCGCCCTGGATAAGGGCGTCTGCTAAGAAATAAATAATAATAATACTTACCTTCTCATGCAGTGCTCACACAGATCATGCTTTACTCACGCAGACAGGTCAGTGCCGCTTACTGCTCAATGCAGAGCTGCTTCCTGCTTAACTGGGTCACAGACAATAATTATGATTATCGATAAATTTTCAATGCGATAAAATTATCGCTGCAAAAAAATTTGCGTGATTACCGATTATTGTTCCAACCCTACTGTGCTGCATGAGAAACAAACTTTACTTCAGTTGCCGTCACACAAACTAATAATTGATCTTCAGACAAGATGGAACAGCTCATATGATATGTTAGAACGATACCTTGAACAGCAGGCGGCAGTAATCGCTGTGTTTATGAGCACAGGAATTCAAAAAAATGCGAGACACATAATTACATTATCAGACAAAGACATAACTAATGCAGAAGACGTTGTAAATGTGCTTAAGCCTTTCAAAACAATCACTACGGTGTTGTGTGAAGATAAACAGCCAACTGTCTTGCTCATTATCCCTCTGAAAGAAAGACAGAAAATTTGCAACTTGTGCAAAGTGTAAAGAATGCCATTTCAACTGATATAGCAACAAGATACTTGGATAAAGAACAAATAATGGATTTTCTTTTGGAAAATTCTATAGTCGATTCCGATCTTTGCCCCTATTGATGAAGGCTGTTGATTTGCAGGAATCACAGGTAATTTTTCCAGTTTATAATATTTCAAAACGTTATCATATATAAAAGGTATAAAAAAATTGTAATGAAGTTCCCAAAACAATATTAATACACAAAGCAAAGCTTTGTCTGCTAACAGTCGTTTCAAAATATGAGTTGTATATGGCTGAACAAGACAGATATTTAAACTTTAATTTTTTTTTTACTTTTATTAAATTAGTATGTTATCCTGTTTTTGGCTCGTGGGAGTTATAGCCCAAATGAGGGTGCAACATTTTATTAAATAAATATTTTATAAAGTAATAATAAAGTTATAATACATAATAAGCTGGACAAATAGTACAGTTACATTAATAAAGACAAGTCACTTATTAAAATGTTGTATCCTCGTTTTCTCATTCTTTATTCTGCTTTTAACTACAAAAGTTTTAACAGCTGTTTTTTCCCGGATTTAACCAAAAAAAGGCCAGATTTAGCAAAATACATAAATGTTAACAAACATATTCTTAAAAGTCAGAGTGTAATGGCAACTGCAGAATACAATGCCAAATCAAACACGTCAAAGGGCATGGGCTTACATGTTAGCTTTAGATTTAGCTGGCAAAATATATGTTTTTGTGAAAACCCAGATTTATTTTCAGATAATTGTTTTTAGATTTAATTGCTGAACGATAATGTTTTTCAGATGTAAATGTTGAAATCACCAAGTTGAAAAAAAAAGATTTGTTACATGTATTTTTTCACAGATATATTTGTTAGAAATGTTAGCTAAATGTTGACAGATTTATTTGTTAGAAACCAAGATTTAACATGTCAGCTAAATGTTCACTTGCTAAGTGTAAAATAAATAAATAAATAAATAATAATGTATAGACTGATTTTAAATGTTGAATTTGTGATACGCTTATGTATTTAGCTAAAGACTTTTCTGAGTTAAATCTAGGAAAAAATCTAGGGGGCAATAAATTGTATGCTAAAAAAGGGGGGCGGCATTTAAAAGTTTGAGCACCACTGCTCTAGAGAGAGATGAAACCTCCCATGCAAAAAGAATGCACTGGAAGATCTTTTTGGTGATGCTTTTGTTTCAAATGCTCAGCCTACAAAGTCAGCATACGCAGAGGTAGAAGAAGAAAATGCACGATACAAATCTGAGCCGTGTATTCCACTAAACAGCAGCCCTCTAGGTTGGTGGAGAATTAACCAAAATACTTATCAATTACTTGCAAGAGCAGGCAACATCATTACTGCAGAGATCACAGCTTAAGCTAAAAAGGTGGATATGTTGATTTGTCTGAAGAAAAATTTGAGCATTATTTTTTTATTTTGTGGATGTGTGATCTATTCAGAGTTGGTTCTGAGATCTCATCTAAAAGCTAAACATATGAAAGCAGGTTGACAGCTGCAGAAGTTAAACTAAACTTCAAAAAAAAAATTAACATGGTCTTCAAGCCAGTAATCTGTGACACCTGCATGATGTGGGAAATCCAAGAAAACCCAGCAGAGCTCAACCAAGTGTGTGTAAAGTGTCGCACGATCCAGGACTTGCTTAAACTAGTAAGTGGGCTAGAAATGGAGCTGCAGAAAATAAGACAGCAACAGGAGCTTGAGGAGCTGGCACACCCACAATTCATGGAAGTCTGCACCCCTAGCAGACAGAAAGCCACCAGGGAGATGGAAGAGGGTCAAAACAGCTGGGTTCAGATAGGCAGAAGCAGGGAAAAAAAGAAACTTCATCAAACACAACCACCAGAAATCAAAACATCCAACAAATTTGGGCCACTTCAAAATTTCGATAATCAAAACCAACATCAAGAGAATGAAAGAAGCAACATCTAGGACCCTATAAACAGTGCTGGCCAGGTAGCAAAAAGAAGGGAGGTCATGATTGTTGGGGACTCCATATTGAGAGTTTGGACCCCCTTACTACAACAGTGTGCTGCCTTCCAGGAGCCTCTGTCACGCACATCACTGAGAACTTGGACAGGCTACTAGAACGAATAGGAGACGACCCAGTAGTAGTCGTCCACATCGGTACAAACAACATTGGAAGAGACAGGCCAAGATCCCAAATTCAAAACTGTGGTATTTTCTGGGATACAGCCGGCACCTTGCTAAGGACCATATGGACAGCTGGAAATATAAAATCAAAATGCATGGCTGAAATCGTGGTGCACACAGGAAGGTTTAATATTTCTTGAACCCGGAGCACATTCTACAACAAGGACTATCTATATAGGTGGGATGGACTGCACTTAAACAAAAAGGGAACCAATCTACTCGGAGAAAGGCTCATTGAGGAGGTCCAGAAGCATTTAAACTAGAAAGCAAGGGGGGAGACAACAAAAAAACAGAAGGGAGACCACATCAAAAAAAGGGCATCAACTCAGGTAAGACAACTATTAAATGTATTTATCTAAATGCTAGAAGTTTCAGAAACAAAATGTTAGCACTTGAAGCTACTGCACTAACAAGTAACTACGATGTGACAGGTGTTACAGAAACTTGGTTGTCTGAGAGTGATGGAGACAAATATAATATTAGAGGGTACACACTGTATAGGAAAGACAGGCAGGACAGAAGAGGCGGAGGGGTAGCGCTATGCATAAGAAATAGTCTTGAAGCCCAGGTGTTAAATCTGAACGAAGAAAATAATGCTGAATCAATATGGGTCAGAATAATGGACAAAAATTCAAAGGGCATAATAATAGGAGCATGCTATTGACTGCCAAATTCAAACGCCGAGCAAAATAATCTGTTATACAATGACATTAGAAATGCGTGTAGCAAAGGAGAAGCCATACTAATGGGGATTTCAACATCCCCCACATAAAATGGGAAAACCCGGTGGGGAGCACAACAGACGAAATTGAAATGGTGGAAATGACAAATGACTGCTTCCTAACGCAATTTGTCAAGGCATCGACTAGAGCGGAGGCATGCCTTGATTTAGTTTTTTCAAATAACAAAGACAGAATAACTAAAACAGAGGTCAGAGACATGGTCTCATTTCAAGTGATTTTTAAAACCCCAAAAGTAATGACTAAAGCTAAGGTTTACAATTTTAGAAAAGCAAACTATGAAGGTATGAAACAGAGACTAACAGAAGTAGATTAGAGAAAAATACAGAAAACAGAAAAAGGACGGCTGTTTTTTAAAAATGTAGTACTAGAGGCGCAAAACAATTACATCCCAAAAGTAGACAAATCTAAATCTAAAACAAAATGGACAAAATGGTTTAATAGATCAATTTAAAAAAATATTCAGCGAAAAAAGGTACTTTACAGAGCGTTTAAAAGGGACCAAAAACAAAGTACACAGAAAGAGTACTTGGAACTGCAAACACAAGTCAAAAAGGAAGTTAGAAAGGCCAAGCGAGAGATAGAAATGAACATTGCTAAAACCAATTCCAAAATGTTTTTCCAATATTATAACAGCAAGAGAACATTCAAAGAGGAGGTTAAAAGTCTAAGAGATACAAATGGCAAAATCATAGACGAAGAAAAAAAAAGCAAATATATTAAATGATTACAAATGATCACAGGTTTTTACAAAGGAGGACACGGACAACATGCCCCACATGTCGACCTGTTCCTATCCAATTTTAAATAACTTTAGCATAACAGAGGCAGAAGTGTTAAAGGGACTAGGAGCTCTTAAAACAAACAAATCCCCTGGGCCGGATGAGATCCTCCAAATAGTACTCAAAGAAATGAAAGAAGTTATTTACAAACTGCTAACCAAGATCATGCAACAGTCTCTTGACACAGGGGTTGTACCGACAGACTTACGTAATACCGATCCACAAAAAGGGAGACAAAACCGAACCAGGTAACTACAGACCAATAAGCCTGATTTCTATTATATGTAAATTTATGGAAACTATAATAAGTGGAAAAATGGAAAATTACCTATATGGTAACAGTATCCTGGGAGACAGTCAGCATGGTTTTAGGAAAAGGAGATCATGTCTAACTAACCTGCTTGATTTTTCTGAGGATGCAACATCGACAATGGATAACTGCAAAGCATACGACATGGTTTGTTTAGATTTCCAGAAAGCTTTTGACAAAGTCCCACATTAATTCTCAAACTGAACGCAGTAGGGATTCAAGGAAATGCATGCACATGGATTAGGGAGTGGTTAACATGTAGAAAACAGAAAGTACTGATTAGAGGAGAAACCTCAAAATGGAGCGAGTTAACCAGTGGAGTACCACAGTACTAGGTCCTCTGCTATTCCTAATCTTCATTAATGATTTAGATTATGGTATAGGAAGCAAACTTGTTAAATTTGCAGACAACACAAAAATAGGAGGAGTGGCAAACACTGTTGCAGCAGCAAAGGTCATTCAAAAAGATCTAGACAGCATTCAGAACTGGGCAGACACATGGCAAATGACATTTAATAGAGAAAAGTGTAAAGTACTGCACGTAGGCATTAAAAATGTGCATTATAAATATCATATGGGAGATACTGAAATTGAAGAAGGAATCTATGAAAAATACCTAGGAGTTTATGTTGACACAGAAATGTCTTCATCTAGACAATGTGGGGAAGCTACAAAAAAGGCCAACAAGATGCTCGGATATATTGGGAGAAGTGTTGAATTTAAATCAAGGGAAGTAATGTTAAAACTTTACAATGCATTAGTAAGACCTCACCTAGAATATTGTGTTCAGTTCTGGTCACCTCGTTACAAAAAGGATATTGCTGCTCTAGAAAGAGTGCAAAGAAGAGCAACCGATTATCCCGGGTTTAAAAGGTATGTCGTATGCAGACGGGCTAAAATAATTGAATCTATTCAGTCTTGAACAAAGAAGAATACGCGGTGATCTGATTCAAGCATTCAAAATCTTAAAAGGTGAAGACAATGTCGACCCAGGTGACTTTTTTGACCTGAAAAAAGAAACAAGGATCAGGGGTCACAAATGGAGATAAAGGGGCATTCAGAACAGAAAATATGAGGCACTTTTTTACACAAAGAATTGTGAGGGTCTGGAACCAACTCCCCTGTAATGTTGTTGAAGCGGACACCCTGGGATCCTTCAAGAAGCTGCTTGATGAGATTCTGGGATCAATAAGCTACTAACAACCAAACGAGCAAGATGGGCCGAATGGCCTCCTCTCGTGTGTAAACGTTCCTAGGTTTTTATGTTCTTATGAACATGTTGATTTTTCTGAAGTATAAATTTGGCATTATTTAGATGATTGTTTAGCAAATATTGCTCAGTATTTTTCTTTCTTGGGTGTGTGAAGAAACAGTTTTCTAAGTTGGGTCAGATAAGCAAAAGACATCTGGTGACATACTGAGTAATTGTATCTACTTAAGTAAATTAATATTTCTTAATTTTTGTTGTATTTATTTATTTTGTAACTACTATAAACTAAAGCAAGTGGCATATTCTTCATTGGAAAATAAATGTGCTTTTGTTGAAATAGATTTACTGTATGTCTGTTGATTAAAAAAAAAACTAGTTATTTAAGTCATTTAAACAGATGTGTGGGGCGTGCAGGGGTTACATGTATCGTGATATGGAACGTATTGTGATACGCAATGTTTAGTGAGCTTAGTGTATCGTCTTACCATTAGTATGCTGAATGTTAATTCCATCCCTACCAGAACCCGCAGGTGGAATGGGGCCATTCCCTAATTAGCTAATTAAGTGCTAATTTGGGAATGGCCATATGTATATAATGGGAGGAACAATCCTGTTTGGTGGAGGAGGGGGAAGAAGGATTGTTAGGTTAACCTTTAGTGAAGACTACAGCCCAGTCTAGAGGTGAATATTGGTTTTAGTGTTTGTTCCTGTGTTTTGTTTAACTCTTTATTCTGCTCGTGTTTTGTTAGTGTTTTTATAAGTAAACTTGCACAACAGCATTTTTACTGCAGCTTCCTGACTCTGAGTCTCCGTCCCAATGCTATACTGTCACAATCCCCATCATCTTAACTCTATCATTCTCTCTCCATCACCTTCTTCTAAAAACCTAGGTGTTATTCTTGACCCCTGTCAGGATGTGGAGGGTGATGTGATGTAGGTGCAGTCCAAACAAACAAAAGGTCTCAAAATAAGTTATTTTACAATGTTACTAAACAAAATGTCCATACCAACAGGTATGCAAAACAAATAATAAGTGTGGGTTCAGACGTGCGTGAAGGGGTAGTGAGGTAGGGTTGGGTGACGTGCCTCTTGGTCCCAGCTGTAGTGGTTGTCCGTGAATTTCAGTTCCAGCTCCAAGGGCTGCCGTCTGTGTACAAGGGATAAGAGAACAGCTTCCAGCTCGTTACGCACCAACCTCCCAAAGGAAAAGAGCGATATTCAGCAAAACTGTGTTCCCTAAATACTACCAAACAACACAGCTGCAAACAACACAGCTGATCACAGTAAAGAAATCCAGGTTCTCCACAGATTTGCCCCACAGAAAGATGGCTGACTTCCTTTGAACCGATGCATCTCCTGTTGGCGATACCTCTAGCCTTGCCTAGTGCCCTCTCAGGTCGGGAGGGAGATTTGCAGCTTAGATTCATTTTCTCCCTGACACACCCCTCCTTCTCCTACTCTCAACACATCTCCTCCCTGTCATGCACTTGCCGCTTCTATCTCAGCAATATCTACCGAATCCATCATTTTCTCACTATTTAGTCCACTCAACTCCTGGTCCAAGCTTCTCCCAACCTTGCTACTCTCATTACCCCATGCTTCGTACTCTCCACTGCCTACCTATCTCTGCTCCCATTCAATACAAAACCCTTGTCCTTGCCTACCTCTCTCTTCACGACACTACCCCCTCCTACCTCGAATCTCTCGTGTTTCCCTACACCTCCTCTCGCTCTCTCCTCTCCTCTACTGGCTGACTGGTCATGCCTTCCCTCTACTCTCCCTCCCTTCCCTCTAGCCTTCCATGCCTGCTCCTTCTCTTCCATAGCCCCTCTTTGGTGGAACCAGCTACCGGGGAACATCAGGACTGCTCCATCTCTCACTGCCTTCCACCACCTCCTCAAGAACCACCTGTTTAGACTGCACTTGTAGATCTCTCGATCTACCCCTCCTATTATGCACTGGACTTGCCTGACCTAAGCACCACATTACTGGATTCTCATCTAATGCACTATTGCACTACTATTATGTAGATATAACTTGTTGTAATCCTAACTTGTTGTATCCTAACTCATACTGCATTTTAGTAGTATTATTTGGACTTACTGCAAACTACACTGTATTTAAATATTAAGCTTGCATTGTAACCCTGTACTGCCCTGTAACATCTGTAAATCGACTTGGATTAAGACAGCTGATAAATAAATCTTTCTCATCACCACTGTCTTTGTCATCATCATCATCATAGTCTTCATCATTATGATCTTCACCTTTGTGGTGTCCCTCATAATCATGGCCTTCATCATCATCACCATGGTATTCTTAATCATCACAGTGGCCTTCATCATTATCTTCATCATTATCATCACCACCGCTATCATTATTGTCTTCATCATTACGTTCATGCTTCAGTACAATCATCTTCATTCTCATCAACTGCATTTTGAATATTGCGTCTATTTATTTTCCATATCATATATTGACATTTTTTCTCTGAATATTATTTTTTTTAAATCTAGTGAAATAGCACACTGACCCCAAACAGAATTTTCACTTCGATAACCTGACTCTAGTCTTTGCCTGTTATTTTTTTTATGATAATAAATGTCTCTGTGATAAGAGAGACCTGTGCTGGCTATCAGGTGCATGTATGATCCTGCAGGGGAGGGGTCGGGTCCCGTGGGATCCGCCTGACAATCATGGCAATGACACAGAGAGGTGAGGGTGTGTTGTGTCTGTGTCTCTCTCTCTCTCGGAGTGGTCGGAAGGCGGGTCTTGGGGGGACGATTGACCAATAAAATTGACGCTCTGCTGTTCCTTCACTCTTGCCCATCTAAGAAAAACGACAGCAGGAGCTGGATTCAAAAACCTGGATTAATACAAAAGCGAACGCCAGTGGCTGGAACGAGAAAAAAAAAGGGCAAGCAAGCCCGGCTGAGGAAGGTAGCAGTGCTTTATTACGTTCCCAGGTGGGACGTTGTGAGTTGAGCAACCCCGTGAGTGATAGCGAGGGAATAGCAGAGCGTCACGGACCCTCGAGTCGCACCAGATAACGGAGGCTGCGACAAGGTTATACAATCAGTATCAATATTTTGTGTACAGTTAAAGCTTTCAAATGGTAGTTGTGGTTAAGTGGCACCGTTGCTTGTTTAACTAAGAAAATAATTGGAATATCAATAATTTATTTTAAAAAATAAGCTTTTTTAGTGGTGGTGGTTGGGGGGTATTTAATTTGGATTTAATACATCATACAAAAATGTTGCTTCAGAAAGTGCTCTTATCCCAAACAATGAGTTAAACAAGTTATAAACACTACATAATGAATACATGTCTAAGTTCATGTTTCAACCACATCCGAATATCAAATAACTTCAGCTGGGTTCTGAAGACGAGACACCCCAACTCACTATCTCAAAACTACATTGGATTTTTGATGAATCAACAAATGTTTTGCCTTTTCTACACTGCAGGGCTCTATGTTTAGATTTTTAACTACTGGCCCCCTGCAATTTTATCTGGCCCAATATATTTATATATTTTTTCATGATGATTTTTATTTTCAGCATGTTTCTAACTGTGTATGGTAACTAAAGAGAGCCCATGTCTCAAAAGAAAGTGGCTAAACAAAGCCTTTCAATATATGTTACTTCAGCCATTTAACATGCACACATTTGTGTGCTTATCAGAAAACGAAAATACTATTAAGATTTGAAAATGTATGTGTACAAATTGTACTCATTTTTTCATAAAGCAAACCCGCAACCAAGCTGTTACAATATGGTCACAGCAACGCTAAAACTAAATTATAATAATCCTAATTAAGGATGGGTCAGTGGAGTCGAATACACGAGTACACGAAAATAAAATACTATTCGAATAGCATATTACATATTCGAGTACACAAAAAAGCCTCATACATTGGACACTTGGAAAATGCAAACACATATTTATTTTATTTATTTAATGCTGACGCTTAACACGTGTTATGTCAGTCTTAAACCTTTAAATTGTTGCCAATTGTATTGCCTTGTTTTTAGCTAATGTTAACAGATCCCTGCTTGAGTTCCTCTGTAATGACTGTACACGGCAGCTTCTGCAGCTGTTGCTAGCCAGGTCGTGAAACAGCTTCTGGGAGCATGGCACCGGCGAACTTTGAATGTGTGAACTGAAATAAAATAATGTATCTATAACAAAAACATTGTCAATGTAAAAAAAGGGAGAAAAACGCAACAACCGTTTAAATGGGTGATATCAAACACAAAAGCCCAAGTTAGGAGAAGCAATTGGGGCAATCTGGTCAAGTATCAGGCAAATAGGCATAATTGGAAAGGTATAGGTACAATATGTCTATTTTGGTAGGTATTAATATATTGATATTTACGTAGGTACAAAACTACAATGTTATGAATGGTTCAAAAGGTACATATGCATGTCAGTGCTAAAGGGTAGTATACCAACACATTTTAATGCTGAAAAAAAACATTATTCTCCTTGTTATAGAGGTGTTATGAACTTAGGCCAATGTAAGGCATTTGTAAAGCATTGAATCTCTTCATAAAAGGCCATATCTATGTCCTTTGCCTTTCTTGGCCATGGTTTGACTTCAATGAGATCATTTGCATGCACCCATTTTCCAGTAGCACCCACAGCAAGAAGACACACACACACACACACACACGCACACACACAAAGAACACACTGTCCAGTGGCCACGCCCCCCTGTTCTGACTGAGGTCTCAGCTGTCAGTCTCACGTGCAGGAATACCCAGACTGTGAGCGTAGCAGAGCGAGCCAATCGTACATGGAGCGGGGGAGCGGAGCGGTGTAGTTCCTTGAGCGGATGTTTCCGGGCCACTCCTTTACAGCACTGAGAAGAACTAAGCACGGTTTTATTTTTCTTAAATATATGTTCGGCCATGGATTTTGGAACAAAAGAGGTGACAAAGACAGATGCAGTCACTTTACAGTATTTTCCATCATGCCTGTGCACAGTAACCAATCATTTTCCAGTTTCAAACCACAATTAGGCACTTTTATGTTTTGCAGACTTGAGAATTACATTTTTTTTTAAAAAAGCTTTTATTTTTCTTGGCACTTTATTAATTATGATTGATGTATCTACTACAGGTACTAATGAGAGCAAAACAAATACAAAATAAAAACAAGGGAACCGCAGATGTTTTCAAGACAGTTGGGAGACTTTGTATAAATGGATTTTATATTTTTAAATACTGCAATAACAGTTCTGCTTGTGAAGCATCCACACTATAATTTGACAGAACAGGTGATTTATTTGCACTGTGCAGAACCTTATTTTCCCATTGGTGCTTGAGCCCCGGAGCGCTCACGGAATCACCGCCTGTGCAGCTATTATCAGTGATTAAAGCCTGGTTTTCAAACAAACTGATTATCGCTCACCAATACTGTATTGGTTTAAGAAAAGTGTGTTTTTAAAAAATTAATTTCAGCTTTTCAATCACTCAAAATATGCTGACAATAATGTAAACAACACCAAGCTACAGACAGAGAGTCCCAAGCTTTATATGTGTTACTGTTTATAGATAAGAACTCAACTTATTATGCATATTGTGTTATGTTTTAAGCATCATACTACAATAGTGTTCATTATGGTAATTGTTTGTTTATTAGTTTTGAAATGTTTAGTAAAATGTGACCTATTGTTTGACCTTCTTCGTACAACCGGCCCCCTTTGCTAATGACATCTTCAGTCAGGGTCGTAACCCAGTATAAATCTCCACATTTTTGTAAAATGACTTTACACTTACTTCTAAAGATGCAACGTGTTTCAGTAAATTAAAACGATAAACTTTGCATCTTGCGCAGAGGGAGAACACAAATGTAAAACACCATTAAGTGGGGTTAGCATTGCAGGGGAGATGAAGGGAGGTTTCACAGTTCCGATCGACTGAAAGTTTTCTAGGCATTATTTGTGAATGTTTATGCACCATTGCTACACCCCGTTAGAAAACTGACTTTGTTGCATTTTTTTAAAAATTATTCATCATTTAATCATAAAATCACAATTTACAAGGTTAAATACACTACTATACCTCCTGGGCGCTGTCAATTGGGTCACACGACTGCGATGCTGCACGCCGATTGGCTCAGTGGATATGTCGGATTTTGCTAAATTAGAAGCGTGGCGTATAGAACGTTATGGAGAGAAACGATCATTTGAGTTGTATTTAACATGGTGTATATCGTGTTTTGAGGACAAAGGACATTGAACATCAGAAAGCAGGCACTGCGAGATGATCCTGCTCTAAACTCTTCATATATACTGTATATATATATATGTGTGTTCTCCTGATTGTGGAGCTGCAGTTGTGCCATATAAAAATGTGAGAAATCATCCGTGTGTGTGTGTGTGTGTGTGTGTGTGTCCATCTGTCTGCAGTTATTGTTCTTATACAGTTCTACGGTTATGCACCATACAGCACTGTGAACATGGTTTATATTTTCTGCACTCTTAAGGATAGTTCATACACTAGTACAGGGTGGTCCATCAGCCCCTTCGACTCATATGTGTTCGTGGGTTGCTTTGAGCACCCTATGAGATATTCTGATACAAATAAGCCCTGTATAAAGATAATTTGATACGAATCATATGCAAAGTTTGAAATGTACGCATTTTTTCAGTACCAAACAATAATAATGAGAAAGCGTCTTCGAATTCAATTAGATAACTAATTTATCCAGGCCAATTTACAATTGTGACGTTATTTATTTTATTTACATACAATTACTCTTTTATACAGTTGGGTTTTTTACTGGACCAATCTAGGTAAAGCAGCAGTGGGTCCCCAACCTGGGACGGAACTCGCGACCTTCCAGTCAAGAGCACAGTGCTCTAACCACTACTCCACATATGCTACAAGTGAAGAAGCACTAATGTCTCGTTGTATAACAATTTTTTATTTTATTTTACATGAAACGTACTTTTTGTATATAGGTATACAAATGCCAATTGCTCTGGATAAAAGCATCAGCCAAATCAATCAATATGACATATTTTTCTGGCTTGCTATTTATTAATTTATAAATTTATTTGATCCATATAATAATATAAATGTTAATTTCAACAAATATTTATTTCTAAATATATTTATTCATCTATGCATTTGTTAAAATCATTTATTTATCTCTACCTAATAAATTATTCCTTTATTTATTTTTAATTAAACAAGGAACTACAATTTATCAGAGATTTAGACAAGGAAGCTACATGCCACTCTTGTGTACAATTCCATTCTATGGTATCTAACAAACAGGAAACTTGATATTTTCAGCGAAAGCTGGTCAGGCATTGATGTAAGCTTAAAAAATTAACGCATTTCAACAACTGCCCAGTGGCGCAGCGGGCTAATGTTGCAAACCACAGTATTTTTATTTTTTTTTTGTCCTGCGAAATGTTCTGTTTTAAAACATAAATAAATTGTTTAATATAAATGGTGTGGATATCAAACTGCTTTCATTCCCTGATTTATTTGGACGTTGACCAACATGTGGAATCACACGATTGGTAGATGTCCAGTTATTTAGCTTTTCTGTTTGAAAAGTCGCTACACGCTCTTAAAAAGTAAATGGAAGAGGAAGGAGGAGGAGAATAACAATTTTACCTTAGTTTGACGACTTATATCTCATTGTATATAAGAGGTATTTATGTTTTTTTCACATTTGATGTAAGAAAGTTTCAGACTTTTGGTACTGGTACAGATGGTAATTCTAAGTGATTAAGTTTTGCCGCTGCACCATGGTGAAAACAGCAAAACTCATGGAGCTGTATAGAGGCTCTTGGTAGTTTCAAACAAGTTTTTCTAACTTGTACGAGGAACTACCGTTCCTCTCAATGACTAATAGGCTACCGGTATACTATAGGCTATATATTTTTTAACCCTTTGAGTAGTACAAACGTACCGGTACGTTCGCTGCTTTCTGGTCCCCAGGGAGTACGAACGTATCGGTACGTTTTGCAACTTTAAACTTGAATTACTGAGCCTACAAAACCCCTGATCACATAATATTGTAACACTAGGTTTCTGTAACACCTTTTATTGGTCTCTTGCGCCCTCTGCCAGATATTGACTGAATTACATATAATAATCCCATTCACAAAATGTCAACAGTGTTTGTAAACTGGCGAAAATCGCTCAGTGAGAAAGAAGTATTAGTAATAATATTCCGATTTAAATTCAAATACATGTGTATTTGTGTCAGTGTGTCAGTGAAGACATAAGCGAAGAATATTCACCATCAACATCAAGTGACAGTGAAGAGGTGGCGCCATGCCCTCCGCCCCCACAACCTGTTTACCCGGATATGATTTATTTATTCATCGCTCTCTCTCTCTCGCCCTTTTTTTTGTTAGGACATGTTGTTGTGGTTGTTCCACCACGTTGTTTATTGCCTACATGTTATTTTTTAGTCAAAACCTTTCCCTGTGACTAAATAAATATATATATATATATATATATATATATATATATATATATATATATATATATATATATATATTTATTTGTTTTATTTATTTACAGTAAAAATTATTTGTCTGTATTTCGTCAGTATTCATTAGATGCATACAAACATATAGCTTTCAGCTTGTTTGTATGCTGTACTCGTAATAATCAAGCACATGCAAAAAAAAAAAAAAAAATTACTCCCGTGGACTGGCAGTGCATTTCAGAACTCACTACTCAAAGGCTTAACATGATTTTTTTTTTTTTTTTTTTTTTTTTTTTAATTCATGGATAGGCCTATACAAATATCAGTTGCTCTAGATAAAAACATCAACCAAATCAATTAATGACATGTATTTTCCTGGCTTGCCATTTTGTTAATTTATGTAAGTTTAAAAATTAAATACATTTCAACAGCTACCCAGAGGCGCAGCGGGTTGTAAGTTCAAACCTAAGGATTATTTTTTTTGTGCTATAAATGCTGTTTCAAAACATAAATAAATAACTTAGTGTAACTGGTATAGTGTAACTAGTATGGTTATCAAAGTGCTTGAGTTCCCTTTTAAAACCGAAAGTTGAAGATTTTCAGTCGAGCAGATCCTTTTCAGTGCAAACTCGTCAAGCACAGATGTAAGAATCAAAACTGGGGGTATTCCAACAGCTGACCGGCGGTGCAGTGGGCTAAAGCATGTCTGTATTAGCGTAGAATTCTCATGCTGCAGCTTCGAACCCCGTGGTTTTTTTGTGTTTTTTTGTGTTTTTTAGTAAGGAACGGAAGATGAAGGTGATGAGGATGATGATGATGATGATGATAAAAAGAAGAATGACAATTTTACCTTAGTTTGACGACTTATATCTCAGTGTGAATAACAGGTATTTATGTTTTTTTCACATTCGGTCTAAGAAACCTTAAAACTTTATGCTTAACGTGGAATCAATATTTTTTTCTGGAGCAATAGGTAAAAGAGCAGTGTGTCCCCCACCTGGGATTGAACCTATGACCCTCTAGTATGTAGTGAAGTACCCTAACCATTACATCACTGACCTATACTGCCAAATACAAACACGACGTGATGGCTCACGAGCATCATATTTTATGACTAATAGGCTATCGGTATACTATATATATATATATATTTTTAATTTTATTTTTTATATATAATATATGGGTAGGCCTATGCAAATATCAATTGCTCTGAATAAAAACATCAACCAAATCAATTAATGACATATATTTTCCTGGCTTGCCATTTATTCATTTATGTCAGTTTAAAAATTAAATACATTTCAACAGCTACCCAGAGGCGCAGCGGGTTGCAAGTTCGAACCTCAGGATTTTTTGCGATATGTGCTGTTTCAAAACATAATACATAGCTTAGTGTAACATGGATATCAAAGTGCTTGCGTTCCCTGGTTTATTTTGATGTAGACCAACATGTGAAATCGAGTCAGGCTGTTTTTTTCAGTGTAGCCGGATACTGTTGATTTTAAAACAGGAAGCTGGAGCTTTTCAGTCGAGCAGATCCTTTTCAGTGCAAACTCGTCAATTACGGATGTAAGCTTCAAAACTGGGGGTATTCCAACAGCTGACCGGCGGCGCCAAGGGCTAAAGCATGTCTGTATCAGCGTAGAATTCTCATGCTGCAGCTTCAAACCCCACAGGTTTTTTGTTTTTTTTTTCCCCGCGAGCAAGGAACTGAAGATGATGGTGATGATGATGATGATGAAAAAAGGAGAATGACAATTTTACCTTAGTTTGACGACTTATATCTCAGTGTATATTGGACGTTTTTACGTTTTTTTCACGTTCGATCTAAGAAAGCTTAAAACTTGTATGAGGAACTACCGTTCCTCTCAATATAGTAGGGCTCCTGATTTTCCATTCTTGAGAATGGCAAATTCCGTTTTTCAAAATGACCAATTCCGTTTTTTATTGAAGTCCCTGAGATAATGTAGTTTTCAGGAAAAATCTTTCTTAAAGCAGTCCACTAGTAACAATGTACTGTTGGTCAGTCAACAAATAAAGGTGTTTTGAAAAAAACAGCTTATTGCTTGCATTACAATATACAGACTAGTCGAAAATGAGGGGCATTATTACAAAAATAGACAATTTTCATAAAATTACAAATTAACTACAATGTTCAGGACACTTATCTCTCCCATCTGTAGTTTCATCTGCAACAACGCTGACTGGTTTATGCTGTACTTTCTGTAAAACTGCTTGCATGAGTTTCACCTATACCCTGGACAGATAGAGTTGCCTTAGTTAGAGCAGGGCTCTTCAACTAGTTTTTTAAATTTAAGGGGGCCAGATTGGAAAAAAGTTAGGGAGTAGGCAGGCCAGAGTATTTTATTCTGCACATTTTTAAGCAATAATAAATATTATATAACTTAATGTTCATATATTGAACAAGACTTACACATTTTATCCGTATCACAACATCACCACGAATTCAAGGCCGCACAGACATCACCGCAAGGGACATTACAGCGCTGACCATTACAGCGACTGCACATAACAGCGCTATGACATCACCGTGATGGACATAACAGCGCTATGACATCACCGTGATGGACATAACAGCGCTATGACATCACCGCGACGAACTACAATTCAATTCCCAGAAGACTCTGCGAAGTTCACAAACATGTCACTCATCAGGAACTCCCCCCGCCCCCCTCAGTGTCCAGGTTTTAATATGACCTAGCAGTGTCAGTGAGACTCGTATTGCACAATTGCAAAGCAGTTGCTTGCCAGGTTTGATGAAGATCTCTTGCAGATCAAAACGTTGATCTTGGGTAAAATAAAAAATATAAACACTTTGGAGCATAATATATAAGTGTGCGGGTACTATGTTTGCTTAACTTTAAAATCTTTCTACCCTGCACCTTGAAAGACTCTGGATGTGCGTATGTTTTCTCTTTGTTTACTAGCAGCCCCCCATCCCATTTCTCACAGCGTCCATTTCTCAAGGAAGAAATAAACAGTGGCACCTAAAAATGTAATCCTGTAAGCCACTAGAGAATAGATTTATACGTATGCGTATACAGGGTCGTCCAAAGTTTACAAACCCTAATTCATGGAAGTGTAACCCTACAATTAATGTTAAATACATGTATATAGTACATTCCTATTAACATCCCTATTTATTTATATATGCAGATGGTACATTCCTAAAATCCCCCTATTCTTCTGTTTTCTAATATAAAGTTCCAAAACAAAAAACTGTCAGTTCAGCTTGTTACAGTTATGTACTGCTTTGTCTGTGTTGTGCTCTTGTAGCCCTGAATAAATATATTTTCAAAGAAACAAGAAATCACCATTTAATGTGTGCAACAGAAGCATACACTGGGATACCTTTGACAAGCAACTGTGGATATCGGCCAATTGTAATATACGCTGAGCCCTCGAGGGTGGAAGACTCACTCAAATAAAAGATATGAATGCATAATTAAATAATAATAATAATAATAATAATAATAATAATAATAATAATAATAATAAAAGCTTCTGCTCGGAACTCAGATACAGGGGAATGGGGAAGAGCTGCATGTCTCACGCTGTCACTGGAAGAATTGGATCAAGCTTGCGCTTTTGACAATTCAAAAATATTGTAAATATCTCTGTGATGTATTTGTAAGGGTCTTTTAATAGACCCTTTTATTAGAAATAGTGTACAGACCCTTATTAGCAGTGGTACAATAATAATAACACTAATAATAATAATAATAATAATAATAAAAACTACGTGCCAAGCAAGTACATAAAGGGGAATTATCTGACTACAACATTTGAATTTCAAACAACAAAAGCAAACTCGCTCTGGATAAAATCGTCATGCTAGAAAGAAAACAATGGGTTGAGTACAGCTACGACAGGGCAGAGAAGCAAGGACAACAATATAAAGCTAAACTCTTTATTTAAGAAAACAAATCTGTACAAAATATACATTAAAAAAAATTCCAAACACATCATGTCTGTGTATCGGTCCCCAATTCTAGGACTACATAAAGAAGGCTAGGAAAATGATGTCACATGTGGGCGGGGTTAGTAAACAGTGGCGCATTTCTTAACAGTGCACTCGCAATGCTTTTAACTTATTCGCGCTTGCCCTGGCAAAATGTTTCTTGACATAATCAAGCATTAATTTGCATTAATAACAGCCAGTCACTTTGTATTAACGATATTTTGTATTGTTATAAAAAAAATACTGTATACCAATGTATTCAGTGCCGAGTGGGCTCCACAAATGGCGCCTATAATTGAGTACCGAACTGCACCACGGGATTGACTGTCCTATCCTTCTTTATATAGTCCTAGCCCAATCCCAGATGTCACTTGTTACAGAATGATATTTAGCACACACACACACAAATATATATATATATATATATATATATATATATATATATATATATATATATATATATATATATATATACAGTACTGTGCAAAAGTTTTAGGCAGGTGTGAAAAAATGCTGTAAAGTAAGAATGCTTTCAAAATAGACATGTTAATAGATTATATTTATCAATTAACTAAATGCAAAGTGAGTGAACAGAAGAAAAATCTAAATCAAATCCATATTTGGTGTGACAACCTTTGCCTTCAAAACAGCATCAATTTTTCTAGGTACACTTGCACAAAGTCAGGGATTTTGTAGGCATATAGTCAGGTGTATGATTAAACAATTATACCAAACAGGTGCTAATGATCATCAATTCAATATGTAGGTTTAAACACAATCATTAACTGAAACAGAAACAGCTGTGTAGGAGGAATAAAACTGGGTGAGGAACAGCCAAACTCAGCTAACAAGGTGAGGTTGCTGAAGACAGTTTACTGTCAAAAGTCATACACCATGGCAAGACTGAGCACAGCAACAAGACACAAGGTAGTTATACTGCATCAGCAAGGTCTCTCCCAGGCAGAAATTTCAAGGCAGACAGGGGTTTCCAGATGTGCTGTCCAAGTTCTTTTGAAGAAGCACAAAGAAACGGGCAACGTTGAGGACCGTAGACGCAGTGGTCGGCCAAGGAAGATGTCCAGCAGTGCCATCAGCTCAGAACTGGCAGAAAACAGTTGGACCCTGGTACACCCATCTACTGTCCGGAGAAGTCTGGTCAGAAGTGGCCTTCATGGAAGACTTGCGGCCAAAAAGCCATACCTCCGACATGGAAACAAGGCCAAGCGACTCAACTATGCACGAAAACACAGGAACTGGGGTGCAGAAAAATGGCAGCAGGTGCTCTGGACTGTTGAGTCAAAATTTGAAATATTTGGCTGTAGCAGAAGGCAGTTTGTTCGCCGAAGGGCTGGAGAGCATACACGAATGAGTGTCTGCAGGCAACAGTGAAGCATGGTGGAGGTTCCTTGCAAGTTTGGGGCTGCATTTCTGCAAATGGAGTTGGGGATTTGGTCAGAATTAATGGTCTCCTCAATGCTGAGAAGTACAGGCAGATACTTATCCATCATGCACTACCATCAGGGAGGCATCTGATTGGCCCCAAATTTATTCTGCAGCATGACAACGACCCCAAACATACAGCGAAAGTCACTAAGAACTATCTTCAGCGTAAAGAAGAACAAGGAGTCCTGGAAGTGATGGTATGGCCCCCACAGAGCCCTGATCTCAACATCATCGAGTCTGTCTGGGATTACATGAAGAGAGAGAAGCAACTGAGGCTGCCTAAATCCACAGAAGAAATGTGGTTAGTTCTCCAAGATGTTTGGGCCAACCTACCTGCCGAGTTCCTTCAAAAACTGTGTGCAAGTGTACCTAGAAGAATTGATGCTTAATGCTGTTTTGAAGGCAAAGGGTGGTCACACCAAATATGGATTTGATTTAGATTTTCTTCTGTTCACTCACTTTGCATTTAGTTAATTGATAAATATAATCTATTAACATGTCTATTTTTGAAAGCATTCTTACTTTTTTTTCACACCTGCCTAAAACTTTTGCACAGTACTGTATATATATATATATATATATATATATATATATATATATATATATATATATATATATATATATACACACACTACCGGTCAAAAGTTTTAGAACACCCATTTTTCCAGTTTTTATTGAAATTTAAGCAGCTCAAGTCCAGTGAATAACCTGAAATGGTACAAAGGTAAGCGGTAAACTGCCAGAGGTTAAAAAAAAAGTTTAGGTTACCAAAAACTGAAAAATAATGTACATTTCAGAGTTATACAAAAAGGCCTTTTTCAGGGAACAAGTAATGGGTTAACAACTTACAGCTGTTATGCAGCAATGGAAGTAAATTAAGCCTTGAAAGTTGATGCTAACAATTCCTACAGGTGTCCCAACTTTTGTTGATTACTTACAAACCCTCTGTCTGTATAAAAGCAGTGTTGGAACAGACTGTGTTACTACACCTTCTTAAGCATTATTTGGACAGTATTGTACTGCAGGAAGTAGTATATTGCTATCATAATGGCGAGAAAAAGGCAATTAACAAAGGAAGACAGACAGACCATTATAACCCTTAAAAGTGTAGGTCTTTCCTTTAGAGAAATTGCAAAGAAAGCCAAGGTGTCAGTGAGTACAGTTTCCTACACCATCAAAAGGCACTTGGAAACTGGAGGAAACTCTGACAGGAAGAGGTCTGGCAGACCCAAAGCCACAACAGAATCAGAAGACAAGTTTCTGAGAGTCAACAGCTTGCGTGATAGGCGGCTCACAGGACAACAGCTTCAAGCACAGCTTAACACTGGTCGAAGTAAGCAAGTCTCAGTTTCAACTGTGAAGAGAAGACTTCGAGCTGCAGGTTTGACAGGTCGAGTGGCAGTAAGAAAGCCATTGCTAAGATGGCAAAATAAGAAAAGAGGCTTGCCTGGGCCATGAAGCACCGCCAGTGGACTACTGAAGACTGGAAGGTGGTCTTATGGACCGATGAATCAAAATTTGAAATCTTTGGTTCATCACGCAGGGTTTTGTACGCCGTCGAGTAGGCGAAAGGATGGTTCCTCGGTGTGTGACACCAACTGTCAAACATGGAGGAGGAAGCGTGATGGTCTGGGGCTCTTTTGCTGGATCCAGAGTCGGCGACTTGCACAGAGTGAGTGGCACCCTGAACCAAAACAGCTACCACAGCATTTTGCAGCGCCATGCAATACCCTCTGGTATACGCCTAGTTGGTCAGGGGTTCATCCTACAGCAAGATAATGACCCAAAACATACCTCCAGGCTATGTCAGAACTACCTTAGAAGAAAAGAACAAGGCAGGCACAGTCTCCAGACTTAAACCCCATCGAGCTGGTTTGGGATGAACTGGACAGAAAGGTGAAAGCAAAGCAACCTACAAGTGCAACACATTTGTGGGAACTTCTGCAACAGTGTTGGGAAGAACTTTCCGAACAATATTTGATTTCCATTGTAGAAAGAATGCCACGAGTGTGTTCGGCTGTTATATCTGCAAAAGGTGGCTACTTTGATGAGTCAAAAATTTAGATTAAATTTTGTTAAACAAAACGATTCCATGATTTCTTTTTTATCTCCAATTGTTTATTTGTTCTATGCTTTAATTTCAGAGTACATTGAGACATTAAACTGCGTAAATTTCAATAAAAACTGGAAAAATGGAGGTGTTCTAAAACTTTTGACCGATAGTGTATATATATACACTATATGTATATATATATACATTACCGTTCAAAAGTTTGGGGTCACTTAGAAATTTCCTTGTTTTCGAAAGAAAAGCAAATTTTTTGTCCATTAAAATAACATCAAATTGATCAGAAATACAGTGTAGACATTGTTAATGTTGTAAATGACTATTGTAGCTGGAAACGGCTGATTTGTAATGGAATATCTACATAGGCGTACAGAGGCCCATTATCAGCAACCATCAGTCCTGTGTTCCAATGGCGCGTTGTGTTTGCTAATCCAAGTTTATCATTTTAAAAGGCTAATTGATCATTAGAAAACCATTTTGCAATTATGTTAGCACAGCTGAAAACTGTTGTGCTGATTAAAGAAGCAATAAAACTGGCCTTCATTAGACTAGTTGAGTATCTGGAGCATCAGCAATTGTGGGTTCGATTACAGGCTCAAAATGGCCAGAAACAAAGAACTTTCTTCTGAAACTCGTCAGTCTATTCTTGTTCTGAGAAATGAAGGCTATTCCATGCAGAAATTGCCAAGAAACTGAAGATCTCGTACAATGCTGTGTACTACTCCCTTCACAGAACAGCGCAAACTGGCTCTAACCAGAATAGAAAGAGGAGTGGGAGGCCCCGTGCACAACTGAGCAAGAGGACAAATACATTAGAGTGTCTAGTTTGAGAAACAGACGCCTCACAGGTCCTCAACTGGCAGCTTCATTAAATAGTACCCGCAAAACACCAGTCTCAACGTCAACAGTGAAGAGGCGACTCCGGGATGCTGGCCTTCTAGGCAGAGTTGCAAAGAAAAAGCCATATCTCAGACTGGCCAATAAAAAGAAAAGATTAAGATGGGCAAAAGAACACAGACACTGGACAGAGGAAGATTGGAAAAAAGTGTTATGGACAGACAAACCTAAGTTTGAGGTGTTCGGATCACAAAGAAGAACATTCGTGGGACACAGACCAAATGAAAAGATGCTGGAGGAGTGCTTGATGCCATCTGTCAAGCATGGTGGAGGCAATGTGATGGTCTGGGGGTGCTTTGGTGGTGGTAAAGTGGGAGATTTGTACAGGGTAAAAGGGATCTTGAAGAAGGAAGGCTATCACTCCATTTTGCAATGCCATGCCATACCCTGTGGACGGCGCTTGATTGGAGCCAATTTCCTCCTACAACAGGACAATGACCCAAAGCACAGCTCCTAACTATGCAAGAACTATTTAGGGAAGAAGCAGCCAGCTGGTATTCTGTCTATAATGGAGTGGCCAGCACAGTCACCGGATCTCAACCCTATTGAGCTGTTGTGGGAGCAGCTTGACCGTATGGTACGTAAGAAGTGCCCATCAAGCCAATCCAACTTGTGGCAGGTGCTTCAGGAAGCATGGGGTGAAATCTTTTCAGATTACCTCAACAAATTGACAACTAGAATGCCAAAGGTCTGCAAGGCTGTAATTGCTGCAAATGGAGGATTCTTTGACGAAAGCAAAGTTTGAAGGACACAATTATTATTTCAATTAAAAATCATTATTTCTAACCTTGTCAATGACTATATTTCCTATTCATTTTGCTATATTTCCTATTCAAACTCATTTCATGTATGTTTTCATGGAAAACAAGGAAATTTCTAAGTGACCCCAAACTTTTGAACGGTAGTGTATATACAGTATATATCAAAACACGTGCTAAATATCATTCTGTAACAAGTGAAAAACAAAAGACAGAAAATCGATATGCAGCCCATCTACATAAAAAATGCTTGTGGAAACACACTTTTACTGCATGGAGGTTTTACGTAACGTATTTACCAATCTAGTTATGATGGAGCTCTATGGGAACAGTGAAAAAAAAATGCAATCAGAAAATTTGTGATGAACCCCGCTCTGACTGCGTCGTGTGTCCGAGTTCCTGGTAAGTGACGCTTTTGTGAACTTCGCAGCCTTACAGGAATTGTAGTTCGTCGCGGTGATGTCGTAGCGCTGTTATGGGCAGTCGCTGTAATGGTCTTACATACTTGAACTTATAACATTTAAAAAACATTTAACACACATACATATACAACAAATATTTATTCACAAATATTTTACGCATTCAGTATCTAAAACTAATTTGACAAGGCAGTGGATCATACCACAACTGTATACAAAAACACTAAAACTGAAAAGTAGTCGTGCATCTCTGATCTCCTGTCCACCCACTACCAGTCCAACTGCTGCACCACCTTACTCAGGTTGCCTTTCTAATTTCATTCAGCAGTTCTTCAAATTATTCACCATGATCTTTGCATATGTTGTGAAGGGTATATCATGCTGCAATGATTGTGTTGATAATTGAAATGTGGAATTCAGTGCTTAAGTAGACATCGACAATGACCTTTTATTTTTGCCAAACACATACTCCACATTCTGGCTCTACTCAACCTGTAATTGAAACGCCGCTGTGCTTCAGTCATCCAGGTCTTTCAGGGAAAGGTTTACGTAACCAGGGCTGTAGTGGGTAGGCAGCATCCCTCAATATCACAACAGGGATACTGACTCTATTGACGTTTTCAGTCCAATCTGGAAAGCTGTCCTGTCTGCCCCATTCTACACAGTGTTTCCCAGAACACAGGCATCATGGACCTTTCCTGGCCAGCCTATATTGAATAGCTTTTATGGTCTACTACTGCCTGCAAAACAACAGAGTATGTGCCTTTCCGGGACTCTGCCTAAAAACAGAATCAAGACAGGACTCTGCCTGAAAACAGACCCAAGACGAGGAAGCAAGCTGCAAGCGAGTCAACGACCACAAGCAACAAGACTGTGGCCTGGCGGGAGGACTGCCGTCAACTGACGGAGACTTATCATTAATAAGCTTAATGTGATATAGTCTAAGGTTGTCTGCATTATCTCAGTTGAGGCTGTGTGATTGAATGTGGGCACGTGTGTGTGTGTGTGTGTAAGCTACTACATCACAGCCTGCTTGCTTGCTCGACTGCTGATGTGAGAGGAGACAGGTGGTGTCATATTTCAATTGCCTGCTAGTCAAGCAGTGAGAGTTTTTGAATTGTGTTTTGTGCTTAGAGACTAAGGCATTTAGTTTCTGACTTATTTCTGTTTATTATTTTGTGTACTTAATAAAATACTACTAGTGATTAAACATTCCTTGTGTCTGCGCGTGAATGTGTGTTCATAGTAAATCCTCAATCTTTGTAACACGTTGTAACGACCTGTGAGGGCGCTAAGCAGCAAAAGTAGAGTTCTTTGGATGGGCTGGCCTGACAGTTCTTTCCCCGGGCCGGGAAGTCGGTCAGTCTGGAAGAAGGCGAGACTCCGTTGCAGGAACGTATTGACCCGGAAGGGAAATGACGTAGCAGCTGCAGATAGTATAGACAGCTGCACTTGTTTACCAAGGGGTCATGAGTGATAGCATAAAAGGGGACGGAGAATCGCAATCTACCCCTTCACTTGGTTTTGAGCGAGAGCGAAACTGAAAGGACCGGGAGAAACCCAAAAAGAATAAAAAGGATTTGTGAGTGTTTTTTGTTTGTTTTGTCGCTGTTAGTAATTGTCTTTTGTTTTGTAAATCACTAGACGGCTAACAGGTATCCAGAGCTGTCGTCTTGGGCCAGCACTACCCAGAACAACACTACACCACAAGCACTTTATATTTGTTATCACCCACCACGAGCATTACTGCACACACCCAGACTGGTGACCGTGTACTGTATTATTGTGGGGTGGATAATGTGTGTTTATTATATGGACTGCAATCGATTTATTATTGTTACCTCCGTGCTTTACACATTGGTGTGTATTGCCGGAGGTTTATTGTTTGGTCGCCAGACCGGGAGTTACAAATAAAAGACCCCTTTTCCAAAACAGATTATAGTTTCCTGGTGTGTGATTATTTCTGTACTGCATCACCTCTGCACCTGTTTCCAATCAGCAGCCACTTTGCCACACACGTCAATTTAAATATTGTTAGTAAGAGAACTAATCAACCCAGATAAACATTAAATTATCAATTATTAAATTGTTCCTACAACCTGTTGCTGAGTATCTCAACAGATCTTAACTTTAGGTCTATTATACAGACCTAGGCCTTTTTTTCTTCTTTTTATAAAAAAATATATCTCTAAAAAAGTGTCTGTGATAACTATTTTTGCATCCTCAGCACATGATTACACACATTAAAAGGTAAACAGAGACAGCATTCTCCTCTGCTACAGTAGTAAATGCACTAATTACTAGTACAATGTTCTCTGATCTTCAAAAGCAAAGAATATAAAACAATTAAAATAACAAATCAATACAGTAAAGTAATGGCACTGGCAAGTTTCTCACAGTTCTGAAATTAATCTGAATTCATCTCTGCTATTAAGTTCTAGGATTCCTAAGCAGAGACTGCAAATTGTGCCAAATAATGTGGTGGTTTTGTGAAGGAGATGTTGAGCCCACCATGCTAGTGACTTTAGCCATATTTGAACCAAGGCTTCTGAAGTATAAATGCCTTACTTATTTTTTGTTACAAGTTTAACAGTGCCATGTAACATAGTGTTTATTTTTAAACACTGTGGTGTACTGTATTCAAAATCTGTTTCTTTTTTTTAAACTAGGGTGAAATCAAATATTTAGACATTTTGTTTGAACTTATATTATTTGAAGACAAAAAGTCTGCTACAGATGAAAACACAGCTATTATTCTGTTGAGCTTACAGAACTTGAACATGATTATAAATATGGGATATTTATAATCACAGAAGGAACTGAACAGATCAGAAAGCCATTTTGTAAGTTTTAAGTTTGCATTAAAAGTAGTACTGGGACAAATATCAGAATATTTGAACGAAATGACAAAAATACCTTGCACTTATTTACCATCTCACCAGAATTTGCATGACAGTTTACAAAAATGGCAAATGAAAAAGAGCTCTGTGTGTTATGTGAGATTAATATATATATATATATAAAAACACAGAATCAACACAGCAGCTCTTAAGCCTCTATTTAAAAGTTTTAGACAGCAAAAAGTAAACAAACCAGAACCACAAACGCATGCAAAGTGATCTCTATGGAAAGCCATCTGGGACAAAAATGCGTTGTGCTGCTTTAGAGCGAGCCAGAATCTCATGGGACAGAAAAAAAGGCAGGCACGTCATTGTGAAATGCCTCACTTAAACAGTACCCAACTTCTTGAAAATGTTGTGTAGTGATTTTTGTATAGACTGTATATATTATATATATTTTGTTGCAAGTTCTGTGGAATGTAATAAACGAGAACCAGAACGGTGAGTTTTTTCCCCTTTCACTTTACAACACCATTTCCACATTTGTTTTATTTGAAGTGTTTAAATGTTTCAGTTTTCGTTTGCTTGTTCAGCTACAAAAGCTACATATGTCTATGGCCACTGTTTACTGTGAAGAAACGGCAATGGTAAGGAATGAAAAAAAAATGCATTGTCAACTTTGTGTACTATTTATTTCGGAAACAGTGTTTAATTTGAACTGCTATTTGGCACCCTTTGTTTTGTAGTTAATTCACTGGGGTAAAGTAAGGCCTACACAACGTATTCTTTACTCCTGGGATATTTTTCTATTTTAATGTGTTACATATTGTAAGGTCTTGCTGTAAGATAAAGGCAGGCACACACACACACACAGGGGCCACGCCTCTTGCCCTTGCTGCTAAGCTGTCTCTGTCTGAGTTCAGAGCAATATAATGGCTTTTATTACTTTTGGAAAAACTAATGAATACCCAAACTCATATTTAAATTATGAGCGAATATCCGAACATGAAAATCCTGTGTTCGTCCCAGCACTAATTAAAAGTGTCCACTGAGATGGATTCCATAATAGAAAAGGATAAGGAGCAGCGTTCCCTCTAAGGCTAAAATGCATGTGTAACTGGCAACTAGTTTACTAACTTTCGCAACTTAATCAAGACTCCTCCATCTCGAGGTAAACCTTTTTACTCGAGGTAAATCATTTTAGAGCATTCTTGCAAAGCATCAACATAAGCATATTTGTGTCTGTCTTGCAGCTGATTCTCTGCTTTCCCTCTGAAAAATGCATGCCACATTCGTGCAGAGCTCGCTCGGGCGCCAGCAAATCTACTAGTAGGGTAGGCGAAGTAGGCGCCTGGCGATTGTGCTTCTATGGACAGTGCTGCTCGGTGCTGCTCAGGAACTTTACAGTTTTGAACTCATTGTATAATTGAATACTAACAACTTCATCGTGTGACTTCAATCACGTGTCTCTGCTGAACATGGCAGCTGCACCAACGAAGAAAAAAATGCAATGTTTCAGTAAAAGATTAAAAAGCACTGCATTCTTCTATGCTGAAAAACTAAGGTTAACCAAATTAATGTGTGTTTAATTATTGTTTAGTTTATTTATTTCCATGCTACCTGCCTTTAATAACGCTATACTTAGCAATATTAAACCACGGCTGTTTCTTAATTACATTATATTATCTGACGATGAAGAAACAAGCTCAAAGCTATTCGCTGAAGGAAACTGATGGCTTTACTGTGTAAAGGCTTTCTCTCACATGACATTGCTGGACTGTTACTAAACTGTTTAAGATGTATTGTTATTGTAATGACAGCAATAAGCTAAACAGGTCTTTTCAAAACACCTTCATTTGTAGACTGAACTACAGTGTCAGTGGAAGACTGTAAATATGATTCTCACAACAGTGCTGGACATTTGTTTTCTGAACGGTTGTAATAGAATTCTTAGGTTTTCCTGCTTATTTTAATGCCAGCAATGAGCTAAGTGATGCCTATAAACATTATGACAGGTCTAAAGTGTCTTCAGGTGCTTTACTTACAATTACAGCAACAAGAGTCTGATTAAAAAGATTTTAAAAAATAAAGAATTGTGGTAATATTTACTAATTTAATTACTTTAACTATCAACATTATATTTACCGTATTACTTCGAAAAAACGTCTCTCTCAATAAAGAAACATAAAGGTATTTTTTTCTACCCCTGCTCAAAAAATAAAGAAACGCGCAACTCTGCCTGTGTACATGACACCCCCGAAGAGACTGCAGCCTCAGTCCAGCATGTAATACAAACTAATGTACACCCACCTTCGTTAGCAAATGTTATTTTATAGTACAGTCCCGACAGACAACCCAAGATGAACTATTTACAGCACAGCAGTCCTTCACATCCCTTTTTTTCCAGCAGAGTTCAGTGCCAACACAGCAGGGGATAAAACAAGGGCTGTCTGTTTACCTCGTCGTCAGCTTGGATAGTGAAAACAAACTCAGAGGAAGTTAGAGCTTTGCTGGTCACTCTAAGCGCTATCCGAAAGCTGGCTGAAGATATCTTCTTGTAGGGGGTTTAGTTGTTTTGTTTTTTATTTAATTGGAATTTTACTCAGTCCTGTTTATTATTATATAAAAAAGTACGCCACCTTGTGCTGACAAACGTAATGAGACGGCCGGAGCAGAAAAGTGTTCTGTGTTTGCAGAGGAGGATTGAGCACCCCGGAGCTGTCGCTAAGGAGCCAGCAGACGCACTGGAGCACTTCCCTGCACTAACACCACACACCCTTTTGTGAACTGAGGACGCAGGATAGACCAGATCCATTGGAATAATGTTTTTGGAATATTATTATTTTGGGTTTGCAAGCCTGCCGTGTACCCCCCAATACCATTCATGGTAGAGGGGCAGATTGTTTTATTTTGTATTAAAATAAACACAGATTGTTTTTTGGGAGACATACAGTCTGGACAGTTCCTTTATTGCATCACACCACTTGCACCTGACGACAAAGATATATTATAGTTTTAACAGAAATCAAACTGATATTCAGAAGTAATATTTTTCGCTAAGAAAAACAATTGCATCACACTCAACTACCGTTCTCTCTCCTCTTCTTGTCCAGCCCCATAGCAACCAATACACACTCCTGATTCGCTGGTACAGTACTCCCCTGACCTCCCAACTCCCACCTAATAGGCTCTCGTTAACTGTCAGTAAATGTACTGTATTCAAGCCCCAACAACACACAAGAGTATAGTGCTGCAGGTCGGAGCCTCTCATGGCGCCGTTTCTAAAATGCTTTAAATCCTTTAATAAAATATTGCAGCGTTTGTAAAGCATAGTATTATTAATAAAGGCCTTGTATAATCGCCACCCTCGTTTAAGGGCCACAGTCATTTTGATCCATTTAAAATAAACGCCGCGCTGCCAAATTGAAGTAATACGGTATGTTCAAATGCCATGTTTAATTATTAATGCTTTAATAAAAAGTGGGGACAAAATCTGGAGAAAAAAATGAATTTGCTATTCCAAAAAATGGGAAATCAGTAGCCCGTAGACGGTTACAATTGAAGGCAGTGCAGACGCCTGTGTTTCATACAGTAGTAAAAAGCAATTCTATGCAGGCCACCAGTTAAGCATGCAGTCTACTGACAGGGCTGCGTTTTATAAGATCCCCAGACAGGCTTCGTAAAGGTTAATATATGCTTCATAATTATTCTATATTTATTATAGGTATATAATCATCAAATGATTCAGAATCGGAGGCAGAGCCACAATAAATGTTGTGTTTAAATTTAAAGCAAATTGTAAAATTTTGAGGTACTTGTGTTGGAATATTGTTTCAACATTGTATAATGCAACAAAAAATATATTAAAAGGGTTAATGCGGGCCGAAGGCTTCTCACTGATAATTTACTCTCTCTCAGTCAAAACGGTTTCTCAGTTTCTATAAAGCTAAAAAGCTTAGCGGGAACGCTGATAAGGAATTTCAATTCTTGAAGTTTAGAAGCAGAAAGCACCTAGCACCCAAGTATAATGCTCAGTCTTATGAACAATTTCCCCAGATCAGAGGAGCAAAGGGTTTGAGAAGTATAAGGTATAAATTACAAAAAGCAGACCATGGACAGCCATGTAAGTAAGCAGGAGGACCTTCAAATCAATACAGAAATTCAATGTATTCAATCTGTGAGGAAGGGCCTGAGCATGAAAATAATATTGCAATAATCCATTTTTGAAGTAACACATAAGAAACACATATGCAATCTATACATACAGTGACTGGACAAAATAAATGACCTAACTATACACACTGTTGGTTACCGATACGGGCCAGCATGGACAACACACAATCAACTACGCTCACATACTTAAATATATGATTTACTCTAAACACTAACACTTCAGTGCATACCAGAGGTGATAAAAACATGTTTCCCTGTGCACAGCCACCCACTCATCACGGCAAGAACATGATGAGGAAGTTAGACGTGACTGATGAGCTCAGGACAAAATGGAAAAAAAGAATACGCTATATATACAGTACTAAGACGAATGACATTGCAGTACCTATACAGTATATGAGTGACAACAAAGGGTTATAGTTGACTGACTGAGTTTACTGTAATGTGCATCACTGAGTCACATTTTTACTGCCAGGCTATGTTAGGTACTGTACTGTAGTACCTGTTGTTGTCCATCTACACTATTATCTGTTGCCTTTATTCCATTCCAATACTGAATATTCAAAACGCACTGCTAACCTACTTACCCCAGTATAGAGCATGCACTCGAGTGTGCAGAAACCCCGTAAACACCGTTTTATACAGATCAGAGGAGCTATCTGCAGACAACTTCTCTATTGCCTTTCCAAGGGATTAATGCTGCAGTCCCGTGTGTACTGGTGGCAAACTTGCGTTTGCCTGTTCTTGGTCATAACAAACAGACTAACAAATCACGCTTGTTTAAAAAATGTATCATATTATTGTATAAATAATACCAATCTGCACAAAAAATCTAAAATAAATAAGTCTAATTCAAAGTTGTACGATATTGCATTCCATTTGTTATTAAAAACTAAAACACACATAATACTGTGAAAAGGCAAACTGGGTTCCTGCATATTTCGGCACGACAATGTATTGCATTGCATTGCAGAAAACTCATTGCAAATACATGCTGAAATGTAGGCTTCATTTCCAGCTCTCGATTTAATGCAACATCTATAAAAAATGCATTAATTGCTGGTACTGTCCTTTGGTTTGTGCAAAAAAAATAACTTACCTGCTGCTTAAGTACCTTTTCCATGCAAAAGTTACACATCTATTTCCCCCGACTGTTATGCTTTGTTTTGGTGCAGGTATCGAAGCCTTCGGAATGCAGACAAATGATGGGAGGAGGTAAGCAAACTGCAGGCTCTCGCTAGCGCTCTCTCTCTCTCTCTCTCCAGCGTCAATCTCACCACTTTCCCTGGAGACCGGTCCAGGGAAATTGTTTTGAAAAGCATATGCGCCATCTGGTGGGGAGCCTATAAACTACATTCTATGACAGGGAGGAAAAGGAAGGAATTAGTACAGCTGATACGCAAAAGTATTGTGCATTTTATGATAAAAGCATGACATTTTCTACAGCGTTTCAAGATTTATTTTCAGATGTGGAGCCATCTTGGATTTGACCTGTGACGACCGTGTCAATGACCTCGGACAATGATAATTTGCTATTTTAGAACCATGTGTCATAATAACATCATTAACAATACATTTACTCCCTAAATTACACAATTTTTATGTGGGTTTCTGTGTCCTGCAGACATCTACAGATTATTTTCAAAGGTGATGTTTGACATGTATTTAAATTGAGAGGTCAATGAACTAAAAATGCTGATTTACAATTGGTCAAAAATAAAGTAATTTTATGAGAGTTATGGTGGTGTTCTGTCCCACAGAGTTTATTATTATTATTATTATTATTATTATTATTATTATTATTATTATTATTATGTATTTCTTAACAGAAGCCCTTATCCAGGACGACTTACAATTGTTACAAGATATCTATTATTTCTACATACAATTAAAATATTTTTTACAAATTATTTTTACATATAATTACCCATTTATACAGTTGGGTCATATTGTTGTCATAATGGTGTAGAAGCTGCCATATGTTTATCATAATAATGGCCATGAGAGGTCAATCAGTATTTTCAACTCGTGACACTGCAGTAAGGTGGCCTAGAAGTGCAAAACGGAATTAAAATATTTTGAGAACACAAAATATTTTAAAACACACAAAAAAATTAAACACAAAACATTTTTTAAAACAAATATTTTTAAAAACCACAAAACAAATATTTAGAGAACTCACAAAAAAATGTTAAAACACAAAAAATATTTTTAAAACATAAATAATATTTTTTTTAAAAAACAAAAAAATATTTTGGAGGACATAAAAAATATTTTTGTTCTCAAAATATATATTTTATATATTTTTTCTAATTGTGTTTTGCACTTCTGGGCCACCATAGTGCAGTACTATACTAACACTGTTATGCTTGTATGCTGTATGCTTGTATGCCGCAGTTGAATCTCTTTTGCATGTTCAGCATCTTAGCACTCCTGCAAACACTTTAGTGGTGGCAGCCTTTGTAGAAACTATTAGCACACTAACTTGTTTATCTCTGGTGTTGGTTCTCTCTCCTCCCCTATCACCATGGCAAAACGCCACATCCTGGTAGACCCTACCACACCTAAACCCAAACATCCCAAGCCAGCTGGCACAACTAATTGGGAGCTTTGTGTGCTTTGTCAGGAGACTGGGGAAGCTTTGCAGTGTCCAGCTAAATCAACCAAGGCACCCATTGGCAGCGGTTATAAATTATTAGCAGGTCACCTCGGTCAGTTTTAGGAACTTGGGCACATGCCAATGGACATTGACACTGAAAAACTTAATAATGGGGATGGTATGGAGGCCACAATGATGACACTCCTCGCTGGCTGGCATAAAACATGCCATTTGAAATTTAACCAAACAAAGCTTGAACGACTACAGAGGACATCCAGAGAAGAACGGAAGGCTGGTACTTCATCAGCTGTGCACACATGTTCAAGCCATGGCAACATTGACCTCAAAGAGCCCATATGCTTCCTCTGCGATGAGCCAGCTGGATGCTGTGGTTGAGGGCTGAATCACACTACAAGACTGAAAATCAGATTACTGTCTTTGTTTACCGATCTAAGGGCACATTCATCATGGGAGAGGTGTACTTCACATTTGATGATGACGTTGGTGGTGCTCTTAGGAAGGCCTGTGACCATGATAGTGATGCAATGCATTTGGCACAAGCAGCACAAGTCGTGCGCAAAGAAATGTTCAACAGAAAGTTCTCATTTGATGGGTCATTCATCCCTGTTGGCTCTGATACAGGAACATGATACAGGAAGGTCCAAACATCAAGCATCAAACTCAGGTTGTCACTACATCCAGCTCAACGGCACTCTCTCCATATCTCAGCTCCTGATGTTCATCAATGTGAAACATGCATGAGCTGCGGATTCCTCTGGTGCAGTTCATCACAAATGTGACCCTGAAACCACTGTACATTGCACTGAAGATCCATGCTGTCACATGCAAGAGAAACCTCAGTGACACACTCTTCAGCCTGGGGATGTGTGTTTCATATGACTGTCTCAATCCTAGTTCTCCAACAGCAAAGGATTCATTTCATGGCACTGGCATTTCGCTTATGCAGCATCCATCCCATCAGTTTGCAGGACTTGACCGTGGTGTGTTGGTCATCAATCAAACCACTTCGGGATGCACCGAATCCAGGATTCGGTTTCGGATTCGGCCCGAATACCTACTTTTTGAGCAGGGTTCGGATTCGGCCGAATACTTAGGATTCGGTAAACCGAATCTGAATCCTATATCCGCCCAGATGCATATCCATTTTAATACATCCCACCAATGTGTGCCATTCTTCTTTAAATAAAAGACACAAATTCGGTATTGAATGTAACTGTTGTATTTAATAACAAGAACATGTTTGATGAACTCTGTCGTAGCTCTGAACTCCCTAAATTACTGGTGGCGCACGCACTAAACACGTCACACAGCTGCTGAATGCAAACATACCCCCGTATGCAACAGCACATTCACATCACACTTTTCATGGTGTAAAGTTATGCAGTAAACCTGTAATATATAGTAACTGCAAACTGTTGTAGACCTTTGTTGCTTTGTCTGTCAAACGTGTTCTTGAGATCATACTGAGATAAAAATTTTAAAAAATCAGTGCACAGAAATATATATTTTTTGTAACTTTACAACTGTCAGATGTGCAAGACGTTTTGAACAATATGCTTTAGTAAATACAATTTTACGTTATTGTAATGTGTCAATACAAGTCGAACCATTTGGGAACTGCTGTGTTTTATTAAAATAATTTTTAAACCATCTCGTAGCCTATTTGATATGTGTCACACACACGGTGCATTTAAATCAACGTGGGTTTTATTTCGCAGGGAGATTCAGGTCACTCATCACAGTAATTTTTTCTTCATAACTCCCAGATAGGGTTGTCAACAGGCTTCAGAATCTCGGGACACTTTAAGGCAGGTCAGGTTTCTTAACTCACCTCTCTAAACTGCAATGTATTCGACATGTAAAGTGAGTGAATAGCTTCAGCAGTTTAGTAAATGTATTTAATTGTTTCATGGTGGTTGCGATTCTATTCGGAGAGCCTCGTAACAACCATTAATCGTATTGCTTGAATTTTTTTATACAGTAAACAATATCTATCAGAATAGTGCAACACCATTATTATAGATAACTTTGCACTCACCTGCACTCTTTCATTTAACCTTGTGGCAGCAGGTAAAGTTTATATTTGTTTAATATTTCTTGCTTCACACAGTCCCGCCCAGTATAGGTCTATTGATGGAAAACGATCCTCGCAGGCAGGTGTGTGCTTTTGGTAACAATTAAGTAAACAATTCAATTAATTTAGCGACAGTTCGCACAATTCATGCTCACTTTACTGAATACACTGCAGTTTAGAGAGGTGAGTTACAAAACCTGACCTGCCTTAAAGTGTCCCGAGATTCTGGAGCCTGTTGGCAACCCTACTCTCAGATCAGGTGACACAGGTTTAAACCTCATTAAAGAAAATAGTGGGTTATGGCAAAGATGCAGCTCTCCTTTCTTGTAAAGGTAAAGTAAATGGTTCTGTATTTTGACGTTTCTGTTGTGGGGGGAGGGGGCTAGCAATAAATTATGTAAGTTTCAAACTGAAATCTTATTCAGGGATAAATTTCCATTCGGTAATAAAAATACTATTAACTAAAAGGCTCAAAACTGTAGATTGTGCACGTCCCTGTGGCAGAAACAGTGCGAAAGGCTGAAGCCCTTGGTGAGGAACAGTACAACAAATTTGTTGAGGAAAGGCTTGTTCAGTCTACAAAGCCTATCACAGATGCATTGCCCAAGAACAAGTTATCACTATTCAGTCGTCCATCCGTAAAGTCACCGTCAAAGCAAAAGATGCATGTTGCATCATTAAAGAATGACTGCAATCTCTTCTTACAGCTGTATATCTCTTGTCAAAGAAGAGATGGAGATCTAGATCAATTCTTCACCCATGAAAACCAGACAGCCCCACCATCATTGTCACTGGCAGGCGAACTTCGGCTTGTTTCAAAGGTAGACCTCCTTCGCTGACTTGAATCGGAGGAAACTCAATCAACAAACACCCCTGTTGTCAATGGCAAATTCATGGATGGTGCTGCTGTGGTCCAGATGCTCAATCCTGGAACAGCAAGGACTTTTCAAGACGATGCAGACATCGTGTTTACACCGTACGTATCATCTCAGCTAGAGACAGCTGATCGAGGGGACGTTGTCTGGGATGTGTACATCCCACAGAGCTTGAAAATCACAACCAGGCAGAAGAGAGGCAAGGGTGTCTGATGACGAGTTGTCCCGACTACAGTAACCCCCCAAAATTGGAAAGACTTTCTACGTGTGGATGAGAAAAAAAACTAACTGTTCCGCTTCCTGTCCCAACAAGTGAACAGCCTCCCAACTGAGGAAGACAAAGCCATCTATGCAACCGGTGGAAGGGATGTCTTGTGCTCCCTGGCTGACTCCAATGTGACAAACCTGGCCCCCTGCTTCCACAAGGAGATGCTGTACAGAAAGGGTGCAGGAAAGCATATGTGCGCACTGTAGATACTGACGTTTTGGTGTTGGCAATCGCCACGTTCAACCAGATCAAGCCTGACGAGCTGTGGGTGGCACTTGGTACTGGATCAAATGTCCGGTATATACCTGTCCATGAAATGGCTGCTGTGATGGATCCCAGGATTTGTGCCACTCTCCCTGTCTTCCATGCATTCACACGGTATGACACTGTCTCTGCGTTTGGGGGAGAGGCAAGAAGACTGGAACACATGGAAAGGTTTCCCAGAGGCTTTCGAGGCATTCGAAGACCTCGTACTCATGCAAAGCGACATCAGTGACTCAACAATGTCAGTAGTGGAGCGGTTTGTGGTGTTGCTCTGTGACCGCACAAGTGACACCATGAAGGTCAGTGAAGCCACGAAGCAACTGTTCACTCAGAAGTCAAGGAGCCTGGAGAACATACCACCAACACAGGCAGCACTCAAGCAGCACATCAAACGGGCCAGCTACCAAGCCAACTGCTGGAAACAGGCCCTAACTCCTGACCCTGAGCTTCCAAACCCGTCAGACTGGGGCTGGAAGAAGGACACTACAGGGTGGCAACCACTGTGGACCACACTTCTAGAAGCATCACAGTCGTGCTATGAACTCATTCAGGTGGGGACACTGCTGCTGTAGCCTTGAGCAAGGTACTTTACCTAGATTGCTCCAGGAAAAACCCAACTGTATAAATGGGTAATTGTATGTAAAAATAATGTGTAAAAAATAATGTAATTGTTTGTAAAATAATGTGATACCTTGTAACAATTGTAAGTCCCCCTGGATAAGGGTGTCTGCTAAGAAATAAATAATAATAATCATTACTCAGACCTATCAGTTCCTCAGCTCTCTGCATCTAATAAGGATCTGTGTGACATCTAATGTACATGTAGACACCAAATTTATAATAAAATGGTTTATTTGTGGCATTCATTACAACTTCCCAATCGGACAGCACATTTGAACCCTGAGTGAGGTCATTGACCTCTCACGGTCGTCCGAGGTCAAATACAAGATGGATCCGCATCTGAAAACAAACCTTAGGGTATGTACAAACACTGTGGAAAATGTCATGCTTTTATCATAAAATGCACAATACCTTTTATATATGAGCTTATCAGCTGTACTAAATAGACCATACAAATTGCTAACAAATCCTGCTTCTTATACTTATTGTGACTTGTGTTAAAGATATTTAACAATATATTGTTACAATATAACCGTACATCAAGTGTAAAAGATCGCCTTTTGAATTAGATTTATTTTTCTGCTGTTTTTATTTTCAAGCATAGGCCCATGGTGTAATGTATACCGTATGCAAATCATTTTCATTTCTTATCTTTCTATGTATTTTATTTTATTAGTGTGGCCAGCCACCCTAAATAACCCATAGTAGCCTAATTTAGTGTTTTTTGTATGTTTCTAGTACAGAGGTCTGGAAAAGTTAGAACTGCTCCTTAAAAGACTCCAGGCTGAACAACTCCTGGTCGTTGCACTTTAATAAAGACTATATCTACATGGTACAATGGACCAGGTAGATATATAACATCAATTGTCCACATGTTATAGTCATACATATTTGAGAAAACAACTAAAGTGAACGGGAATCATATTCTAGTATGATTATTTCATAATACACTTACCTTACCATTTTAAATCCGGTACATATTGTAGCGGTATGTCAAATTTCCCATTAACAACCTAACGGTAAAATGAAATCTAAATGTTATCCATGCACAGAACTGCGTAAAACATAAAAGGCAATGCAATTTTGCAAAACCAAAAGATTAAAAAAAAAAAACAAGAACAGTTTCCAGAATTAAAACAGTATCCAGATTCAGTATTTCAAAATTGCAAAAAAGATTACAAATTATATATATATATATATATATATATATATATATATATATATATATATATATATATATATATATATGAAGAAGAGCAGTGGCGCCTTTAAGAAATGGCGTCACTGGGGAAAAACTACACAACCCAGAACCCTCAGTATTAATTGGAAAGGCGGGGTTAGGCAGTTTAAAAGGAAGCAGGGCAGAACAATCGGGGCTTGAGTGATTGTGGGGAACTCCACCCAGTTGTCCTGTCTGTGCAAGCCTTGGAGAAGTATTCCTGTGTCTTGGGAAAGAGATAGTAAGTGTGGTTCGTTTCAATCGTAGCTATTTTGTGAAAGTCTAGCATGGAGCGTTTTTACCTCTCGGTGAGGCAGACTTTTGTTTTGTCGTAGCTATTTTGTGAAAGTCTAGTACAGAGCGTTTTTACCTCTTGGTGAGGCAGACTTTTGTTTTGAATTGTTTTGGTTTTGTTTCGCAGTGCGGATTGAACTGTAATACTGTGTTCCGTTGTCTCACGCATGTCTGCTAGAGACCTGCGGGGTTAGCCGAGGTACTTGTGTGGCGCAGTCACGGTATTAACACTGTTTGTTTGCCAGCTGCAGGAGCAGCGATATTTTGACCAAGTGTGTTGTTTATATGAGCGGGACTGGTTAAAACACTGCGTGGTTTCCAGCTGCAGGAGCAGCGATTACACATCAAGAGTGATTTACAGGACCAGGACTGTCTTAACCCAGTTGGAATACAGGCTGCTGGAGCAGCGATACACTTAAAAGCAGGAAGGGTGTATGCTTCAAGGAAACTACCAAACACAAGACCGTGGTATTGTACTAATTTTTATTATTGCTGTTTCTTCCTGGCTTTTCATAGTCACGGGTCACCCAGTCGTTCAGCAGCACAGACGGACCGATGGTTCAGCAGCAGCAGCGCTCTGACTCCTGTGGCTTACAGCAGCCCAGTTCCCTTTCAAGTCGAAAATAACCATCAAGGATGGGATATTGCCGTCAGGCAGTAGCGATTGGCTGAGCTTTTATAGCAAAGCTGCCGATAGGCCTCTGCGCGAGCTGCCACGTAAGCCCGCCCCCTTGGGAGCTTACTATACGCAGCGCGCAGAGACTCACGTCCTCTTTTGTCTTCAGCATTGGTAGCGGTAGGTAATTAGAGCTTCAACTGTTTGTACTCATTAAGCTTAGGCTTGAGAAGCTGGTTTTTGCCCCTTCTCCGAGTTTATTTCAGTTGTACTTATTATTCTAGCTCCCTTGCGGGCTCAAGGTGTCCGACTGCTGAATTATCTAGACGACTGGCTCATCTGCGCGCAGTCGAAGGAGCAGGTGGCACAGCACACAGTGATGGTTACAGACCATCTTCAGCAGCTAGGTCTGAAGATCAATTCAGTAAAGAGCCGCCTAGTGCCGAGCCAACAGACCGAATTCTTGGGTCTGCATCTGGACTCAGTGTCCATGGAAGCGACCTTGTCGACACAAAGAGTTGCCTCAATAGAGCGGTGTCTCTCCCTATTCAGGTTGAGACAAACAGTCAGCATGGAGCTGTGTCAGCGCATGCTGGGGTTGATGGCTGCCGCCTCACAAGCCCTTCCTTTGGGCTTACTACACCAGAGACCTCTGCAGGCCTGGTTCAATGCCTTCGCGTTGCATCCACGGAGAGGCAAACACCGCAGGCTATGGGTATCCCGAGCCTGCTGGGAAGCGCTACGCTGGTGGAAAGTTCCGTCAAACCTCCGCCAAGGCGTACGCTTGGGTCCCATTTTCAGAAGGCAGGTCATCACGACCGACGCTTCCAACTACGGTTGGGGAGCAGTCTGGAATGGGACAGGGACCCGTGGAGTGTGGTCAGGACCCTGGAGGTCAGCCCACATCAATGCTCTGGAGCTCAGAGCGGTGGACCTCGCCCTCCGGCACTTCTTGCCAGTGCTTCTAGGCAAGCATGTGTAGTGCGGTCAGACAACACCACAGTTGTGGCGTACATCAACCGCCAGGGCGGCTTGCGGTCCCCCGGTCTTCACCGGATGGTAGCACGGATGTTGCTATGGGCACAACCACGTTTAACCTCTCTGCGTGCGGTTCACCTACCGGGCAGAGTCAATTACGCAGCAGATCTCCTATCCAGAGGAGGCCCTCTTGCCGGCGAATGGTGTCTCCACCCTCAAGTGGTAGAGCGCATCTGGGAATGGTTCGGCACAGCCCAGGTAGATCTCTTTGCTTCGAAGAGACCACGCACTGCCCCTATGGTTCTCAGTGAAGGATCTCGACAGCCCCTAGGAGTCGATCCACTGGCTCACGAATGGCCGCCAGGGCTCCTATATGCGTTTCCACCGATTCCGATGCTCCCCGCCTTCTTAGAGAAGGTCAGGGTAGAGCAAGCGACAGTGATTCTAATCGCTCCTCTGTGGCCTCGGAGAATATGGTTCCCGAGCCTGGTGCAGTTGTTGCACGGTCGGCCGAGGGAGCTCCCTCTGCGAGCGGACCTGTTGTCCCAAGCCCAAGGAGGGCTATGGCACCCGAACCCCAAGCTCATGCAGCTATGGGCTTGGCCCCTGAACGGGAGCGCCTATCAGCCTTAGGGCTCTCGACGGCGGTTATTTCGACCATTCAGAGTGCTAGAGCACCCTCTACTAGGTCGCAGTATACTTACAAGTGGCAGTTGTTTCAAAGTTGGTGTCTGGCGGAAGGCCATGACCCAATATCCTGCCCTATGGCAGTGATATTACAGTTTCTACAGAAACTGTTAGATGAGGGGAAATCTCCCTCTACACTTAAAGTGTACTTAGCCGCCATATCGGCTTGCCATGTACGTATTGATGGTTTATCACCAGGTTGCCATTTTCTGGCATCGCAGTTCCTGAAGGGCACAAGACGTTTGCGGCCTCCAAGGACGACCAGTTTACCGTCATGGAGCCTTGACGTGGTGCTGGAAGCCCTTACCAAGGCACCGTTCGAGCCTCTCCACAGCGTGGACATAAAGCTCGTGTCTATAAAAACTGCGTTTTGCTATCAGTGGTATCAGCAAAACGCTGCGGCGAAGTTACACGAACTTTCAGTGCATTCATCATGTACTTTCGCTTCGCAGGAGACGGTTCTAAGGTCTCCATGCGTCCAAATCCGCCTTTTACCCAAGGCCATATCCCGCTTCATATGAACCAACCAGTCGAAGTTGATGGCGTTCCATCCTCCTCCTTTTCTTCCCCAGAGGAAGACGGTTACACATGCTCTGCCCGTGTGGGCATTGAGATGTTATATTGACCGTATTAACGGCTGTGAGGCAAACTGAACAATTGTTCATATGCCATGGTTCTAGGACTTTGGGTCAGCCGTTGTCTAAACAACGCCTTTCCCACTGGATAGTGGATGCTATTAAATTAGCTTATGAATCTGCAGGCCTTCCGCCGCCAGGGCAGTTGAAGGCGCATTCCACTAGGGGTATGGCGACATCCTGGGCCCTCTTTAGAGGGGTGCCGGTGTCTGACATTTGCGCTGCAGCCAGTTGGGCTACACCGCATACTTTCATGAGGTTTTACCGGTTGAACGTACTGGATTCCTCTGCTCTACTGTTTGGAGCATCTGTACTACACTCTATGATGCCTCAAGATGCGGACGTATAGAGTGGTTGACAGCATGGTGTTGACTATTCCACCTTAGGACAGGTGTCATTGCGAGCATAGACGCTGCTGGCGCAGCTCCGCATATCGCGTAGATGTGTTGCCCACGCAGTTCGCGTTATGACGTAAGTCTGTCCTACTGCCGAGAATCCTCCTCGCGACGGCTTGGGTACACTGTTCCCATCCTTGATGGTTATTTTCGACTTGAAGGGAACGATAGGTTGCGGATGCAACCCGGTTCCCTGAAAGAGAAAATAACCATCAAGCCGTGGTCGCTCAGAGGCCTTCACGGCCTGAAGAACAAAACAGGACGTGAGTCTCTGCGCGCTGCGTATAGTAAGCTCCCAAGGGGGAGGGCTTACATGGCAGCTCGCGCAGAGGCCTATCGGCAGCTTTGCTATAAAAGCTCAGCCAATCGCTACTGCCTGACGGCAATATCCCATCCTTGATGGTTATTTTCTCTTTCAGGGAACCGGGGTTGCATCCGCAACCTATCGATCTGTATAATTGGGACCCTTTTCTTCATGGAGCTCTGCTGCACCACACTCACCTGCTGATTAGGAGCTCGCAGCTGTTAAACACACACACACACGCTGCTCTGCTTCGCGGCTAAACACAGCAGGCAGGCTGCCACACACAGAGCATCAGGTTCCCCATTAAAACCAATCCCACTCTTATTTATACACCCACAACACCCATATTTACAATATACAATCACAGAACCCTGCTTATGTGCATGGCCCCAGCCCTGCTACAACAACATACCCCTTGAGAATGTGTTGTGCAGTGTACAATGTCCAAGTCTCACTTCTGCTTCAACCAGAGGAAACAGTTACAGGTTTTAAATCTAACTTTTAAAAAAGACTGACGGAAAAGCACCACTGACTGGTGTGACTTTTGTTCCAGCTCATGAATAATCAGATTTCTTTGGGTTTGATCATTTATTTTTATTTTTTTTACAGCAAACAAAAAATAGTACCTTTCTGTAACTTTGTATATGAGAAGCAGATACATTCACCTTTTCATGAATTTTTATTTTTGGGGTTTCATCCCAAAGTCAAAGATCAAAAACTTTGTTAAGGAGTAACTTTACTTGTTTGTTTTTCAAATGTTTTACTAATGTCATGTAATTTCAAATAAAAGGACACATAACATCTCTAGCCCAAATCGTTTTAAAGGTTGAGGGGTGTCCAGAAACGGCCCAGTTTGAACCTCTCTATAACTGTTGACCCCTTGACCTAATCGGGCTGAAAATGTGGTGTATTTTTTCTTGAAACAAACCTAATTGCAGAGTTTGGTGTAAATTAGAATGGGGTAAGGTGTTGCTGTCAGGGAATGACCCAATCACAAAATCTGTGAAGGACATTCTTTGGACTGTCTGTCTGTCTAGCTAACAGCATTTCTGTATGTCTTGACTATAGTTTTATCTTAAATTATATTTTGTTGTTATTTATTAAGTCCCTGTTTTCAAAAGATCATTTAAAAGAGTGATAAAATATCATTAGCCCATCTTTTGGTGTTCAAAGTATTTTGTTTTCTTTGACACAGGAAGTTTAAATCCTTGTTAAGCACTAGTTTAAGTTAATGGCATGTTTAATACATAATACAGTAGTACAAATGCATTTTGATCACAGATCAATCCCCATATGTTAATTAAATAGACACACAGACAGATGTTGTTCTTATTTTTTTAAACAAGCAGACTATTTCATAAGTCACTGCTGCATTATCAACCACCCCGTACAAAAATGAACCATTCAGTCCCATTGCAGTTTAACATTAAATATTACCACTTGTATATGTGGCGAGGTACCCCCCGCCCCTGTGCGTATTTCATGTATTATGTATGTATTGGTGTGGTATTATGTATGTATGTATGTATGTATGTATGTATGTAGTGGTGCGCAGGGTGTGGTATTATGTATATATGTATTGGTGTGCAGGGTGTGGTATTACGAATGTAGTGGTGCGCAGGGTGTGGTATGTATGGATGTATGTATGTATGTATGTATGTATGTATGTATGTATGTAATTCGGGGGATGACGTAGAGGGCTCTCTCCTGCTTTGCGCTGCTTTTTCTTATCCTATATCCTTTTCTTTAGCCAGTCTTACCTTCCCTCCGTGGCGTCCTGCCCGGTAACGTCCGCCGATCTCTTCCGGGTGGAAGCTGATCCCAGTTCAGCCTCATTTAGTATTTCCAGCCAACCACACAATGCAGCACTCGCCTCGTCAATTATTAGGGCATGGCCAGCGCTGCTCCACGTATGTTATTGGCTGCCCCTCCTGTCTATCTCTCTCTTTTTCTACTTTAACCCAGCACTATTTCTTCCTTATCGCTTCCTTGTCTGTGTTTGTTTTTTGTTGTTCGCTCCTTTCACTGCAGGCCATTTCTCTGCTCAGCGCTCTTAAAATTGTATCAGCTATTTTCCTACCTGCTCAGTCTGCGCCGTTCAAAGCACAGCGACATTCTCAACTTGGTCTGCGTTTTCATCAGAAAGACTGTTCCAACGTCACCGCTGAACTGCAACTCTTTCCCACCGGCGCCTCACAGACCATGGTTACCATGGCAACGCCTCATCAAGTGACTACTGGGAGTGGTAAGTTGCCATGGCGACCAGGCAGCTTTAACAGGCAATGCGAGCCTGTGCCTCACTACTGCAATCTTCTGGCTCCTGCTGCTGCGCTTTTGCAACATGAGAGCTTCAACTCGCCGAATTGTGACATCTAAATACTGCAGGCTCCTCTTCTAGACCTACGTTAACTTACTTATATCATCACTAACTGTTCTAAGGCTAATGTTTTATACATAGACAAGGATTTTAATCGCAATAACCAAATATATGCTACCCTGCTTCACTGAAGCCAATAGTTTCAATTTCAATCACAACCTCTAGATGGCAGCATAACACCACAAGCTCTATATAATTTAAGCTGATTTGCTATTGCTGCGAATCTCGCACACTCAAACTTTCTATCAATTCCTGCAGTTCGTTGTCATTCCAAGGGATTCTCAGTACCCTCCTGAATTTTTCAAATCCAAACCCCTCCCCTCGAGGACCTCGTCATGAAGCCAAGCTTATCAGCTTTCTGAGATGTTAAGAATCCACCGTCACATTAATTTCCAGCTTCCCTGCATCAGGCCATTCCTGCAACCTTCTTGTTCCCGGATTTGCACTTCCTCATTTGCCCCAACTTCATCAAGGCACTTAATATAACTTTCAAAGTCCATTTCATTCAATTTGAGCTACCAGTCACATACGGAAACTATGTGCTACGATTATCAACATTTCAGTCAAGCGTCCTCCTACCCCGCAATAGACAATACACTCTTAGACTGCTCCTGATCAAATCAATAGGTTTTGCAGCAGCCTCCGAGCAACGCATTCCCATCCTCTCAGGTTCTGCAGCGGCCTTAGATCTATGCATTCTTCATCTCTGCCCAAAGGCAGCCCCATCTCCGACATCATCTAAAAACGCCTTAACTCTCAAATACCAATTTTCACCGCATTCAGCAGCTCTCTGCTCTCTACAGCAAGCCACTGCACACAACTGACAGCATTCCATCGTCTACTCCCTCAGATCTCTGCCCGTTCTGCAGATCTTGCCTCAACTGTTAATATCTCCTCATTACAGCAAATCTCGGCTCCCTCTTTAGATCTGCTCACTATTGCAGCATACAAAAGTGGCTTTAGTTTACTGTTTAAATCTGCAACTGCTCTCCTCTAGAGCTTCCAACGCTCCAGCTTTACTCCAATACTTGGATCAAAAATATATATATACACAGAGAGCTTGACTTCCTCAGCAATTTAGTCATATGTCCGCTCATCCTCTCAGATACTACAATCTTTAATACATGGTACAAGACTGGAAATCGATTTATGAATTAAGGAGTTCCACTATTTGGAGAATGACTGGAGTTGTGAAACCCAAATCTCTGATTTATGAGTTCACCTTTTCCATTCCAAACAGACATGATGGTAGCAAACCGCGGATCAATCCCGTATTAACTAACACAGGACGGTCGGCATCTCATCTCTCTGCCTTTGTTTTTAGAAACAACTCGGCAGTCGATTTCATATATTTGTTCAGGTCCAGCTGCCACCTCAGCCCTCATCAAACTCTGCAACTCCAACATCTGCTGTTCAACTAAATACAACACTCTCCAACTTTCTGCAATCTGCTCATCACTACATGGCCATACCCTTAGCCCCAGCGACCAAATTTTCATTTACCACTGGATGGAAAACATTTACAACTTTCTGCACTCAAAACAAAATACATCCCATTCCGATTTAATGAGCAACGGATTCTAGCCTCCATCGCCCATGCAAGGGATTCTCTTCACTTAGCCACTACCGTTAAAGCCTACATCTCCGGAATTCAGTATTTCTGCCGCCTCATCTCCGTCCCTTCTCCAACACTCCTATCCATCCCATCAGTTTGCTGACACTCAGAGAGATCCTCAAGAGTCCCCCTGCGGCTCCCTCCTGGCTCCCTATATCAATAGACATTCTTCACTCTTTAATCTCTACCCTCAGAAAAAGCTGCTCTGTCTATGCAATGACCTGACCATGGAAGTATTATGTCTAACTGCTCTTGTGAAGCACTTTATCTGCAGGACTCCTGAAGTAACAGAGTGCACCCTGTGAATTTACCATGACAGCACCAGTGATTTACCGGTTTAAAAAAAAAAAAAGTGTTACAAGGACATCAAGGGGAATACAATGGATACACTCGGAGCATTAAGCCATTTCAACGATGAGGTTTGTGAACCATTCTGCGCACCCAGATACTGGACTTTGGCCAGCTGTAGTAATTTTACTACAGAATACTACACCTTGCAGTAAACAAAAAAAAAAGTTAACCTTGCCCAGTGTTAAACATGGTGGAAGTTGTGTGATGGTCCGCAAGTTTCACAGCCTGGTCCCAGAAGCAGACCCCAACCCGTAGCAAGTTCCTCCTTTCAATCAGCTGGTGTACCACTAAACTGCACACTTTCCAGTCAGCCTGCAGCTTCAGGGAGAATTGCCTTCGCCCCTTCCACTCGCTCTTCTTATTCTACTGCCTGGTCTTCCTTCACCACATTCTGTGCCCAGATTTGTATCTCTCTCACCACCTATAACCTTCAGCACCTCCTTGCCTTTATGACAGACCTCAGGCTATCCCTTAACCTGGCCCCTTCCTCCATCAGGAATTACCTCTCCGGTATCCAGCATCAGTTCCTCCTCCATTCTTCCCCCCCCCCCCCTGCTCCTTTCAATCCCGGAGGTCCGTCTGAGAGTCTCGCATCCTCCTCTGCATCAAGACAACCAACCTCATCAGAATCTCCAGTTTCCCAGCCATCAGCCTGCGGCACTTTGACCTCACTCAAGCTCCCGGAAATAACTTCCTCCTATTCATCAGGACTTCAAAAACAGACAGTTACATCAAGATCCAGAAGTTCCGCAACTTGTACCAGGAGCAGACCCCAACCCTCGTCTCGTACCACCCTTCAGCAAAACAATATTCAACTGAATAACTCTCTCTCCGGCCTCCTTCAATCAGCACGTGGATTCATGGAGTACGCTCTCGCCCCATCTACCCGTTCTTCCTACTCGACTGCCTGGTCTTCATTTACTCACATTTGCGAGCAAAACAGATCTCTCATACTTCTTTCAACCTACAGCACCTCCTCGCCTTCATCACTCACCTCAGACTGTCTCTACGTTTAGCCCCTCCTCTATTTAGATGCTACCTAGCGGGCATTCAGTATCAATTTCGCCTTCAATCTATCTCCTCTCGTCCGTTCTAGAGATGGCGGATCTCTAGAGAGAACGCTCAGAGGCATGGAGAAAAGCCTGCTCCCCTCCTTTCCATCAAGTTAACCAATCTCTACAGACCTTCTCCTTTGTCTCATCACTGCTCTCCGGCAAGGATGCTTCAACCTATTCGACGACATCGTCATGGAAACCCTGTGCCTGACCGCCGCCTTTGGATTTCTCCGCTGTGCAGAATTCTCAACTCCATCAACTTCCAGCTTCCCAGCTCTAGGCCTCAAGCGCTCCAATCTCTCTCAAATCCCCGGAAACCACTTTATCCTCCACATCAGATCTTCAAAAAAAAAATGGTCCATTTAAGCCAAGGATTCCGTGTCTTCCGTCGGATCCCCTCTTCATCGACAGCTCCAGATCTATACTTACGAGACACTGGTTCTCATCCCGTTTATGCACCCTCTTGTCACGGATCGGGCTTCAAACTATTTCCCCCCCATTCATTCTGGATCAGAGCAGCTGCCTCCGCGGCCAGGGCAGGAATCAATCAACACTTGATTAAGTCTATGGGGCGCTGGATCTCTTCAGCTGTTGAACTTTATATTAGATCATCCTCTGCAGACATCGCCACAGCTCACCAAGCACTCGTTAGCTTGCCCGGAGTGGGGGGCGCCCTCTCCACCAGGCCCACCAGAGGTTTCCTCCTGCAGGGGGTTTCCTCTCCACAGTGCGGACGGCTTATAGGCATAGGTTGTCTACTACCATCTCTTATCTTTTCTCTTTTCTTCTAGCTTTTGTCTATGTGTGCAGCTCTGCGATCTCTTTTCTATCCCACGGTGCGGTTCTTGCGGGGAGTCGGGGGTCCTCTTTTGGAAGTGAGTCTCACTCCCCCGCTGTCCGGGTCGGCCTCTCGTCTCAACCACTGCCGCCCTGCTGTTCCTCGCCGGCCTGAGGGGACCCCCGGCCACATCCTATTCTTCTGCTCCTTATGCGCTAAGCCTTCCAGGCCAGCTGCCTGAGGATGCTGCACTGAGTTGCGAAGGATCTGTCCTTTTGTCCTGTTCGTCCCCTTCCTGTCTCTTGCTCCACTAAACGCCCAGCAGCCAGAGGATGCTGCCTGACCCGTCGGGAGCGAGAGTCAGATTTGTTGTATGTTATGTGTCTAAACTTTGCTCTCTCTCTCACTTTTACGTCACCGAGCAGACGGAGGGTGCTGCCTGACCCGGCGGAAAGTGTTTATATCTAATCCTTTGCTCTTCTCGTGTCTCCCTCGCTACGTTGCCCAGCAGCCAGAGGATGCTGCCTGACCCGACGAGAAGGGAAAACTCTTCGTCCCCTATCTCGTCCTGCTATCAGTATCTAACCTCAATGTTACTAAGCACCATTCCCAAACTCCATCCCCAATCTCGCCATCCCTCTCAAACTCGTTTCACTCTTAAACTCCCAAATCTCTCGCCCCTCTCAAGCCTCCTAACCAACCGGAGAAGTCCTCTCATCTTGTCTCATTCTTAATATCTCACTCCCAATTTCGCCTCCTCTCAAGCCCTCGTAGGCATCCAGTGAAATATTGGTGTGCGGGGTGTGGTACAATTATGATTTAAAATGTAGATGTATTTGGGCACGGGTGTCTGGGCTCGATTGAATAATTAATAAGCAATCAAGTCCCGGCACAGCTGCATAAAAGAGGCACTCATCTCTCTCAGGGCTGCGTGTTCAGAGGAAAGAACAGGAGAGAGAGAGATTTTTGATTTTTAAATCTCTTTATTGAATAACACAAAAGAAACAACAAAACATTAAAGTAACATAAATAAAACTAGTAAATTCCAGCACTGGTCATAATAGAACAAGGATGAAAACACAGATAAATAACTGAAACATTCTAAAAATAGCAAAAAAAACCTAAAAACACACCAACAATTTTAAAAATTAAAAATTAGCATGCCATGTTTACCCACACCCCATCCTCAATACACCACCTCATCATAAAATTATCCATGTCATTCATCATGCTGTAATAAGAAAAATCAACTTTTACCCTGGTTACAACCAGAACTCTAAAAACACACAGGGCATCATCTATACCAGTGCTAGATAGTCTGTTCTTACGGGATTTTAAAATCGCCAGCTTTGATTGACCCAGGAGAAAATTAATCAGGGCACACCGATGACGATATTTAAAAGAATACTTAATACTTAAAATTAATAACTCTTTAGTAAAACGCACCCCGAGGTTCATCAGCAGGCCTTCTAGAAAAATAAAAAAAAGGCCGGAGTCGTGGGCAATCTGTAAAAAGGTGAAACACAGTTTCTACGGCGGGGCAGAAGGGGCACTGCTCCCCCACACCTGGGTCAACTAGGCTCAGCCAGCGGTTCGTGGCGACAATACCATGCAACACTCGCCACTGCAGGTCCCCGGAGCGCTTGGGCAGAGGCAGCTTGTACAGCACCCTCCAGGATGGCCGCACAGACTCCTCCATCGCCAGGTGAGCCCTCCACTTGGTATCAGTCAGGTCTTTAAGTCTGTGATAATGCCGGGTCTTAACCACAGTGCTGTACAGCTGCCTCTTCTCTACAGAGTGAAACTGTAAATTGGTCTTTTCATCCAGGGATAACAGCATCCCGGTCGCTCCCCCTCCTCCTCCTCCTCCGGCAGCGCAGGGAGAGCAGCACTGAGGGGAAATCAGGCTCACGCTCAGGGGCCTGCCTCTCTGAGAAGCACCGCGCCATGAACTCCAACACTGCTGGGCTCAGGGAGGCTCGGATCTCTCTCAGCACCCTCTCTATGAAGCGCACTGAGCGCAGACCCAACACTGCAGTCAACTCGGCCCCACTCTTCCATCGCCACTCAGTCCAGTCTACCAGGTGACCCAGGGTGGTGACTCCGACCTGTAAAACACTAAAAAAGCTGTTTAGAATTAAAAGCATCAATGTTAAAAATTCTATTAAAAACAAAGGCTCCTCAAAAATAAAACATGTACAGAGGCTTTCATCTGTCCTTAAAATCTTAATTAACCCCAGGCATTTAACATGTTACTGTAAAAGCTTTCCAGCTCAGTTCTAATAACTTTACTGGGGTCATTAAAACAGCTGTCTGTCTAAGCCAAGCCCCCCAACCCTCTTGAGGAGGGACAAAGCCATGCCTCTCCAGCTCAGCTCAGGGGTGTACAGCAGTCTCTGGGCTGCCTGCAATCTGAACGCAGCGACCCAGGAGGGGATGTCAATCAGTCCCTGCCCTCCTTCGTCTCGGGGCAGGTACAGTACTGCTGGTTTCAGCCAGTGGTTTCCATCCCAAAAAAAATTAACTAGTTTTTTCTGGACCTGCTCCAGCAGCCCTGGGGGAGGGTCCAGACACATTAATCTGTGCCACAGCATGGACGCTACCAAGTTGTTAATCACAAGGACCCTCCCCCTGAAGGAGAGGCGGTTTAGCAGCCACTGCCAGCTCTGTAGCCTTCCTGCTACCTTCTCCAGCACCCCCTCCCAGTTTCGCTGCATGAATGCCTCAGTTCCTAAGTACACCCCCAGCACTTTTAATCCAGTTCTGTTCCACTCCAGCATCTGTGGCAGGGAAGGAGGAGGCTTTCTCAGCCAGCTCCCTGCGAGGAACTCTCCACTTTTAGCCCAATTCACCCGTGCTGAGGAGGCTCTTTCAAACCCCCTCATGCATGACTCCAGCACCGCCACGTCTTTATCACTGGTTACAAACACATTCAGGTCATCAGCGTACGCTGAGAGACGGACGGACTGGTATGGCCAGGCCAGCGAGACGCTTCCTCAGCTGGTATAGCAGCGGTTCAATGGAGATGGCGTGGAACATCCCCGACAGAGAGCAGCCCTGTCTAATCCCTCTCTGCACTGGGAAGGGCTGGCTCAGACAATTATTAATCTTGACAAGGCCAAAAATATTAGAATATAAAATTAATATAAGAAATAAAAACAGGACCAAAACCAAATGCCTCTAGGGTGCGAAATAAAAAGCCATGGTCTACCCTGTCAAAAGCCTTCTCTTGGTCAAGCGACACCAGCCCGAAATCTAAGTTAAAAAGCTTAGATACAAAAAGATCTCTGATTAAAAACAAATTATCAAAAATTGAGCGTTTTGGTACACAGTATGTCTGGTCACAGTGCACCACAGTACCCATACACTCCCTAAGACGGCCGGCCAGAGCTTATAATCGCAGCACAGCAACGACACAGGACGCCAGTTCTTCAGCTCACAGAGGTCTCCTTTTTTGGGTAGTAAAGTCAGAACTGCCCTGCGGCAGCTCAGAGGCAGCTCTCCCTCCACCACACATTCATTCAGCACCTGGTATAGATCATTTCCAATGCAACTCCAGAAATGTTTATAGAATTCAGCAGGCAGCCCATCCAGCCCAGGTGCTGTTCCATTGGAGAGCTGTGTGACGGCGGTTGTGAGCTCCTCCAGTGTGATGACGGTATCCAGGCCGCGGCTTTCCTCCTCACCCAGGCGAGGGAGACCTTCCAACAGCGCTCTGTCTCCTGCTGGTCACAGCCGTCAACCTGGTACAGTTCTGAATAAAATGTCACCACGACCTGACGAAGCTCCGCAGGGCTGGAGACCTCTCTCCCCCCGGGCAGCCTCAGTGTAAGCATTTGTTTTCTTTCAGCTTCTTTCTTCTCCAAGCTGAAGAAGAAGGTCGTGGGGGTGTCCATGTCTCTTAATTCCACAAATCTTGTTCTTACCAGGGACCCCTTGACCTCCTCCAGCAGGCTGCCCAGGCACTGTTTCCTCTCTTTTCAAGCTGTGATAAGCCCCTTCCGTGCTCTGACCGCCCAGCTCTCTCTCAATCTCTAAAATCTCATTCTCTAGCTGGCTGGCCACTGCATTCAACTCACTAGTGACGTTCTGGGTGAATTGCTGACAGAATATTTTAATTTGGATTTTCCCCACATCCCAACACTGTCTCAAATTAGAAAAACATCTCTTTTCTTTTCTCCAATTATTCCAAAATACTTTGAATGTTTCTTTAAACTGTGTGTCTTGTAGTAATTTAATAATAAAGTGCCAATAGGATTTGGAGTGCTGTGCAGTGGGTAAACACAAAACAGCTGTGATGAGGTGATGATCAGATAGAGATGTGGGATGAATACTGCTGCCAATAATTCTATTAAGGTGGTGCTTTTGGGTGTAAAATCTATCTAACCGTGCTCCAGACAATTGACCATTATTTAATTTAATCCAAGTATATTGTTTAGATTGATTATGTAAATTTCTCCAGATGTCAACTAAATCAAATTTTGTCAGCACGCCAGCCAACTCTCTCGCAGATTGGGGATTGGGTTCATAATGATTTCTGTCATAATTAAAATCCAGCGTACAGTTAAAATCCCCTCCCACCAAAATAAAATGCTCTGGATCATACTTCTGTAAAACTGGTTGAGTTTTTTCATTATACAAATTAGGAGCATAGATATTAAGAAGATCAATAAAAACACAATTTAATTTCAATTCAATTTTTAAAAGCCTCCCTTGTACAACCTCCTCTACAGACACCACGTCTACTCCCATCCCCGGAGAGAATAAAACTCCCAGCCCCGCACTAACATTAGAGCCGTGACTTAAAATCGCCTTCCCCTTCCACTCTGACAGCCAATGCGCTTCATTGCTGCTGTCAGAGTGGGTCTCCTGCAATAGAATAAAACTGGCTTTTTTAAACTCAATAAAATTAAATAATTGGGCTCTCTTAAAATCATCACAGCAACCGTCTGTATTTAAAGAACTCACTAAAAACTTATCCATGAAGGAAGAAAAATAAAATGGCAATAAATAAATACAAAAAAACAAGGGTAAAAGCTTTAAAATGGAATTGATCCATTAAAAACTTTTTGATTGCGCAACCATTTTTCTAGCAGTGCTTATAAACTTTTTCAAACAAAACCTCTTTTTCCTGTCAAATTCCTCTAAACTCGCTTTTCTTAACAGTACGTTAGCGGAGACTAAAAACAATTTCAAGTCAGGAAAGAAAAGAGGAATTTCAACTCCCCTTTTACCCTTTGTGCAATCCATAAAATTAATAAACTGTTCAAGCGAATACAGCTTTTTTTTTTGGGGCTGACTGACCTGGGTGTCGGAGAGCATCGAGGTGTCAGAGAGCTCTCCTTCCTCATCCTCGTCTTCTCCCGCGAACGCCTCCCATTCCTCGGCCGAATCCTCCTCTCTGGCTCCCGACTCATCTTCCTCCGGCCGTGAGGACTCTGCTGAGGGCAGGGCTATGGCGTCACTGGATGCTAGTCCAGCGCTGCCGCTAGCCTCCTTCCCTGTGCGGGGAAGCTCCGCAGCCACGGCCTGATCACCACCTTCGCCGCCGCTCTCCCCCGGCCCCGACTCTCCGGCGGCGGCAGCGCTGGGCTGAGACCCCGCATCACCACCAACCAGCGAGCCGTGGCTCGGCTCCCCAGGAGCAGCGAGTTGAGGCTCGCCGCTACCTTTGTGAGCCGCCACAGGGCCCCAGATAGACTCCCCCACGACCACTGTTTCAGCTCTTTTCTGCATTTTCTTTTTTTAATAACAGCAGTAAAGCTCCCCTACGGATCGGCAGGGGTTTCCTGTACTGTTGACTCTGTAGGCTGATCCGCTACTGCAGACTGCTCCTCCGCAGCAATCCTCTTCTTAACTCGGGGCGCAGGCACGGTCGTCTCCGCCGGCTCCTCCACCTGTGCTCCCCGAACACCCTCAGCCTGACCAGCCCCCTGCCTTTTAGCGCTGCCCTCCGCCACAGCTGCCGATCTGAGCTTAGGGCAGGCTTGCTTCATATGCCCTTCCTCGCCACAATGAAAACATTTCATTGTGTCCGAGGTTGCAAAAATAACACACTCTTTCCCCTCTATAATAAACCTCCAGGCTACATTCAGATCCTGCCCCGGGTTCTGCGGCAATACAAACACTTGTCTACGAAAAGACATCACATGTTTCACCTCGGGGTTCTTACAGCCTAGCGGAATCATTCTAATCGGGGACATGATTTTACCGTATCTTGCCAATTCTCTTTCAGTCACTACATTTGGAATAAAAGGGGGAACATTTGATAAAACCACTTTCCTTAGAGGAGTTGAAAGAGGTAAAGCAGAAATAAAAGCACCATTGACAGAAAATCCTTCCTCTACAATCTTATTTACCAGTGTTTCTTGACTTAAAAACACAACAATGGCCTTATTCATACGTGAAGCAGATTTTATATTGTTAAAACCAATTGACTTGCCGACCGATAACAGAACTTCCTCCACGGAAACTTCATTGTCGGGCACACCACACCTGAATCCATGTCTCCGTGTCAGTCCCTCTATACCGCCGGAGTGTGAGCCCATCTCGGGCTACACAAACTAACTTAGCCTCCCAAACGGCAAGGCCAACAGATAGATAGATAGATAGATAGATAAATCAAAATGTAAATATATATATATATATATATATATATATATATATATATATATATATATATATATATATATATATATATATATATATATATATATATATATATATATATATATATATATATATATATATATATATATATATATATATATATATAAAAGAAACTTATAAAATTCCTTTTAAATTGAGCGTGTAAAAATAGTAAAACCAAGACTGTAAGAACAGACCTGCACTATTCAAACACACCGCTCTCCGCTCACAAGCCCCTCCCACAATCCCGAGAGAGAGAAATATAAAAAGGTAAACAGTTGCTGCTCGTACTGGAAGGACCAGCAATATACTTGTTTTTGGTGTTTGTTTTGTCTTTCTTTTGGCCATCGTGCTATTTATTTTGTATCAGTGTTTAGTTTTGTTAACACTAGAATTTCGGACTACATACAACCGCCTCACCCGCAAAATGTGCAGTGCCATTTTAAAATGGCTTCGATATGAAAAACAAACAATTGGATACAACTTAATATTTGTATTTATGAACAGTATACATAACATTTTCAGAGCAGAAACACCGTATTTACATTGAAAATTAAACTTTGTTCTTAATTTTTTTCAAAAAGAGCAGATACCATAAACATGAAAAACTGTAATAAAATAAACTTACGCAATAAACTTCTGTGTAAACAGGTGTAGAAAGCTGTATGCACATATAAAATTATAAAACATAAATAACTAGTTTTAAAAATAGTCTAAAACAAAAATCTAACATAACCTGAAAGCTCTTTGAGTGAAACAGAGTTCAAAGGCTCTGTCTGTCTGTTCAGAGTTCTATTACAGCTTTCTAAGTACGATCTACGCAGAAAACACACTGACATTTCACAACGTGCGCAGACATCAAAAGTTCTTTTTTTATTGCATTTAGCATTGCATTTGTCTTTTATTCCGTGTGCCAGTGGGTGCAGCACTGGCTGAAGGTTGAGGGGCATTTGCTAGCCAGCTTTTGTGTCTCTTAACAAAATGTTTCTGCCGTAACTCCAGGGTTAGCTGCAAAATGATGTCCTGCCGAGTGATTGTGTTGCCGGTGCACTCCTTGTACAAAACTAAAGCGTTGATGGCTGCCAGGTCCAAAAAATTTTTTATAAAAAACAGACACAGGCCATCTGCTAGTACCACTTTTGACAGAACACAGCCGTGCCTCTGATCCAGTATATCCACAGCGTACTTCGTTGCGTTGTAAAATGCAACAGTCTCTGGCTTTCATTTAGCATCAGTCCCGATGGTCACTGATTTGTGCAGAGAGCGTAGAATAAGCACTTTTTTTTTTACACCTGTACACACTCAGGGTGGCACAGTCGTTCTGCCTGAGGAGTGTAGTGGAGTGCAGGGGGGCTCGCACAGCTTGAGCTGTTGGTGGTAACTCTCGTCTTGCCTTGTTCATAATAATATATGATGTGTAGAATGACTTTCATTAGTGTTTCAGCACTCAACAGGAGTATATAATATGCATAAACTGCGGGTCTGGCGGTTGAAGAAGCAAGTGCTTATAACTTATTCATTTTTACCATTCTGCACCTGAAACACTGTATGGGTATTTAATTCAAATATTTAGTAAAACTTAAGAATGGACATGCACGAGATATTCACATCCGCGGAGATATTTAAATTTGAATTGCAAAAGCTGTTCAAAAAGCGATTATGGCGGTGCTAGTGTTAAACTATTTATTTGGAAATAAACACGCACAGTAATGCTTCACTCGCAGTACTGTGTCCATTGTCTTCCTGGTCTGATGTCACCACCAAGCCATCCTGGTCACATATGGTGTCAGTATGTAGGAAAAGTACTGCGGATTCACATTTTTTTCTATTTTTTTTTTTTTGTGTGAAGAACGGCAAAAATAAAAGTGGGAGAATATATGGAGAGATGGCATGAACATCAGCAGCAGTTGAAGGCCGAAGGGGCTCTGTGGTGCCTTGCATGCTTGGAGCATGGGCACCTCCCAGACGTATGCCCCTAGGAAGACCCCCTCTTTATGAAGGCCTTCAATTGGGGTGAGGTGGAGACCACAGAGGAGTGGATCCGTCTGAAGGTCTTACCATCAGCGCAGACAGACCAAAACACCTGCCTCATCTGCATAAAAGGGGAGGAGTGCTTCCTAACACAATTTGTCAAGGCACCAACTAGAGGGGAGGTATGCCTTGATTTAGTCTTTTCAAATAACGAAGACAGAATAACTAAAACAGAGGTCAGAGAACCATTGGCAAACTCAGACCACAACATGGTCTCATTTGAAGTGATTTTTAAAACCCAAAAAGTAATTACTAAAGCTAGAATTAAATCAAATAAATCTGAGCACCTGTGTGGTGTCTCAACTCCAACTTCTGTCTTGTGTCCTGTGTCAGTAAATACCCACACCCCATCACACAGAGACCAGAAGTTGGAGTTGAGACACCGCACAGGTGCTCAGATTTATTTGATTTAATTATTTTTTGTTGCGGTGTAATTATTTATTTTAACCTGCAGAGGGTACTGTTGTCTGTGGTCTGGCTACCAACTATGGTATCCAGAACCTACGGTAATACCGCGGCAGGGTACACAGTCCAGAACAGGTGCACTCGCAGGTGCTCAAAGAATAATGAAAACGAAAAGGCAAAAAGAAAAAGGGAAAATAAAACACAGTAATGAAAACTACAAAATAAATGTGCTGCACTTTGCAGCGGATTTTTCCCCAGTTGCCGTTACCCGTATGACTCTGGTCTCCATCCTACCCTTTGCTGTTCTCAGCTAGGTTTTAAAACACTATCGGGGTCTGCCCAATGATTTCCCCGCTTTCTCTCTATTTCTTAGGTCCTTCTCTTTACGTTTCTTTTAGGGATTTTATTCCTTCCGTCCGTCCGTCCGTGTTCTTTGCTGAGCCGCGTGACCGCTAGCTCGCTGTTCAGGTCTAAAGGGGCAGATTTGAGGAAACAACAAAGTATTAATTTATAGGACCAGCAATCCCCCCCAAGAACCGCCACTCAGAGAGAAGGAAAGCCCACACACCCTCTTCCTCACCTCTGTGTCACTGCCATGACTGGCAGGCAGATCCCACAGGACTGCCGCCCTCTTCCTGCAGCATCGTGCATACATCTCCCCTGTTACAGTTTATATAAATGTTTTCCTCCCCTTTAAGAACTCCAGTACATTCTTTCCTGTTTCTATTAAAAATTTGCATCCTAGGTGACACCACCATGCATATGTTTATATGCACCATACTGCACGCCTCTGTCTGAAAATAAGGCACCAGGAAACACAAATGTATTAATCCATAACTTAAGTAGTCTTACAGAGTGGAGTACAAAAATACACCCTTAATGTGTTGACCTTTTTTTCTGGGTGCCACTGCACTAGTAGCTGGTATTATCTGAGATACAACATTGTCTAATAAAGAGGTATAAAACCTAATTGTTCCTTGAACCTATTGAGCCATTATGCTTCCCTTCACTGCTGTTCCTAAGTATACTATATGTGGTAACTTCATTTGCTCATTGCATTTCTTGCTGACTCCTAGTACACTTATTATCATTCCCCAGCGTCATGTTCTTTTTGAGACCTGAAGTGACCCAGGAACCCAGGAAACTCAGGGGCTTGTAACTGAAGATGGAATCGATGAAGGAAATGAATAAGCAGATCCAGTGTGTATTTACCTTGGGGTCTTGTGTTTGTCTTGGCTGAACATGCTGCCAAAAATCAACTGCATAACTCTGTATGTACTGAAAAGGGAATTTAAAACAACCTACAGCAGCAAATCAAACAACAATTTTGGAATTCTGCAACAATAGCACTTACATTTTTGTATATTTTATACAAAACACAGGAAAAAAAGATTTGCATGTTCAGTTATAGCACGTTTATCAACCTCTAATTGAAAAATAACCACTTGGTAGAATACAAGTTGCTACGCAATGCTTTTTGCCATGTATAACGATAAACCCCTCTTCTACGATATGTCAAGTATTCACCAGTACACAATTAATCGTTACATCCGTATTCCACATGTAAATTAGTACTGGATTCTGTGGAGACGCCAGCTGTTTTGATTATCTGTGTTGCTCTGCCCTGTCCATTTAACATGTGGGAACAGATGGGTAACAATCAAATGTATTAGAGACGCTTTGTCCAGAAATGCTTTGCTTGCCGTTCTCTAACAGCTCATACCAGGTGTGAATTCAAATCTACAATATACACTTGTGTCAACACTCATGAGGGTCATACATTTGATTTCTGTCAAAATAGAGGAGAGGGCTCAAACAAGTTATACTACTATTATGATTTACATATTGTATATGATCAGAATTGAAGGCAGGTCATGACAAGATTGGAGGTGGGGAAGGAGAGGGAAATCTGAGCATCATCAGCATAGAAATGGTATGAGAAACCATAGGATGCGATGAGGGGGCCCAGGGAGCGGGTGTAGAGAGAGAACAGGAGAGGACCCAAGACTGACCCTTGGGGGACTCCTGTTGCGAGAGGGCAAGGTGTGGAGGTTGATCCACGCCAGGTTACCTGGTAAGTGCGGTTGGAGAGGTAGGAGGAGAACCAGGCCAGAGCAGTGCCAGAGATTCCCAGGTCAGCGAGAGAGGATAGTAGGATAGAGTGATCGACAGTGTCAAAGGCAGCAGAGAGGTCGAGGAGAATTAGGACAGAGGAGAGAGAGGCAGGTTCTAGGTTTAGGCTTGTGGTTTTTAAATTGGGATAGGGTGAAGAAAATTAACCACAAATAGCCAGACAAAAGTTTTTGTTTTTAGTAAGGAATTGTGTCGTGTTCTCAGGTTGGGAATTAAAAACAATCTCTCATGTTGTTTGGACATAATACATGAACATAAATGCCATATTCTTCGTAAACGTGACAATTGTATTCCTTGCAGTAATATATAGTATTACTAAGGGATAAGATTTGTACTGTGATTTGTGACCCTGTCAAATCCTCTTGATAGGACAAATACAGAAATGTTAAACATATGCCATGGTAGATATGATTGCTCGTTATTTCTTACATGGTTGTTGCACTACAGGAATTTACCATTTTTAAAATCATGCTGATCTACAGTAGCCTACATATACTGTATGATCTCTCTTTCTTACAATAGCTATCATGGTTGGTATTGAACAACACGTATTTACCACGGTTTAGACGTTAACTATTTAGTTTTTAACTAATTAATGTACTGTTTCTTCCCGAACTTGTAACTGAAATACATGCATGATGATAACCAGTCTCCTGTTCGTTTTCTGTCCTAATTATACAAAGTACTGTATGTAAAAATAAATGAAACAACAACGCACATAATACAAAATAATAATACTGTATAAGCAGCATTTTTAAAGTACATCATGTGATTGATGTGCACCAGCCGGGCTGTTCCAACATTCGGCCAATCGGAGCGGGCCGTTCCAACATTCGGCCAATCGGAGCGGGCCGTTCCAACACTGGGCCAATAGAAACGGGCTGTTCCAATATTGGGCCAATAGGAACGGACTGTTCCAACATTTGGCGGCCAATCAAACAGCGCGGAGCCTGTTCCAACTTTGGAAGGGCGGTGTTTCAAAAAAATAAACTCATTCTCAGCTGCCTGCAGACGGAGAGAGAGAGAGAGAGAGAGAGAGAGAGAGAGAGAGAGAGAGAGAGAGAGACATTAAACAATCCTTTATTAAATAGTATAACAGTACTACATTTCCATTAGAATGCTAAAGGATTAAAAGAAAGTCTAAAAAACTATTAAAAAGCAGACTATGATTAAAAAATAAATAAATAAATAAATAAATAAATAAATATTTGTTTTTATAAAATCACATTGAGCTCTCCCTCCCCACTGAGCGAGCAGACAGCCTCTCCCACACACCACCTCTCCTGGAAGCTCTGCAGGTCATTAAAAAGTTTAAAATAGGCAAAATCAACCTTTAACCGGTTAACCACTAGTACTCTGAAGAGCCTGACCACGTCTGTCTGCCCTATGCCTGTCCGCTTATTCCTTCTGGATATTAAAATGGCCAGCTTTGCCAAAGCTAAAAGGAAATTTAACAGCACACAAGTACGCTTGTGTTTTTGCCTATAGGGGACCCCAAAAATAAAAAGTGTCAAAGTAAAAACTGCTCCCAGCTGTTGCAGTCTCTCTTGCAGGAGGCTGAAGAGGGGCTCCAGTCTCCTACACTCACTGTACATATGGAAAATGGTGTCTTCCTGCTGACAGAAATCACAGACCAAGCTGATTTCATGGTTGATTCTGTGCAGGAACCAGCCTGTGGCCAGGATACCATGCAGGAGCCTCCACTGGAGATCTCCTGCTCTCTTGTCTAAGGGGGGTTTGTACAGCACCCTCCATTCTGGGGCCCCCTTATCTCCCAGAGACAGATGAGCCCTCCATTTGGTATCAGCCATCCCTCTCAGCTTGCTGCAATGGGTTGCCTTAACACACAGTTTATACATCTCTTTACTGTTTAAATTTACAAAATCTATATTTTTGAGTTTTTGTAGTTTTAAGAGCTTTCCTTTCTCTTCCTCCTCCCCCTCATCTTCTTTAATCCCTACTGGAGTTACCAATAACACAGGAAAAGCAGCACCCTGTCTCTGACCCCCCTGTTCTTCAGCCATCTCCTCTCTCAGAGCCTCACTGAGCCCCGGGGAGAGACAGCTCCTAACCTGACTCACCATCCTCTCCACCTGCCTCTCGTTGCGCCAGCCCAGCCTGGCAGCCAGCTCAGCTGCACTGAGCCAGCGAGAGAGTCCAGGGGTCATCAGGTGAGCCAGCCTGACTATTCCAGCCCTCACAAAGCTGGTCTGCAGAGCCTGTGATTGAAGGCACTGCACTGAGAAGAGGGGTTTGAAAAGAAGGGGCTCTTCTAGCAGCCTCTGGGCTGTCATTGACGCTTCCTCTCTTCCCACCCTCACTGTTCTCCAATTCTGTAAAACACTTTGATAAAAAGAGGGCATGTCAGAACTGCAGAGCACTGTGGTCAATTAAAAACAGGTCATATTTAAACCCCAGCCCTCCTACTTTACTTTAAAAAAAGCAGGCAAGTTGATTCCAGTGAGCCCCCTCCCCAGTGTACAGGAGTCTCTGTACTGTTAATAAACGAAAAGCTGCCACCCTGCCTGCGATACTGACCAACCCCTGCCCCCCCTCATCCCGGGGGAGATAGAGCACAGCCGGCTTCAGCCAGTGATTCCCTCCCCATAAAAACTCTACAAGAAGCCTCTGCAGGCTGGTCACCAAGTCTCTAGGAGGATCCAGACACACCAACCTGTGCCATAGCATTGAGGCCACAAGATTGTTAATGACCAGGACCCTCCCTCTATAGGACAGCTGAGCCAGCAGCCCCCGCCACTGACCCAGTCGGCCTTTCACCTTTTCAATCAACCCCTCCCAATTCTGCTCCATGTAAGTATCTGTACCAAGGAACATGCCCAGCACCTTCATCCCTGTCCTGCCCCACCTCAAAACCTGGGGCAAAACAGGAGGGCCACCCTCCTGCCAGCTCCCTGACAGGAAGGTGTTACTCTTGGCCCAATTAATTCTTGAAGACGATGCTCTCTGAAACATACCTAAGCTCTGATGCAGTTCCTGGACGTCTCTTTTATTACTAATAAAAACAGTGATATCATCAGCATATGCTGACATCCTCACTATAGCAGGAGGGCCTGAGAAAGGCACCATCCAGCCCGCCAGCTTGCTCCTCAACAGAACCAGCAGGGGCTCGATAGAAATGGAGTACAGCATCCCAGACAGGGGGCAGCCCTGCCTGATTCCCCTGCACACTGAGAAGGGTCGACTCAGCCCACCGTTTATTTTTAAAACGCTAAAAACATTACTATATAAAAGTTTAATAAATTTAATAAACTGAGGACCGAACCCGAAGGCTTCCAGGGTCTCAAAAAGGTAGTGGTGGTCGACGCGATCAAAAGTTTTCTCTTGATCCAAAGAGACCAGTCCCACATTAAAATCACCCTTCTTAGCTATCGATAAAAAATCCCGGATTAAAAAAATATTATCAAATTTTGTTCTTCCAGGTACACAATAAGTCTGATCAGGGTGAATTATTTTATCCAAACAGTTCCTCAGTCTCATCGCTAAACTTCGAGAAAAAATTTTCAAATCGGCACATAACATTTAGACAGGTCTCCAGTTTTTAAGCATGCACGGGTCCCCTTTCTTGGGCAGCAGTGTGATGACAGCCCTACAGCAGCTTAGAGGCAGCTCCCCCGCCTCCAGGCTCTCTTGCAGCACCAACAGCAGGTCTGGCCCCAGCTCCTTCCAGAAGTGCTTATAAAACTCTACTGACAGTCCATCGATCCCTGGTGCTTTCCCTCTGGCCAGCTGCTTGACAGCAGTGGTCAGCTCTTGAAGAGACAGTCCCATTTCCAGACTCTGCTGCTCCTCCAAACTCAGACTGGGCAGTCCCTCCAGTAGTGTATTGATATCAGTCTGGTTACATGACTCGCTGCAATACAGGTCAGTGTAAAATTGCACCGCCGCATCATTAATCTCCTCCTGACCAGTCAACTCTCTACCGCAGGGCAGCCGAACACAGGACAACCGCTTCCTATTTGCTCTCTTTTTCTCTAAACCAAAAAAGAAGCTTGTAGGAGCATCCATATATCTCAGCTCAATAAATCGAGATCGCACTTGTGACCCCTGCACCTTCTCCTCCAGCATGCTGCCCAAAGCTTGTCTCCGCTCCACAAAGGTCTCCTTTGCAGCTGTGCTCTGCTCAGTCTCTAACTGTAGGATCTCTCTCTCTCTAGCTCTCTTATGACTGAGTTCAGTGACTTGGTTATGTCTAAAGTGTACTGCTGACAAAATAATTTAATTTGTGTTTTTCCTATATCCCACCACTGCCTCAGATGCTTAAATTGGCTTTTTTGTTCTTGCCATTTTAACCAAAAATCCTTAAACTGTTTTGTAAAATTAGTGTTTTGCAATAATTTAGTGTTGAAATACCACTGAGATGCCCTGTGTATTTCTTTACCTGTAATTACTATGATCAGAGTGCAATGATGGTCAGACAAGCTGTTCGGTATTATTGTTGCTTGTGTGAATTTATTGAGGTGGTGTTTGAGTGCGTATATCCTGTCCAGTCTTGCTCTAACTATATACTGAGAAAGGTGGTGTGACCAGGTATACTGGTGAGTGGTGGGATGCAGACACCTCCAAACATCAACCAAGCCACTGAACTTTAAAATAGCAGCCAATTCCCTCGCTGAAGGAGGATGAGGTTCAATACTATTCCTATCTTTATTAAAATCTATTGTACAGTTAAAATCCCCTCCCACTATTAATATATCGTCATCATGTACTGTTAAAAGAGTCTGCTTTAAAACATTCAGGAATACAGTTCTATCCCTACCTATATTTGGAGCATAAACATTAATAAAATCATAAATTATCTCTCCTATCTTAGTCCTCACTTTTACAAGCCTCTCTCTAATTATCTCTTTAAAATCTAAAATTTCAACTTCCAAACCTGGTTGAAAAAGCACAGCCACCCCTGTGCTGTTATATGTTCCGTGGCTCAGCACACACTGCCCTCTCCATTCAGCAAGCCATCCTGCCTCATTCTCTCTGTCTGTGTGTGTCTCCTGTAAAAAAGCCACTCCCACCCTCTTCTGTTCTAAAAATTCAAATAACTGTGCTCTCTTAAAATCCTGCCTACAACCATTGACATTAAAAGAGATCAAATTAATTCTGTCCATGATGGCTAAAAAGTTTTTAAAAACTAAGAAAAAGCAAACAGTAAAAGCTGTAAAATTCCTATAAAATCTATCCATTTTTCAATCAATCAATCAATCAATCAATAAATATTTATACTTTGGTTTTCTGATGTAACGTTTTCCTAACTGTTTGCATGAATTTCTTCAGTCTATACCGTTTTGGTTGATTCTGTGTTGTGGCTTTCTTGAGGGCTATATGTGCAGAATTCAAAAACAATTTCAAATCTGGAAACGACTGTTTTATATCTACGCCTCTCCTACCTTTTGTTTGATCCAAAAACTCTCTTATTTTGTTGACTGAATACAGTTTTTTCCTGGTAGTTTGGCTGTCAGTAATGTCGGAGAACAGCGAAGAGTCCGAGACCTCGCCGCCATCTACACCCCCCATCTTCCCCTCCTCATACTCCTCATCACTGTCATTGACCGCCGCCGCTGATATTTTCAGCTACTCCTCTCCCTTTAACTCTGCTACTGCCTGTTGTGAGTCAGACAGATGGATTCACAGCAGCGCCAAGTAGAGACTCAGCACTGCGCTCCTCTCCCTCTGAACAGGGAGGCACAGCAGCTCCAGGTAGAGACCCAGAGCCACCGTCACTCCTACCCGGGTTCAAGTCAGGAGCCCCCGCGGCACGAGATTCCACTCCCGCAGCGCCGTGGCTCCCAGACTCGAACCTCAGTCTCTTATCAGACCTGAGCCCAATCTCTTCACCATGGATTATTTATTACATTACTGTCTTAGTTTTACAGTAAATAGTCTATTTATTTATTTATTTGTTTGTTTGTTTGTTTTGTTTTGTTTTGTTTTTGTCCGTAGCTGTGTTTGTGCTGACTTTGGGTCAGCTCAGACTCAGCTATGGCGATGGCAGGTTTGACTCGCCGACACGGCTGTCGCTGTGATCCTGGCAGCACAGTGTCGTTGGAGGACCTTGATTTGTCTGCATGTCTTAAGCATTAACATTTATTGTTACACATACAATTGTGTTTATTTAAAAAAGGTTCTTGGTTTAGGGTTGTGGTTTTTAAATTGGGTTAGGGTGAAGAAAATTAACCACAAATAGCCAGACGAAAGTTTTTGTTTTTAGTAAAGAATTGTGTCGAGTTCTCAGGTTGGGAATTAAAAACAATCTCTCATGTTGTTTGCACACAATACATTAACATAAATGCCATATACGTCGTAAACGTGACAATTGTATTCCTTGCAGTAATATATAGTATTACTAAGGGATACGATTTGTACTTTGTTAAAAAAGGACCCTGTCAAATCCTCTTGATAGGACAAATACAGAAATGTTAAACATATGCCATGGTAGATATGATTGCTCGTTATTTCTTACATGGTTGTTGCACTACAGGAATTTACCATTTTTAAAATCATGCTGATCTACAGTAGCCTACATATACTGTATGATCTCTCTTTCTTACAACAGCTATCATAGTTGGTATTGAACAACACGTATTTACCACGGTTTAGCAAAGACGTTATCTATTTAGTTTTTAACAACAACGCACATAATACAAAATAATAATACTGTATAAGCAACATTTTTAAAGTACATCATGTGATTGTATGCACCAGCGCTCTCCGACTCTCGGTCTTTGGGGCAATGTTGGAACAGAGCGTTCCAACATTGATGGCCAATCGGAGCGTAGGAACCGGAGTGTGCCGACTTTGGCGGCCAATCGGAGCGGGCTGTTCCAACATTTGGCCAATCAGAGCGGGCCGTTCCAACATTCGGCCAATCGGAGCGGGCCGTTTCAACACTGGGCCAATAGAAACGGGCTGTTCCAACATTGGGCCAATAGGAACGGACTTTTCCAACATTTGGCGGCCAATCAAATAGCGCGGAGCTATTTGACCCAACGAGAAGGGTATACCTGCAAGACGTGACGACACACGCCTCACACCCCAAGCCTGACACCTTAATCCTGGCACCCTTTAACTCCGCCTCTAACTCCACCTCTACAGTGACGCAAAAAGAAAGGCGTCACATTTGAGAAGGCGAAACATGCACGCACAGTTGCATTTAAATTTTGAAAGAAGAGGACACACAAGGTATGTTTAACTTCGCCTTTGTATTTAATTATCCATGAGTAATATATATATATATATATATTACTCATAGGGCAACTGGCTCTTTGAGCTAATATATATATATATATATATATATATATATATATATATATATATATATATATATATATATATATATATATACAGTACTGTGCAAAAGTTTTAGGCAGGTGTGAAAAAATGCTGTAAAGTAAGAATGCTTTCAAAAATAGACATGTTAATAGATTATATTTATCAATTAACTAAATGCAAAGTGAGTGAACAGAAGAAAAATCTAAATCAAATCCATATTTGGTGTGACAACCCTTTGCCTTCAAAACAGCATCAATTCTTCTAGGTACACTTGCACAAAGTCAGGGATTTTGTAGGCATATAGTCAGGTGTATGATTAAACAATTATACCAAACAGGTGCTAATGATCATCAATTCAATATGTAGGTTGAAACACAATCATTAACTGAAACAGAAACAGCTGTGTAGGAGGAATAAAGCTGGGTGAGGAACAGCCAAACTCAGCTAACAAGGTGAGGTTGCTGAAGACAGTTTACTGTCAAAAGTCATACACCATGGCAAGACTGAGCACAGCAACAAGACACAAGCTAGTTATACTGCATCAGCAAGGTCTCTCCCAGGCAGAAATTTCAAGGCAGACAGGGGTTTCCAGATGTGCTGTCCAAGCTCTTTGAAGAAGCACAAAGAAACGGGCAACGTTGAGGACCGTGACGCAGTGGTCGGCCAAGGAAACTTACTGCAGCAAATGAAAGACACATCATGCTTACTTCCCTTCGCAATCGGAAGATGTCCAGCAGTGCCATCAGCTCAGAACTGGCAGAAAACAGTGGGACCCTGGTACACCCATCTACTGTCCGGAGAAGTCTGGTCAGAAGTGGCCTTTATGGAAGACTTGCGGCCAAAAGCCATACCTCCGGCGTGGAAACAAGGCCAAGCGACTCAACTATGCACGAAAACACAGGAACTGGGGTGCAGAAAAATGGCAGCAGGTGCTCTGGACTGATGAGTCAAAATTTGAAATATTTGGCTGTAGCAGAAGGCAGTTTGTTCGCGAAGGGCTGGAGAGCGTACACGAATGAGTGTCTGCAGGCAACAGTGAAGCATGGTGGAGGTTCCTTGCAAGTTTGGGGCTGCATTTCTGCAAATGGAGTTGGGGGATTTGGTCAGAATTAATGGTCTCCTCAATGCTGAGAAGTACAGGCAGATACTTATCCATCATGCAATACCATCAGGGAGGCATCTGATTGGCCCCAAATTTATTCTGCAGCATGACAACGACCCCAAACATACAGCGAAAGTCATTAAGAATTATCTTCAGCGTAAAGAAGAACAAGGAGTCCTGGAAGTGATGGTATGGCCCCCACAGAGCCCTGATCTCAACATCATCGAGTCTGTCTGGGATTACATGAAGAGAGAGAAGCAACTGAGGCTGCCTAAATCCACAGAAGAACTGTGGTTAGTTCTCCAAGATGTTTGGGCCAACCTACCTGCCGAGTTCCTTCAAAAACTGTGTGCAAGTGTACCTAGAAGAATTGATGCTGTTTTGAAGGCAAAGGGTGGTCACACCAAATATGGATTTGATTTAGATTTTTCTTCTGTTCACTCACTTTACATTTAGTTAATTGATAAATATAATCTATTAACATGTCTATTTTTGAAAGCATTCTTACTTTACAGCATTTTTCACACCTGCCTAAATCTTTTGCACAGTACTGTGTATATATATATATATATATATATATACATTATATATATATATATATATATATATATATATATATATATATAATGTATATATATATATATATAATGTATATATATATATATATATATAATGTATATATATATGTGTGTGACTTTAACTTATATTTATATGCATTAGAAACATTTGTTAGTGTCCGCTGAAATTACTTAAATCACATATCACATTCATTTTTTATTTATTTATTTTCAAATACTTATAAAAATTATAATTAATGTTTATTAAATAACGATGACATTGCTACAGGGTGTAAACACTGGTTACTTACGACTACAGCTAGTTATAACAAAGATCTCTGTTACTTAATGGTAAAAATGCCAATTAGGCCTACACACATTTTCAACTATCTTTGTTTACTACTTTTATCTTTGTAACCCTAACTATCGCCATAGACTTAGGTACATTGGGCAATCAAAAATGCTAATTTACCGAAAACAATGGAAAAATTGATATATTGTATTCCACTTAAAAGTAACATAAAGATTCAGGTTAGCATGCGGTACATCCGAAGTTACACCTATGATTTAACTTTCATTTTTATAATTATTATTAAATTGGTTACGTCGTTTACGTTGTACAGTTTTGCATAAAAATATATACACTTTTCATATATTAAATGTGTATTCATTTGTCACCTGTGGTTATATATATATATATATATATATATATATATATATATATATATATATATATATATATATAAAAAAATTTTTTTCCCCTTATAAATTACTCTGGACTTACAGCGGACAGTGGCCTTTTATCAGAGGTGACATTATATTATAATTTTATGTGTATATCTATGTTGATAGTAGAGAAAAGTCAAGAGAAAATATAGATTGAAATGAAACAAAAAAAACTGACTCTTACAAAGAGTTTTCATCGAATTTAAACATATCTGGAAATAAAACTTCTATATCTAAAAATCAGTATTTTCTCTTGACTTCCTTACTATAAATGATCAGAAGTAAACAAGGCTCAGACTTTAAGAAGTGTGTTTGAAAAGATAGTTGTGACAACTCTGCAGCCTGAAATGGAGAATCCATAAGCTGCAGGACCAGTTTTTCATCTAGCCAAGCACTCAGCATTCCCTGCATAAACTAGTTTGTACTGCCTTGATCTGATTGCAGCAGCTCAGGTTACACCAGGCTTGTGTCCCCAGAAAACAAAACTTAAAACTTACATTTTGCATTGTAATGTAATTATATATATATATATATATATATATATATATATATATATATATATATATATATATATATATATATATATATATATATATAATGCAAAACACCCTAACAGTGCATCAATTACAGAAACATTGGTCTCTCTACTCAAAGCAAATTTGCTATTATTGACACTTTTTCTATAATGAATAAAATGTAAGAAGTCACAGCACATATGCTTAATATGTATAGATGTTGTGTATGAGGAAATCATACTCCATAACCTGCATTTTATGTCAACATTTACAGCTCTAAAAAAATGATTCTAATACAAAATGTGCAAAAAATGCTTTGAGTATAGAGGCCATTGTCACTAGTTCTTCAATATACCTCACTGTACCAATATAAAATGGGCATATTACATGTTACGACATTGACAATACAGAGAAAAGTAGATTCCGTAAACACACAAAAAAAAGACTTCACATGGGTGAGATCAGTGCATCAATGTGAGGACTTGGAAATTGCGTCACTGTAGAGGCGGAGTTACAAGGGTGCCAGGCTTGGGGTGTGAGGCGTGTGTCGTCCGTCTTGCAGGTATACACTGTTGGTTCCAACTTTGGAAGGGCGGCGTTTCAAAACAAATAAACTCATTCTCAGCTGCAGAGAGAGAGAGAGAGAGAGAGACTGAGACTTTGACTTTTAACAAGCCTTTATTAACAAATTTTGAAGACAATAAACAAATCAGATAAAGAAAACTAACAAAACAAGAAAGCTCCTCTCATTGCACCAACACTAAAATGTGTCCCAGGAATAAAATAAAACCATAAATTTAAAAGAGCCTTTATAAATATAAAAACAGTTCCTCATTTTCAATATCACAGAGCACACCATCCACACCCCAAATCAAGATGAATTTGTCCAAGTCTTTAGTCATTTTATAAAAACAAAAATCAAGTTTAAGCCTGGACATTACGAGAGTCTTGAACACTGAGACAGCGCTCTGTGCATTTCCATGCTCAACCTGGCTCTTCCTACTTTTCAGGATAGCCAGCTTGGCCTGCCCTAACAGAAAATTTGCCAGTTGGCAACGGTGCTTATGTTTCTGACTGTACTGCACCCCAAAGATGAAAACAATGTGAGAGAACTCCAGGGAAAAATCAAAGAAGATTCTCTTCAGTGCAGCAAACAACGTCTGTAATCTATGGCAGTAAAGAAAATAATGAAACACTGTCTCTCTCTCAGTGCAGAACGGGCATTGATCTCGCACTTGAGGGTCCAGGATATTCAAAAAGGCGTTGGTCGCAATGGTGGCATGGAGGATCCTCCACTGGAGATCCCCTGACCTCTTGGGGAGCGGCAGTTTATAGAGGCTTCGCCAGGCAGGTCTCACGCTCTCCTCCACAGTGAGACGCTCTCTCCACGGGGTGTCAGGGAGAGACTGCAGCTGTGGATAATGTTGTACTTTTACACAGACTTCATACAGCTGCTTTTTATCCACTGTGGAGAGAGAGAGACTAGACAGGCTGTTAAGGTTCAGTAGGTGGCCTGGTTTATCAGGATCCTGAGTAACAGAAGGGGACACTAAAGAGAGGGGAAATTAGTGTCACTGTCTGGCCAACAATGCTCGAGAAAAACTGATTTATTCTCTCTTTTGCTGCAAGAGGAGGACTCTCTCAAATCTGAAAGAAAACTTGTTAAGACTCTTACAGATCTGAAACCTAGACAAGTAGATAGGGTGTCTGCACTTATCCAGCTAAAACTATTAAAATCAATAAAATCCCTCACCTTTCTTAAGCCTGCTGTAATTAGTAAAGAAATAAAACTTTTAGAATTTAAAAGCTCTATTCTTAAACTGGGATTAAACACTAAGGGCTCTTCTAAAAACCAAAAACAATTAAAATCATTAAAATTCCTAGAAAACTTTAAAAGCTGCCAAGCACTGAAAACACTCCTATAAAACCAAGGGAGCAGAGTCAGATCCAAACTTGGTGTATGCAAAACAAACAAGTGTCTATCGTACCCAAGTCTCCCCACGCACTGCAGGATAGCTGCTGCAAACAGCATCCAGGGCAGGTGGGGGTCAGGGGGGTACAGAAACCTCTGGGCGACCTGCAGACGAAACGCTGCGATCCTGCTGCTGATGTCAAGAGACCTGCTGCTGAGACCCTGCCCCCCTTCCTGTACGGGCAGGTACAGAATCCCCTTCCTTACCCAGTGCATCCCATGCCAGAAGAACTGCATTTTCTGTATTTCTTTAATAAGCACGGGCGGGGGATCGAGACACACTAATTTGTGCCACAGCATGGAGGCTACCAGGTTATTAATTACTAGAACCTTTCCTCTGAATGACAGCTGTGGCAGGAGCTAGTGCCAGGCTTGTAACCGACCCCTCACCTTCTCTATCAGTCCCTCCCAATTTCTTTGGAGATCCCTCTCCTCCCCCAGTATCTTAGGACCCGAGTGGCTCCACTGTAGCCCTACTGGGAGGTCAGGGGGGCGAGCGTCACCCCAAGACCCCACCAAATGGGCACTACTTTTATTCCAGTTAATCTTAGCAGAGGAGACTTTCTCAAACTGACGTTGACAGTCACACAGAATCTCCACATCCTGCCTACTGGACACAAACACTGTCAGGTCATCTGCATAAGCAGAGACCTTGACAGCCTGGGAAGGGTTGGCGGGGATCGGGATGCCAGACAACAACTGCGTAATCCTATGTAGGAGGGGTTCAATTGAAAGGGAGTAGAGCATACCAGACAGGGGGCAGCCCTGCCTGATATCTCTCTGTACTGGAATGGATTCACTCAGGCCACCATTAATCTTCAGTACACTGAAAACGCGACAGTACAACAGGAGCGGGCTGTAAGTCAACACTTTCAGCTGGGGAATTCACTGCAGTTTCCCCCGCTGTCTCACTAACAACTAACTTTTCCGCCAGGGTCGCCCCGCTGTTACCAGTAGGAGCACCTTGCAACCCAGATGTTCCCTCACCCGGGTCAACATTAATCACCACCTTTCCTTCACCTCCCTCACGGTGAACATCTTCTGTGTTCTCCGACCCTGTCTCCTGCCTGTCCGCCCCACCCTCCTCTCTGCTGCGGGCTCCAGCCTCCCCTTTCTTGCAGTTCCTCCTTATATGTCCCTGCGCTCCGCAGTTAAAGCAGCGCATATAATCCGAAGAAGCAAACACCATATAGTCTATGCCTTCAATTTTAAACTTCATTGCAAGGTTTAAATCATTTTCTAAATCATTTAGAATCATAAAACCTGTCTACGGAATGACATGACATGCTTTAACTCCGGCGCTGGAGCCGAAGCCGGGACCATACATTACTGCCGACATGATTTTACCATGCCGGCTTAGTTCATTAATCAGTAGTTCATTTTTTTAAAAAGGAGGCACATTTGAAATGGTTGCTTTAACAACCGGAGAGGCAAGGGGAAGCACAGGCAGAAAACTGCCTTTCACAGTAACCCCTGTCTCCACAATATCATTAACAAGAGCTTCAGTCTTTAAAAACATCACAATACTCTTGTTCATTCTTGAGGCAGAGATGATATTCTCGAAACCTACCTCCTTTCCTATGGCCAAAGCACAGTCCTCTACCGACACCTGCTCCTGTGACACAATCTTAAACCCATTTCTCCTGGTCAAAGAATCATATGAAAAGCTGGGAGGTGATCTGCCTCTCAGCGAGGCCATAATGGCCCGAAAACAAAACAACTGAATAAAAAACAAATACTTTAAAAATAAACAAACACAACAAAGAAAAAAGAAAAAATATAAATTTCATGCACAGCAAAACCGTACACAAACTCAAACACTCCCGCCACCACTCACACGCTCACCACAGACTCCCAGCATGCAACACGAGAGAGAGAGAGAGAGAGAGCTTTGACTTCTTTAGTACTCCTTTATTAAATCAATTGTTTACAAAAAACACAAAAAACCTTTGATTAAAAATAAAAAATAAAAACAAACAGGCCATCTCTCTGGCTGTGGGGATCAATCAAACCCTAACTAAGAAAAGTTTTTATTAAAACAATGAACACTACAAACCTTATTTTTTTTTGTTTTTAATAAAAATGTATTCCCTCCACTAACAAAATCCCAATGCTTAAACCACAAAAACTCTTCAGTACCAACTTCTATACATTTAGAAGTAATTCCTCCTCCTCGCTGACCTCACAGAGGGCGTTATTAATCCCCTACTTCATTTTAAAATTCTCTAAATCCCTGGTCAGTTTGTAAAAAGCAAAATCAGTTTTTATCCTGTCGACCACCAACACCCTCCAAATACTTGTTACTCACTCCAGCACCCCCCCCCCCCTCCTAGCTTTATGAGACTTCAGCATGGCCAGTTTCGCTTGACCTACAATAAAATTTGCCAAGCAGCAAGTGGCTCTTCTATTGGCTGAATATTTGAAACCAAAAACAAAAAACAACCGTGAGAACTCAAAACCCAAAGTGCCCAATATGTTCTGCATCAAATCAAACAGGGGCGTGAGTCTCAGACACTCAGTGAAGGTGTGAAAAACCTCCTCTCCTCACAGAAGGGGCACTGTTCTACTATTTGGGGATCAATCTTATTAACGAAGGAGTTGGTGGCTATGATCTTGTGTATGATCCTCCACTGCAAATCCCCTGAGCGCTTTGGAATAGGGGGTTTATAAAAGGACCTCCAAAGAGGAGAGATACAACCAGAGACAGACAGGTGTCCTCTCCAGACAGTATCCGGCAGATCCCTAAGCTAATTAAAAACATACACCTTAAGACATACTCCATACAGCTGCTTTTTCTCCATAGTACTAAAAGAAAGTTTTTTAAAATTCCTGAATGACAGCAGCTTCCCATCCTGCTCTTCCCTCCCCTCACAGACCCAGGGAGTCACAGCCAGGTCAGGGAACACGGCCGGCTCCTCTAGCAACTGACGCTTTGTTAAAAAACAATTTATCAAGAGTGCAAACCCCGGAGAAAATGAGTCTCTCAACTCCTTCAGGAGCCTATGAATGACTCGGACTGAGCAAATGCCCACCTGTGCAGCTACCTGCTCCCCAGTCCTCCACTGGAACAAGTTAAGATCCATCAAATGCCCCAGCCTTGTAACTCCAGCCCTTGTAAAGGTAGAGAGCAAGCTGTTTGAGGAAAAAGCCTGACAGGGGAACAGCGGGTTAAAAAATAAGGGTTCTTCCATTAACCAAAAATCACTCAAAGAATCTTCTATTTGTGAGGCTCTGAAAATGCTCCAAGCATTAAGCACACTCTCATAGAAAGAAGGCAAGTTAAAAGACCTCAATCTGCTGCTCTCCAATAAAAACAGGTGCCGGTCAAAACTCATCCTTCCTGCTGTATGGAGAATGGAAAAAGCAAAGAATCTCCAGCCCACACTGTCTGGAGAGTAAAGCAGCTTCTGTGCTGCCTGCAGCCGAAACGCTGCCACTCTGCTGACCAGGTTCATCAACCCCTGCCCACCTTCATTTATTGGTAGGTATAAAATCGCAGGTTTAAGCCAGTGAAAACCACCCCAAAAAAATTCAATTAAACATTTCTGAATAGCCTCTAAAAACCCTTGTGGTGGATCTAAACAGACCAACCTATGCCAAAGCATTGAGGCCACCAGGTTGTTTAAAACCAAGACACGCCCCCTGAAAGAGAGATGGGGCAGCAGCCATGCCCACTTCTGCAGCTTCCCCTTCACCTTCTCTATCACTCCCTCCCAGTTTCTTTTCATGAAATCATCATTCCCAAAAAACACCCCCAGTGCCTTAATCCCTGTACGGTTCCACTGCAGCTGCTGTGGAAGTCGAGGAGGCCCGGTGCCCTGCCAATCTCCAGATAACAGACTTTCGCATTTATCCCAGTTAATGCGAGCTGAAGACGCCTTCTCAAACTTATTCAAACATGTTGGGAGAGCTTTCATATCCTGACCATTCTTTATCAGAACTGTGATGTCATCAGCATATGCTGTGAGTTTCACTACTGGAGAGTTGGACACTCCTGGCACTGCAAGCCCACTCAGATGTTTCCTCAGCTCATGTAACAGAGGCTCTATAGACAGTGAGTACAGCAGCCCTGAGAGTGCACAACCCTGCCGGATTCCACGATGTACTGAGAAAGGCCTACTGAGAACATTATTGATTTTCAACACACTAAACACATTGTTATATAACAGTTTCACATATGAAATAAACCTCTCCCCAAAACCAAACACTTGCAATGTTTTAAAAAGATAATTATGATCAACCCGATCAAAGGCCTTTTCCTGATCTAAAGAAAAAAGCCCAATATTAATATTAAAAAGTTTTGCTACGGTTAAAATATCTCTGATCAGGAACAAGTTATCAAAAATACATCTGTCCGGGATACAGTACATTTGGTCCAGGTGGATTAATGCATCTAAGTCATCTTTTAAACGATTTGTTAATACTTTTGAAAAAATTTTATAGTCGGAACATAAGAGAGCTACAGGTAGAGGCAGGGAAAATACAACAGAGATGTAGTGGTGATCAGACAGACTATTTGGGGATATACTGCTCCTAACAATCCTATTCATACTGTGATGTGAGGTGTAAAACCGGTCTAATCTCACTCCAGAAATTTGATTTGAATTCACCTTTAACCATGAATATTGTCTGTCTGTGGGGTTGAGCATCCTCCATACATCCACTAATTTACAAGCAGTCAAAGCCTTGGAAAGCTCCACCCCTGACTGCAAGTGAGGCTCTTCATGATTCCTATCAACTACATGATTTAGAGTACAGTTAAAATCACCTCCTAATACCACAACGCTCTCAGAGCTACAAATAGAAAGTGCCTGATACAAAATTTTAAAAAAATCAACACGTTCCTTTCCTGTATTAGGAGCGTATATGTTAAAAAAGAATATTCCCAATTTTCCTCTCCACTCTTAAAAGGCGTCACGGCACAATTTCCTCTATTAAACTCGGTTTGACTGTAATCCCTGGAGAAAATAAGATCGCCACCCCCGCACTAACATTAGTACCATGGCTCAGGATAACCTCCCCCTTCCAATCCCTAACCCAGTGATTCTGATTCTCTGAATCAGTGTGCGTCTCTTGTAAAAAACAAACACTCGCTCCCTTCTCTTCAATATAAACTCAAACAAAAGCGCTCTTTTCTTTATGTCTCGACACCCATTGGCATTAAGAGATCCAATTTGAAATAATGTCATTGAGATTGTTAAATATAAAACAGAAAAAACAGCACATTTTGAAAAAGTTGTATTACAAAACTTAGCCATATTAAAACCTGGTTTTACTTACGCGTTGCAGTAACAAGCGTTTTGTACTACTAATGAACTTTGAAAGTCTGAAGCGTTTTTTCTGATCGAATTCCTCCATTGTAGACTTTTTCATCACTACATTACTAGAAATCACAAACAGCTTTAAATTAGAAAAGTACGACTGCACGTTTACTGCCCTTTTCCCCTTTGTGATGTCTAAAAAGTCACTTATTTGTTTCAGGGTATATATTTTTTGTTTACAATGCTGACTCACCGAGATGCTCGAAAGCAGCTAAGAGTCGGACAGCCCCCCGTCATCTTCAAGATCTTCGCCGACAGAAAACTCCACTTCCTCCATTGTGTCATAGTCAGCAACAGCAACTCCTCCTCCCTCTTGTTGAGGCAGGGAGTCAGCCAGGAAAGAAACGGTAGCCGCGACGGGCTGAGACCCGGCGCTGCCACTCACCTCCCTCCCTGACCCAGGAGCCAGCACAGACCCAGACTGAGATCCGGGTCCGTCTCGACCGCCAGTCCCCAAGCCCTGATCCACCGTGACAGCGGGTAGAGACCCATCGCCGCCGGGGATCTCAGACTCAGAGCTCCCTCTCCCTGCAGGCCCGAGTGGAGGCTCGGTGCTGCCGTGAGACGGACACAGGGCCCCATACTGACTCCCCCTCACCGCTAACGGGGGAGTCTCCAATATTTGACCCTTTCGTGATCTTTTTTTTTTTTTTAGCCACTAATGTAAACGGCTCTTCTCCATTTTCTATCTCAGCTTCGTTGGCAGCTACTACTCCCGCTGGCTCCGCCACCGGCAGCGCCTGGTTGTCAGTGTCTGCCCGGCAAATCTTTTTTTCCGCGGCATTGGTTCTGGCTTCTTCAGTCCCGACTCCTCCTGTGCCCTTCGAACAATCTCGGCTCCACCATCCTTGTCCGCACCGTCAGCAGGTTCTTTTCTACAAGCCCTTTTTAAGTGACCATATCCCCCACAGTGGAAACATCTCATTAATTCTGAACTAATATAAATAATATAGTCCTTGCTTTCTACTGTGATCTTTACTGAAAGGTCTAAAACATCTTCCTGTCTTTTCATTAGCAGAAAAGTTTGTCTCCTAAAAGACATGACGTGTTTAAAATCAGGGTTTTTACACCCCAGCGGGACCATTTTTATCGGGGCCATAATTTTGCCGTACCGGCACAACTCTCTCTCTAATACTTAATTTTCTTTACTTAACATTCTTAATAAATGGAGGCACATTAGATATCATTATCTTTTTGGAAGGGGTAGATAAAGGTAAAGCAGACACAAATGATTCTCTCACCCAGAGCCCACTCTGTACAATTTTGTTAACCATTTGTTCTTGGCTGAGAAAAACCACTATGGCCTTGTTCATTCGTGAGGCTGACTTAATATTTTCAGCCCCAATCTCTTTACCCACAGCAAGCAGACACTCTTCAACAGACATCGCATCATCAGGAATACATTTAAACCCATGTCTGCAGGTCATAGACCCAAACCCCTCTACTTGTGACCCAATATATAGGCCACAAGCTGACAAAAAGTCAGCTCACGGGAAAAAAAACCCCAAAACACTTATATTTTTTAAACTCACTTGTTCAGAAATTATATATATATATATATATATATATATATATATATATATATATATATATATGGCAACAAGGGAAAGACCTCGTGACAGCCTGGAGAGACAGCTGACTGGAGGAAAGAGACCCCATTGGGGCTGGCAAGGGTTAGCTACCCTTGTTGGCAGTATCCAGCTCTGTGTTTACAGGATGCTGAAGACACCCGCCCAAGGCTTCTAAGAAATTAAAGAGAAAAATACCCCTAGAGTCTGCGAGAGCGGGGGCGGAAGATGACTCAATGCTGGACTACACGGTTAAGGACTTAGGAACAGAAATGGATATGAGTATGGAGAGTACTTCACAAAAGACTAGTTCAAGATCTGCAGTTAGCAAAGACATGGAACTCCAGGTTTGTGTCTGCGGCTGGAGCAAGGCGACAACGGTCGGGTTTGAAGATTCATCAAGGGAGAATGAAATGCTTGAGGGAGAAGGGACAAGGGCCTCGCATTGATCAGTACTTCTTACGAAGTCAGTCAAGTCAGTCGAATGAAATCCAGCGACAGGAAGCAAACCACAGTTCGCAGGATATCAGCATCCCTGTCATAGATGTGAGGAGGACTTGCATGGACACAGTTAGTGATGAACCTAATGATCCTTGTGAACCCGGTCAGACAAACCAGCGTAAGAGAGAAAAGAACCTCAACGGGCACAAGCCTGGAGTTAAATGGCCAAGAGCTTGTGAGAAAACTGCATGGGACACAGTAAACACAGATCTCTGCTTTGCATTGGAAAGGTTAAGTGGAACAGTTGAAAAGAAACTGGATAAATTTGGGGACATCATCTACGATATGGAAGCGAGAGGTTTGGAGTTGAAAAAGGAAGGAAAAAGTACAAACTATTCCTGGAAAGTCTAGACGGCAGCAGGAGATTGAACGCTTAGTTAGAGAAAGGAGACAGCTGAGGAAGCAATGGAGAAGAGCAGAAGAAAGTCAGAAGGAGGGACTCAATCTCTTACAAAGGGTCAAAAAAGATAAGCTTGCAACATTGCGCAGAGCTGAGCGCCTACGGAAACGCTACAAAAAGAAGGAGTGTGCGAGAACTAACTTTTATAAAGACCCATTCAAATTTGTAAAGAAGTTATTCACCAGTGAGAAGAATGGCACACTAAAAGCATCTAAGTTTGAGCTGGAGAGATATTTGGAGGAAACACATACAGATTCAAAAAGGCAGGAGCCTATGTCAATTCCGTCAGACATCCCACCTATCAATCCACCAGAATACCAAATGGAGGACTGTGCACCTAAGTGGAAAGAAGTAGAGCAAGCTGTGAAAAAAGCAAGGGCTTCATCATCTCCAGGGCCTAATGGAGTTCCGTACAGAGTGTACAAGAGTGCTTCAGGAGTTCTACGAATCCTGTGGAAATTGATGAAAGTAGCATGGGAAAAACAGGTTATACCAAGAGCATGGCACCGAGCAAGTGGAGTCTTTATACCTAAAGAAAAAGATTCTACAAGCATCAGTCAGTTTCGCCCTATTTCCCTATTAAACGTAGAAGGCAAGATTTTCTTCAGCATTATTGCTCAGAGATTGTCAACTTACCTATTAAAGAACTGCTTCATTGACACTTCAATACAAAAAGCGGGCATTCCAGGTTTCCCAGGATGCTTAGAACACATCAACGTGATCTGGCAACAAATTCAATCAGCTAAAAAGGAGAGGAAGGAGCTCCATGTGACATTCCTGGATTTGGCTAATGCATATGGTTCAGTGCCACATGAACTTCTTTGGGCAGCATTTGATTTTTTCAGTGTACTGATGACAATAACAAATCTAGTGAAAACCTACTTTGGAGATTTGCAATTTAGTTTTTCAACTTCAGAATTCAGCACTACCTGGCAATGCCTAGAAGTTGGAATAATGGCAGGATGCACCATTTCTCCACTGGCTTTTACCATGGCAATGGAAGTAATCATTAGGGCATCAGAATGGGTAGTGGGAGGACAGCGCTTGGCTTCTGGAATGCGACTACCACCAATTCGAGCATACATGGATGACATGACAACCATGACTACAACGGTAGCCTGCACTAATCGGTTATTGGGCAAATTAACTAATAACATCGAATGGGCACGAATGCAATTCAAGCCCACTAAATCAAGGAGCATCTCTATAATTAAAGGTAAAGTAGTAGATAAAACGTTCTTCGTTAATGGTGAGGCAATACCAACAGAGTCTGAGAAGCCAGTGAAGAGCCTTGGGAGATGGTACGACAGGGATCTAAAGGACACAGTTCGTGTGGGAGAAGTTAGACAACAAGCTGTGGAAGGGTTGAAGAGCATAGACAGCAGCGCTTTACCAGGCAAACTAAAACTCTGGTGCTTTCAGTTTGGTCTGCTGCCAAGGTTGCTGTGGCCACTGACTGTGTACGAGGTTTCTTTGACAACAGTAGAGAAGCTGGAAGCTTTAATCAGTTCACACATCAGGAAATGGTTGGGAGTTCCACGCTGCCTCAGCAGAGTGGGACTTTATGGTAAAGGAATACTGCAGCTACCTGTCTCCGCTCTAACTGAGGAGTTTAAGTGCACCAAGGTCCGACTGAAAATGACATTAGTAGAGTCACACGACAAATGCGCAAGGGAGGCAGCACCTGTGTTGAAAACTGGAAGAAAGTGGGCGGCAAAGAAAGTTGTGGAGGATGCAAAGGCTGCCCTTCGAATTGGTGATATCATGGGGCAAGTTCAGCATGGAAGAGGGGGTCTTGGTCTCGGTTCAGCTCCTCCTACATGGCACAAGGCAGCCCCAGCTTAACGGAGGAAGCTGGTAGTCAACCAGGTGCAAAAGCAGGAGGAGAGGATGAGGTGTGTAAAGGCCATTTCCCAGGCCAAGCAGGGAGAATGGATGCGATGGGAGAGTGTGGAACAAGGCAAGATTGGCTGGCAAGACCTATGGTCAATGGAACAGAGCAGGATCAGTTTCCTTATAAGGTCAACATATGATGTTCTCCCATCACCACAGAACCTAAACCTCTGGATAGAGGAGGATCCCTCATGTCCTTTGTGTTCATCACCTGCAACATTAAGGCACATTTTGACAGGATGTAAGGTGGCTCTTAGCCAAGGACGGTTTACTTGGCGCCATGACCAGGTGCTGCGATGTTTGGCCTTAGCATTGGAAGACAAGCGTAACATGACCAATAAGTTGCCACCTATTCCATCAAAACATTACACACAAAGACAACATTCCTCCGCCCAGGAGAGCAACCACCAAGAAAAGGTGTTAAAACCAATCCTCGCCCAGGACAACTGGAAGCTGCTAGAGACTGGAAAATGCTGGCAGATGTTGGTCAGCGGCTTGTTTTTCCACCTGAGATTGCCACCACTAACCTTCGACCAGATATTGTCTTGTGGTCTGGATCAGCACGCCTTGTTCACCTGGTAGAGTTAACAGTGCCATGGGAGGATGCTGTAGATAAAGGCGTATGAGAGGAAGAAACTGCGGTATGCTCAACTAGCCACTGAAGCGGAACAGCGAGGATGGAGAGTCTGGGTTTACCCAGTGGAAGTGGGTTGTCGAGGATTTGTGGCACACTCTACAACCCGGTTTCTCAGAGATGTCGGATTCAATGGCCAAGAGTTGCGTCGCACAGTGAAGAACTTATCTGAAGCAGCAGAGAGGAGCAGCAACTGGCTGTGGTTGAGACGGAAAGATTCTGGCTGGAGCACAATAGAAAGAAAGAAACGCTGATGTACAGGTAAGTAAGCTGGGCTGAGTTGAGTGGGGGACGGAGGGGGGTGATGCTGGGACGCCAGAATCACCGTCGAGCCCTCTTGAGGTGTTGTGGGCTATTCGACAAAAAAACCGAGGATGGAAGGTGCCCACTTGAAGACCCCAGAGATGTACCCTACTTAGCTCAATCCAGACGGTTGTCATGCTGATGCGCTGGGGAGACCGCACTATGGTTGATCCCCGGAGCCAGCATCGCAGCCGTTGTGTGTGCTGATGCGCTAGCTAGGCAATAAGCTGATCCCTGGAGCCAGCATTACACTTCAGCCATCAACACCAGACAGAAGGATATCTATATCATCATTTGGAAGGAAGCGCAAATGGATGGAGACACATATGGATCACATTAGTTTACTGTGAAGCTACGTCTTAGTTGGTGCTTATCTTGGCAAGAGCCAAGTTCAAATCAGCATGAAGTTTTAACATCTACTCTCATGTAATGGAAATCATTATATATATGTATATATATATATATATATATATATATGTACAGTATATATATATATATATATACAGTACTGTGCAAAAGTTTTAGGCAGGTGTGAAAAAATGCTGTAAAGTAAGAATGCTTTCAAAAATAGACATGTTAATAGATTATATTTATCAATTAACTAAATGCAAAGTGAGTGAACAGAAGAAAAATCTAAATCAAATCCATATTTGGTGTGACCACCCTTTGCCTTCAAAACAGCATCAAGCATCAATTCTTCTAGGTACACTTGCACACAGTTTTTGAAGGAACTCGGCAGGTAGGTTGGCCCAAACATCTTGGAGAACTAACCACAGTTCTTCTGTGGATTTAGGCAGCCTCAGTTGCTTCTCTCTCTTCATGTAATCCCAGACAGACTCGATGATGTTGAGATCAGGGCTCTGTGGGGGCCATACCATCACTTCCAGGACTCCTTGTTCTTCTTTATGCTGAAGATAGTTCTTAATGACTTTCGCTGTATGTTTGGGGTCGTTGTCATTCTGCAGAATAAATTTGGGGCCAATCAGATGCCTCCCTGATGGTATTGCATGATGGATAAGTATCTGCCTGTACTTCTCAGCATTGAGGAGACCATTAATTCTGACCAAATCCCCAACTCCATTTGCAGAAATGCAGCCCCAAACTTACAAGGAACCTCCACCATGCTTCACTGTTGCCTGCAGACACTCATTCGTGTACGCTCTCCAGCCCTTCGGTGAACAAACTGCCTTCTGCTACAGCCAAATATTTCAAATTTTGACTCGTCAGTCCAGAGCACCTGCTGGTATTTTTCTGCACCCCAGTTCCTGTGTTTTCAGGTGCATAGTTGAGTCAGCTTGGCCTTGTTTCCATGTCGAGATGCGGCTTTTGGCGCAAGTCTTCCATGAAGGCCACTTCTGACCAGACTTCTCCGGACAGTAGATGGGTGTACCAGGGTCCCACTGTTTTCTGCCAGTTCTGAGCTGATGGCACTGCTGGACATCTTCCGATTGCGAAGGGAAGTAAGCATGATGTGTCTTTCATCTGCTGCAGTAAGTTTCCTTGGCCGACCACTGCGTCTCACGGTCCTCAACGTTGCCCGTTTCTTTGTGCTTCTTCAAAGAGCTTGGACAGCACATCTGGAAACCCCTGTCTGCCTTGAAATTTCTGCCTGGGAGAGACCTTGCTGATGCAGTATAACTACCTTGTGTCTTGTTGCTGTGCTCAGTCTTGCCATGGTGTATGACTTTTGACAGTAAACTGTCTTCAGCAACTTCACCTTGTTAGCTGAGTTTGGCTGTCCCTCACCCAGTTTTATTCCTCCTACACAGCTGTTTCTGTTTCAGTTAATGATTGTGTTTCAACCTACATATTGAATTGATGATCATTAGCACCTGTTTGGTATAATTGTTTAATCATACACCTTACTATATGCCTACAAAATCCCTGACTTTGTGCAAGTATACCTAGAAGAATTGATGCTGTTTTGAAGGCAAAGGGTGGTCACACCAAATATGGATTTGATTTAGATTTTTCTTCTGTTCACTCACTTTGCATTTAGTTAATTGATAAATATCATCTATTAACATGTTTATTTTTGAAAGCATTCTTACTTTACAGCATTTTTCACACCTGCCTAAAACTTTTGCACAGTACTGTATATATATATATATATATATATATATATATATATATATATATATATATATATATATATATATATATATATAGCAGCACCTCTGTACTCACAACCACCATCCACGAATCCAGTGCAAGGGGAAGACTACTAGGGAGCGAGCGAGAGAGAGAGGTCAGTTTGGAGTCTTTAATTCGTATTTAAATGTTTTTTTTCTTTTAATATTTTAAACTGTCACCAAGTATGTCGACCTATAATCTTTTAATTTAGTCGTGTGTTTTTTTTTTTGCCGAATGACAACGCTATATTGCCAAGATTTACTCGGATTTCAACTTTGTTTTCGCTGGTCTGTAGACTTTTGTGCGTTTGTTTTTGGTGTTTTATTCATATTTATTCCATGACAGCTTGAATTATTATTATTGTTAATATTTTAAAAAGTAAAAAACAGCAGCAACAACAACAACAACAACAAAACACGAGTATTTGTGTTTAGGTAAGCGCTATTAGCATTTCATTGAGATCAAGCGTTTATCATTCATTAATTTATTGCGTTTGTTGTACTAGTCTTACCGTGTGTATTGGGCTTTGCATATTTAGCTATGCATACTATTTCATGGAGATCAAGTGTTTAGTATTTGTAAGTTTTTGCTTTTGATCTATTGCAACGTTTTATAATATTAACTACTTACTTGTTCTTTCCATCACAGAGTGATCATTAACTATTTGAAAGGTATCTCTCTATATCTCCATGTAAAATTAATTCTACTGCATGTGATTTATTATTATTATTATTATTATTATTATTATTATTATTATTATTATTATTATTATTATTAATGCTGTATACACTCAGTGTTATGAGTGTGTGTATTTGGCTTAGTGTGTTTAGTTATGCATACTATTATTAATATTAGGCTATGTGTATTGCTGTGTTTAGCTATCCAGATATCCCAAATGCAACTTACGCTCATCAAGGGTATGATAATAACTACTGTCATTCCCTGCCATGCAGCGGCCAATGTACTGAATTGTTTGAATTGTCTTTCCTTCACAGAACGGATTTAAATCTAACAGTCAAAGGTAAAGATAAGCGCTTCTTCTCTAAGGCTATCTCAGTGTAAAAGGAATTGTAGCTAATGTGTGTGTGTGTGTGTGTGTGTGTGTCTGTTTACAGCCATCATTATTATTAATGCTGCATACACTCCAAGTTGTTTTTTATTACCACACATTGACATTCCTAAAAGCTGAAATACTACTTCATTCATCACTCCCTTTATTTATTTTCCAAACTGTACTTGCCTGTTGAATAAATTGTAATTTAAAAAGAATTAATGTTTATGTCAGAAAATATCTAGCAGATGAGCTTAATCAGCTTTGTTCTTCAGAGTAATAAGTAGTAACATATAAGTTGTATTCCAGTTATGAACAATGGAAGGAAGCCCTGCCTTCAGAAGGGTGCCAGGGTCCCGGGACCTGCTCCTCCAGCCTTCGCCCGAAGCTGCCGCTGTCTCCGCCGCCATTAAGGCTGCCACTGTGTCCAGCGCCTGGCCAGCAGTGTGGTGAGCCTGCGTAGGTTGGCCTGTCTGACGGAGCAGCAGGTAGATGAGTTCATTGAGCAATGGAGACAAGCGGTGCCTCACCTACCCTGCCCGTCACCAGTACAGGCTGATTAAGGGGCGATTCAAGAACCCCTCCTCTGACACCCTGGGCACGGACAGCCTGAATCGGTGAGCTAGTTCATGTGTAATGTTATTACAACAGAAAAAAAAACAAAAAAAACTCAACATCCACACACAACCCTAAAATATAAACATGTACCCGTTACTACTAAAACTTTTTACAATATCCAATTTATTATTATAAGGCTTTGTCTCACAACTGCACCTTGCCCATATTGACTCAGGAGAGACGAAGGCAAGCACTCCCGTCCTCCGAAACATTTTTTAAAATATTTTTATGGTGGTGCATTGTTTCTTTTTTCTGTTTTGTGTTCTAATGTATATATTCGAATAAGTTTGGTTCCAGATGTACCTGTTTTGTTTACTATGTTGAAAACTATATTGTGTTTCAATGCAATTAAATATTTCCAGTTTACAACAAGTATGGTATTCATATTTCATACTACCTGCGCCATTGTTTAAAAAGTATCAATATCTCTGGACATCACTCATAAACACATTTTCTCATAAACACCTGCACTGAACATTGAAATAAAAGTTGTATTAAAGGCATAAAGATATGCCTTTAATTTCCATTCATGCAATGTAACAGAACAATGTCCTGTAGTAAATTGTATGTAATTGCCTGGTGTGGATTTAATGCATTTTTCATCTGTGGTTTTATTTTTTTTTTGTACACATGTTAAGATTTATCAATAAAATACATTCTTATTTTTAAGTACATTGTATTGCTTAATTTCATTTTAAAATGCCTGTAATAGAAAGGAATTAGCAATACATAATATTTGATTTAAAAAAAAAATCTTCTCCAGGGGTTTTCCTTACTGTTGACATCATTAATATATCATCATTATTATTATTACTATTATTATTAGTAGTAATTAAGTGATAATTATTATGCATACTACATTATTCTATCAATTTTATATTATATAGCATCTTTCACAAAGACATAAACACTACATATTAGAATAAAAAAAAGAGTAAACTAGAATAAAAACAAAACATTACACAATCTGTATTATAAAAACATGACCAGTTTTAAAAATTAATGCATTTAAAAACAATACAGGGGCTGTAGGAAAGTGAAGGTTTGGATGTGATCTGGACGTTTATTTATTTGGAACGCAATACTTTTATATTATTGTATTAAGAAGCATTTGCACCGGTCACGTGACACACTGATTAATTTGGAAGTTTTGGTGGCCCCCATGACGCGAACTTCGCTACCCAGCTAGGGCCCGCGACTCGAAGATTGAGCACATTCTTCATCGCAGCAGGGAGCTCAATTTTTTTATGACTGAAACTCATGCTTTAACATTTGGAAAATCACTCGTATACCTGCCCATACAGTAGTGCTTCCCAGAACAAGAACACCTCCAGAAATGCAAAATAATGTTAAATATGTAACACTTTTAAATTACGTATTTGTCATAAGAGTCCCTATATGGTCGGGAAATGCGTCCCAATGCATAGGAAGAAAGTCCCGATATTTGATACTGATCACTAACTTATATAAAGGTAAGAACGCTTCATTATGTCTGTTTTTACTGTCATGATAGTTGTGTTGTATATATTACAGCGATATTCACATTCCCTTATGTAGCGTCACACTGTCGAATATATACGATCTATTCATTTTAAATTATTTATTTAATATACAAAGTACTGTATGTAAAAATAAATGAAACAACAAATATAAAATAATACTGTATAAGCAACGTTTTTCATATAATCGTAGTAATCGCAGCATGGAGCTTAATTTTTTCCATGATTAAAACTCATGCTTTAACTTTTGGACAATCGCTCGCATACCTGCTGTCCATACTGTAGTGCTTCCCAAAACAAAATCACCTCCAGAAATGCAAAATAACGTTAATACGTAACACATTTAGCTAGTTAACGTTTGTTACACAAACAGAAATACACAATCAGAAATGTACAATCATACAATTTATTTGCTGCTGATATATATTACAGCGATATTCACATTCCCTTATCTAGCATAATACTGTCGAATATATCCGATCTACATGTTAATGTAAATTATACGCACAAAAGTCATTTTAAATAATGCATTTTTGTTAGGCTAATATATCGGATCTAAAGCGATATTCATATCATCTGATCTAGCAGCATACTGCCAAATAAATCAGATCTACTAATTGATATAAATTATACTTACAAAATGAATTTAAAATTATTTATTGTTCATTAATATATCCGATCAACTTATTTCCTGGCTCGATCTACTTATTTCCTAGCCTAGGCTCGTTTACATTAAACGCAATGGAACCTCCCCTTTAAATTCTAGAGCTTGATCAACTTATTTCCTGGGACAACTGTAACAATTCTATATCCATTACATACAGTATCAAAGTACCAATCCCATGGAGTTAATGGGGAAGTGTGGTCTTCTATATTCTTTAATACTCAATAAGCCAACTGCTCTGTAATTGTAAGACTATCACTAAATAACTAACACTTACATTATTAATAAAATTATGAACTGCTGTAAATCTTTCACAGGTTCCAGCTTGCAAAGTGTACTGTTGCTATAAAATAACTCTACTAGAGACATTAAAATCTATTTATTTCCACATTTAAAACCGCCAATTTCCCAGTATCCGATATCTAAAAGAATCTGCGTTTGGCCAGTGATATACTGACCTGCACATTAAGGAAATAAAAAGGGCATAGTTTTGAATGGGAACACAGCACACTACAGATTATTAAACAATTAGACAAGCCAAGGTACCAATTTAAACAGAAGCTGTGGAGATAAAGTCAGTCAAAAATCAGTTGCTCACTACGTAGTCTCTAGCTGTAAAGCACTTCCTTTTAAGTATAATTTTCTGTTAAGCTGTAAAATTTGAACTTGCTAGAGAGTTGAACATGTAGCTTACTCCTATTGGGATTTGATATCCTCATTACCCAGTGTACATATACTGTACCTCAGCATAATGTGGGGCTGGATGTATTGGAATAGTCAGATACATACTAATGTAAGTTGTTTCAGTTTTGATGGAGTACAGCTCAATTAAAGAGGTAAAGATGACAGTTAATGTATTTATTAAATATTAAATAAGGAACAACTCCCCAATCTGATCATACCATTGTGTTATAATAATGTAAACAAATGTTTATAGTAGAATGTTATAATATAACAGGCTATATAAATCTGCTATTTAAATATAGCATTTAACATAACCGTATCAGGAATTCAGCAAAAAAAAATATGTATACATTCTTAAAAGAAATCAGTCTATAAATGGTCAATACTTCTATAATTGACAAATTGCTCGAGAAACTCAACACTTCTTATATCCATAGTGATTTGAATCATCACATTCATGAGACAGTGTTTACTTTACGATGCCTGTCTGGTGTATTTCCTAATATTATAAACCCTAGACACTAGTTTTGTGCAGTCTATGGAAAACCAACACAAAGAAAATCAACCCAATATGTTTTTGTCCAAAAAATTGTACAGCTTAATAGTAAAAATATGTCAGGATATTGCACAAAATGCCCTTTCAGGATATTCAATAGTGCTAAATAGAAACTTTAATTAGTTACTGTGTGTTTCAACAAGAAGTCTTTGTCATTGTCTTTCCTGTTGCTGTATGTCCATTAGTAGGCTAGTGTGACAGCAGGTGAAAAAGAAGAGAGAGAAAAAAGGGTGTGTGGCAGTGAGGGCTGCAGGGGTGACGACAGACCAGGGAAATGAAACAATATCACAAAGGTACGGGCAAAACGGCACGGCTGCGCTCGTATTTTAATGAAATACAAAAATAAAGATTTAAACAAAACACACAAAGAAAAAGGCACATTGGCCAATGAAAAATAAACACAAACAATAATGATGTTGCTAAAACAAGTACCTTTCAATTGGGTAGCATTCACTCTCTTTTTCTATAGTTATGTCTTTCTCCTAGGGTCTCCAAGCTCTCCTGCTCCTCATTCAATGAGCTGGAGTGGGTCTTTTATATTTGGTGGCTGGAGTCTTAATTACCCATTAATCAAATAATTACCTTATTAAGGCTCCAGCCACATTCCCACAAGCTTTATCGGGATGGGGATTTAACCCCATCCACGCCGACTACGCTTTATAAGACCGGCTTTTCGCCGGTCTCAAATAATAAGTAATAATGACACGGCTCCCGTCCTCCCGCATACAAACACATATAATAATAATAATTATACAAATGAAAACAATAATCATAAATAAATATACACAAGGGGTGGGCACCCCGTCACAGTGTGAAATTAAAGAAAAAACTAAAAAGGAGCCAGGTGAGGACTGTCAATATTATGTTAACAGACTTGTTTGTTCACCTACAGAAGTTTGGGCTTCCATAAAGCATGTTTGCCACTAGGCTGCAGTGTGAGGGGGCTGTGCAAGGTCATCTTCAGCTCTGCTTAGGGAACAACAAAAACATTTCTAAATGTGTCATTTCAACAAATAAATGTCTGTTTAATGTGGGGAAAAAATTACCTCTTCTCTAACCTCAGGTCTTGCCAGCCTCCCACCAGCGCAAGGGGCAACACAATGAGTAAAATAATACTGTTAATATGATTGTAACCAAGAGTCACCACTAGAGGACAGTCAAGTTCTGTGAATATGATGGACATTAAATGAACAATATTAAAATCTTTTTTTGAAAAAGTTTACATTTTATTAGGTGTATCCTCTCGTTGACCATTAAATCTCCTCATTTCTATAAACCTCCTATGGGCAATTAAATCTCCTACATTTATGAAGCACAGCAATTGCAGCAAACAATAAAATAAATAAAACCAGTTCAAAAGGAGTTTCTCATTTAACTGCATACAACTTTAGTACATTGCACTTTTCTTACAATAACAAAAAAATGTTAACATTTAAACAATATCGATATCCATGATCCTGATGAAATTGTGGTTTCCTGTGGTGTGAACAAATGTTTTTAGTCATTTCCCTCAATACGTTATTTAATTTCTTGTGCTTCCAAATTTAATTTCCATCTCTTTGCTGTCAATATGTACATCACAAACCAATGACCTTTTGGCACCATCCATTTCAGGACATTTCCATGGTCTACATGAGCACTGATACACATGGAAAACAAACTGAACCCTTAACCCACTGTGGCAATGTGTCCCGCCCCTGTGTGCATTTCTGTGTTATATGTTGCGTGTGGTGTGTTAATGTTGGTGTATAGATATGGTTGCACGGGATATAAATGGGTGTGTGCAGCACGAGTTATTTAAAATGTATAATTGTATTTAGGCACGAGGATTGCACATCACTTCACGTGCATTTAAAATAATTAATATGTGAGCATGAGGTTGCACATAATTAATTCACGTGTTGGGATTCATGTGAATAATTAATTAGTAATTGAATCACGGCACAACAGTATATATAGATGCACATTTCATTCACTCGGGGTTGTGTGTTCGGTGAGTGGAGAACGGGTGAGAGAGAACGGGGAAATACAAGAAAACAATTGCTACTGTGTGCTGGTAGAACCAGCACGATACTTGTTTGTTTATTTTACTGACCGTGTTTGTTTGTCTGTCCGTCCATTGTTTAGTGTTAGTCCGTTTTGTTTGTCTGTTTATTTTGGCCGCAAGTGCCGTGTCTTGTTTTCTGTTTAAAACCTTTTGTTTGTTTATTAAAACACTGAGCGCTGCCGCGACTCAGTTTCATCACTACTGCCTGTGTCCGTGTATTTCTCTCTGGCCTGAAGTCATCCCTGCCGCTAGCCTGTCACTCGTGATGTCAGAAGTGGGACGACAGCGCCTCCAGGACTCAGGCCAGAGAGAGTACTGTGGGAAAAACAATTAAAATTAAAGTTAAAAAGAGCAATGGCAGAAGACGCCATCAGGCTGCGGGACTGGATCCTGGACAGTGCTGGGCTGGAGGCCCAGTCTATGCCCATAGCCATCCGGGTCCTGTGGCTGATGGACAGGGAGCAATGGGAGGCATATGAGAGGGAACACACCCCAAACACCTTGAAGAAGGTGTGGAGTTGGTCCTCAACTACCTGGAGGCAGCTATAAGCATAACAGCAGCCTAGGTAGCAGGATCTCCAGCAGAGGGAAAATTCCTGCTGTCCCTATCTCCACCAGCAGAGAGAAAATGCCTGCTGTCCCCATCTCCACCAGCAGAGGGAAAATGCCTGCTGTCCCCATCTCCACCAGCAGAGGGAAAATGCCTGCTGTCCCCATCTCCACCAGCAGAGGGAAAATGCCTGCTGTCCCCATCTCCACCAGCAGAGGGAAAATGCCTGCTGTCCCCATCTCCACCAGCAGAGGGCAAATGCCTGCTGGTTTCCCCATCACAACCAGCAGAGGAAGAACGCCTGCTGGTTTCCCCATCACGACCAGCAGAGGAAGAATGCCTGCTGGTTTCCCCATCACGACCAGCAGAGGAAGAATGCCTGCTGGTTTCCCCATCACGACCAGCAGAGGAAGAATGCCTGATGGTTTCCCCTTCCGAGACAGAGGGAGAACCGCACCCATCCCCTGCAAGAGAGGTAGAGCCACACCAGTCCCCTACAAGTGCGGTAGAGCCGTACCAGTCTCCTGCAAGTGAGGTAGAGCCGCACCAGTCCCCTGCAAGAGAAGGAGAGCCACAACAGTCCCCTGCAAGAGAGGGAGAGCCACACCAGTCCCCTGCAAGAGAGGGAGAGCCGCACCAGTCCCCTGCAAGAGAGGGAGAGTCGCACCTGCAAGAGCAGGAGACTACACGCTGCTCCCACCTCCGTCGCCAGGAGACTACATGTTGCTCCCACCTCCGTCGCCAGGAGACTACACGCTGCTCCCACCTCCGTCGCCATGAGACTACATGCTGCTCCCACCTCCGTCGCCAGGAGACTACACGCTGCTCACCACTCCGTCACCAGGAGACTACACACTGCTTCCACCTCCACCGCCAGGAGCAGAGCAGCAGGAGCTGCCTCTATCTCCGGCACGTCCACCGGCAGGAGCAGAGCAGCAGGAGCTGCCTCTGCCTCCACCGCAAGGAGCAGAGCTGCCTCTGCTTCCACCACCTTCACCGGCAGGAGCACAGCAGCAGGAGCTGCCTCTGCCTCCAGCACCTCCACCAGGAGCAGAGCAGCAGGAGCTGCCTCTGCCTCCACCGCAAGGAGCAGAGCTGCCTCTGTTTCTATCACCTCCACCGGCAGGAGCAGTGCAGCAGGAGCTGCCTCTGCCTCCTCCACCAGCAGAGGGTGAATACCTGCTGGTTCCGCCTCCACCGTTGTGGGAGGACTGCTTACCCCTCCCACCTCCACCAGCAGAGGGTGAACACCTGCTGGTTCCGCCTTCACCGCTGTGGGAAGATTGCTTGCCGCTCCCACTTCCACCACCAGAGGAGCTGCAGTTGAGTTTCGCACCACCCAAGGATGCCTGCCTCGCACCGCCCAAGGATGCCTGCCTCGCTTCGCCCAAGGATGCCTGCCTTGCATCGCCTGAGGCTGCCTGTTGCTCCGCATCGCCTGGGGCTGCCTGATGCTCCACATCGTCTGGGGCTGCCTGGTGCTCCGCATCGCAGCAGGAAGTACTGTGGCCAGAACCCCACCAAGGGGAGCTGCCGGCCACGAAGAAGGGGGAGGAGGTCTGGAGACCACCAACCCCAGCAGCACTTTCGCTGCCGGAAGTGCTGTGGCCGGAACCCCACCAAGGGGAGCTGCCGGCCACGAAGAATGGGGAGGAGGTCTGGAGACCATCAACCCCAGCAGCAGTTTCACTGCCGGAGATCGTGGGGGAGGTCAGGAGGTCAGGAGACCTGCTCCCACGCTGCAGAAAGTGCTGTGGCCGGAGCCCCACAGGGGGGATCTGATGGCTATGAAGAAGGGGAAGGTCGTGGGACCACCTGCCCCCGCAGCTTTTCCGCTGCCAGGACTGCCCCGGCTGAAGGAGTCAGCCTGGGAGCTGTCGGCAGTTATGCTGACAGCATTGCCAGTAGCAGCCTGGCTACTAGCAACATTGCCACCCATGAACCCCTTAAAGTCCCTTTTCTTGGCCCGGGACATTGTGCTGGACTTTTGGGATTTTAAGGGGGGAGGTGGTGGTTGAGGCCATGTGTGCTGCGCACAAGGGGGGGTATATGTGGCAATGTGTCCCGCCCCTGTGTGCATTTCTGTGTTATATGTTGTGTGTGGTGTGTTAATGTTGGTGTATAGATATGGCTGTACGGGATATAAATGGGTGTGTGCAGCACGAGTTATTTAAAATGTATAATTGTATTTAGGCACGAGGATTGCACATCACTTCACATGCATTTAAAGTAATTAATATGTGAGCACGAGGTTGCACATAATTAATTCACGTGTTGGGATTCATGTGAATAATTAATTAGTAATTGAATCATGGCACAACAGTATATATAGATGCACATTTCATTCACTCGGGGTTGTGTGTTCGGTGAGTGGAGAACAGGTGAGAGAGAACGGGGAAATACAAGAAAACAATTGCTACTGTGTGCTGGTAGAACCAGCACGATACTTGTTTGTTTATTTTACTAACCGTGTTTGTTTGTCTGTCCGTCCATTGTTTAGTGTTAGTCCGTTTTGTTTGTCTGTTTATTTTGGCCGCAAGTGCCATGTCCTGTTTTCTGTTTAAAACCTTTTGTTTGTTTATTAAAACACTGAGCGCTGCCACGACTCAGTTTCATCACTACTGCCTGTGTCCGTGTATTTCTCTCTGGCCTGAAGTCATCCCTGCCACTAGCCTGTCACACCCACCTACAAACAAATTCTGGTAACCACACTAAGAGATTGACCTGACTTCCTTAAAATCAACACAAATATGAGGATATTTAAAGATAAAAATGTCAAATCAAAGCCTTCACATGCATACATGTACAAATAAGAGATGCTTTAAAAGTGGATATAATAGACTGCAAAAATAATCAAGGAGTGAAGTAGGAAGAGCTTTGTGGTAAAACTGGCATTGTAACTGCACTGTCTATACTTTGAAACTACAAACTGAGATACTGTGTATTACCTATTGTAACAGGGCGAGGAGCCCTGTACATGTGTTTGCTTATTTCTAGAACGGGGTACTCCTCCGCCCCTGTGCAATTTATTATTTTGTATTTGTTTTTGTTTCGGCCATGAAGAGGGTCAACCCCAGCACCCCAGCTACTGATTCCTTCACCAGGGGGAGAAGTGGTGCTCCCGCTGCCACCTTCATGGTCAGGGGCTAACCTGCTGTTGTCGCCTCCCGAGGGTCCACTGCTGCCGTCGCCTCCCGAGGGTCCGCTGCTGCCGTCGCCTGGGGTCGCTAGCTTTGCCTTGCCCGGGGACGCTGGCACGTCACCGCCCATGGATGCCTGCTTTGCTCCACTCAGCGATGCCACGCCCGCATCGCCTGGGGTTGCCTGCTGCTCTGCATCGCCCGGTAGAGCTATGTCTTTGTCTCCTAGGGTTGCTGCTGGTTCCGCTTCGCCTGGGGTCGCTGCCTGTCCCACTTCGCCTGGGGTGGCTGCCGGCTCTGCTTCGCCTGGGGTGGCTGCCGGCTTTGCTTCGCCTGGGGTCGCAACCAGTCCTGCATGGTGTGGCCGGAGCCCCGTAAAGGGAAGCTGCCGGCCATGAAGAAGGGGAGGAGGTCAGGAGACCAGCTCCCCTGCAGCAGTTTCGGCTGCGGGGAGATAGTGTGGCTGAAGCCCCAGAAGAGGGAGCTACTAGCCACGAAGAAGTGGGGGGTGGAGGACATTCCACCATGGCGCCATTAGGGCCATGTGTGCTTTGCACAAGGGGGGGGGATATGTAACAGGACGAGGAGCCCTGTACATGTGTTTATTTATTTATAGAATGGGGTACCCCTCCGCCCCTGTGCAATTTATTATTTTGTATTTGTTTTCTTGTATTATTATTATTATTATTTATTTATTTATTTATTTATAAATGTGACAGCGAAGAGCCATATATTTTGCTGTTTACTGGCGTGGATGGGAAGCCCATCCACATTAAAACCTTTGCAGAAGGTGGGAGGAGTTAAAAAGTAAAATTAAAAAATATATACAAGATCAGTGAAGGCGATTGCCCAGCCTGACCTGTGTTTTGTGTTTGAGATTTTGTTTTGTTCATCTTTTTATTTTGCTCTGTGAGCAGTGCGTTTGTTAAAACCTTTTATTTTATTTGTTTTGGTTATTTAAATAAACGGCGCACGGCGCGTCTTATGCCCTGCAGTACCTGCCTGTGTGTTGTTCTTCCTGTATCTGGCCTGACATCACCACTGCAGCCATCCCTGTCACACCTATATTAACATTTTATCTACAATTACAGTATGTGCAGATAAACTGTAGTTACTGTTAAGGAAATAGCATTATAACTGCTAACCTAACAGCTGATGTTTGTGTAGCAATTTACTGGAGTTTCAATGCCCTTTAACCACTTGTTTTTCATATTGGCAACCTTCTAAAAACCACAGGAGTCTGGTGAGTTCTGCCAGGAGTGGGATACTGTCTGCCTGCCTGTATGATGTATGTGTGTATATAATAATGGTCCTGGTATATATTTTTAATAAAATGGGACAGAAACTATAATTCTACAGCTTTGCCACATGTTGCTGCACTGTGAGTGTAAGTAATAAGTTAGGCTTTTATACAGTCTCCCTAATTTACATCTCTTGGGGTTGAATTTCACCTCTTTCAGAGACTACAGGTTAGAGTTTAAGAGCTCTTTATATCTTTTCCAGCCATTAGCAAATGTAATTGGTCTGATAATTCCCATGGCATTGCAGGCAGTTGCATGGTTATTTTATAAATGTAAGCACCTGCACACACCTCTTAAAGGTATAATGTGATTTCCATTACACAAGAGTAGATGTTAAAACTTCATGCTGATTTGAACTCAGCTCTCGCCAAGATAAGCACCAACTAAGACGTAGCTTTACAGTAAACTAAACTAATGTGATCCATCTGTGTCTCCATCCATTTGCCCTTCCTTCCATATGATGATGTAGATATCCTTCTGTCTGGTGTTGATGGCTGAAGTGTAATGCTGGCTCCAGGGATCAGCTTATTGCCTCCCTAGCACATCAGCACACACAACAGCTGTGATGCTGGCTCCGGGGATCAACCACAGTGCAGTCTCCCCAGCGCATCAGCATGATAACCGCCTGGATTGAGCTAAGTAGGGTACATCTCTGGGGTCTTCAAGTGGGCACCTTCCATCCTCGGTGTTTCGTCGACTAGCCCATGACACCTATAGTATGGTGTTGAGTGATGAGATTCAGTGTTCAACTTTCTAACCTGTGTTTTCATTGCTGCTTTTTTCACTATTCTATTTTTAAGAAGCTATATGGTGGGATATACATATAAGTGTGCTTTGATTCTAGCCAACTTAATGATTTAAGTTTCATTATTACTAAAATTTGCAACTGTTGTACGAGATACTGTATGTGTTGTAATTGTAAGAACTAAAAGCTAATGAATGAATTTACCCTAAGTGTAACTCACCACACAAGTACTATTTTAGAGTGATTCCCATGAGTAAGGTTTTAATGTGGGTAAGGCATTGGATAATAAGATAAAACAGCTCCTCATTGAAGCTGATAATAAGTGTCCATACCCATAAATCCTTACAGTTGACCGTTCATAAACTCCTGGAGTGCTCTGTGGTGTCGTTCGAAAACTCAGAGATGAATTTCTCAGAGCATTCACTTTCAAAGGCCCTATCCACACTATGCCTTTAAACCATATTAGTTGCCTTTAAACCAACTTAAAAGTGCTAAATACGGTTAGCGTCTATGTTGCACCCTTAAAAAGAAAAACACAGTAGTCCGCTTTCTTCTTCTACTTGCAACTTTATTAAGCCACGGTCTGAATCAGTTTTTAACAAAGCAAGGTGTATCACTTCTTTCGTACATACAACTCAGGTTTTTTTTCTGCTCACAGATCTAGTATTTTTAGTTGTATTTTCTTTATTTTTTCCATATGTAGCAGTTCACTGTTATCACATGTGTGCACTTCCTTTTTCTTTTTATTGTTCGTCTTTCACACTGTGAACTTCAACCTCCTTACGTTCAAAACCGTCTACATCTTAAAGGTACAGTGCTCCATTACAAACTAATTTGAGTCTGGCTACTGTAAAAAACAGGTATTGTATGTGCCTTTCATTTATGCATGAAGGTTTTAAATACATCAACTAATGCTCAACATTCATATTTTTATTCCTAGGGCTATTCTAGGGCTCAACATCTACACTACGCAGCGTTTAATACCGGACTCGAGACTATCTCAGGAGGTAGTCTTGAGTCTGGTTCTAATTAGATCGCATCAAGTAGTGCGGTTTATCAGAAGGGTGGACGCTGTAATACCAAACTACATTTTTTGTGTATACTCTAACATCCCGAAATACTCAGAACAGGTGCCTGAAGGACTTGCTATCAGTGTACACTCTGCACTAGGTATTAATTTTTACGCAAAAATGAAATGCGAGTTAAAAGTAGGATTGAGGTGAACAATTCACATAATTTGTCAGCTCTGTTTGAAATAAAATTAAGGGGACCAGAATTAGGTTCAGGCAAGATATGAAGGTAAAAACAAAGATTGTTTTTTTTAATTAACAGCTTTTTCTGAGTTTAATTATGAAACAGAATCAGCTCAGTTTGTTTAAAGGGACTTCACCTGATTAAAAATAAAACCTGACAACTTCAAGCCCTACTTGTGTGTGTGTGTATTTGCATTTACTTTTTCCACGAAGAATGGGGAGGAGGTCTGGAGACCATCAACCCCAGCAGCAGTTTCGCTGCCGGAGATCGTGGGGGAGGTCAGGAGGTCAGGAGACCTGCTCCCACGCTGCAGAAAGTGCTGTGGCCGGAGCCCCACAGGGGGGATCTGATGGCTATGAAGAAAGGGAAGGTCGTGGGACCACCTGCCCCCGCAACTTTTCCGCTGCCAGGACTGCCCCGGCTGAAGGAGTCAGCCTGGAAGCTGTCGGCAGTTATGCTGGCAGCATTGCCAGTAGCAGCCTGGCTACTGGCAACATTGCCACCCATGAACCCCTTAAAGTCCCTTTTCTTGGCCCGGGACTTTGTGCTGGACTTTTGGGATTTTAAGGGGGGAGGTGGCGGTTGAGGCCATGTGTGCTGCGCACAAGGGGGGGTATATGTGGCAATGTGTCCCGCCCCTGTGTGCATTTCTGTGTTATATGTTGTGTGTGGTGTGTTAATGTTGGTGTATAGATATGGCTGCACGGGATATAAATGGGTGTGTGCAGCACAAGTTATTTAAAATGTATAATTGTATTTAGGCACGAGGATTGCACATCACTTCACATGCATTTAAAGTAATTAATATGTGAGCACGAGGTTGCACATAATTAATTCACGTGTTGGGATTCATGTGAATAATTAATTAGTAATTGAATCACGGCACAACAGTATATATAGATGCACATTTCATTCACTCAGGGTTGTGTGTTCGGTGAGTGGAGAACGGGTGAGAGAGAACGGGGAAATACAAGAAAACAATTGCTACTGTGTGCTGGTAGAACCAGCACGATACTTGTTTGTTTATTTTACTGACCGTGTTTGTTTGTCTGTCCGTCCATTGTTTAGTGTTAGTCCGTTTTGTTTGTCTGTTTATTTTGGCCGCAAGTGCCGTGTCCTGTTTTCTGTTTAAAACCTTTTGTTTGTTTATTAAAACACTGAGCGCTGCCACGACTCAGTTTCATCACTACTGCCTGTGTCCGTGTATTTCTCTCTGGCCTGAAGTCATCCCTGCCACTAGCCTGTCACACCCACCTACAAACAAATTCTGGTAACCACACTAAGAGATTGACCTGACTTCCTTAAAAATCAACACAAATATGAGGATATTTAAAGATAAAAATGTCAAATCAAAGCCTTCACATGCATACATGTACAAATAAGAGATGCTTTAAAAAGTGGATATAATAGACTGCAAAAATAATCAAGGAGTGAAGTAGGAAGAGCTTTGTGGTAAAACTGGCATTGTAACTGCACTGTCTATACTTTGAAACTACAAACTGAGATACTGTGTATTACCTATTGTAACAGGGCGAGGAGCCCTGTACATGTGTTTGCTTATTTCTAGAACGGGGTACTCCTCCGCCCCTGTGCAATTTATTATTTTGTATTTGTTTTTGTTTCGGCCATGAAGAGGGTCAACCCCAGCTACTGATTCCTTCACCAGGGGGAGAAGTGGTGCTCCCGCTGCCACCTTCATGGTCAGGGGCTAACCTGCTGTTGTCTCCTCCCGAGGGTCCACTGCTGCCGTCGCCTCCCGAGGGTCCGCTGCTGCCGTCGCCTCCCGAGGGTCCGCTGCTGCCGTCGCCTGGGGTCGCTAGCTTTGCCTTGCCTGGGGACGCTGGCACATCACCGCCCATGGATGCCTGCTTTGCTCCACTCAGCGATGCCACGCCCGCATCGCCTGGGGTTGCCTGCTGCTCTGCATCGCCCGGTAGAGCTATGTCTTTGTCTCCTAGGGTTGCTGCTGGTTCCGCTTCGCCTGGGGTCGCTGCCTGTCCCACTTCGCCTGGGGTGGCTGCCGGCTCTGCTTCGCCTGGGGTCACTGCCGGCTCTGCTTCGCCTGGGGTCGCAACCAGTCCTGCATGGTGTGGCCGGAGCCCCGTAAAGGGAAGCTGCCGGCCATGAAGAAGGGGGAGGAGGTCAGGAGACCAGCTCCCTCTGCAGCAGTTTCGCTGCGGGAGATAGTGTGGCTGAAGCCCCAGAAGAGGGAGCTACTAGCCACGAAGAAGTGGGGGGTGGAGGACATTCCACCATGGCCGCCATTAGGGCCATGTGTGTTTTGCACAAGGGGGGGGGATATGTAACAGGACGAGGAGCCCTGTACATGTGTTTATTTATTTATAGAACGGGGTACCCCTCCGCCCCTGTGCAATTTATTATTTTGTATTTGTTTTCTTGTATTATTATTATTATTATTTATTTATTTATTTATTTATAAATGTGACAGCGAAGAGCCATATATTTTGCTGTTTCGCAGCGTGGATGGGAAGCCCCATCCACATTAAAAACCTTTTGCAGAAGGTGGGAGGAGTTAAAAAGTAAAATTTAAAAAAATATATACAAGATCAGTGAAGGCGATTGCCCAGCCTGACCTGTGTTTTGTGTTTGAGATTTTGTTTTTGTTCATCTTTTTATTTTGCTCTGTGAGCAGTGCGTTTGTTAAAACCTTTTATTTTATTTGTTTTGGTTATTTAAATAAACGGCGCACGGCGCGTCTTATGCCCTGCAGTACCTGCCTGTGTGTTGTTCTTCCTGTATCTGGCCTGACATCACCACTGCAGCCATCCCTGTCACACCTATATTAACATTTTATCTACAATTACAGTATGTGCAGATAAACTGTAGTTACTGTTAAGGAAATAGCATTATAACTGCTAACCTAACAGCTGATGTTTGTGTAGCAATTTACTGGAGTTTCAATGCCCTTTAACCACTTGTTTTTCATATTGGCAACCTTCTAAAAACCACAGGAGTCTGGTGAGTTCTGCCAGGAGTGGGATACTGTCTGCCTGCCTGTATGATGTATGTGTGTATATAATAATGGTCCTGGTATATGTTTTTAATAAAATGGGACAGAAACTATAATTCTACAGCTTTGCCACATGTTGCTGCACTGTGAGTGTAAGTAATAAGTTAGGCTTTTATACAGTCTCCCTAATTTACATCTCTTGGGGTTGAATTTCACCTCTTTCAGAGACTACAGGTTAGAGTTTAAGAGCTCTTTATATCTTTTCCAGCCATTAGCAAATGTAATTGGTCTGATAATTCCCATGGCATTGCAGGCAGTTGCATGGTTATTTTATAAATGTAAGCACCTGCACACACCTCTTAAAGGTATAATGTGATTTCCATTACACAAGAGTAGATGTTAAAACTTCATGCTGATTTGAACTCAGCTCTCGCCAAGATAAGCACCAACTAAGACGTAGCTTTACAGTAAACTAAACTAATGTGATCCATCTGTGTCTCCATCCATTTGCCCTTCCTTCCATATGATGATGTAGATATCCTTCTGTCTGGTGTTGATGGCTGAAGTGTAATGCTGGCTCCAGGGATCAGCTTATTGCCTCCCTAGCACATCAGCACACACAACAGCTGTGATGCTGGATCAACCACAGTGCAGTCTCCCCAGCGCATCAGCATGATAACCGCCTGGATTGAGCTAAGTAGGGTACATCTCTGGGGTCTTCAAGTGGGCACCTTCCATCCTCGGTGTTTCGTCGACTAGCCCATGACACCTATAGTATGGTGTTGAGTGATGAGATTCAGTGTTCAACTTTCTAACCTGTGTTTTCATTGCTGCTTTTTTCACTATTCTATTTTTAAGAAGCTATATGGTGGGATATACATATAAGTGTGCTTTGATTCTAGCCAACTTAATGATTTAAGTTTCATTATTACTAAAATTTGCAACTGTTGTACGAGATACTGTATGTGTTGTAATTGTAAGAACTAAAAGCTAATGAATGAATTTACCCTAAGTGTAACTCACCACACAAGTACTATTTTAGAGTGATTCCCATGAGTAAGGTTTTAATGTGGGTAAGGCATTGGATAATAAGATAAAACAGCTCCTCATTGAAGCTGATAATAAGTGTCCATACCCATAAATCCTTACAGTTGACCGTTCATAAACTCCTGGAGTGCTCTGTGGTGTCGTTCAAAACTCAGAGATGAATTTCTCAGAGCATTCACTTTCAAAGGCCCTATCCACACTATGCCTTTAAACCATATTAGTTGCCTTTAAACCAACTTAAAAGTGCTAAATACGGTTAAGCGTCTATGTTGCACCCTTAAAAGAAAAACACAGTAGTCCGCTTTCTTCTTCTACTTGCAACTTTATTAAGCCACGGTCTGAATCAGTTTTTAACAAAGCAAGGTGTATCACTTCTTTCGTACATACAACTCAGGTTTTTTTCTGCTCACAGATCTAGTATTTTTAGTTGTATTTTCTTTATTTTTTTCCATATGTAGCAGTTCACTGTTATCACATGTGTGCACTTCCTTTTTCTTTTTATTGTTCGTCTTTCACACTGTGAACTTCAACCTCCTTACGTTCAAAACCGTCTACATCTTAAAGGTACAGTGCTCCATTACAAACTAATTTGAGTCTGGCTACTGTAAAAAACAGGTATTGTATGTGCCTTTCATTTATGCATGAAGGTTTTAAATACATCAACTAATGCTCAACATTCATATTTTTATTCCTAGGGCTATTCTAGGGCTCAACATCTACACTACGCAGCGTTTAATACCGGACTCGAGACTATCTCAGGAGGTAGTCTTGAGTCTGGTTCTAATTAGATCGCATCAAGTAGTGCGGTTTATCAGAAGTGTGGACGCTGTAATACCAAACTACATTTTTTGTGTATACTCTAACATCCCGAAATACTCAGAACAGGTGCCTGAAGGACTTGCTATCAGTGTACACTCTGCACTAGGTATTAATTTTTACGCAAAAATGAAATGCGAATTAAAAGTAGGATTGAGGTGAACAATTCACATAATTTGTCAGCTCTGTTTGAAATAAAATTAAGGGGACCAGAATTAGGTTCAGGCAAGATATGAAGGTAAAAACAAAGATTGTTTTTTTTAATTAACAGCTTTTTCTGAGTTTAATTATGAAACAGAATCAGCTCAGTTTGTTTAAAGGGACTTCACCTGATTAAAAATAAAACCTGACAACTTCAAGCCCTACTTGTGTGTGTGTGTATTTGCATTTACTTTTTCCATTTATTTCTTTTTAGCAATATGGACCGCTGTTAATATGGGGCATAGCACATTATTTTAAAATAAAATACAGTGCATGGTGGGATACTATCATATTAATTTCCACTGTTCATTGCGCTGCCAGGAACTGTAACCAAACTATTCTAATAGTGTGTGGACGTGTTAAGCCTGACAAAACATGAAACTGTACTATTGTGTGAATGCTTTGAGCTGGATTAATTAGAACGGTTTCGAATACGGTTCTTGAGATCGGTTATGTAGTGTGGACAGGGCCAAAATGGCTGAGTAAACGGGGAGGAGTCGTCTACACACTAGCCTTGTTCAACACCAATTAGCACTGACCAGTTTTTCTTTTTTTTTTTTTTTAAACAGTACCACTAAACTGTAACTGAACTAGCAGTAAGTGAAGAGCAGCAGTAATAATTACAGTAGTCTTAGACTTAAGAGTTGAAAACTCATGTAAAAAATATATATAAATTTAAAAAATCGCTTATATCGGTCTAAGAGAAAGCCATTAAATGGCACAACTGCATAATGATCATAGTTAATAATAGTACTATCAGTATTACATTTTCCACGAATGACCGGCTTACATTTTCGTCCTCACTGTCAGATTGAAGATCTTGTAAAACATTACCAGTGTTTAACATTAAAGTGTTTTCAATCATTGAGAAAACCATAACTTTTGTATTCGCGCTGACCACTTCCATTTTCAAACCGTTTTAGGTTGTTTGAAAGCTAAAGAAAAAATTCACACTCTGAAGCACTCCAAAGAGATTTCTCGGACACTCTTTCAGAGCATCAGATTGAGTTTAGAACGCACCCTTTGTTTCCTAAATGTCTACCCTAAAAATGACCAGTACAATATAATATAATTAACATTTGTAGAAAGTAACTGTGTTCTGAACATGCTACATTATGGAGAGGAAACATTTTAGCACATTGCTTGATTGTAACCTCAAAACACTGAAAGCCAGCTCTCTTTTTAGTTCTGAAACACTAACCATGTTCAGAGGTCACAGGATACATAGCTTGCCCAGCCCACAGAACCCTTTCCTAAACAGCGAAACCCAAAGATCTGACTGGCTGCCAGGTTCCTCTTCTCATTTCAGAACATGTGGCATAGCTAACCACACAACAGCCTGTACTTACCGGACATCAATATATGGATTTTATATTTCAACGAAAGGGTGAAACATTATTTACACTCTAGACTTTCCATTGGACACTTGTATGAGAGAAAAAAAACAAACTCTTATTTCTAGTTCAGCCTTCCTAGATCTTTTCTTTACATAGAAATCATATTCAGGGAAATTACACAAATCTGTGATAGTGACAAAAATAACCACTATCTCACAAAATGGTCTATAGCAGAGATTCTGACCTAAAATGCAACAATAGATGAAGGTAGCATCCTGGGTTTCCTCTGTGTAGAACGGGGGTCAGGAAATAATTAAATGGTTAATTTATGAACAGTATGGTTCATTTATTTTAAGATGGTTAATTTACGAACAGTATGGTTCATTTATTTTTAAGATGGTTCATTTGTAACAGTATGGTTGGGACATTAAATGGCACTGTGAAGGACACCCTTGGGGTCCTTACTGTCATACCATATAGACGCGTAAATAAATGCACAGGTAGATGTACTAAAGTGTTGTGATTGTCGTAATAGTCGCAAACAAGGTGCAATTGAGTCAGAAGTCTAGGGTGAAATGTACTAAACATGCGCAATGCTGTTAGCGACTTTTTAGGAAATGCTTTGCGGCAGCAGTTTTTCTTTGCAGTTCAGTCTTGGATGAATATGTAATTATGGGTGTTCCTGCATAAATTCATAAAAATGGGGTGGAGCTAGCGCAAATGAGGGTTCTCAAATATTGTAATGAAATGTACTAAAGCAGCCAGCAATTGCAACACTTACAATTGCTGCTGGCATTTCCCTCTGCTTTTTCTCATGCGTTGCCAGTTGTGCTCAATGCCAAATTCCTATTTTTCCCTAAAAGCAGGGTGTAGTTACAAGCCTTGAAAACACATTTCTGTGACATTTCTGGTTTCCCCAACGTGTTGGGAGCAATAGACTGCATACATGTGCAGCTAACCCCTCCAGCTCAACATCTGTATAGGAATAGGAAACACACCTATTCTATTAATGTGCAGGTGGTTTGTAATTGTGCACAATTTAGCACTGCACCACTGACTAACTTAAATAAAAACTGACAGTATCCATTTGTCTTATAGGCTACTCATGATAATACGAATTAGTGGTATAATGCAAAATTTGTTGCTGGTCCCTTGAAATTCATATTAATGAAAATTGACTGTCCTCCTGTAAGTTTCGTAACTTGTCAATGCGGCACCATGATCTATTTTGTGTTAAGTGTCTAGGCTGCCAAGTTAATAATAATAATAATAATAATAATAATAAAAAAACAAAACACTAAAATAATAATTTAGTCTCAATTTAAAATAATCTTTTATTCGCATTGTACACCAATGTGTACAATGCAACAGCATGATTTATTTTGTGTTGCCGGTAGTCTACAGGCTAAAGTAAAAAGAAAGTGTGCTAGGTTTCATTTGATTTTATTACTGTACTGTATACTGTATAGGCCTACTGTACAGATGTATATTTTATAATGAAATGTGTAGCCCAAAACACATAAATATTATTTCAGATGTATACATTTAAAATATACATGTATATGCACTATAAATGTATGTGTGTGCAATTTTATGGTATTTTTTTTTTTAAACCTGACACCTCCTTATGTCTGACAAACATGTCTGGCTTAGCGAGAGGCTACTGTATGCTTATGAAAAGCTTTTTGATAGCCTGAATCCGGGACATCATAATTTGCAAAGACTGTAACTCAGTAAGAGTTTCGGCTCTCATCCAGTCTTCAGTAACAAGTTGTGAACTCAAAACATGTCATATAGTAAGAAAAAGAATAATCAAATAACCTCAAGTGTACTTGTATTTAATATATAAGGCATTCTAAAAACAATATGGGAGTTTCTATGTGTGTTCTAATTTTTCTCGAGACATTGTGCTAGAGCCAAATGAAAAATTACCCTATACATTTTGGGTTTCCACGGTCAGTTCATTTTACTCAAGAAGACCCTCTTTTCACCTGGCGTCATGCAAATGAAGGGAAAGGGTGAGGTCGATATGCAAATTAGCCATGCGTAGCATTCTCATGCTGTTTTCGCAGACAGCTCTGGAAAATGTGGTTTCCGTGCACAGAAAGCAGGCACACGAGAGAATCTCACCTGGAAATCCATGGATGTTAACCTTTAGGTGTAATTCGGTGGATGCTGTAGAGGGCGCTCCCCCACTGAGCTTCCAATTTTTATGTTTGTATTCGGCTTCTCTAGCCTACCTGGCAGCACTCAGTGGCCATGCAAATTACTTCCGGGTGGGGTGGGGTGGGGGGGGCAGTGCAGTCTCAATCAAGTTCTAGTCTCCTTTGATCAGGTAAAAAGGGCGTGACCAGAGCGGTATGGGCATTCCCGTTAGGTAGGTTAGCATGTCAATCTCTACCTTCTGTTTTATATATACACCCAGCACTGCGTCCGCCCTTTTTCTGTTTGTTTTTGTCCTCCTCCCTCCTCCTCCACTTCCTCTTATTTCTAATACCGCTCCGTCCGCACAGGGATCCCTATGGGGGGTAAGTGATTTTCACTCCCCTGACTGACCGGGTCCGCCTCCTGCCCAAGTCACTGCCGTCCCCGGTGGTTCCTCGCAGGCTAGAGGGGACCCCTGGCCCCAACTATCCTGTCGCAGCTCATGAGCTAGCCTCACCAAGGCCACAACCTTGCTATCCCATCTACCTTGTTTCTTTTCAGGTCCGAGCACCTTTCTGCCCCTTCTGGCTGGCCGAGCCCCCACCTGCTGAGCTGGGCCCCGGCAATGGGGGGTTGTTCTCTATTTTTGTCTGTCCAACACGGACCGGTGACTCTCCATGCCGCCCAGTTGCTAGCCTCGCTGCCTGGGGATGCTGCTCTGAGTATTGACGGATCTATCCCTTTGGCTTTTATGTCTCTCATCGAGAGCGTCTTTTATGTTTGTCTTCTCATTCTCCATGTTCATCCAGCAGCTAAGAGACGCCGCCTGGTTCCAACCTGGACTGAGAGCTTTGTCCTTATTTGCTCTGTCTCTCATTCTCAATAGCCGCCCAGCAGCCAGAGGATGCTGCCTGACCCGGTGAGACGTGGGAGAGAGTGTTTTACGTCGTATGTCTTGTCCAGCACTTCTCATATCAAGCTGTCCAGCTTTATGTCTCTAATTCCATGTTACACAAGCACCCCGGTTCCTCAAATTAAATCCCCTTTATTCTGTACTACTCAAACCCTTGTAAGCGACCAGTGAATTGTCAGGGGAGATCTTGTTTGAGTGCAACTTTAAAGCACAATGTTAAGCTAATGTAATAAAGCTGTGGTTATTTGATTTTTTTCTACTATATATATGCAAATGATGACATCCCAGATTTAGTCTGTTGTTGGAAAAGTGAAAGTTGGTAACTTTAAGCAGTAGTCGTGCATCAAAATCCGTTTTGGGACGCGATGAATACATATGGGTGACTGTGACAGGCTGACTGACTGGTCTGACATCAGACAGGAGCAGGAAGGAAAACTGACACCAGGGAAGTACTGCAGGTAAAGGCTGTGCCGTTTTTATTCAGCACAACACAAAAATAAACCAAAAGTTTAAACAAAAAGAACACGTGCTCACAGAGCAAAATAAATAGTTCAAACACAAACAAATCTCGAACACAGAAATAAATAATAATCCAACACAGGTCAGGCTAGGCAGATTGCCTTCACTGTTCCTATGTTAATTAAGTTTTGTTTCTCTTTTAAATCGCCGTCTCTCTGCTCGCTCTCTCCTCTCTAACACCCAACCCCCAGTGCCGAGAGCTGCAGGCTTTTTATATTATGGCCGAGGGGTTTAACTAATTGGTAATAATCCTATTACCCCTCGGCCACAATCTGCACGGGTTTATTAATTGTGTTGTGGATGGGGCTACCCATCCACGCTAAACAAAACAATCGGCTACGCCGTCCTAATACAAAATAACATACGGCGCTTCGCCGACATAAAAAATAAACAAACACAACAAATACAAAAACATACTGCACAGGGGCGGAGGGGGAGACCCCGATCTAAAAATAAATAAACAAAATGTACAGGGCACCTCGCCCTGTCACAGTGACATACAGGGGTTCTCCCTCTGTGTGAATCAACTTTGAAATAAGTGGCTGTGGCAATGTGCCCGGCCGCTTTGTGCATTTGTGTGTTATATGTTGCATGTAGTGTGTTAATGTTGGTGTATTGTAGTTGGTACATGGGATATAATGTGGGTAATGAGCACAAGTGTTTAAAATGTATAATTGTATTTAGGCACGGGGATTGCACTTGCATTTAAAGTATTTAATAGTATGTGAGCATGGGGTTGCACAAATTAGTTCACGTGCTGGGATTCAAGTGAATAATTAATTCGTAATTGAATCCCAGCACAACAGTATATATAGATGCACGTTTTACTCACTCGAGGTTGTGTGTTCGGTGAGTGGAGAACAGGTGTGGAGAGGAGGTAAAAACGATTTGAAAAATAACAATTGCTACTACGTGCTGGAGAACCAGCAAAGTACTTGTTTGTCTGTTCGTTCACTCGTTTGTCTGTCTGTTTATTGTCTGTTCGTTATTTTACGAAGTGTTTTTTGTGTTTGTTCAAACCTTTTATTTTTCTGTACTTAATAAACCGCGCAGAAGCGCTTTCATTCACTATTTCACTCAAATTGCTTTGTGTTCATTTCTGGTCTGACGTCACCACTAAAGCCAGCTTGTCACAGTGGCCCAAAGTTATTTTAACCCTGAAATACCCCAGTTACTTATTTAATTTGTGTTATTGGATAACATGCCAAATTGCTATCTGTGCCATGTTTGCATATAGTTCATGTACCAAAATCAGTTTTGGGCCGGGATAAATATTTACGGGTGAAGTAGGGGGTTTCCCCTCTGTGAGAATCAACTTTGAAATAAGTGGCCCAGAGTGATTTTAACCCTGAAATACCCCAGTTACTTATTTAATTTGTGTTAAAATTGCATGATGCAAATAAGCTGTAATGCAAATAAGAAGCCAACTTCAGCATTGTCTTGTTTGGTGTAGCAGAGACTCAACAAAAGCTGAGGTCGGTCTTGATGATTGTTCGATTTGAGGACCGGTGTGTTGAAGTCACACTGTTAAAATTGTTCTCCATTACATCTGATATTGCGTTTTTCACATTAGGATTCGCCAGCAAGTTTGAAAGAAATGTTACTAATATTATTAGGAATTGTGTTCTCCATTTTGATTACCCACAAAGTTTCTGGACGATCTGTGGCACAGAAAAAAAATGACTAAGGTGCATGAGTGAGCCCTCATGTAGTAAGCTACCTTATAATCATACATATACGTGCTTATAGGGAGGTATAGGGAAGCTAGTGCTCCAGTATATAAAAACAGGCTTGGATAGGGGTAATGGGTAATGGTAATGGATAGGGGAGCGTTTTAGACTATTAGAGCAAAAATAATGAAAATATTAGAGACGTGCTTTAGATTATTATTATTATTATTATTATTATTATTATTATTACGGTATTAAATACAGCGATTAGCTTTCTTATCCTTCAAATTCGTAAACCACTGTGCAGTTTTAAAATAATGCCTCATCATTTTAGCCTTTTCATGGAAAGTTTATGCCTATCTTCATCAACGGAGTGTGCTAATACTCAGATGGCAAATGTGACGTACTAAAGTAGTAATTTTCTTGGAAAAGGACGAGCATCCAATACAGTGCTCGAGTCCTGCCGGAGCGCACCGGAACTGTGTTCTGGCACTTTTCTTTGGAAGCCGGTACAGAGTTCCGGCACTTTTTGGAACCTTCTTGGCAATAAATATAAATCTTTTCCAGCAAACTATGTTCAAATGTGTCAAAGAATATCGCCGTCGCCTCGTTCTGGACGTTGCGATAGCAAACTCACACTGCCTGTGTGTGGTCACAGATTCAGCTCTACCACCATGGACCATCAAACTCTCTGCGTGCTCATTGGAAAAGAAAGCTTTTTTCTCTTGATTTGTATCTACCAGTGGCGTGCCATCTACGTTTGCAACGCATGCATTGCATTATTATTATTGTTATTATTATTATTATTATTTATTTCTTTGTAGACGCCCTTACCCAGGGTGACTTACAGTTGTATACAAAAAATACATATCAAGAATTACAGTACAATTAAGAGCAAGATACAAAATACAATGACTTCAGTCCTAATAAGAGCAAATACAAAACACAGTACAATTTGATATCAGGGCAGTTCAAGAGGCAGATAACAGTGTTGATAGTTACATCAGGGTTAGATACGAGTGCAGATGAAATACAAAATACTACAGATTGGTTTAAGTGCAGGACTAAATACAGTAAAATAGGGAGCAGATAAGTGCAAGTTAACGTGCATTAAAGGCAGACTGCCATATTGTCCAGAAGGGAAGAGTTGAGTTTTACAGGTGTTGTCTGAAGAGGTGTGTCTTGAGCAGGCGCTGGAAGGTGGTCAGGGACTGGGCAGTCCTGACATCCATAGGAGGTTCCTTCCACCACTGCAGGGCGAGGGTGGAGAAGGAGCGGGCTCTGAAGGCAGGGGACAGTAGCAGACGTACAGCCAGTCTTCTACTGCAGGCGGAGCGGGGAGATCGGGTGGGGGTGTAGGGAGATATGAGGGTCTGGAGGTAGTTGGTTGCAGTCTGGTCAAGGCATCGGTAGGCAAGTACAAGAGTCTTGAACTGGATGCGAGCGGTGATCGGGAGCCAGTGAAGTGAGCGTAGCAGTGGAGTAGCGTGGGAGAAGTGAGGCAGAGAACACCAGGCAAGTAGCGGAGTTCTGGATGAGCTGGAGCGGACTGGTGGTGGACGCAGGGAGACCGGCCAGGAGGGAGTTGCAGTAGTCTAGGCAGGAGAGTACCAGGGCCTGGATGAGGAGTTGAATGGAGTAGTTGCTCAGGAAGAATCGGCAGGTGTGTGCTAGAGTGGAGATGTGCTGGGAATAGGAGAGGCAGGGGTCCAGGGTTACTTCGAAGTTCTTGGCTGAGGAGGAGGGAGACAGCGTGGTAGATTCCAGAGGGGCTGAGTTTGAAGTGATGCAAGTGCATCCAGGAGGAGATAGCATAAGAACATAAGAAAGTTTACAAACGAGAGGAGGTCATTCGGCCTATCTTGATCATTTGGTTGTTAGTAGCTTATTGATCCCAGAATCTCAATTATTGAGATTGAATAATTGAGATTGAATAGATTCAATTCTTTTAGCCTGTCTGCATACAATATGCCTTTTAAACCTGGGATAATTCTGGTTGCTCTTCTTTGCACTCTTTCTAGAGCTGCAATATCCTTTTTGTAGCGAGGTGACCAGACCCGAACACAATACTCTAGATGAGATCTTACTAATGCATTTTAAAGTATTAACATTACTTCCCTTGATTTAAATTCAACACTTTTCACAATATATCCGAGTAACTTGTTGGCCTTTATTATAGCTTCCCCACATTGTCTAGATGAAGACATTTCTGAGTCAACATAAACTCCTAGGTCTTTTTCATAGTTCCCTTCTTCAATTTCAGTTCTGAATGCTGTCTAGATCATTTTGAATGACCTTTGCTGCTGCAACAATGTTTGCCACTCCTCCTATTTTTGTGTCGCCTGCAAATTTAACAAGTTTGTTTACTATGCCAGAATCTAAATCATTAATGTAGATTAGGAATAGCGGAGGACCTAATACTGTAGTAACCTGTGGTACTCCACTGGTTATCTCGCTCCATTTTGAGGTTTCTCCTCTAATCAGTACTTTCTATTTTCTACATGTTAACCACTCCCTAATCCATGTGCATGCATTTCCTTAAATCCCTACTGTGTTCAGTTTGAAAATGAATCTTTTATGCGGGACTTTGTCAAAAGCTTTCTGGAAATCTAAACAAACCATGTCGTATGCTTTGCAATTATCCATTGTTGATGTTGCATCCTCAAAAAAATCAAGTAGGTTAGTTAGACATGATCTCCCTTTCCTAAAACCATGTTGACTGTCTCCCAGGATATTGTTACCATATAGGTAATTTTCCATTTTTCCACTTATTATAGTTTCCATAAATTTACATATAATAGAAGTCAGGCTTATTGGTCTGTAGTTACCTGGTTCGGTTTTGTCTCCCTTTTTGTGGATCGGTATTACGTTTGCAATTTTCCAGTCTGTCGGTACAACCCCTGTGTCAAGAGACTGTTGCACGATCTTGGTTAGCAGTTTGTAAATAACTACTTTCATTTCTTTGAGTACTATTGGGAGGATCTCATCTGGCCCAGGGGATTTGTTTATTTTAAGAGCTCCTAGTCCCTTTAACACTTCTGCCTCTGTTATGCTAAAGTTATTTAAAATTGGATAGGAACAGGTCGACATGTGGGGCATGTTGTCCGAGTCCTCCTTTGTAAAAACCTGTGAAAAGTAATCCTTTAATATATTTGCTATTTTTTTTCTTCATCTACGATTTTGCCATTTGTTTTCTCTTAGACATTTAACCTCCTCTGAATGTTCTCTTGCTGTTATAATATTGGAAAAACATTTTGGAATTTGTTTTAGCCCACTTAGCAATATTGATTTCTATCTCTCTCTTGGCCTTTCTAACTTCCTTTTTGACTTGTGTTTGCAGTTCCAAGTACTCTTTCTGTGTACTTTCTGTGAAGTTCCGCAACAGGGGCGGGCTTGGGATTACCAGCCGTGGGATGCAGCTGAGCTCCTGCTTTTTCTTCTGTGGCAATTCATAAATTTAGTATTTAGTATGTATACTTATTGTACCCCAAAGCAGTATCTGCTGTTGTTTGATGGGTAGAAGTAATAGCTAAATGTTCTTATTTCCAATCTATAACCCACGTAACCTATTCTCTACCTTCTCCTCCCTCTGACGACTTTGCCTCTTCTCTTCTAAAATCTCAGATATCCGCAAACTCTTAAACACCTCTCCCTCTCCCTCCCCCCCACCACCCCACCCCTCCCGCTCCAACCCCTACACCCACTGCATCCCTACTAACTCACCCTCCTTCTCCACCTTCTCTCCCCTCTCAGACTCTGACCTCTCCTCCCTGCTCCAGGGTCACAAACCCACCACGTGTGCCATGGACCCCCTCCCCACTCACCTCTTTCAAGCTGCTGCTCCTGCTCTACTTCCCTTCATCTCCACCCTTCTCAACACCTCTCTCCTTTTGGTCTCTTTTCCCTGCCTTCAAACAAGCCTCTATCACTCCCTCCTCAAAAACCTACCCTCGACCCCACCTCCCTCCGGAGCTACCGCCCTGTCTCCTTCCTACCCTTCCTCTCCAAAACCCTCGAGCGGGTTGTACACCGCCAGCTCTCTGCTTTCCTGTCCAAACACTCTCTGTTCGACCCGCTCCCTGGGCCCCTCATTGCATCCTATGGTTTCTCATACCATTTCTATACTGATGATGCTCAGATTTTCCTTTCATTCCCCACCTCTGACTCCACCATCCCCTTCCGTATCTCTACCTGTCTGTCTGCTATCTCCTCCTGGATGCACTTGCATCACCTCAAATTCAACCTCTCTAAATCTGACCTCCTTTTCTTTCCCTCCTCCTCCTCCTCCTCCTCCCCCTCCATCTCCGTTCCTCTGGAATCTATCACACTCTCTCCCTCCTCCTCAGCTAAGAACCTCAGAGTCACCCTGGACCCCTGCCTCTCTTATTCCCAGCCCATCTCCACTCTGGCACGCACTTGCCGATTCTTCCTGAGCAACATACGAAGAATCCGACCCTTCCTCACCAACTACGCCACCCAGCTACTGGTCCAGGCCCTGGTACTTCAAGCTATTAATAATGAACATTATTTTAATTACGTATTAACTAATGTGCTGTCTGAAACCATCCATTCAAGCACAGTAGTTTTTGCATGGAGACTATTGCTCTATTATTATTTATTTCTTAGCAGACGCCTTTATCCAGGGTGACTTACAGTCGTCAACAATTACTAGCCTACAGATGTCTTGACCAGACTGCACCCAGCTACCTCCAGACCCTCAGCTCTCCCTACACCCCCTCTCAACCTCTCCGCTCCTCCTGCACTAGAAGACTGGCTCTACCTCCTCTATGCTCCCCTGCCTCCAGAGCCCGCTCCTTCTCCACCCTCGCCCCGCAGTGGTGGAATGACCTTCCTACAGATGTCAGGACTGCCCAGTCCCTGACCACCTTCCAGCGCCTCCTCAAGACTCACCTCTTCAGACAGCACCTGTAGAACTCTTTCTTTCCCTCTGAACACTTATCACTCTTCCTTAAATGCGTTTTACTTGCTCTTATCTGCCCCCTATTTTACTGCATTTAATCCTGTACTTTAGAGTACTGTAATCTGTCAAGTGTTATTTAATCTGTAGTATTTTGTATTTAATTATATCCTGATGTAACTATCACTGACACTGTTATCTGCTCCGTTATTGAATTGTATTTTGTTATATACCTGTACTTGCTAGAACCAAAGTCATTGTATTTTATCTTGCTCTTAATTGTATTAATACTTGTACTGTGATTCTTGAAATGTATTTTTGTTTACGACTGTAAGTCGCCCTGGATAAGGGCGTCTGCTAAGAAATAAATAATAATAATAATAATAGAACAATAGTCTCCATGCAAAAACTACTGTGCTTGAATGGATAGTTTCAGATAGCACATTAGTTAATACGTAATTAAAATAATATTCATTATTAACAGCTCATATCAATATTAATGTCAGCATAGGTTGAAAATATGATTTCAGCAAACATACCTAAATCAATTTATATCAAACAGTACAATGTTTATTACCAGTTAATATGACATGGTTCAAAAGTCTAAATCATTTAGATGCAACTATTTTGTCTAAAATTCACTGAATGCTACTATCATTTCACACATTTAAGACTTTAAAGGCACAATTATGATATTGCCTATTTGTAGCTAAGTGGCCACAATAACATGCAGACTTGTCAAGTCTCAAGGTTTACCCTTCAAACTCACGGTTTTTCACAAGTTTGAGGGTCTTGCGTCTGTGCAATGGTTCTTATGGTTTTTGTTGTCTTTCAGTCTGTTAAAGGGCTATGCAAGCGAATAAAAAATAATTAAAATGTTAGCCTGCGTGGTTCAGGGGGCGTGGAGCTGGGGGGCTTCTAATCTTCTAATTTTCTAATTTCCTGTTAATTAGCATCTATTTTCTATTTAAGCCCTGATCACCTGCACCTTTTCTGTCTAGTGTTTCGTTTTAGTAGCAAACGCTCAGACGGCGTTGTTTCGTGCTTCACCGCTAATATCTAAACTTCGTTGTCTCGCTCACTGCAGGTCATTTCTTTGCACATCGCTGCTAAGATATTATCAATCATTTTCCTACCTGCTCAGGTGATCTTTCTTTTTATTCAGCTTCTCTTTTCGGCTTCAAGAGCTCCAACATTAGTCTTTCCTGTTCCATCTAGTTCCACCTCAGCATCAGTGCCGTCCAAAGTGCAGCTTCATTACTCAACTTGTCTGCAACTTTATCAGAAAGTCTGGTCCTCCGCTAAACTTTCAAGCTCTTTCGACAAAACATCGACATTCCCGTTGTCTGCGATTGCCTTTCTTTAGCTCTATTTAATTCTACCACGAAACTTTGTCTGCGGAATCTACCTCAACCCTCAGTTCCAGCTCCCCTTCGGCCTCTACTTTCGGTATCCAAGTTCCGTCAGTTGGTCCCGTCTGCTGCCCCCCCCCTCCAGACTCCCCAGCTTCATCAGCTGCTATTTGACTGAATCCTACTCTCAGTAACCTCCTTCAATCTGCTCTGCATTTCATGTCTGCAGCCCTCGCCCTTCTTCGAGAGCTTCATATTCTACAGCTTTGTCAGTGTTTTCAACCTTCTGTGCCCAGAATCGGATTCATCCTATTCCTTTAATCAAAACCAGATCCTAGCTTTCATCGTCCACGGAAGGGATTCTCTCTCTCTCCCCCATTTTCTCCATACCAGCAGTTCGCCTGACCCTCCGTGGGATTCTTAAGAGCCTTCCCTTCTGCCTCACCTTCCCATCTGTCTACATCAATGAACATTCTCCGTTTGCTCATTCTACTCTTCGGAAACGCCACTTCTCCCCATACAAGGATCTACCTGTGGAGATCATCTGCATCTGAGCCCTCTTCGGTCTCCTCAGGAGCTCAGAATCCACAGTTTCTTCTACTTCTAATTTACTCATCATTCAGTTGTGTACCTCCAAGAAGGATCCATTTCAGCATGGTCAGTTCATTCAGCTGTCAAGCAGAGTCCCCTATCTGCCCCTTCTTTTCAACATCAAGGTATCTCCCCAGCAAGAAACCTTAAACCCCCACTAGACCCTCAGTTCATTGATTCCTCCCGCTCCTATAATTACTCGTCACTGGTTCTCAACCCACCTCGCCACTCTCCAGAGCAAGCCTCCCTCCTCTACTCTACCCCCTCTGCTCACTGATTTCTCTCACTCCTAGGATCACTCGTCACTGGATCTCAACCTACCTCGCCTCCAGAGCGGGCCTCCCCCCAATCATTCTGTAGGCACAGCCCCCTCTGCTGCGAGGGCCAACATCAATCACAGCCAGATCATGAATGTGGGGAGCTGGCCCTCTTCTGCAGTGGATTCTTTCATTCATTCATCCTCCTCTCATATAGTTGCTGCCCATTTTTAAAAATTGCTAGTATGCCTGGAGTGGGGGCTTCCTGTCCGCCGGGGCCACCAGAGGTTTTCCCCTAATCGGCCTTAAGGGGTTTTTTCCTCTCCACTGAGCGGCAGGTATACACATAGTCACATCCTACTAACAAATTACTAATCTCCCTCTGTTTGTCCTTCTGGTCTTTTGTTTATGTTATGCGTTGGCATGTGCAGTCTTTTATTTGTCTCACGGTGTGGGAGATTTCGTGAAGTGCCGGGGGTCCATCCTTTGTAGGGCAAGTGAGTCTCACTTCCCCGACCTCAGGGCTAGGCATCCGCCTCCCTTACCTTCAGGGGGGTTCTCACCATGTGTCAGAGCGGACCCCCGGCCATACTCTGACCTGTCGCAGCTCCTGCGCTTATCTTACCTCACTCGAGGCTCTGTTCTATTCTGCCTCTCTTTCAGGACGTGGTCACTTGTGCTGAGTCTTATACTAACCTCTATGCTTTGTCCTTATTTTCAGGTCCCAGGCAGCGTGACGTCTCGGCCAATCAGGGGTTTTATGAGCGCCCCTTACAGAAGTCTCAGATGCTGGGCACCTTTCTCTCTCATCTCCTCTCGAGGGGCGGCTCTCTGAGTCATAACCCTCATATGTGTTTTCGGTTGCTGGGTCCTCTGCCCCTGGGATGTGTCGGCATCGTCGCCCTCAGTCAGCGACCTCTTTTCTATCCTGTTTTGGTTGCTGGGTCCTCTGCCCCTGAGATGTGTTGGCATCGTCACCCTCAGTCAGTGACCACTTTCTATCCTACTAACTGCTCCTTGCTGCTTCTTCTGCCTTATCCTTCACTCCAGCTCACGCCCCGTGAAACTATTGATTTAAATGGAGTAATGGAGAAAATGTGTTTTATTTCTATTCACACTACACGCTGTTCACGTCGCAATGATCCAATCAAAAATAAGGTCAAAGGTAGTGGCTGTCAAGACTCACGCAGAGATTACCACAGAAATAAGAAAAATGGACATCAATGACAATTTAATTATTAAAGTCGAAAAATAATGATTTTTATGCCAGTGTCAAGAAATAGCAGAATTGGAAATTGATGGTATGTCTATCTCTTTATTTCACCTTATTTTTTAGTCGTATTTCTGTAAAATGATGTTTCTTTGTTTTAATACTGTTGACTAATAATAATAATCACAGTCATACACTAAGTGAAGGTTGTATTAAAATCAATACAAATCGATAAACCACGTTGAGCCAGGCTAAATACAGGTGTAGCTTACAGAGGTACCAGCAGAGAAATTGCCGGTCCAAAGTGATTTAACAAATTAAATTCAAGGCTACTTCTTCAACGTAGACAAATACATTTATGCACTTAAAAGCTTGTGAAAAAGAAGCTGGGCGAATAAGAAGCTGGCAAATAAGAAGCCAACTTCAGCCTCCTGCTTTACAGTGTAAATGTATGAAAAGAAGACAGATGTAGCCATAATACAGTCACATTTTATGTCGCTTCTGTTAATGTCACACTCTGCTTATTCTCATCAAATTGAAATCTCCCGGCCCGAATATAATGCATGCTGTGACTTTGACGTTTTGTTTTTAAAATGTATTAATGATCAATGCATTGCTGATTTTGTTGTGCTTAAGTATCAGGTGGTGTCTGGAATGATCCAAATGCAATTAAAACAGCGGGTGGAGGCGTGTGGAAACGACATCGTGGGAGAAGTACGAGTGGACAAGTACAACGCAGTTAGAAGCAGAAAGGAGGAATTACATCTTTAAATTAAATCTGGAGTTGCTTTAATCAGAAAACATTGCAGCTTAAAAGCCTTACAGCTGCGTGAATTTTTCTGATAAGCTGAAACTCGGAGCAGCTGATTCAAATTCGCGGCGTTCTGAGACACGGAGGAGGGACGAGCCCGCAGCACAAACAAACAAAAGGCAGGCAGCCTTCCCAGCGACAGCGTGTGGAAGCGACATCGTGGGAGAAGTACGAGTGGACAAGTACAACGCAGTTAGAAGTAGTTTGCAAGCAGGTTGACAGCTGCAGAAGCTAAACTAAACTTCCAAAAAAAAAAAAAGGTCTTCAAGCCAGTAATCTGTGACAACTGCATGATGTGGGAAATCCGAGAAAACCCAACAGAGCTCAACCAAGGTTGTGTAAAGTGCCGCACGATTCAGGACTTGCTTCAGCGATTAAGCCTGCTAGAAAAGGAGCTGGAGGAAATGAGACAGCAACAGGAGCTTGAGGAGCTGACACACCCACAATTCATGGAAGTCGGCACCCTTAGCAGACTGAAAGCCACCAGGGAGATGGAAGAGAGAGGAAACAGCTGGGTTCAGATAGGCAGAAGCAGGGAAAAAAAGAAACTTTGTCAAACACAACCACCAGAAATCCAGACATCCAACAAATTTGAGCCACTTCAACATTTAGATGACCAAAACCAACATCAAGAGAATGAAAGAAACAACATCCAGGACCCTATAAACAGTGCTGGCCAGGCAGCAAAAAGAAGGGAGGTCATGATTGTTGGAGACTCCATATTGAGAAACACAGCAAGTTCAGTTCGCAGTTTGGACCCCCTTACTACAACCGTGTGCTGCCTTCCAGGAGCCTCTGTCAAGCACATCACTGAGAATGTGGACAGGCTCCGAGAACGAACAAGAGACGACCCGGTAGTAGTCTTCCACATCGGTACAAACAACATTGGAAGAGACAGGCCAAGATCCCTGCAAAACAAATTCAAAGGACCACATGGACAGCTGGGAATACAAAATCAAAATGCATGGCTGAAATCGTGGTGCACACAGGAAGGCTTCACCTTTTTTGAACACTGGAGCACATTCTTCAACAAGGACTATCTATATAGGTGGGACAGACTGCACTTAAATAGAAAGGGAACCAATCTACTCGGAGAAAGGATCCTTGAGGAGGTCCAGAAGCATTTAAAATAGAAAGGAAGGGGGGAGAAAACAAAAAAACAGAAGGGAGACCACATCAAAACATGGGCAACAACTCAGGTAAGACAACTATTAAATGTATTTATCTTAATGCTAGAAGTCTCAGAAACAAAATGTTAGAACTTGAAGTTACTGCACTAACAAGTAACTATGATGTGATAGGTGTTACAGAAACTTGGTTGTCTGAGAGTGATGGAGACGAATATAATATTAGTGGGCACACACTGTATAGGAAAGACAGGCAGGACAGAACAGGCGGAGGGGTAGCGCTATACATAAGAAATAGCCTTGAAGCCCTGGTGTTAAATCAGGACAAAGAAAACAATGCAGAATCAATATGGGTCAGAATAATGGACACAAATTCAAAGGGCATAATAATAGGAGCATGCTATAGACCGCCAAATTCAGATGCTAAGCAAAATAATCTGTTATACAATGACATTCGAAATGCGTGTAGAAAAGGAAAAGCCATACTAATGGGGGATTTCAGCTTACCCCATATAAAATGGGAAAACCCGATGGGGGGCACGACGGACGAAATTGAAATGGTGGAAATGACAAATGACTGCTTCCTAATGCAATTTGTCAAGGCACCGACTAGAGGGGAGGCATGCCTTGATTTAGTCTTTTCAAATAACGAAGACAGAATAACTGAAACAAAGGTCAGAGAGCCATTGGCAAACTCAGACCACAACATGGTCTCATTTGAAGTATTTTTTAAAACCCCAAAAGTAATGACTAAAGCTAAGGTTTACAATTTTAGAAAAGCAAACTATGAAGGTATGAAACAGAGACTAACAGAAGTAGATTGGAGTAAAATAGAGAAAACATCCACAGAAAAAGGATGGCTGTTTTTTAAAAATGTAGTACTAGAGGCAAAACAATTACACCCCAAAAGTAGACAAATCTAAATCTAAAACAAAATGGCCAAAATGGTTTAATAGATCAATTAAAAAAAAATATTCAGCGAAAAAAGGCACTTTACAGAGCGTTTAAAAGGGACCAAAACAAAGTACACAGAAAGAGTACTTGGAACTGCAAACACAAGTCAAAAGGAAGTTAGAAAGGCCAAGAGAGAGATAGAAATCAATATTGCTAAGGGGCTAAAACCAATTCCAAAATGTTTTTCCAATATTATAACAGCAAGAGAACATTCAAAGAGGAGGTTAAATGTCTAAGAGACACAAATGGCAAAATCATAGATGAAGAAAAAAATAGCAAATATATTAAATGATTACTTTTCACAGGTTTTACAAAGGAGGACAGGAACAACATGCCCCACATGTCGACCTGTTCCTATCCAATTTTAAATAACTTTAGCATAACAGAGGCAGAAGTGTTAAAGGGACTAGGAGCTCTTAAAATAAACAAATCCCCTGGGCCGGATGAGATCCTCCCAATAGTACTCAAAGAAATGAAAGAAGTTATTTACAAACTGCTAACCAAGATCATGCAACAGTCTCTTGACACAGGGGTTGTACCGACAGACTGGAAAATAGCAAACGTAATAACGATCCACAAAAAGGGAGACAAAACCGAACCAGGCAACTATTAGGTCCTCTGCTATTCCTAATCTACATTAATGATTTAGATTCTGGTATAGTAAGCAAACTCGTTAAATTTGCAGACGACACAAAAATAGGAGGAGTGGCAAACACTGTTGCAGCAGCAAAGGTCATTCAAAATGATCTCGACAAAATTCAGAACTGGGCAGACACAATGCAAATGAAATTTAATAGAGAAAAGTGTAAAGTATTGCATGCAGGCAATAAAAATGTGCATTATAAATATCATATGGGAGATTCTGAAATTGAAGAAGGGAACTTTGAAAAAGACCTAGGGGTTTATGTTGACTCAGAAATGTCTTCATCTAGACAATGTGGGGAAGCTATAAAAAAAGCCAACAAGATGCTCGGATATATTGTGTTCAGTGTTGAATTTAAATTAAGGGAAGTAATGTTAAAACTTTACAATGCATTACTAAGACCTCATCTAGAATATTGTGTTCAGTTCTGGTCACCTCGTTACAAAAAGGATATTGCTGTTCTAGAAAGAGTGCAAAGAAGAGCAACCAGAATTATCCCGGGTTTAAAAGGCATATTGTATGCAGACAGGCTAAAAGAATTGAATCTATTCAGTCTTGAACAAAGAAGACTATGCGGCGATATGAATCAAACATTCAAAATCCTAAAAGGTATAGACAATGTCGACCCAGGGGACTTTTTTGACCTGAAAAAAGAAACAAGGACCAGGGGTCACAAATGGGAGATTAGATAAAGGGGCATTCAGAACAGAAAATAGGAGGCACTTTTTTACACAGAGAATTGTGAGGGTCTGGAACCAACTTCCCAGTAATGTTGTTGAAGCTGACACCCTGGGATCCTTCAAGAAGCTGCTTGATGAGATTCTGGGATCAATAAGCTACTAACAACCAACCTCAGGAGGCTGTGTGGTCCAGTGGTTAAAGAAAAGGGCTTGTAACCAGGAGGTCCCTGGTTCAAATCCCACCTCAGCCACTGATTCATTGTGTGACCCTGAGCAAGTCACTTAACTTCCTTGTGCTCCGTCTTTCGGGTGAGACGTAATTGTAAGTGACTCTGCAGCTGATGCATAGTTCACACACCCTAGTCTCTGTAAGTCGCTTTGGATAAAGGCGTCTGCTAAATAAACAAATAATAACGAGCAAGATGGGCTGAATGGCCTCCTCTCGTTTGTAAACTTTCTTATTTTCTTATGTAATAAATATATTTTTAACTTCCCTTATGCAATTATTTCAATAGTGACTAATACCCTTTGTGGTCCATTTCAATAAATTAAAAGTAAATCAGCTAATTTTTGCTGTTTAATCTACTATTTGTAAAACTTCAAAGAAAAGTTTGAAGTACCTGGTATTGCCAGGCAGTCTCTCATCCAAGTCCCAACCAACACACGCATATTATTATAATAATATTTTTTTTAGCAGACACACTTATCCAGGCCAACTTACAATTGTGACATACAATTACCCATTTATACAGTCGATATGCAAGCGACGGATCACTCGTGTCTTGTTGTATAAGGCCACAGAAAATTCACGATTTCAAGGAAATCGTGTATTTGACTGCCTACTGTGAAAAATGTCAATATTGTTGATTTCTGGGTGAGGTATGAAATCAGATTCCGAAACATGGCAAAAATTGCACGCTGGTTTTTGTCAATTCTACCAAACTCTGTGGATGCAGAACAAGCAGTTTCTGCATATGGACAGATTTTTACACCGCAAAGACAAACCATGAGTGTTGAAACTGCAACAAGATGCATGATTATTATTATTATTATTTATTTCAGTACAGCAGCAGTGTCTCCCACCTGGGATTGAACCCACGACCCTCCGGTTAAGAGTCCAGAGCCCTAACCACTACTCCACACTGCTGCCCAACTAGTTTTCTGCTCATGGGCCAGATAATTGTGTGTGTGTGTGTTGTGACAGAAGTATAATGAGTTCTGGTGATAAATCTTCCTCCCGACCTGTAAGGGCGCTAAAGAACGGGAGGAGAAGTATCTGGAAGGGCTGGCCTGACAGTTCGTTTCCGGGACCGGGAAGTGGGTCAGCCTGGAAAGAAGCGAGACTCTGTTGTAAGACCGTTTTGACTTGAAAGGTAAACGAGGGGCAGCTGCAAGTAATAAGGCAGCTGCAACCGTTTACCTAGATATCATGCGGGATTACATATAGGGGCCAGGGTAACGCTGATCTTTTCCTTCGTTTGGGTAAAGCTCGGTGGAGAGAAGGACTGAGAGTGGAGCTCTCAAGTAATAAAAGGAGACGTGTTGCGTGTTTTGTGTTGTGTTTTGTCTGTGTTGTAATTGTCCGTGTTTTTACATCACCAGACAGTTAAAGCACACCTCCGGAGCTGTCGCAGAGGGTCAGCACAAATCCGGAGCACCACTGCACTACCGTCACCACTTACCTGTGTTTGCACCCAGCACCAGCACGACCGCACTCACCCCGGACTGGTGACTGTGTATTTGTTTTGTTCGGGACTGTGCCCTGTCTGTTATCCCCGCGCTTTACACATTGTTGTGTATAGCCAGGGATTTATTATTTTACGGTCGCCAGACCGGGATTATAAATAAAGCACCTTTGTCACTGGATACCGTGGTCAGTCTGTCACTCCTGCATCGCATCACCGCTACACCTGTTCCCCTTCCCTAGCCACTTTGCCACAGTGTGCGTGAGCGTGCTTGTGTGTGTGTGTGTGTGATCATGCTTGCGTGCGCACAACACGCTTGACGGATAAAAAGTCGCATACGATTTCTTGTTTTTCCTGTTCTTGTTCAGATTATTTTGTATAGGTTGATTTGCTCAAGTAGCACGAGGTTATGTGGTTTAAAACGTCATATATGATTTAGTGTGTGTAAAGAAAAACACAAAGTTTCGGTTTTGTCACTTGCACTTAGCCCTGGTTTTAACATTTTGTTTTTCAAAGTTAGCATAACGCTATACAACACAGTCCATTACTATTACTGTATGAACACTTGACAATGTTGACGAATTTGTCATTCACCCGAATGTGTCATTCAAACTTGTTTTATTTTAATCAGTTTTGTCTGCTTGTTACTTTTTTCAGCCAATACATTTAAATGACCCTTGTTTGTTACATTTTATAAGATTGTTTTAAATGTTACAATGTAAATGTTGACTTAGTAGCTACCATTAAACGTTTCAACCTCGGTGACTTTCTTTGATGCGCTATTAATTTTAGGCAACTTGCAAGAGAAACACTTGTGTACAATTCCATTCTATGGCATCTACCAAACAAACAGGAAACTAGAAAATTTCAAACAGGAAATCGAAAATTTCGAGAAACGAGCAGAACCTTCAGGTTTTCAGCGAAAGCTGGTCAGGCTTGGATGAAAGCTTAAAAAATGAACGCATTTCAACAACTGCACAGTTGCGCAGCGGGCTAAGCTTGTCAAGAACGTCATGTTGCACAATATTTTTTTCCTGCGATATGTGCTGTTTTAAAATATAAATAAATTGTTTAATATAAATGGTGTGGATATCAAACAGCTTGCATTCCCTGGTTTATTTTGACGTTGACCAACATGTGGAATCACATGATTGGCAGATGTCCAGTTATTTAGCTTTTCTGTTTGAAAAGTCGCTACACACCCTTAAAAAGTAGACGGAAGAGGAAGAAGAAGAAGAAGAATTTTACCTTTGACGACTTATATCTCATTGTGTATAAGAGGTATGTGCGTTTTTTTCACATTTGAGGTAAGAAAGTTTCAGACTTTTGATACTGGTACAGATGGTAATTCTAAGTGATTTAGTTTTGCCGCTGCAACATGGTAAAAACAGCTAAACTCTTTAAGCTGTATAGAGACTCTCCATAGTTTCAAACAAGTTTTTCTAACTTGTACGAGGAACTACCGTTCCTCTCAATTTTTTCAATTTGTTCAGCATAAATGTCCTTGTCGAAGGATGCATGTTCTTCCTGCTTCTTCGCTAGGCCAGGAAAGTGTGTGAAAAATCCCTTCTTGATTTGAGTGCTCCACAATCTGAGCTTCCTTTGGAACGCATTCACTGATCCAATTAACTGTGTCAAAGTTATGTCCTTCCCTTGAAGCTCAAGGTTCACGGTGTTCAGTTTAGAAGTCAAATCAGTAAGAAACGCTCAATCGGTGAGCCAATGTTGATCACTGAGCTCTTGGTAGTGTTCATTTCTTTCTTCCAAAAATGTTTTTATTTCTGAAAATGCTCTAAAACTTTTCTCCTGTAAAGAATGCCTAAAAGCCCGATAAATATCTTCACCGCGTGTTTTGCCCGTCAATGGTACAACAGCAAGTATGTCCTCTTTCACAGTACAATCCTCAAAAACTGCCCTGAGAAAAATGCATAACTGAGCCGCGTTGCATCTGTTGATTTGTCAACTTGTAGGCTGAAAAATTTGCAGCGCATTAAATCATGTTTTAGCATTCAGGTCACATTTTTTGACATTGCTTCAGTCCTCGTTACCGAATTTCCAGAGAGCTGAATATCTTTAATTGCAGACACAATTTACGAATGGTTTTAAAGTCTTGAAACAAGGTTTCAGAAGCCGCAAGCATGGCTTCCTTGATGACCTCACCGTCTTCAAATGGTTTCTTGTTCTTTGCAAGAACATGCACAATTTTGAATGACGCAATCGTACAGTGCCTTGCATAAGTATTCACCCCCCTTGGACTTTTCCACTTTTTGTAGGGTTAAAACCTGGAATTAAAAAGGATTTAATTAGGATTTTTTGTCACTGATCTACACAAAATAGTCCATAATGTCGAAGTGGGGGAAAAAATCTACATATTTTTCAAAATTATTTACAAATAAAAAACTGAAAAGTCTTGATTGCATAAGTATTCACCCCCTTTGCTGTGACACGCCTAAATAAGCTCTGGTGCAACCAATTGCCTTCAGAAGTCACATAATTAGTTGAATGGAGTCCACCTATGTGCAATTAAAGTGTCACATGATCTCAGATTAAATACACCTGTTTCTGGTGTTGGAGAGCATATCTAAACAAACAGCATCATGAAGACCAAGGAGCTATCAAAACAAGTCAGGGATAAAGTTCTGGGGAAGCACCAATCAGGGTTGGGTTATAAAAAAATATCCCAAACTTTGAACATCTCCCGGAGCACCGTTAAATCCATTATTAAAAAATGGAAAGAATATGGCACAACCGCGACTCTGCCTAGAGAAGGTCGTCCACCAAAACTCAGTGACCAGGTAAGGAGGGCATTAGTCAGAGAAGCAACCAAGAGGCCAATGGTAACTCTGAAGGAGCTGGAGAGATCCACAGCTGAGATGGGAGAAACCGTCCATGGGACAACTATAACCCGGACGCTCCACAAAGCTGGGCTTTATGGAAGAGTGGCGAGAAGAAAGCCATTGCTGAAAAAAACCCATATCAAATCCCGTTTGGATTTTGCCAAAAGGCATGTGCGAAAAGGTTCTCTGGTCTGATGAGACCAAAATTGAACTTTTTGGCCTTAGCGCAAAACCCTACGTGTGGTGCAAAGCCAACACTGCTCATCACCCTGAGAACACCATCCCCACGGTGAAGTATGGTGGTGGCAGCATCATGTTATGGGGATGCTTTTCATCGACAGGGACTGGGAAACTGGTCAGGATTGAGGGCAAGATGGATGGAGCCAAATACAGGGAAATTCTTGAGGAAAACCTGTTTCAGTCTGCAAGAGACCTAGGACTGGGGCGGAGGTTCACCTTCCAGCAGGACAATGACCCTAAACACACAGCCACAGCTACACTGGAGTGGTTTAAAAACAAGAACCTGAATGTCTTAGAATGGCCCAGTCAAAGCCCAGACCTCAATCCGATTGAGTCTGCGGCAAGACTTGAAAATTGCTGTTCACCAACGGTCCCCATCCAATTTGACAGAGCTTGAGCAATTTTGCCAAGAAGAATGGGCAAAAATTGCAGGATCCAGATGTGCAAAGCTGGTAGAGACTTACCCAAAAAGACTCTCAGCTGCAATTGCTGCCAAAGGTGCTTCTACCAAGTATTGACTCAGGGGGGTGAATACTTATGCAACCAACATATGTCTTTTTTTTGGTTTAATTAACTTTTGTGTCACAATAAAAAATATTTTGCACCTTCAAAGTGTTAAGTATGTAGTCTAAATCAAATGGTAAAAATCCCAATTAAATCCATTTTAATTCCAGGTTGTAACACTACAAAATGTGGAAAAGTCCAAGGGGGTGAATACTTATGCAAGGCACTGTAACTGCTTTAGATTTACTAACATGTTTCTTAAAAATAGATTGTTGAGAGGTTAAGGCTGTCTTCAATTCTCTCATCTTTACTTTCCTCAAGTTACTATTCGGAGGGTACTCACTTGCAAACCTCTTGTGGTGTGTGGTAAAATGTCATTCAACGTTGCATCTCTTCACCACACTGACAAGCATACACTTTCCATGGGAGCTTGTAAAGAAAAAAATCTTCTTGCTCTCTTTTGTGGAGGACCTGTGCCATGGTCGGCCATTATTAAAATGTAAAGCTCTCTGTACTTCTCTTTCGCTCGCAAGGAAATACAGTTCAGAAACCGAAGCCCCGTTGTCATGGGAACGTGACATAACACATTCCTAATGCGGATTGTATAAATTGCCTGCCACTCAACTGGTACTGTGTAATTGGCGGGGAGGTAGGTAGGGATTATCATTATGTTTGTTTGTTTTTTACTGCAATGCGATTTTTTTTTTTGAGAACGGAATAAAAAAACAAAACATATAGGGTATATTATTTACAGGGGCCGCGGGCAATACTGTAGGGTCTGGCGAGCAACATGTTGGGGACCACTGGTCTAGATGAAGACATTTCTGAGTCAACATAAACTCCTAGGCCTTTTTCATAGATTCCTTCTTCAATTTCAGTATCTCCCATATGATATTTGTAATGCACATTTTTATTGCCTGCGTGCAGTACCTTACACTTTTCTCTATCAAATGTGTCTGCCCAGTTCTGAATGCTGTCTAAATCATTTTGAATGACCTTGGCTGCTGGACTAGGAATAGCAGAGGACCTAATACTGATCCCTGTGGTACACCACTGGTTACCTCGCTCCATTATGGAGCTTTAGGAGGCTTTCTGGAAATCTAAATAAACCATGTGATATGCTTTGCAATTATCCATTGTCGATGTTGCATCCTCAAAAAAATCAAGCAGGTTAGTTAGACACGATCTCCCTTTCCTAAAACCATGCTGACTGTCTCCCAGGATACTGTTACCATATAGGTAATTTTCCATTTTTTATCTTATTATAGTTTACATAAGTTTACATATAACAGAAGTCAGGCTTATTGGTCTGTAGTTACCTGGTTGGGTTTTGTCTCCCTTTTTGTGGATCGGTATTACATTTGCAATTCTCCAGTCTGTCGGTACAACCCATGTCAATAGACTGTTGCATGATCTTGGTTAGCGGTTTGTAAATAACTTCTTTCATTTCTTTGAGTACTATTGGGAGGATCTCATCTGGCCTAGGGGATTTGTTTATTTTAAGAGCTCCTAGTCCCTTTAACACTTCGCAGACAGACAGGTAGAGATACAGGAGGGGATGGTGGGGTCAGGGAGGTGAAGGAGAGGAAGATCTGAGCATCATCAGCATAGAAATGGTATGAGAAACCATAGGATGCGATGAGGGGGCCCAGGCAGCGGGTGTAGAGAGAGAACAGGAGAGGACCCAAGACTGATCCTTGGGGGACTCCTTTTGAGAGAGGGTGGGGTGTGGAGGTTGAGCCACGCCAAGTTACCTGGTAGGTGCGGTCAGAGAGGTAGGAGGAGAACCAGGACAGAGCAGTGCCGGAGATTCCCAGGTCAGCGAGACAGGATAGTAGAATAGAGTGATCGACAGTGTCAAAGGCAGCAGAGAGATCGAGGAGAATTAGGACAGAGAGGCAGCACGGGCAGAGTTTAGCGAGTTAGTGACAGACAGGAGAGGAATTTCAGTGAAGTGAGCAGAGCATTGGAATATATTTTATTCCACAACATTTATAAGAATATGACAGAAAAATATCTTTATTCTACAACATATTAAGTATATGATAACCCTGTGTGCAAGTAATCTGTTCGCCTTGGCAGTCTTCTTGTTCTGTTGGTCAAGGCATACAATGCTCCAAGTTGCATCAGGTTGCCTAGGCAAAGCGATGCAGCATGCACCTCACTTCCTGGTGGCCGTGCGCTGGAAAACATAGGCAAGGCATGCAACTGTAGAATTGAATCCTCCTTGACTGAACACTGAGTGGCGCGCAAACTTTTGTTGTCAAAATCAAAATGGAAAACTTAGTGAAATGTTTGTTGACAAATCCGTTTACTGGAAGACAGAAATTATAAAAAACGGAAGGCCAAAACTAAAATTGCAAGTAGTGAGTTACTGTATTTCAGTGAAGCAGTGTACAATTGTGAATGGATCTGTAGTACAGGTGTATTCCACTTATAACGGACTCCAAGGGACAATAGAAATCAGTAATCAGTATAAACGAAGTACATAGTGAACACGATTCAAAATGCTGTATGTAACTGTGAACATAAGACCTTAAATATAAACAATACAAGAAAGCTTAACTGCCCAAAAATTGGATTTTATTATTTGTACAAAACACGCCCCTGTGGGCCATACAATGTAATAAGTAATACCATTTTACAAATTTTTATTTTAGCTAAATGTAATTAAAATGGTATACATTGTAACGATCACTCTGCACAACTGAGAAGCAGTTGCACTGTCCTCCCTAAGGAGATACTACTGGCCCTTTTCCTATAGTTAAATAAGTCAGCAAGAGTGACAGACAGCAAAAGCAGGGACGTCAGGAGGTGTCAATTTCACGAACAAACGGTTTATTGTTGTAAACTATAATGTAATAAATGAAATATAAGGACAACAACTTATTGCAGAGAACATTTAGTGGAAGATACAGGTGAGTCAGAAAGTAAAAGAGAACTAAACAAACATCCAAACAGACTAATACGAAAGCGAAATGAGTGCGATGTCCGGTGGGCCTCCACTAAACCCACACACACACAAACACCACACCAATACAAAACCAACACACCGACCGGCAAAAAAGACACAGGCGAATGAATAAGTATACAGGGAAAACAATTATAAAGACAGTCTTGATGGCAATGGATGATGTGGCACTATCAGCCATCGTTATATGCCGAGGTATCACTGGCGGCCATCTTTTATACACTGCTGATCAGCTACTACCAGCAACAAGGATTTTTACACACAGGTATGAATAATACAAACTTTGTTTTTTTAATTATATTTTCTCTTTGCTTATGATGTTCTCCAAGACTGGGGATACACTGCAGTAATTTGGGGAAAATGGTATGTCAGAATTCATTACTCATGCATATCACAAGCACACACACACATTCATACATGAAGGGAAGTAGGAAAGGTTATTGGAGTCAACAAAAATACCTTGGTACAAAAATAAATTAAAAAACCACCCTGTCACTTTTTAAATTATCTTAGATATTAGCAAGTTAAAGGTCTTTATTTCGACTTTTAATCTTCTCCGCCTCAGATTTTCCCTTTGTGCAAATGCCCATCTAATTTATTTACTATGGCGTGGGCATTTTTTCCCCCGTATGAATTATTCCCCTTGTGATTACTTAGGCACTTTCTCGTAGCTCCTCCTTTCTGCTCCCGTGTTCAATGAAAATAAACAACAACATTTACGAGGGGGAAAAAAAGAAAGAACTTATATATGTTACAGTGGTTTCTGGGATACAGTCATCCATCGAAGTGTTTTTTTCAACAACAGCTGGGTTAAGCCCACCCCACACAGCCTGACTCAAGCCGTCCCGACTCATCTCATCTCAACTGGCCATACAGAGTCGGGATGAATCGTAGCAGTGTGTGTGCCCTTAAAACCAAGATTATGCAGATTTCAGTCGAGATGTCTTCAGATTTGAAGATTGAACATGTTGAATCTTTTTCAGACGCGGTTTCGTTCAGATGTGATCAGTCAGTGTGTGCGGCGGTTGCAGACCAAGACTGACTGAGACTGATTATTCATAAGGGTGTCAACCAATGGTGAAGCAGGTTTAAGTGATGTAACTTGTCATGTAACTTGTCATACAAGATGGCGGAATATTGACAGCTTTAGTTCCACAGGTAAAAATACATTAGTCTTGAATTGCTCTGAGTGTCCCGAATTCAAAAATACCAGATAATGTGCACATCTGAATAGTTTTTAGGCGTTTACTAATCAAAGGTAAATTATCAATTTACCTTTTTATTATCAATCTACTGGCAGCCTATACTTTCTTACTGCGCTAAAACAGAAGTAACCGGTGCGTCGATCTCCAATAGGTCACAAATCACAAGCCCCTAGAACCACACGCTGAGAAAAAAACGCCAAAGTCAAATAAAAATCAAGAGGTTGGATTTTATTTACCACAGGCTAAAGTGTATTTATACCTATAAATTAATAGGCTAAGCGCTTCTTTTGGTTGCCTCACGGCGGTGTCTCCGCCTTCTAATCAGCATACGATGCCATGCATAATATGAGGATCGCTATGTTGGGCTACAAAAATGTGTACAGGGCTGTGTGTGGTGGGCTTTAAACTAACTCGGTTTCATTACGGCAATCTGGACGCTCTAACACTGTTGGGCTGGGGTTCAGGTAAATCGGTTTTGAACTTGGTTGTCGATTTTTTTGCTCTAATATGGACAGGGCCTTAGACGACTGCCTCAGCAATTGCTGCTTTTTAAACTTGAGCTCTTTGACAACATAATTCTGGCAGCTTTCGTCCCTTTAAGATTTCTCCAATAATGTACAGTTTGTCCTTAAGTGAAATTGACGATCGTTTAGTACTGGCCATGATAATATTACAGAGAACAAGGTCAAGTTCAAACAGCAAGAAGTAGGCCTATAAGTACGCAATATGCGCAGCACAGACCACTGCGTGCCATCACGGTGCGTGCGTAATAACAGGAAGTATGCACTATGAGAGTACGTGGTAAAAGGAGAATTTAAACAGGATTTAATACGATTTTATTCAGTTCCATGATACTGGTTCTTTATATCAGTGTGTATGTTATATCCCAGGTACGTTGTAAATGGGTTTGACTGTGTATACATATATATATATATATATATATATATATATATATATATATATATATATATATATATACAGTACTGTGCAAAAGTTTTAGGCAGGTGTGAAAAAATGCTGTAAAGTAAGAATGCTTTCAAAAATAGACATGTTAATAGATTATATTTATCAATTAACAAAATGCAAAGTGAGTGAACAGAAGAAAAATCTAAATCAAATCCATATTTGGTGTGACCACCCTTTGCCTTCAAAACAGCATCAGGCATCAATTCTTCTAGGTACACTTGCACACAGTTTTTGAAGGAACTCGGCAGGTAGGTTGGCCCAAACATCTTGGAGAACTAACCACAGTTCTTCTGTGGATTTAGGCAGCCTCAGTTGCTTCTCTCTCTTCATGTAATCCCAGACAGACTCGATGATGTTGAGATCAGGGCTCTGTGGGGCCATACCATCACTTCAGGACTCCTTGTTCTTCTTTACACTGAAGATAGTTCTTAATGACTTTCGCTGTATGTTTGGGGTCGTTGTCATGCTGCAGAATAAATTTGGGGCCAATCAGATGCCTCCCTGATGGTATTGCATGATGGATAAGTATCTGCCTGTACTTCTCAGCATTGAGGAGACCATTAATTCTGACCAAATCCCCAACTCCATTTGCAGAAATGCAGCCCCAAACTTGCAAGGAACCTCCACCATGCTTCACTGTTGCCTGCAGACACTCATTCAGTATATGCTCTCCAGCCCTTCGGCGAACAAACTGCCTTCTGCTACAGCCAAATATTTCAAATTTTGACTCATCAGTCCAGAGCACCTGCTGCCATTTTTCTGCACCCCAGTTCCTGTGTTTTCGTGCAGAGTTGAGTCGCTTGGCCTTGTTTCCACGTCGGAGGTATGGCTTTTTGGCCGCAAGTCTTCCATGAAGGCCACTTCTGACCAGACTTCTCCGGACAGTAGATGGGTGTACCAGGGTCCCACTGTTTTCTGCCAGTTCTGAGCTGATGGCACTGCTGGACATCTTCCGATTGCGAAGGGAAGTAAGCATGATGTGTCTTTCATCTGCTGCAGTAAGTTTCCTTGGCCGACCACTGCGTCTACGGTCCTCAACGTTGCCCGTTTCTTTGTGCTTCTTCAAAAGAGCTTGGACAGCACATCTGGAAACCCCTGTCTGCCTTGAAATTTCTGCCTGGGAGAGACCTTGCTGATGCAGTATAACTACCTTGTGTCTGGTTGCTATGTTCAGTCTTGCCATGATGTATGACTTTTGACAGTAAACTGTCTTCAGCAACCTCACCTTGTTAGCTGAGATGGGCTGTTCCTCACCCAGTTTTATTCCTCCTACACAGCTGTTTCTGTTTCAGTTAATGATTGTGTTTCAACCTACATATTGACTTGATGATCATTAGCACCTGTTTGGTATAATTGTTTAATCATACACCTGACTATATGCCTACAAAATCCCTGACTTTGTGCAAGTGTACCTAGAAGAATTGAAGCTGTTTTGAAGGCAAAGGGTGGTCACACCAAATATGGATTTGATTTAGATTTTTCTTCTGTTCACTCACTTTGCATTTTGTTAATTGATAAATATAATCTATTAACATGTCTATTTTTGAAAGCATTCTTACTTTACAGCATTTTTTCACACCTGCCTAAAACTTTTGCACAGTACTGTATATATATACACACACACATACAGTATATATATATATATATATATATATATATATATATATATATATATATATATATATATATATATATATATATATTTTAAACCACTCCTTGAAAAAGAAAAAGAAACTGCACCCGCAGTATCCCTGGTCTGACACATGGAGGCGCTATTATCCCACTCTGACACCAAGTGTGATGCGATGGCTCGTGTGGTGATGTCAAACCAGGAACTGAATGGACACAGGCTGTTTAGTAAACGCGCTGTTGCGCCGGTTTATTGTAAATTAACAAAATAAAAAGGTTTAACAAAACAGCAACACAGAACAAACAAAATGGCGCAGCAGCCAAAACAAATAGACAAACAAAACACTAACAAACAACAAGTACCATGCTGGCGCTTCCAACACAAATAGCAATTGTTTTCTTTTATAATTTATTTCTCCTCTCTCTCCCGTACCTCCTCACTCTACACCCAACCCCGTGCACGTGAAACATTCATTCTTTTATACAGCTGTGCCGAGACTCGATTGCTAATCAATCATTCACTTGAATCTCGGCACAGACTGCACCTGGACTAATTGTGCACTCCCTGTGCCCCCATACAAATACCCACTTTAATCTGCACGTGAAGTGATTGTGCAATCCCTGTGCCTAAATACAATTACACATTTTACATCACCTGTGTTACATAACTCACACTCTGTGCACCACTACATACATACATATAACAGACAACATAAAACACAAAACACGCACAAGTGCGGGGCACCCTGCCACAGTATTATATTTCAGTTTGCTAATTTAATAATAGTTTGATATTTGTTGCCTAATCCTTTATAAACTGTAGACAAAACATAGTACAGACGAAATATAACCCTTTACGTAAAGCCTACAGTAGGTTAGCCAGGATTACTTGCAGCAAAAAATCTACTATGGCCAGACAAGTCCCCAATGAAACACATCTGGGATGAGTTTAGTCGGCTATCAACGTTTGTCCTCCACCCCTTTACAACCCAGAAGAGCCATCTCTGTCTGTTACACATAACATGCACATGGTAATTAATTGCACACGACACAAGTACAATTTCTGTCAGAAGTGGTTTGATTTTTCTGATGCACCCCACTGAAAGCATTTCATTGCTCATCACTGACTACAAATAAACTTTCTTTGAAAAAAATATGCTGTTTTGTCATGGAAACATTTATCCTTTATTTGGCATATGTAAACGTATATGTGATTAAATGACTTTATAGTTAACATCTAATTCAGGGTAATTACATTAATTGCATAATTGTCAAGTATTCTTTTTTTTAAAATTCAAAACTGTTAGAAACAGTCCTCACATGTTATATTTTTCAGTCAAGGATTTAGAATGTTTAAAATGTATATTCAAAAACAAACATAAACATCAATCAAAAAATGGCATAAGACCAACATTGTTTGAAAGTCCAGTACATATACATTTGGTTTTAATTTGTTGAAATATCCATAATTCTCTCAAGGATAGTTAAGCAAAGAACTAAAAAATTCTGAACCAATATGGAATACTTTTTACAATGGTACAGTATGCTAAAGTACACTTATGCTGTAGTTCTACTGAAAAAAACAACAACAACAAAAAAAACGAGTTGCGAGCAACTTTACGGCTTCCAAGCAGTTAGTGTGAAATTTAAGCGCATTGGTTGTTATAGATGAAACGTTATCACAAATCATTTTGGACACAGCTGACTGTGAATTTTGGCCAAAATATTGGAATCACTGGTTAGATGATCAATGCTGAAATCTCATTGGCCCACAGCAGCCATGTTTTGTACTGTAGCAACTTCCCTTGAACAACCGTAAAAGATAATCATACTTAGATCATTTATGCTCATTTTGACTTCAATCAGAACTCTGCATGTTATATAACAACCATCTGCAGTCAATAAGAAATTATGGGAAGTTTTACAGTCAGCTTTAAATTTGACCTTTAGCAGAACTTAACCATACTATATAAAACTATTTATGCATTACACATTACACTACTTGCATTACCTATAGTGCTCATATAAACACACCAGTTTTCTAAAACAACAAAAGTCACATCTAATAAATTACAAACATACATTTTTCTATACCTTGCTATATTTTTTCTATACCTTGCAGACTTGTCCATGTTAACAGCTGTCCCCAGTGGTGGGAATGTGTCATTTCAGGGTGAAAAATTGATAAAAACTGGCATGTCACCCATATTGATTGGCTCATGGCGGTCATGTTTGTTGATGTAGGAACTTTTCCTGACTAACTTTTTTAGAGGACAGTACAAAGGTAACATATACCCAAGATTCACATCAATCGGCCAAAGGGCTCATGAGGAGTTGTTGCTTAAGCATTTCACGCAAAATCCAACATAGCTGCCACACCATGTGACCGATTTTTCCTTAAGTAGAATCAATTGTGGACATGAGCACACTATGTACAAAATTTTTCACAGCTGTACTATTTACCATTCATGAGAAGAAGACTTTTGAATATTGTCCAAACTTTTCATTAAATCCAAGATGGCTGCCACACCATGTGACCAAAGGTCGCCATATTGACCACGACACAACATCACAGTCCTCAACATCTGTGTCAAATTTTGTGCGTTTTGGTGCAGCTGATAAGAAGTTATACGCAGTTTTATAGCCAGTTGCGTATGTTGATGATGTCATGCAGCGTGGACGCCATGATTTTCACAGTAGCAACTTCCCTTGAACAAGCATAAGTGTTAACCATACTGAGATGTTTTATTCCAATTTTTGTTTCAATCGGATAAGCGGTTTCAGAGAAGATGTTTGAATTTTGATGATTTTATATTTTTATGGTAATTTTATGTCATTAATCAATGTGGTTGCCAAACCACAGAACCAATCAGCTTCATATTAACAACAGTTAATCATGGACTATCCCTCAACATGTATAGTAATTTTCAGAACTCTGCAGTAAGCGGTTTCCGATACATAGGCGTTTTAACAAATTCCGCAAAATCCAATATGTCTGCCGAACCATGTGACTTGCGCAAATTTGCTGAATATCACCGACTATCATCCATAACCAGTGTACTGAATTTTGTGAGTTTTTGAGTATGTTTTGGCAGAAAAAAAATAAAAACAAAATAAAATTTAATAATAATAATAATAATAATAATAATAATAATAATAATAATAATAGTAATAATAATAATAATAATCCTAACAAAAACAATAGGCTTCCCCAGCCTACGGCTTGGAAGCCTAATAATAATAATAATAATAATAATAATAATAATAATAATAATAATCCTAACAAAAACAATAGGCTTTCCCAGCCTACGGCTTGCAAGCCTAAAAATCTGAAACTTACTAATTACTTTAGTTTCACCCAGAAGACTTTGTAATTGCAGCTAACAAAATAATTCCATAAATCTTGTCTATTGTGCACTTATGTAGCTAGCTAGGTCTCAAATGTGTTGTTTTGAAAGAAACACATGTTATATTAAGCATGTATTTCATTTTAAAGCATGACATATGTTATTACAGTACTTTAACACTACTTTCATTTTCTCTGCCTTTTTCATAGGAAATACAGTATGTTATACGGGGTCATTGCATTACTGTTGTCTTCGGGGTCATTGCATGTTACTGGCTGAAAGAATGTCATCAATAGGTGAAGCAGCTGATTGATTATTGACAGGAAAGAAGCCATTGAAGCGGTGAGGACCATTTCACCCTCCAGGTGAACTCACCAAGCAAGTGCAACACTATCTGAAAGCACTGATAGAAAACAGAGATGTATGTAACCAAGCGTAGTACAAGATATCATGTTTTAAATTAAAAATACATGTTTACAATACCATGTTTTTTTTAAACTACAATCACTTTCAATTTAGGGTAAACCACTGGGTGAGGTGGGCCCCTCCAGGGCTAAAGCACAATATTTTAGTGAGAGAGTAACTTGAAGCTTGGCTGCTTATAATACGAGTGAGTCTGTCTTCAGTGCTATGTCTGGTAGATTACTTATTTTGAATGACGGAATAGATTGTGCAGTTCTGTAAGTTGGTTGGCAGATTTTACATATAATTTGTACCATGCTTGTCTGTATTTAGCTAATGCTTTACTAGACTGAACATATTTCACTGAGTGCCCCCAATTACAGTGTTTGTGTTCTGCCACTCATTTCAGTGATACTGGCTTATAATTATTTTTTATTCCCAGCATCTGGGGACGGCACGTGAACACAGCAATTTGATCTCCAGTCCAATATGCACGTGTAGTTGTTATACACCTTGTGATATTACCTCCCAGGCAATTGTACTTTGCTCACTGTCAGAAAAAATAAAAAGTATAGGGAAATGGGAGAAAATATCAGAGAAGAAATAAATGTACATATATAAAGGTTGAGGGCACTCATCATCTCCATTTAGATGGCATTTGCCAACAACCCCTAAAAAGAAGGAAAGGAGGGTGACCAGGAAGAGGAAGCACTGTTGGAGCAGAGGACTGGAGAGAAGGAATAGGAAGAGAAGAGAAGAGAAGAGAAGAGAAGAGAAGAGAACCAGCTGCAGTTGGAATTGGAGGATTACAAATGGCGCTGTGCAAACTTAGTGCACAGTGTCATTGAATTAACCACCAAGTGCACAGCTAACCTTGGATTTGTGTGTTTGTGTTGTGTTTCAGCTGCTCGCTGGGGAAGGCTACTGTGAAGCAGGGAGCAGCAGACATGGCTCTGGCAGGAGAGGATTTTGGAAGTCAACAGGCTCACGCTGACACCTCAAGTCCTGGATAAAGCCCTCAGAAGTTAAGTAACAGGCTGTTACTTGGGGTACTTTAGCTATTGAAAGGGGTGAAGCGTTTGATTACCTTTGAACAGTTACCTTACTGTGATAATTGCAACCACACTCAGGGCCATGCTTGGTTTGTTTCCTTTCCAGGTGGCGACAGCGGACCAGCGAGCGGGTTGTGGAGCAACAACATTATAGAGAAGCGTACTTGCTACCGCAGCCAGGGTACCTAGCATTGTAATAGTATTCTGGTTCTAGGGGCTGCTATAATCCAGTTAATAAAATAGTGCTATATGTTCATGGTGTGATATATTGCAACCCACCCAGAAGGATTAAGGGCAGGTGGTTGGTAATGTATATTTAGTTGCAGCCTATTTTAGTTTACATAGCATTTATTGTGTGGGAGGGAAGGGGGTATTTTAGTATTTATCGTGTTATATGTGGGCATAAATAAGGGTAAGGAGTGTTAACATGTTATCAAGCAAGGAATCAATTAGGCTTTATTTTACATAGCGTTTTACTGTGGAACATTTCACAAAACACTTCACAGAGTATTGTGGATGTAAATACTTAGTAGTAATTAATTACCTGCCTGAGTTATGGTCCTATGGTTTATTTCTGATTGTTATCACTGTGAGAATTTTGAGGAATAACTTACCAGCATCACATATTAAATTGTGGGATTATACATGCCTCTATTATCTGTAAAGACAAAGAGCTGAGCCTGGATTTGAATAGTATTTTTATGATTTGGATTAAAAAAAGTTGCTTTCTCTCTCCTTTACACACTTCTACAGTGGTGCACTCAATGTGTCAAACTCAAGGAAACCACAATATTGTGAAATATGCCCATAAATAATATTTCTGTGTGTGTTATATATACTAGTATAAAATACAGTAAATAAATGTAATTATAAGGTTATTACTTATTGTTGATGCTTAAAAAAACAAACAAAAAATGTTTGGTTCACTACACCTTAAACACTTCCAGCATATCTTTTTTGAACCCCCTTTTCTTTCCTCTGTCTGTTTATCTCTATTTTGTCCTTTCATTTTCCTTCTCCCTTGCATTCCCCTTTCTCTCTCTATCCTGTCTGTATCTCTCACATTCTCTTTTCTTTCCACTAGTGCTTTTCCTTTTTAATCTCTCATTCAACCTCGTTTACTTCTCCTTTTCCATTGCCCTGTCTTTTTTGTCTTCTCATTTGTTTTCTCTCCAATCTGCATAATCATTATCTTGTGTTTCTCACAATCTCTTGTTATCTACCCCTTTTCTCCTTTAGCATGTGTCTTAATTGTTGCCTGCATATCTACTCCTAAACAGTAATGATGTCACACCATGTCAGCTTGTTGTGGGGGGTTAGGGTGGATGGGAGTGGAAGGGAGAGGGAGCATTGCTACACCACCACATTGCCTCGGGAGCTTGCCAATAGCAGTACACCCCTCTCTAACCCCATTCACCCCCCACCCTCAGCTCTAGACCACAGAAAACTTCAAAAGGAATTCTAATCTGGAGTCCTGCTCCTGAACCTGGTGGTTTTTTTTTTTTTCTCAGACTCTCTGGTCTTTCTTTTATAAATCATTTTTACAGGGCTGCTCCTGGGAGCCCTAGCCTTTGAAACATTGTAAAGAGTGGAAATCTAAGCCCCTGCTTTACTTAAAGGGAAGACGTTGGTGTCTTACACACTTAACATTGAAAGATTAATGCATAATGATAAAGGGAAGATGAGCTGTTTTTTAAACATGATTAACTAAGCTGGCCTGATTTAATAAACTGACAAAGAATGATTTTCTAATGATTTTCTAACAAGATCTGTTAGTTGTACAGTACAAATTATTTATTTTTTCCTTGTTTTGTGCTTTGGTAAATGTTTTCTTTAGTTTTTTTTTCCTTTTTGTATTAATTAAAATTACCAGGACAGCTTGGAATATTCATCTGGATTTTCCCAAGCCATTTCATATTGTAGTAAGCTGGAGGATTCACCCCCTATAATGCCAGCAGTAAATGAGTAGGGTGGAAGGGTGGTTTGCACTAGTGACTTTAATCGGGTATTCCTTTCTGCCTGCTCTGTCTACTATAGGTTAACATGTTCAGCTGGTGATTAGTCCAGTCTGGAAGGGGTTCCTGTGAAAATGAATCACCTACATTTTCATTTTTATTGGGGTTGCTTTGGGTCAGTCACTAGAGATGCAAACATTAAGACTGTTTGCTGCTGCAGGCTGGACATGTGACTTTCATCAAGGCGCTACAGTTTGAGTAAATAGAAATACCAAAGCAAGGCAGGGATTAATGTGACAGCCAGCAGAGAAGAGCAGTGTGGACTGTAGTAGATCTGTAGTAGATCTAGTGAAATAGTGTGTGCGAGCCAAGCTTTAAACCTCCTCTCATCTCACCGACATATCCGGTTTACAGTCCATAATGGCAGTGCATCACACACCACTGCCCATAGGCGCCGAGTTTTGAAATTCCGGGGGCTGTTAGTCGTCACCCCCCCCCCCCAAATGCCACGCTGCTATTTTATTATTATACTGTACTTGTAAAAAAAGTGTACAAAGTAGTTTTACTGTAAAATACTAAAATTGTGTTGCTGCTGTTTAATATATATTTTTTTAATTCTGCAGTTGATTTATCTACTAAAAAATAAAAATAAATCAGACAGACGTCTAATACAGCGGATTTACAACTTGAACTCTACGTTGATAGTAAATAAATAGCTATGAACACACTGAATCTTCTTCAGTACAGACAGCAAAAATACTGGGCACTGGTAGTTTCTTTTTAGAAGAGTAGTGATTGATGTCAGTTGAAATAAGCAATTAAAACACCAATATGGCAAATAGGTTTTTTTTACAACTATTAAGATATATTTATTTATTTTATTTTTTTTTTTAAACTAAGCCATTATTTCAATTATTGCAGCTCAGTTTCCCTCCAATAAAACTTACAGTTTGTAGCGTCTGCCGTGGTTAGGGCAGAGGAAATTTAAAGTTGAATACCCTTTCAAATCTAGTCAAATAAACTACGTCACCCCTTGTTTATGTAGAGAAGTAGGGGACCTCTAAGTCGTGACCAAGTTATGGGTTCCTTCACACAAGCCCCTTCAATAAAATAAAAATCAATAGTCACAAGAGCAGCATAAAATTGCCTTTTTCAAAGCAGTTTTATTAATTGATAAAGTATAAAAAGAGCACCACGGGACTCTAATGTATCAGAATAAAGTTAGAATTAGAAATAAGTAAATTTTAGGTTTCTAGTTTAACAGGTGAGGTTGAAGTTCTGTAGAGAGACTAAAATTACACAATAGGGTCTGTAGAGAGACTAAAACTATACAAAGACAACCACACTACGGAGAGCATGGAAAATGACACACAGGAAACGTGACAACTACACAAAGAAATATAAAATGTGAAAAAATGAAACAAATAAACATAAAACCACAAAAACACCAAATGCAAAATAAACAAATATGCAAATAAATGTGGAAACAAATACCAAATACCCAAGGAAAATCAAATGACATGACCAGTTCCTGCGTCTCCAGTACATACAGGCTATGGTGGGTTTGCACTTTGTTGTCTAGTTACAGTGGAAAAGGCACATTCAATAATTAATAACGCTAACCGAAACATGGGGTGTATAAAATAAGAAAATAAGAAATTACATTCCAAAAATAAGGGTAATGTCAGTAATCATAGATACATAATTAAATAAATACACTAAAGAAAGAGAAAAGGATTGGTAATCATAAATAAGCAAATAAACAGTAAGTAAACAACACTCACGTCCTCGGCCAGACTAGCGTGTTCATAAACCATTGAGTTCCCCACAGCTTGCCACCATGCCTATAAAAATAATTCTTTAAAGCAGTGTAAAACAATATGAGCGAGTCTTTAAAATGAAAACAAAAACATACCTCAGGTAAGCTGTTAATATGCATACAAGTTGGAGAAGTCTCGAACAGCTCACCCGACAATTTTCCGAACATGAATGTCTACAAACAGCAGTGCTGGAGACCTGGCGCAACACACCGGAACGGATCTCCTGCACTTTTTTTGGCAAATGGAACGGAGTTCCCACACTTTTTGAAACCTTTTAAAAAATAAATAGAAATATTTTCCAGCAAACTATTTTCGAATTTGACCACACACGTGTGAAAATGTATCAAAGAATATCGCCGTCGCCTCTGGACGTTGAGACAGCAAACTCATGCGGAGTGCGGTTAGACTCTGTCAACCTCTGTACGTGCTCATTGGAAAAGACAGTAACTGTGCAGATTGTACAGTATGTGCATGTTTGTTATATAAATTCATGAAGACTTTATTTTTAGTTAACATATGTTTGAAACACTAGTCTTACCATATATAAATGTTAAGAAAAGTAACTGATCAGACCACTGATTTTATATACACAATATTTAGAAATTACAAAAGCAAATATAAAAAGAAAAAACATAAGAACATATTAATGTATTTAACTTTTACTCATTATATACTGTGGTAAGAGGGATATGATTTTTGTTTCTATGCTAGTATGTGCTGACCGTGATTTACACTTACAGTCGCTTCCACATATGCTTCAAGTTCAAGTTCTTATCTGCATGTGCCGGGTCCGGGGTTTTGTGCTTAATTGTTGGGAGCTGCATGCAGATCTTTGCCTTGGCATGTTGTATAATCTTCCATTTTGAACAATTGTTTTTTTTGTTTGTTTGTTTTTAATTCTCTAACGTTGTATGAAGAGATAAGATAAGTTAAAACAGTAAATGTGAATTTATTGATAAGAAACGTAAGATGCAAATTACAGGTGGAACCCGAGTTATCTTCATGTGGAATTTAAACTTGTACAGACAAGCTGTTCAGAAAGATACTGTATTAACGCTGATTTAATTTCAAACGTCATAAACTGTCAGTCGTCGTCGTTGTTTTTTAGAGGAAATATCCACACAAATGTAAGCTATCAGAAAAATAGGGGCTGTCAGAAAAATACTCATTTTTAAATAAACCTTTAAAGTCCAATACATGTACGTGTATTGCTGTTTTTGTAAACATCTGAACACTAATTAATACAAACCATTCCTATGTTCGCCAGCTGTTCGGATGAACGGGCTAGAGTTCTTATAGCTTCTTAATTAGTGATTGCAAAAAGGGAGCTACAACCTGCATTCCGAGTGGTCCTAGTGTCTCACAAGCAACAACTTTATCAACATCCTATCAAAATCCCAGGGGGGGTTGAGCCCTCTTTCTAAAAATTCGGTGGGGGCTGGGGACCACGAGCCCCCCCCACCCCTGTAGTCGGCGCCTATGCCACTGCCAATTACATTAGCATGGAAACCATTAGAATCAGTTCATCTTACAATGGGTAGCAGTGTTATGCAATAATGTCAATGTATTCCTGTATGGCTGGGCAGGGGTATCAGAGTTAAGCTGGATGTTATTCATATTGTATGTTGGCCAGGATTGCTTGACTTGGTTATTGCAAATCAGAAAGATCTCATCATGTTGTGGTCTGAGTTTGCCAATGGCTCTCTGACCTCTGTTTTAGTTATTCTGTCTTCGTTATTTGAAAAGACTAAATCAAGGCATGCCTCCCCTCTAGTCGGTGCCTTGACAAATTGCGTTAGGAAGCAGTCATTTGTCATTTCCACCATTTCAATTTCGTCTGCCGTGCTCCCCACCGGGGACAGTTGTAGTGTGGTCCTGTAATGTTTCAATACAGTAAGAATGTGAAAAGTTTGAGGATTTACAATTGAAAGTATGGGTGGGCTGGGTTATCACTGGGCTTTGGTTTGCCCCAAGCTGTATGAACAAGGTTGTGTATAAATAAAGGTTTAGTTGCCAACTTAAATGGTTTAAAATTCTTTAGCTAGAGTTCACCAGCAGTTTAGTTGCTGAGTAACTGAATTTTTAACTGCAGTTTGAAGGCTTCAGTGATGATAAACCAAATAAATGTGACTTTTGCATTATTTAATTTATAGTTTTGTAATCAGTAAATCTAAAAAAAACCTCTATGCAGACAGAATTGGTCCACTCTTGGAGAGTTAAAGTAAAATCTATGTTTAGACAGATTTATACAGTAGTATATAGCATGAAAGAATGTATTTCAAGTTTATGAACATTTAAAAAACACATAAGAATTGAATGTCAAGCAAATTGATTGCTTCTTTTCTTCCATGTGCAAATTAATCAGATTCTTCAGAACACAGAAGTATTACAAGAATAGGATACTAAGTATTGTATTTTGGAACTGCTCTCTTAAATGAGTCATAACCAAAGGTTAAATTTTTTCCACCTAGTAATTATCACCCAATGAGGGATATAGTGGAGGTGCATGTCTGTACATATCTCACACTTTTTTGCATTTATTTACAAAAGCACTTGCGGAGGTCGCGTTAACATAAAATGTTGCGTCCTAGACGCAAAATACATCCATGGGATGGAAAAATAGTTTGTCTTGCATTCACAGGACGCACAGAATGGGAAAGGGATACAGACATTCATATTTGTGGTAATCTATTACACTGCAGCAAAATGGCCGTAAAATACTTGTTTAAAAAAACTGTTCTGGAATATAACAGCCTTGATTACACTCTTACTTTTACACGTTTCTGGCGCCAGACCAGCGTCTGTGACAATATTGTGAAGCGGTTGTCAATCTGAAGTTTTTTTGCTAAGCAGTCAGCGTCTTCTGGCTGTACGTGCACAGTAATCTTCACGGAACACCTCCTAAGAGAACACTTCACCTAAGAGAACACTTCACCTAAGGAAACACACTTCGGGTGAAACTGATTTTTCACATTGTAAATTTTCACATTGTAAGGAACAGGAACTTCGCTGAAAAGAACACCTTCTTGGCACCGATAGCGATTCATTCACAATGGATACAGTACTGTTTTGTAAACTGATAGCTCATTATCATCAAACTTAAATTAAAATGGTTTATTCAGTCTTTTCAAAAGTGACTTGTCATCATGAGAGTGTCTTGGCACACCAATTGGTTTATTAAATCTTTCCAGAACCACCGTCATATCATTGACTCGTTTTGTATTTTGATTTCCACGAGTGCACCTCATTGCTATAAAATGGCATGTAAACAAAACATCGAAATGTGTCACTGTTTCTCTTTCTACAAAAAGTTGGAAATTGTTCGAGCTCTTGAAAGAAAACCTGAATCAGACATAAGTCGCCGAGCAATTTGGTGTTTCCTGTTCTGGTGAGTTGTTTCACCATTCTGTTAAATAATGTGCATGTCTTATAGTGCTGCTGCATTTTTTTACTGTGTGTAGGGGTGGTGTGTCAATTTAGTTTGAGAGTTAGTTTATTTAGTTTATTAACATTATTTTGTCTTTTGCTTTATTATTATAGTTTATTAACATACACATACTTATTCAGTTCATGTCATATGTTGATGCACGTTTTTCAGACAGAGATTGTTTAAACTATGATATAGCATGGAGTTTAAACATTCATAAAAATTTACCAAAATGCACATCCCTCGAGTTTGCAAAAAAAAAGAGATGCAAAATTTTGGGCATGTGCATTTCAGGAACGCATGAACAGAAAAGCTAGTGCGACCTCTGCCACTTGTCCAATTGTGATGTAGTGGACAGTGCAGTCAAATCAGGTTATTGCTGGATATTAATATGGACTGTTTAAACTTGTTGAGAAAGTTGCAAGTTAATGTTTTCTCTTCCCCCCATCTCTTGGTCAAAGTAGACAAATGCAGCTTTGTGAAGCTGAGTCGAAAAAATTTGCGTAATCGCGAACTGAGACAATATCCTGGGAGACAGTCAGCATGGTTTTAGGAAAGGGAGATCATGTCTAACTAACATGCTTGATTTTTTTGAGGATGCAACATCGACAATGGATAATTATTATTATTTGTTTATTTAGCAGACGCCTTTATCCAAGGCGACTTACAGAGACTAGGGTGTGTGAACTATGCATCAGCTGCAGAGTCACTTTCAACTACGTCTCACCCAAAAGACGGAGCACAAGGAGGTTAAGTGACTTGCTCAGGGTCACACAATGAGTCAGTGGCTGAAGTGGGATTTGAACTAGGGACCTTCTGGTTACAAGCTCATTTCTTTAACCACTGGACCACACAGCCTTATAATTGCAAAGCATACAACATGGTTTGACAAAGTCCCGCATAAAAGATTAATTCTCAAACTGAACGCAGTAGGGATTCAAGAAAATGCATGCACATGGATTAGGGAGTGGTTAACATGTAGAAAACAGAAAGTACTGATTAGAGGAGAAACCTCAAAATTGAGCGAGGTAACCAGTGGTGTACCACAGGGATCAGTATTAGGTCCTCTGCTATTCCTAATCTACATGAATGATTTAGATTCTGGTATAGTAAGCAAACTCGTTAAATTTGCAGACGACACAAGAATAGGAGGAGTGGCAAACATTGCAGCAGCAAAGGTCATTCAAAATGATCTAGACAGCATTCAGAACTGGGCAGACACATGGCAAATTACATTTAATAGAGAAAAGTGTAAAGTACTGCACGCAGGCAATTAGAATGTGCATTAAAAATATCATATGGGAGATACTGAAATTGAAGAAGGAATCTATGAAAAAGACCTAGGAGTTTATGTTGACTCGGAAATGTCTTCATCTAGACAATGTGGGGAAGCTATAAAAAAGACCACAAGATGCTTGGAAATACTGTGAGAAGTTTTGAATTTAAATCAAGGGAAGTAATGTTAAAACTTTACAATGCATTAGTAAGACCTCACCTAGAATATTGTGTTCAGTTCTGGTCACCTCGTTACAAAAAGGATATTGCTGCTCTAGAAAGAGTGCAAAGAAGAGCGACCAGAATTATCCCAGGTTTAAAAGGCATGTTGTATGCAGACAGGCTAAAAGAATTGAATCTATTCAGTCTTGAACAAAGAAGACTATGCGGTGATCTGATTGAAGCATTCAAAATCCTAAAAGGTCTAGACAATGTCGACCCAGGGGACTTTTTTGACCTGAAAAAAGAAACAAGGACCAGGGGTCACAAATGGAGATTAGATAAAGGGGCATTCAGAACAGAAAATAGGAGGCACTTTTTTACACAGAGAATTGTGAGGGACTGGATCCTTCAAGAAGCTGCTTGATGAGATTCTGGGATCAATAAGCTACTAACAACCAAACGAGCAAGATGGGCCGAATGGCCTCCTCTCATTTGTAAACTTTCTTATGTTCTTATCTCTGCAAACATGCAATTCTGGACATTGAAAAACAGCAGGTCTCTCTCTTTTCTTGAGATACTGACCCAGGAAACAGAATGCTGCATGGATCTGATAGTGTGTCTTTGTTCTTATCTCGCTGCTTGAAATTAACCAAACAAACTGAAGCAAGTAGTCAGCAGCTGTGCAACAGGAAAGTCCCATGGCTAATATGAAAGGGTTGCAAAGAGAACACTTTTACAACCTACATAACTTTTCAATTGCAACGCATTCTTTGAACTGAGACCGATCGATGGAACCCATTCCAGTTGGAGACCTTTTGGCAAATCAAAGGTAATGTTGCAGGACTTTTTGAGATCAGGACCTACCTCCCTTTGAAAAGAACTATAATCTTGCTGCGAGCCAACGCAATACAATGCGAACTTAAATGCGTGTCTTCTTTTGTTGGAACTTTAAACTGAGAGAGATGGGAGAAGCTGCAGTGTTCATCACCAAAGAAGATTGACTTTGTTGAAAATGAATAAGTATTCAACATATCAAATATTAAACATTTTATGACTCGAGAAATTAACTGTAATGCTATCAAGTTCGTGGATAAATTGTTCTAGGAATAGAATATAACTTCCTGTTTTAGAATGTGCAAGAAATGTATTTTGTTTGTTGAAATGTGTAAGTCAAAGGAGTTGCCTAATAAATGCAGAGAATTTGATCATTGCCCCATTTCTGAGTTAATTTGAATATAGAATCAATTGAGGTTGATAACAAATGATTAATTTGGTTGATCACGGCTAAACTAAATTAACAGTAAAACTAATCTGATAAATTAGTTATTGTAATGTTAGATTCCATTCTGAATGGGAAGTTGAATTGATTCTCGTGCATTTGATTTGATTCTGAAGCCAAAGGGGGGCATTTACATCCAAGAGGGCGGGAGGAGGGTGTTTTACCTAAAAAAGGGGGGCATTGTGTTTTCTTATTTAAAATTATGGAAACTTTTATTTCAGAAATGTTTGTTGCTGCGCATTTGTGCTATCCAGTTTGTCATGCAAATGTAATATGGTCCAATCAGAATGAAGCAGCCGTTCCATTTATGCCTGTTTATTCTTATTGTTATCTAGTGATGTGCACTTGAGGAGATTTTTGGAATCGTTTCCAAACCAGGTATTTCGATTCTGTTTCCAAAACTGTTTAGAAAAACATGTCCGTATGTCAATGTGTGAGCAGAAGTTCCGACAATATTGTGCAATCTATGAAATCGCCCTGTATAATTAAAGTAAACAAAATAATCAATAATATCCAATTTGCACAGTAACAGTTTTATTACAACAGCGAAAGCCATTGTGTGCTTGTATATGAACCTTGTTAATTGAACATTTCACAAAGCTTACTATTAAACAAATCTTTAACCACATGGTATGTGCAAACAGGTCAGTGGATGTTAGGATCCCAAGCCGAAATACGACCCCATCGGCTTGGGGTTAAATTACTTTTTTAGATAGCTGAAATTGTGTCATGTTCGACTTGGGGTTGTCTTGCGAATGATCCGATTGAGGTGCAGAAGATTCACTTTACACAAAGTGTTTTCATCACTTCATGTAAAAGTGAGACTGAATTATTCTCCAGGGAAAAACATATAATTAAAAAAATAATAATAATTAAAACCCCTGTTATTGGTGTAATAAATATTTTGCAGACTTTTTTTTCTAAGTGTGAACATGTCAATTGTAGTTATCAAATGTATTTTTGACAGAAATTAATGTTTTAATAATCAGTTTTACTAAAAACATAATAGTACCTACTGCAACCGGATCCCTTATATTTCTATCCAGTTCATCGGTTCCAAAGCAGGAACTGGGTACACGATTTCAAAGGAACCGGTTCACATGTCTCTATTGGCAATATTCCATAATAGTAAGCATTTTATGTATGTATCTACATGTTGATTATACCAGTGATGGGGTTTAATTATTTTTGTTATATTAATTATTTCTCTGTAATTCTTGGAACTAGTGGAATTAAATGTAATTAAAAATTGATGTTAATTAAACGGCTTTGTTAATCGGCAATAATTCTTAATTTTGTTTTCATTTTCTGTGGCAAGAGGGCGGTGACTAAGCTCAGCTGATCCTTAGGGGGTTTTGTTACGAAAAAGATTGAGAAACACTGGTTTACACCTAATGCAGCACCAATTGAACAGATTAAAAAAGTACTTTGGTATTTTTCAGTTTACTACTTCTTTGTGAATTTTAGCATACTGTTAGATTTCTAGTAACAGAGTATGTTATTCATCGTTTGAATTAAGATCTTTTCTTTAAGAAATAGTTTTCTTGTTGTCACAGCTGTTTTCGGTCTGTGAAGTTGAAATGTTACAGCAATGTTGTTGAGTCTTTTCAACGATTCAGTCCAATTGTACACACTTAGATGTTTCAGTGTAGCTTTTCCATTGAGAGTGTAGGTGTTCTTTTGCTTTGAGAGATATTTATGCTTTAAGAGAGAGATTTTCCTTTGAGAGACTGATTTTCCATCTTGCAAGTATTTTTATAAGATTTGAGAACAGGTACGTCTCTAATTATTGTCATTCAATTGGTCGACTCTCCTAGTCATTCCGTTGGTAAACCCTCCATCAAGTAATTTTATTGTAAGCAGATGACATCATAACTTCATCAGAAAGATACCTCCCCAGCTTCATTCAAACAAAGGGTGATAAATCTTACAAAATGTATTTAAGTAAAAATACTCTTTTGTCAAATAACTTTTCCCAAGTTATACATTTTTACTTAATAATCACATTTCTATTTTCCTGATCTGATTTAGACAATGCAATACCAAAATAAATCATATACGTCCCATAATTATCATTATAATGAATTAATTATATTTTAACCCTTTGCAGTCCTATTTCGGACCAGGTCCGATATTACAATTTTCCCTTTCCGGTCCGTAAAACAAACAAACCTGTCAAATTTGGGATCAAGTTTTGGCTGGCAGCGGACCCTACCCCTACCTGTGCAAAGATGAAACTCGCCCCGCTGGTCAGAGACTGGGTGACAATGTGTAACCGTGCTTAGGAAAAGGGATTAATGTTACCAATACATTTTTTTTTATTTCACTATAATTAGCAAAACAGTTGAAGAAAAAAAACAGCCTGGTTGGAACAGTAAACAAAGCGAGAAGACGATTTCCACCATCTGCGCAAAACGTAGTACTCAGTGAAAGCAAACACCGGTGTCCAGTTGCTGTATTTTGCAATGTACTGGACATGGCAGCAATCAATTCCTGAGTTTTGTACAATGAATGCACCAGGGAAAATATCAGTAGGAAAGATCTCTTATGATGCTAGCCACAGAGCTTTGGCAGAAACATTTCGATCAGAAAACTGCAAAACGGCAGGGAAACGCAGCTCAACCTGGATACAGTGTGCATCAAGTGACGCACGCAACAGAAAACAATGCCAGGTAACTAAATGCAATAAAAATGAAACTTCTGATATCTGTGCCCAGTGTGAAAGAGCAGTATGTGGTAAATGCACACAAGTTGATAAGCATTACATCTGTGTAGATTGTGCTAATAATGGGGCCTACTTTGAAGAATGTTTCCCGTTACACAATGGGAACTGAGTTATTTTCTTTTTTATGTTATTTTTTATAAATAATGATTTCAATTTTACAATTGTGTATGGAGGCCTACATATAACCAGTTTACAGCTGGTTACACAATATCTTCTTTTGAAATGTTTATTTTATTATAGTTTTTCAATTTTTTTACGTCATGCATTATATGCGCTAATTTCGAAAATAAAGCCTTTTATGTTTATTTTTTCATTTAAATACGATGTTTCTGCTATGCAAATGTTAGATATGATGTTCATAAATAAAACTTTTGAGTTGTACCTGACAGTTTGTGTTTCATTTTCATATCAAAGCTGTTTAAAATGTACCCGTCAAAATGACTACTGCTGGCGGTCCTAGGTAGTAGCATAAACCCGGTGGTTCTAGTGTTAACTACCATGGAACCTTTCAACTGCAAGATGGTGCCTGTGAGGGCTCAGCTCAGCCAGGACCATTGCAAAGACCCAGAGTCGTTGGGAGGCTGGGACCACGGGAGCAACAGCAGTAGGTTAGTTTAGGGGATGTTGATCCCAAACAGGATAGAGAGGGTTTCGTAGTGTAGTAGGTTCCAGGAGCGGGATGTCTCTAATGAGGCTAGCCCTCACCATGTGTGGCAAACTTTTATTTTTAGCTTTGTTTTGTTTTCTTTATTTAATCTGACACTAGGGCTACCATTGCTGGTACCTTAGTGGCAGCACCTGTGTTAATTAAATCTCTGTGTCTGACTTATTATTATTCAGTGACGACCCACACGTGTAACACTTCCTCCTGTTACAGGCTGTCGTAAGGGAAAAACAGGGGTAGATGACCGGATTTCGACCATAGCCACTTATTTAATGACCATTGCTATTCATAATAAGGGACAACTGACGTGTTGTTAAGCCCCAAGTACATTAGTTCCTGAAGGAATATTTTAAATGAATTAAGATAAAGGTTAACGAATACCTCATTATCATAAAGTTTTCATTGATTCTGAATATCAACCTGCTATTCATAAATCTAAACGACAGCAAAATGCTGTAGACAACTAGGTGTTATTGAATGCTTGGTGCTAAATTAACGAAAACTGTAAAGTGATCAACATTGTCAAAACAAGTAATCTGAACATTTAAAAAAGGTCCTCCCCCAAAAAATTGTAAAATAAACCATACGAAAAAAGTGCAATATTTTATTATTCGACTGCTGTGCACTGTTATACAATTTACTGTCCCTGAGATTATCACTGCCTAATATTAAAAAAATGAAGCCATACAGTAGAATAGTCATATCATACCAACATGACACAGCAGTGCCAGCAGATGTGAGCAGAGAAGGCTGCAAAGAAATAAATTGCATAATAAATGTATTACAAAGTTACAAAGTCAACCGAAGTATATTTTTAGATAAATGTCCTGGAGAATGTAAGTGTTTCTTTCTTTGTGTGTGTGTGTGTGTGTGTGTGTAATTTAGCCTACAATAAACTTTTTCTTTATTAAACTTAAAAAATTAAACTCATCATACACATGCCCACCTCTTAAAAAAAAAACTGATGTAGACACGTGGAATTTGGACCATATAGTTTATGTACATTATTCAAAACTTCTACAATCACTAACACATTTTGCTGTGAGCGAAAATGCCCCTTTCTTCGCCTCTTCGGCATGCTTGCATGTCTTGCTTTCAGTAGACTGCACTAGGCTGTTTTCAACAGCTACCGAGGACCTCTATAGGGCTGATGATGTCATCAAAAGGAGACCGATTTGGTTTACTCTTATACAATACCAGTACTATAATGTTGTCAGTTGATTCTTTAAAAATATATATATTATTTTTCCATGATTTGTGCTGTCTGTTGTGCATTTTTTTAAATTGCTTCACCAGCTCTTTTTTATTGAGTGCTACTGATTATAGTGTTTGCACGAACTGAAGCTTATGCTTCTCATACAGTATCATAACTTTTTTTTTCCCATAACATCTGTGCATGACTAATGCAAAACCAGAACATGATGACGTCAGGTCTTATGAGGAAATATATACTTATTAGATTTACAGTTACCAAGCCCTGTTTTACATCCTGTTTGTACCTGGTTTTACAGCTGGGTGGCACCGTTTAACTGGTGACAGAAACTGTGATGGAAATGCTATCATTGCAGTAATGGAAAACAGATTAACATCACGTAATAGTAATTAAAGCAAGATCAAGCTACAATAAGAAACAAAAAACATGCTTTCTGAAGGTAGTAATACATATCTTTATTATTCTAATTGTGTTGACTACATGTATTTGTTTTCTGTTGAATGCTTAGTTCACAACAGCAGGAAAAAAAGTGCCCAAGTGATCTTTTAACCCTCCTGTACCGAGCTGGGATAATGTATAAATTGTATCCATGTTTATTTAGCTTGCCAAATTGAGTACCAAGTAAAGAATAAAATGCAACTGAGCTTCACCCAGAAGCTTCATTTCTAAACTACAGCTACAGCAGACCAAAACTCTCCACCTCGGATCCTCTTAAAACATTGATCTGTTTTCTCTGACAGCACTGGCTGACTGTGGCCTCTGGAGTTGACAGAAACATTCTTCTCTTAACTTGACTGCAACTTTGCTTTAATCCAGGTTCTGGAATTCCCTTTCTGGGAATTTTTGCATAATTCTTTTGAAATGAGCCAATCCTCCTATTCTAGGATTACTATGGTATTATTATTATTATTATTATTATTTATTTCTTAGCAGACGCCCTTATCCAGGGTGACTTACAGTCGTAAACAAATACATTTCAAGAATCACAGCATAAGTAATAATACAATTAAGAGCAAGATAAATACAGTGACTTTGGTTCTAGCAAGTACAAGTATGCCAAAATACGATTCAATAACGGAGCAGATAACAGTGTCAGTGATAGTTACATCAGGATATAATTAAATACAAGATACCAGAGATTAAATAACACTTGACAGATTACAGTACTCTAAAGTACAGGATTAAATGCAGTAAAATAGGGGGCAGATAAGAGCAAGTAAAACGCATTTAAGGAAGAGTGATAAGTGTCCAGAGGGAAAAAAAGAGGAGTTCTACAGGTGCTGTCTGAAAAGCTGAGTCTTGAGGAGGCGCCGGAAGGTGGTCAGGGACTGGGCAGTCCTAACATCTGTAGGAAGGTCATTCCACCACTGCGGGGCGAGGGTGGAGAAGGAGCGGGCTCTGGAGGCAGGGGAGCGTAGAGGAGGTAGAGCCAGTCTTCTAGTGCAGGAGGAGCGGAGAGGTTGAGTGGGGGTGTAGAGAGAGATGAGGGCCTGGAGGTAGCTGGGTGCAGTCTGGTCAAGGTATCTGTAGGCGAGTACAAGAGTCTTGAACTGGATGCGAGCGGTGATCGGGAGCCAGTGGAGTGAGCGGAGCAGTGGAGTTGTGTGGGAGAAGTGAGGCAGAGGGAATACTAGGCGAGCAGCAGAGTTCTGGATGAGCTGGAGCGGACGGGTGGTGGACGCTGGGAGGCCAGCCAGGAGGGAGTTGCAGTAGTCTAGGCGGGAGAGTATCAAGGCCTGGACCAGGAGCTGGGTGGCGTAGTTAGTGAGGAAGGGTCGGATTCTTCATATGTTGCTCAGGAAGAATCGGCAAGTGCGTGCCAGAGTGGAGATGTGCTGGGAATAAGAGAGGCAGGGGTCCAGGGTGACTCCAAGGTTCTTAGCTGAGGAGGAGGGAGAGAGTGTGGTAGATTCCAGAGGAATGGAGATAGAGAGATCAGAGGAGGGGGAGGAGGAGGAGGGAAAGAACAGGAGGTCAGATTTATAGAGGTTGAGTTTGAGGTGATGCAAGTGCATCCAGGAGGAGATAGCAGACAGACAGGTAGAGATACGGGAGGGGATGGTGGAGTCTGAGGTGGGGAAGGAGAGGACAATCTGAGCATTATCATCATAGAAATGGTAAAAGAAACCATAGGTTGCGATGAGGGGGGCCCAGGGAGCGGGTGTAGAGAGAGATCAGGAGAGGACCCAAGACTGACCCTTGGGGGACTCCTGTTGAGAGAGGGCGAGGTTACCTGGTAAGTGCAGTTGGAGAGGTAGGAAGAGAACCAGGCCAGAGCAGTGCCAGAGATTCCCAGGTCAGCGAGAGAGGATTGTAGAATAGAGTGATCGACAGTGTCAAAGGCAGCAGAGAGGTCGAGGAGAATTTGGAGACAGAGGAGAGAGAGGCAGCTTGGGCAGAGTTTAGTGAGTTAGTGACAGACAGGAGGACGGTTTCAGTGGAGTGAGCAGAGCGGAAGCCAGATTGGAGAGGGTCGAGCAGAGAGCGGTTGGACAGGAAAGCAGAGAGCTGGCGGTGTACAGCCCGCTCGAGGGTTTTGGAGAGGAAGGGCAGGAGGGAGACTGGATGGTAGCTCTGGAGGGAGGTGGGGTCGAGTGTAGGTTTTTTGAGGAGGGGAGTGATAGAGGCTTGTTTGAAGGCAGAGGGAAAGAGTCCAGAAAGTAGAGAGGTGTTGAGAAGGGAGGAGATGAAGGGAAGTAGAGCAGGAGCAGCAGCTTGAAAGAGGTGAGTGGGGAGGGGGTCCAGGGCACACGTGGTGGGTTTGTGACCCTGGAGCAGGGAGGAGAGGTCAGTCTGAGAGGGGAGAGAAGGTGGAGAAGGAAGGTGAGTTAGTAGGGGATGTAGTGGGTGTAGGGGTTGGAGCAGGAGGGGGTGTGGGGGAGGGAGAGGTGTTAAAGAGTTTTCGGATATCTGAGATTTTAGAAGAGAAGAAAGAGGCAAAGTCATCAGAGGAGGTAGAAGAGGGGGGAGGGTTTAGGAGGGAGGAGAAGGTAGAGAATAGTTTACGTGGGTTGTTAGTGGAGGCTAGTATTACAGATTGGAAATAAGTACATTTAGCAGAGGAGAGAGTAGAGGAGAAGGGGGAGAGGAGAGTGGTAGAGGTCTAAGGCAGCAGGGAGTTTGGTTCTCTTCTATTTCTTTTCAGCAGATCACAGTGTGGTTCTTGCTGAGCGGAACACAGAGGACAACCAGGGTTGAGGAGGGGAGGGGCGAGGAGGTCGGGAGGTGAGGGGACAGAGGGAGTCAAGGGAGGAGGTGAGGCAGGAGAAGAGGGTGGAGGTAGCAGAGTCTACCGAGAGTTGGGAGAAGGAGTCGATAGCAGGGAGATGAGAGAGAGCGGTGGAGGCAAGGACAGAGGGGGAGAGAGAGCGGAGGTTACAGCGAGAGGTGATAGTGGGGGTAGGAGGAGCAGGGAGAGAGGGGAGAGACAGAGAAAAAGAGATGAAATAGTGATCAGAGAGGTCCAGGGGGGTTACAGAGAGGGTGGAGGGGCAGCAGGCCCTGGAGAAGGTGAGGTCCAGTTGACGGCCAACTTTGTGGGTGGGGGGGGTGGAGAGAGACAGAAGTTGAAGGAGAGGGAGTGGCTTGGGTTGGAGAGATAGACATTGAAGTCACCTAACAGGACAGAGGGGAGGGAGGAGAGTAGATAGTCGAGTTCATCGAGAAAGTGAGCAAGAGGTCCAGGGGGCGGTACAGTACAATTAGCAGGAGTTGACAGGGAGAGGTTAGTTGGACTGCATGAAATTCAAAGGTATTAACAGAGAGTGAGGAGAGGTCGGAGGGGACAGAAAAGAGTAAGGGAGAGAGGAAAAGACCCGTCCCACCTCCCCGTCCAGTGAGACGCGGGGTATGGGACAGGACGTAGAGAGAGGACAGGGCAGCAGGAGTTACAGTGTTATCAGGGGACAGCCAGGTTTCAGTGAGAGCAAGGAAATCGAGAGAGAGGTGGGAGGCAAAGGCAGAGATGAAATCAGCTTTCTTAGCAGAAGAGTGACAGTTCCAGAGTGCACCAGAGAGTGTGCGGGAGGGGGGGGAGAGGCAGAGGGATGAGGTTAGAGGGGTTGGAGGAGCAGCGGCAGAGAGAGGGCAGAGGACGAGGGCGAGAGGACAGAACAGGGATGTGAGAGACAGTCATAGCAGGACAGGTGAGACAAATAGGCACACTGGGAGCAGTGGGGTGGAGGGTACTGACCTGACTAGAAGATGGCTTCTTCCAGAGCGTTGTTAGGTTCGGATCTATTTGAACAGCGTCTCAGCGCAGGCCTCCCCTCGCTGGACTCCGACAGCTAGAGTCCCGGCTCTTTTGTTGAGGCTCTTCTGTTTGCTGGCGCTTCTTGCTGGCGTGGAAATAGGCTAAATAGGCTGCCTAATATATATATATATATATATATATATATATATATATATATATATATATATATATATATATATATATCACAACTGCGTGGCAAAAGAACCAACTAAACTGCGTGGAAACCAATCAAATAGCAAATCAACTTCTATTCAATTAAAACACTCACCTGGTACTAATCACACACTAACTCAGCTAATTCAAACACCACCATACAAAGTTACCAAATGTAGTTAATTTAAAAATAACTTGAAGCAGGAACTTACCTATCTGCTTCAGTCCCTGAAGTTACAGGCAATCAAAATGCAAAACAAACACATATATGCAATATATACCAAATAAATATAAATAAAGGAAAACACAAAAATATATTTAAATAGGAATTTACAAATAAAGGTTGAATACCTTGAGAAGATGGCGGAAAGCAGTAAAACACCGAACAGTCCTGAGGAGAACAGTATGGAATGAGTGGAGTGTAGAGGACAGCCAGGGCTGGGGAGGTAGGCAAAGCGAGAAAGATGAGAGACGACAGGACAGGAGTCAAGAGTTGTGGTGAGAGAGGAAGAAATAATCCTGGTAGCTGAGTCTACTGAAAGCAGGGAGAATGATTGAATAGGAGGAAAAAGGGAGAGAACAGAGGAAGTAAAGGCTGTGAGGAAAGGGAGCAGAGATTGCGGTAAAAAGAAAGAAGGGGTAGAAATAGAGGGTAGGGAGGAGAGAAGTGAAAAGGAGATGAAAAAGTGATCAGAGGAGAAGAGGGGGTAATAGTAGGGGATGGGAGAGAGCAGTCTCTAGAGAAAATCAGGTCCAGTTGGCAACCAGCAATATGAGTAGAAGGTGAAGGGGAGAGGTGAAAAGAAAAATAATTGAGAGGGAGAAAACCAGCAGAATGGGTTGAGTTAGAGATGAAAATTAAAATCACCTAAAAGAATGAGGTAGAGATAGAGAAAAGGAAGAAATCAAGCTCATCAAGGAAGTGAGTAGGTGGACCAGGGGGGCGATAGAGAACTATGAGAAGCTGTGACCGAGAATACACAGAGGGAATTGAAAAGTTCCAGGATGAATAAAAGTAGGAACCCTGTTCCCCCACCTCATCCTAAGGAATGGGGAGAATGAGAGAGGACATAAAGAACAGTTGGGGTAACAGTGTTTTCAGGGGAGATCCATGTTTCTGTATGAGCCAGAAAGTCGAGAGATGAAATCAGCCTTGTTGCAGGCTGACTGGCAGTTCCAGGGGGCACCAAAAAGAGAGCAGGAGGAAAGAGCAGGGGGTAGTGAGATCAGATTGGAAGGGTTAGAGAAGTGCTGGTGAGAGAATTTACATAAAATGAAAAGAGCGAAGGACAGGGATAGCGGGAAAAGTCATAAATACAATACATAAAGATAAAAGTGAAAAAACAATATGAAAATAATATGAAAGTTAATAATATAGTAATATAAGAATACATAATAAAGCAAGAATGTTTCTATAAGAAGAAAAAAGAAAATAGAAAAAGAAAAATAAGGATGCATAGAGAAATGGCAGATGAAAAGACACAACAGACATATAAAAGCAACTGAATTATAAACATTGAAAATACGCAACTAATTAACTAATAAAATAACACAACACACAACATAACACGGAAACACCCCAGAACAGCCCCAAAACAGCCTGTGTCCTTTCCCGATGTCCTGACACGACTGCCACACATGGTGCCGCTCACACCGGCAGGGAAGATGAATCAGTAGCAATCCTTAATCAGAGGCAGCAGAAACAGGTGTGTGATGGACGCAGGTGAAAACAACAAAGTGATGTGCTGTGACGCACAGAGAACACTTGCAATGATGCTATTGTTTGAATGAGAATTGAAAAGAAACAAAACAAAAATTAAGCCTTGTAAGTTTTCAAAATATTTTTAAAAAACAGATGTTGAAGAAGATACCATTACAGAATGTTAATGAGGATACATCCATTAATAGTCTTGGATTACATATGAATTACTCATTTTTGTTTAATTTCAGAAAGGTTTCCAGCCATTCTGTGTTCACAAGCATTTCCCTCAGTACAACTTTAACATCTGTACATTCACCTTCCTCCCATTGATGTCAGCCAAAAATCTTCTAAAGGATAGCCAAGATGTCCGAGTGACTCATATTCCCTGTTGCACAATATCCGATATCACTAAGGGATTGTTCTACCCAGACCTCTCAACTACTCATTTGGTTCAAAATGAGTTGCTTTTCTTTCCTTCCCTGAAGACTTTTAGTCTTAACATCCACAGGGTAGTGTGCTCCAATCATACTCTTGTATCTCCATTTGCTTTCTTCCTAAAGGAAATATGTCTGGGGCTGACATTGGCCAGTCAGTGTTCACCCTGTGTTATCAAAGAAACAACAGTGGCAAAACAATTGAAAAAACACTGAACTTGTTCCCAAGGCAATTTCCAGGGCACAGACCACAGCATTATATATGCACTGGTGTTTTTTACACTTTTTGAATTTCAATTCCTTTTGAATTTTCAACAATATTTTCAGGGAGTGTGTATTTCTAGGCAACCACCCTAAGCGAACCAGACAGCACAGACAGCACATCCCCTGCGGTTAACCTCTCCCTGTCGGCAGAGATTCTGCCACTGATTAAGAGGGCCATGGCAGTTTTGCAAGTGCCCTGGCCCACACAAGGTGAGACAAGGCAGTCCATTTTTGATGATCAGCCTGCTGCCTCTCCCGTGTCAATAGGGAGAGGCAGCATTTGTCCAACACTATGACTTGTCTCTCTCTCGTATTTCTGGCTCTTACAGAAACACAGATCACCCCAGAGAACTGCTACCCCAACTGCTCTCTCCTCTCTCTATGTTCTCTCTCACTCTCCCAGTTCCTTAGGACGAGGCGGGGAACTAGATTCCTACTTTCTCCATCCTGGAACTTCTCGATCCCCCTGTGCTCTCTCCTCCCTCTCTGTCAGCACTTTTGAGTTTTACACCATTGAACTGTACTCTTCCTGTATCTGCTTCTTATCATTCTCTATCTCTCCCATGGTCCACCTGCTCACTTTCTCGACTTCTTCCTCTCTTCTATCACCACCTCTATTCCTATCATTCTTTTAAGCAATTTTAACATTTCTCTCTCCAACTCGACTCATTCTGCTGGCTTCCTCCCTCTTCTTGATTCTTTCTCTCTTCAGTTCTCCCTCTCGCTTCTTACCACTTTTTCATCTCCCCATCCACTTCTACCCCTTCTCCCTTTTTGCCACAATCTCCGCTCATTTTCTGCCAAACACCTTTAGTTCCTCTATTCTCTCCCTTCTTCCCCCTATTGACTTCTCAACTTTAACACCACTATCTGATTCTAACCTTCGTTCCTTACTCCTGGACTTAAGGCCAATTACTTCTGCCCTAGATTCCCTTCCTACTTAATTCTTCCAATCCATTTCCCCGCTCCTCTTCCTTTTATTGCCTCTGCTATTAACCTCTCTGCTCTCAGGCTTCTTTCCTTTGGCCTTCAAAACTGCTCATGTCACCCCCAATCTTAAGAAACCTTCTCTTGACCCTGCTTCCGCCCAGAAGTAGCTCCCTGTCTCCCTCCTCCTGTTCCACCACCAGCTGGCATCCTTCCTCGCCGAGCACTCTCTGCTTGACCGACTTCAATCCGGGTTCCATCTTGCTTACTCCACGGAAACCGCCCTCCTCTCTGTAACTGACGCTCTCCTCTCTGTTCAAGCTGTCTCCCTCTCCATTCTAAATCTCCTTGACCTCTCCTCTGCCTTTGACACTGTTGACCATGCTATTCTCTTCTCCTCTCCCCTTTCTCTGACCTGGGCACTGATCTTGCCTGGTTTTCCTCCTATCTCTCTAACCAAGGATCTGTCCCCCCCCCTCCTGATCTCCTCCTTTGGCTTCTCCTACCACCTTTATGCTGAAGATGCCCAGATATTTCTCTCCTTTCCCTCCTTCGACTCCCTCATCTCCCATAACTCAGAATCTCTCAGCTATCTCAACTTTGACGCATTCACATCACCTTAAACTCAGCCTCTCCAAATCTCATCTCTACTTTCCTCCTGCTTCCTCCTCTGACATTCTCCATCTCATTCTCCCTTAACTATCACTCATTCTCCATCTCCTTCTGCTAAAAACTAGTTACTCTTGACCCCTCCCTCTCCTACTCTCAACACATCTCCCTGTCATGCACTTGCAGCTTCTTTATTAGCAACATCTATAGAATCTCCTTTTCTCAGTATTTATTTCACTCAACTCCTGGTCCAACATCTTGTACTCTCCAAATTGGACTACTGTAACTCTCTCCTTGCTGATCCCCCTGCTTCAGCTATCGGTCCCCTTCAGCTCATTGAAAATTCTGCTGCTTGTCTTGTTTTCTCCCAACCTTGCTACACCCATGCTACCCCTCTGCTTCACACTCTCCACTGGCTACCTAGCTCTGTTCAAGTTAAATTCAAGACCCTTGTTTTTACCTACTGCTCTCTTCACCATACTGTCCCCTCCTACACCCCCTATCGCCCTCTCCGTTCCTTCTCAAATGGCTGACTGGTCATGCCTTTCCTCCACTCTCCATCATCCAGTGCCCGCTCTTTCTCTTCCCTCGCCCCTCTGTGGTGGAACCAGCTACCAGAGAACTTCAGGACTGCTTCGTCTCACTGCCTTCTGCCGCCTCAAAACTCATCTGTTTGTAATTAATTTAGGTACACAGTTATGTGTGTAAAGTTGCTCTAAAGCTCTAAAGTTCCTACAAATCATAAAAGACAATGAAATCAGTCATATTTATAGTATAATAATTTCTCAAAATATAATATCAATCTCACAAAACATCGTTCTTTTGATTGTACAATTCACCTAATTTACTTTCAGCACAAAAAAAAAATCTGAGAAGCTTTTATTGTATAACAGTTTTGTGCCTTGTGTTTGTGGCCCCGCCATTTTCGGATGCAATCTCCCTATTTCAATCCAGTCACCGGCTCCAGATCATATTATACATACAAAAAGCTTTAAAATAAACATAACACCCTTTAACCTTTCTACATACCCGACTGACAGCAAATCTGCCAATCAGAACATGAAAAATAAACTCATTTAAATTTTTTGAGGCAGTATTTCCAAGCCGTAACCCCCAATCAATCGCTCAATGATTGGTTAGTGCTATGTGTCAGGAAGATATACCTCTTTAAATTATTAACATATCATGGGTGGCTGGCTGGCTCGTCTCAGTGCCGCTCTGCTGCAGTTCTGTAGTAGTTTAGTTTTTTAAACGTTGTAGAGCAGGAATCTCCAACTCTGGTCCTGGAGAGCCCCAATTCTGCAGGTTTTCTAGGTGTCTTTCAATAAGCTGATCCCTGGAGCCAGCATTACACTTTAGCCATCAACACCAGGCAGAAGGATATCTGCATCACCAGAATGGAAGAAAACGCAAATGGATGGAAACACAGATGGATCACATTAATTTACTCTAAAGCTATGTCTTAGTTGGTGCTTATTGTGGCAAGAGCTGAGTCTAAAATCAGAATGAAGTTTTAACATCTACTCTCATGTAATGGAAATCACCAGTGGCTAAAGACCTGGAACACCTGTTAGTCTTGACTAATTAAGCCAATAATTGGTGTGTGGTAGGGTGTGGAAAAACACAAGACAGACACCAAGTTCAAATATGAAACGCCGGCACAGGCACCCAGATTTATTAGGCTGAGCTCGGTTGGCAGGTGTTTCTGTTATAGTTCGGGGCACTCTACCAACAATGGTATTGTGCCCCGTCTTCATACAACACACACAGACGTGTAATCCAAGAGCAAAATACGTGAAAAGGTAAAAGGAAAAAGGAAAACAAAATACTTTAAGGTAAAACTACAAAATAAAGTGTGTGGGTTTTAACCGTGGCTCGTTGCTCCCTCTAGCGGTGGGAGCCCCGAGAAACAGGCACTGCTCTATACCCTCTCGTAAACACTGTGGGATGGCTCAGTCCCGTTAAACTCACAAAAGTAGTACCGTAAATAACTGGTGTGTGGCTTGCTTGCACCCCGGGTCTGTAAGCCTCGCGCTGGAATTGCCACTCCATCTCTCCGAATCACTACTCCAAAGCTTCCGATTCTCAGGATTCTGCCGTGAAGTCATGCTCCACGGAGAGTACGAACCCCCTACAGGCTCCTGCATGCACCTGATGGCCAGTCTAGATCCCTTCCCTCTCACACATCTTCCCCCTGAGAATGGTTGTGGCAAATGAGGAACCAAGCCTACCTGTGTGCCTGTCGTTACACTGCAAATTTGAAGTGCTATCCAGACCTTAGGGTAGGTGCGAATATCCCCATGTATGCATTTAATGTTAACCCGTCCCAACAATCGCTTATACCCCGGTGAGATCAACCCTTCTTGTATTAGGGACTGACCACACCCTGAATCCAAGACAGCCGTGTTTGTGTCCCTTCCACTGTCACAGGAAGTACAAAACTCGTTTGCTGGAGTGACTGAGATAATTGAACATGCTTACCTTGCCCAGCGAGGTCACACTCCATGGCGGGGGCAATCGCGACCCAGGTGACCCAGGTCGTGGTACGTCCAACACATCGGTTGGCTGCTTTCTCTCCCTGAAGCCTCTGCCGGAGGTTGAAAAACTGGAGCAATCAAAGGGCTCCAATGATGCGGTGGCCACCCGAGACCCCGGCCCGACACTGTGATCGGTCGTGCAGCAGCCCACCACGTCCCAGTTCCTGGACCGGGAGCTCCCTCAGCCACAGCCCATCTAAATGGCTGCCCCCCCCGAGTCCCTTCACCCTCTCAGGGGCAATGTGGGGCGCTGGTGCTGAGGCAGCAGACTTGTAGGGTGCAGTGCTAGGAGCGGGCTCAGCCGTCTGGTATCTCTCGGCCATGGTGATCGCCTCATTCAGGGTTCCGGGTCCCTGTCTCCGTACCCACAGTCCCAGGACCAGTCCCAAAGCCTCCAGGAACTGCTCCAACACTACCAATTCCACAACCCGATCCTTGGAGTTGGTGCCGGGATCCAGCCATCCCGTGGCATAATTGCGGAGACGGTGGGCCAATGTACGGGGATGTTCCATCTCACCTAACCTCCCCTCCCGAAGTCTCCATCGGTACCCTTCAGGGATGGCTCCGACTCTATTGAGGATAGCCGTTTTAAGGGTGGCATAGTTCCTCATCTCCTCCGTGGACAGAGTTTAGGCAGCCGCTTGCGCCTCCCCAGTTAACTGCGGCAGAAGATAGCTCACCCATCGGTCCTGGGGCCACTGATTGGCCTCCGCCAAAGCTTCAAACAGGCAGAGGTATGCCTCCGGGCGATCCTCCGCCGTCATTTTAGTAGGCTGCTGCCATCTGGAAGCAGCCTCAGTCCCTGCACCGCCACTGTCAGTGTCTAGTGCAGAAGGGTCATCATTTCTGGAAATTGTATTGCATTCATTCTGATGATGATTTTATTTTATTTTTTAAATGGGCACTGCTGTGTCTTGGCAGTGCCAGTTATTCCACTTCTGACACCACGTGTGGTAGGGTGTGGGAAAACACAAGACAGACACGAAGTTCAAATATAAAACTCCGGCACAGGCGCCCAGATTTATTAGGTTGAGGTCAGTTGGCAGGTGTTTCTGTTATAGTTCGGGGCACTCTACCAACAATGGTATTGTGCCCCGTCTTCATACAACACACACAGATGTGTAATCCAAGAGCAAAATACGTGAAAAGGGTGAAAGGAAAAAAGAAAACAAAATACTTTAAGGAAAAAACTACAAAATAAAGTGTGCAGGTTTTAACCGTAGCTTGTTGCTCCCTCTAGCGGTGGGAGCCCTGAGAAACAGGCACTCCTTTATACCCTCTCATACACTGTGGGACGGCTCAGTCCCGCTAAACTCACTAACTAAAAATAGTAGGACAGTAAATAACCCGTGTGGCTTGCTTGCACCCTGGGTCTGTAAGCCTCGCGCTGGAATTGCCACTCCGTCTCTCCGAGTCGCTGCTCCAAAGCTTCTGATTTTCAGGATTCTGCCGTGAAGTCACGCTCCACTAAACTTCCTGTACAGGCTCCCGCATGCACCTGACGGCCAGTCCAGATCCCTCTCCTCTCACATGGTGCAATTAAGAGCAAGATAAATACAATGACTTTGGTTCTAGCAAGTACAACAAAATATGATTCAATAACAGAGCAGATAATAGTGTCAGTGATAGTTACATCAGGATATAATTAAATACAAAATACTACAGATTAAATAACACTTGACAGATTACAGTACTCTGAAGTACAGGATTAAATGCAGTAAAATAAGGGGCAGATAATAGCAAGTAAAGTGCATTTAAGGAAGAGTGATAAATGTCCAGAGGGAAAAAAAGAGGAGTTCTACAGGTGCTGTCTGAAGAGGTGAGTCTTAAGGAGGCGCCGGAAGGTGGTCAGGGACTGGGCAGTCCTGGCATCTGTAGGAAGGTCATTCCACCACTGCGGGGCGAGGGTGGAGAAGGAGCGGGCTCTGGAGGCAGGGGAGCATAAAGGAGGTAGAGCCAGTCTTCTAGTGCAGGAGGAGTGTAGAGGTCGAGTGGGTGTGTAGGGAGAGATGAGGGTCTGGAGGTAGCTGGGTGCAGTCTGGTCAAGGCATCTGTAGGCGAGTACAAGAGTCTTGAACTGGATGCGAGCGGTGATCGGGAGCCAGTGGAGTGAGCGGAGCAGTGGAGTTGCGTGGGAGAAGCGAGGCAGAGGGAATACTAGGCGAGCAGCAGAGTTCTGGATGAGCTGGAGCGGACGGGTGGCGGACGCAGGGAGGCCAGCCAGGAGGGAGTTGCAGTAGTCTAGGCGGGAGAGTACCAGGGCCTGAACCAGGAGCTGGGTGGTGTAGTTGGTGAGGAAGGGTCAGATTCTTCGTATGTTGCTCAGGAAGAATCGGCAAGTGTGTGCCAGAGTGGAGATGTGCTGGGAATAAGAGAGGCAGGGGTCCAGGTTTTTAACTGAGGAGGAGGGAGAGAGTGTGGTAGATTCCAGAGGAATGGAGATAGAGAGATCAGAGGAGAGGGAGGAGGAGGAGGAGGAGGAGGGAAAGAAAAGGAGGTCAGATTTAGAGATGTTGAGTTTGAGGTGATGCGTGCATCCAGGAGGAAATAGCAGACAGACAGGTAGAGATTCGGGAGGGGATGGCGCGGTCAGAGGTGGGGAAGGAAAGGAAAATCTGAGCATCATCAGCATAGAAATGGTATGAGAAACCGTAGGATGCGATGAGGGAGCCCAGGGAGAGTGTGTAGAGAGAGAATAGGAGAGGACCCAAGACTGACCCTTGGGGGACTCCTGTTGGGAGAGGGCGAAGTGTGGAGGTTGCTCCATGCCAGGTTACCTGGTAAGTGCGGTTGGAGAGGTAGGAGGAGAACCAGGCCAGAGCAGTGCCTGAGATTCCCAAATCAGCGAGAGAGGATAGTAGAATAGAGTGATCGACAGTGTCAAAGTCAGCAGAGAGGTCGAGGAGAATTAGGACAGAGGAGAGAGTGGCAGCTCAGGCAGAGTTTAGTGAGTTAGTGACAGACAGGAGGGCAGTTTCAGTGGAGTGAGCAGAGCGGAAGCCAGATTGGAGAAGGTCGAGCAGAGAGAAGTTGGACAGGAAAGCAGAGAGCTGGCAGTGTACAGCCTGCTCGAGGGTTTTGGAGAGGAAGGGTAGGAGGGAGACTGGACGGTAGCTCTGGAGGGAGGTGGCGTCTAGTGTAGGTTTTTTGAGGAGGGGAGTGATAGAGGCTTGTTTGAAGGCAGAGGGAAAGAGACCAGAAAGGAGAGAGGTGTTGAGAAGGGAGGAGATGAAGGGAAGTAGAGCAGGAGTAGCAGCTTGAAAGAGGTGAGTGGGGAGGGGGTCCAGGGCACACGTGGTGGGTTTGTGACCCTGGAGCAGGGAGGAGAGGTCAGAGTCTGAGATGGGAGAGAAGGTGGAGAAGGAGGGTGAGTTAGTAGGGGATGCAGTGGGTGTAGGGGTTGGATAGTGGGGGGGAGGGAGAGGTGTTAAAGAGTTTTCGGATATCTTAGATTTTAGAAGAGAAGAAAGAGGCAAAGTCATCAGAGGAGATAGAGGAGGGAGGAGGATGGGGGAGGGTTATGGAGGGAGGAGAAGGTAGAGAATTGTTTTCGTGGGTTGTTAGTGGAGGCTTGGATTATAGATTGGAAATAAGAACATTTAGCAGAGGAGAGAGTAGAGGAGAAGGAGGAGAGGAGAGAGCGGTAGAGGTCTAGGTCAGCAGGCAGTTTGGTTCTCTTCCATTTCTTTTCAGCAGATCGTAGTGTGGTTCTTGCTGAGCGGAGCACAGAGGAGATTCAGGGTTGCTGAGGGGAGGGGTGAGCAGGTCGGGAGGTGAGGGGACAGAGAGAGTCGAGCGAGGAGAAGAGGGTGGAGGTAGCAGAGTCTACAGAGAGTTGGGAGAAGGAGTTGATAGGATGGAGGTGAGAGAGAGCGGTGGAGGCAAGAACAGAGGGGGAGAGAGAGCGGAGGTTATGACGAGAGGTGACAGTGGGGGTAGGAGGAGCAGGGAGAGAGGGGAGAGACAGAGAAAAAGAGATGAAATAGTGATCAGAGAGGTCCAGGGGGGTGACAGAGAGGGTGGAGGGGCAGCAGGCCCTGGAGAAGGTGAGGTCCAGTTGACGGCCAGCTTTGTGGGTAGGGGGGTGTGACAGGGTGACTGAGTGGTCTGACGTCAGGCAGACGCAGGAAGTAAAACTGACACCAGGGAAGTACTGCAGGTAAAGGCTGTGCCATTTTTATTCAGCACAACAACATAAATAAAATATTTAAACAAAAACCCACACTTTGCTCACCGAGCGAAATAAAAGGTTTAAACATAAACAAATCACGAACACAGAAATACACACGGAATAGGTCAGGCTGGGCTATCGCCTTCACTGTTCCTATCCGTTTTACGTTTTACCGTTTACTGTTTCTCTCTCTCTCAGTTCTCTCCACTCTCGCTCTCTCCGCTCCTACGACACCCACCCCGAGCTGGAGAGCTGCAGGCTTTTTATAACAGGTGACCATCTCCCGATTAGGAACAAATTAAATCACCTAATTAAGGGAGATGGCCACCTTCTGCACGAGTTCACTAATTGTGTTGTGGATGGGGCTACCCATCCACGCTACTAAATAATAACAAAAAAACAAACAAACGGCTACGCCGTCATATAAATACAATACAATAAACAAAACAAATACAAAATACACTGCACAGGGCGGAGGGGGAGACCCCGATCTAAAAGAAAACAAACAAAACAATGTACAGGGCACCTCGCCCTGTTACAGGGGGGGATGGAGAGAGACAGAAGTCGAAGGAGTGAAGGAGAGGGAGGAATCCAGCAGAGTGGCTGGGGTTGGAGAGATGGATATTGAAATCACCTAACAGGACAGTTGGGGAAGACAGAGAGGGGAGTAGATAGTCAAGATCACCGAGAAAATGAGCGAGAGGTCCAGGGGGACGGTACAGTACAATTAGCAGAAGTTGACAGGGAGAGGTTAGTTGGACAACATGAAATTCAAAGGTGCTAACAGAGAGTAAGGAGAGGTCGGAGGGGACAGAAAAGAGTAAGGAGGGAGAGAGGAGAAGACCAGTCCCACCTCCCCATCCAGTGAGACGAGGAGTATGGGACAGGACGTAGAGAGAGGACAGGGCGGCAGGAGTTACAGTGTTATCAGGGGACAGTCAGGTTTCAGATATACATTGAATATATAAATTACAACACTTAAGTAATAATTATAAACGGCACACAAAATCGAGGAGGAAAAAAGTAACAATTGTGCAATTGTGTCTTTGTAACCTCCAAATAAATCTGTTTGTGATGCAAAATGGTAGGATGGGCTCCAAAAGACAAAGTGATATGGCATTGTATTAAAGGGTAACTTGTGTGACTTTAGAAGTCGCTAATAAAGTCACTTACCACTCAATATCCATGTCCCTATCCCATGCAGTTTGTTTACTCGCATGCTTTGAGCCCCAGCATGCGTGAAAAAAAAAACTGCACAGGATATTACTATGGACATGGATATTGAGTGGTAAGTGCCTTTATTAGCAACATTTCTAATTGAATCACGTTACCCTTTATTAGAACATTACAACACTATATAATACAAACATCGGTAATCCTTCATTCCATATATGGGGGGGGGGATGGAAACATACATTGTCCATATTCAAAGGTTGATTTGCAAATACAGATATCACTATGTTATATAACATTTCATTCTTGAAATGTATTTGTTTACGACTGTAAGTCGCCCTGGACAAGGGCGTCTGCTAATAAATAAATAATAATAATAATAATTGTAAGCAGTATCTTCAATGTTGTCTTCAAATATTTCAGAGGAATCATCCTGACATCTACACTGACAAGCCTGATGGTGATCGGCCCCGGTCTTCCTCCTCACATGCTCTGCTCTCCAGCATTCCCACTACTACTTCAGAGAAGTACAGTTCTACCATAATCAGCTGAGAGACACCAATGCCTTGGCAGACTATATAGCTGACACCATTACTCCACTGTCCCATGTTGATCAGCCCAGCTTCCACATATTTGTTGAGGCACTGGATCCAAGCTACAATGTTTCCTGCCGAAAAATCCTGTCAAGAGTGTGTCTTCCTGCCAAGCACAGCAGTTTCCAGTCACCTTGTCACCCTGCTACGCTCTGCACCCATCGTGTGTGTCACGGTGGATATGTGGTCATCACGCCAGATGAAATCTTTACTGGGCATCACAGGCCATTTCATCCTTGACATCTATGATGTCCTGCTGGCCTCCAAGAGGTTTAACAGGCATCACACAGGGGACAACATCAGTGTTGCATTTGAAGAGACTAAAACCAATTTGGGATTAAAGGGAAACTCACAAATGTTATCACTGACAATGCCAGCAATATGAAAAAAAGCTTTTCGACTGCCTGGATTTGAGGAGGTGGGTCGGTGTGATAGTGACACTGACAGTGGGGATACTATTGGAGAGAGTTGTTGTTGTGGAATCCCTTGATGTACTGCCCCATCGTGAAGGATGCTTTGCCCGTGTCACACAGCATGTTGTGAATGATGGCCTGTCCAAGTGCCCAGCATCCCAAAAGCCCTTGCCAAAGCTGGTGCTCTTGTGTCCCACACCCACAAAATCAACCATTTCAGCTGACATTCTGGATGGAGAAAGAAAGCTTCAGCCTGCAACTGCTGTATGCTGGAACTGATCTCAAGATGATGGGATCCATTTTGAGGGCCAAGATAAACTCAAGCAGATCAATGCACCAGTACAGCTGACCCCAGCAGACATCCAATGCCTCAATGAACTTGTGGCTATTCTGGAACCGTTTGAGGATGCCACTCTCCTCACCCAGGGTTCCAACATTGTTTCTGCCAGCTATGTCATTCCCAGCATCAATGAACTAAGAACCTTCCTGAGCAACTGTAATGCAAAGTACAATGCCCAGCGGGTGACTATATTTGTAAATCAAGGTTAATATTGAAATATATTTAAAATTTAAATATTTACAATCAATTCAAATATATTTCTAAAAAAAATGTAATATTCCAAGTCACATGTACATTTATTTGAAGTATTTAAATATATTTAACTACTTATTATTATATTTATTCCCAGGTCTGCCCCATACTCTGGTAAAATATTTTTAACAGTACAACATAACTTGTTTAATAATAATAAGCAGAGTATTTTCCCCTATACCGTGGTAATATTTACATTATATGAATGTATACAAACCCACTATTTCACAGTAATCTGCAGCACTGGCTCTTTGTAAAGTAGCTCCTATCTCCATCCAGAGATTGTGCTCTGCCAAACTCCTTCTAATTCAGCAGCCTAAAGGGATAGTCCTGCATTTGGCTGATTTAAAACTGCCCCTTAATCACCCAGTTACAAACAGCAGCTGTACTTCAACCAGCAAAGTTGCTCTGCTAAAAATGATTCAAACAGCTAAGTTGTAATACTGTGGTGCCACAAAAGATTCAGCCAGGTACACTAAGTTGTAATATCTATAGTTTTATACTATATTATTTTATAGTTCAATTTGTTAAAAAATACTAGGTGGTACAGATCTATAACAGGCTGTGGTGCAATTAATATTGCAAATAACAGAACATACTCACTAAACTTATACTTGCTTTTATTGAAAAATAAACGGTAACATGCAAGCATAAGAGCTTTCTGTGTTACATGCTCTCAGACCAGGACTTCACTAACTAGCTCTGAACATGCAAGTTCCAGCATGTTGTTTGCAATAGTACAACTACACAATGAAAGGAGCAGTCACCAATTCCACTCACAATTCCAGTCAATGAAAGACCTTGGTGAGGTAGGCTGTCAGGAACTAGAGAGTGTGGTAAGGCAATTAAAAAAACAGAATGCTTGATTATACAGTGTGGCACTGGTGAGAACACATTTAGAAGACATTAAGGATTGGAGAGCAACCAGAATAATCCCAGGGCTTAAAAATGTAACAGGTGTGAAAATGTATTTCAATTATTTTTCTTTATTTATGTTCTTGAGTATTTATAAGGTATTTGTTTGCACATGTATATTATTTTCACTATTTACAATTTGGTATTTTTATGTGCTGCACTCTCACTTTAAAATTGCACATTGCAGCCAACATAACAAAGCAGCTAAAACAGGTCATTATCTTCAGGGCAGCTCTGCCAATGGGCTTCTATTCAGGAACAAGAAGTCAGGGTGTTTAACCCTTCTTGTTGTGGAAGCTAGGGTGAGTTACCCTTCTGTAATGTGCTCTAGGTGGGGTAAAATAAATAAATAAATAAATAAATAAATAAATAAATAAAATAATGTGCTACCGCTTTTCTGACCTCTCATGTCAGCAGTTATGTTCGTTTAATATACCGGTATTGTTTTGAGTTACTTTAAAAGAGATCAGAATTATAAATAAATTTTAGAAACCTGAAAGAAATGTCAGCTGACTAAGGAAACAGAGATTAACAGAAGTAGATTGGAGTAAAATAGAGAAAACATCCACAGAAAAAGGATGGCTGTTTTTTAAAAATGTAGTACTAGAAGCGCAAAACAATTACATCCCAAAAGTAGACAAATCTAAATTTAAAACAAAATGGCCAAAATTGTTTAATATATCAATTAAAAAAATATTCAGCGAAAAAAGGCACTTTACAGAGCGTTTAAAAAGGACCAAAAACAAAGTACACAGAAAGAGTACTTGGAACTGCAAACACAAGTCGAAAAGGAAGTTAGAAAGGCCAAGAGAGAGATAGAAATCAATATTGCTAAGGGGGCTAAAACCAATTCCAAAATATTTTTCCAATACTATAACAGCAAGAGAACATTCAAAGAGGAGGTTAAATGTCTAAGAGACACAAATGGCAAAATCATAAATGAAGAAAAAAATAGCAAATATATTAAATGACTACTTTTCACAGGTTTTTACAAAGGAGGACAAGGACAACATGCCCCACATGTTGACCTGTTCCTATCCAATTTTAAATAACTTTAGCATAACAGAGGCAGAAGTGTTAAAGGGACTAGCAGCTCTTAAAATAAACAAATCCCCTGGGCCGGATGATATCCTCCCAATAGAACTCAAACAAATGAAAGAAGTTATTTACAAACCGCTAACCAAGATCATGCAACAGTCTCTTGACACAGGGGTTGTACCGACAGACTGGAAAATTGCAAACGTAATACTGATCCACAACAAGGGAGACAAAACTGAACCAGGTAACTACAGACCAATAAGCCTGACTTCTATTATATGTAAACTTATGGAAACTATAATAAGATCAAAAAAGGAAAAGTACGTATATGGTAACAGTATCCTGGGAGACAGTCAGCATGGTTTTAGGAAAGGGAGATCGTGTCTAACTAACCTGCTTGACTTTTTTGAGGATGCAACATTGACAATGGATAATTGCAAAGCATGGTTTATTTAGATTTCCAGAAAGCTTTTGACAAAGTCCCACATAAAAGATTAATTCTCAAACTGAACACAGTAGGGATTCAAGGAAATGCATGCACATGGATTAGGGAGTGGTTAACATGTAGAAAACAGAAAGTACTGATTAGAAGAGAAACCTCGAAATGGAGCGAGGTAACCAGTGGTGTACCACAGAGATCAGTATTAGATCCCCTGCTATTCCTAATCTACATTAATGGTTTAGATTCTGGTATTGTAAGCAAACTTGTTAAATTTGCAGATGACACAAAAATAGGAGGAGTGGCAAACACTGTTGCAGCAGCAAAGGTCATTCAAAATGGGCAGACACATGGTAAATGACATGAAATAGAGAAAAGTGTAAAGAATTGCATGCAGGCTATAAAAATGTGCATTATAAATATCATATGGGAGATACTGAAATTGAAGAAGGGAACTATGAAAAAGACCTAGGAGTTTATGTTGACTCAGAAATGTCTTCATCTAGACAATGTGGGGAAGCTATAAAAAAGGCCAACAAGATGCTTGGATATATTGTGAGAGTGTTGAATTTAAATCAAGGGAAGTAATGTTAAAACTTTACAATGCATTAGTAAGACCTCACCTAGAATATTGTGTTCAGCTCTGGTCACCTCGTTACAAAAATGATATTGCTGCTCTTGAAAGAGTGCAAAGAAGAGCAAAGAGGATTATCCCGGGTTTAAAAGGCATGTTGTATGCAGACAGGCTTAAAGAATTGAATCTATTCAGTCTTGAACAAAGAAGACTATGCGGCGATATGATTCAAACATTCAAAATCCTAAAAGGTATAGACAATGTCGACCCAGGGGACTTTTTTGATCTGAAAAAAGAAACAAGGACCAGGGGTCACAAATGGAGATTAGATAAAGGGGCATTCAGAACAGAAAATAGGAAGCACTTTTTTACACAGAGAATTGTGAGGGTCTGGAACCAACTCCCCAGTAATGTTGTTGAAGCTGACACCCTTGGATCCTTCAAGAAGCTGCTTGATGAGATTCTGGGATCAATAAGCTACTAACAACCAAACGAGCAAGATGGGCTGAATGGCCTCCTCTCGTTTGTAAATTTTGTTCTTATGTTCTTAAGGCAGAATGAACAGATGATATTTTTATTGTATATTTAACGAGAAATCATCTAATGCCTGTGTGTGTTCCCTTTGTTATGTACTGTATTTTAAAACTGTGTTGATTTTTCTATGTACCGCATTTCTAGCAAAGTTGTGACCAAATGTTTACTTTTTGTAACGTTAGGAAGTTAATTTACTCTTTGGTTCATATATTTAGTCCTTATTTACGCCACTTTATTTTGCACTTCACTAATCTTCAGCCATTGCTGTTTAATTTATTGTAGTAAATTGTATCTGGGTCATTATAATTATATGGCAATGTATAGCATGTGAAGGGATATCTGTAGTACTATATCAGATTGTAATGATTTCCATTACACAAGAGTAGATGTTAAAACTTCATGCTGATTTGAGCTCGGCTCTCGCCAAGATAAGCACCAACTAAGACGTAGCTTTACAGTAAACTAATGTGATCCATCTGTGTCTCCATCCATTTGCGCTTCCTTCCATATGATGATGTAGATATCTTTCTGTCTGGTGCTGATGGCTGAAGTGTAATGCTGGCTCCAGGGATCACCTTATTGCCTCCCTAGCGCATCAGCACACACAACAGCTGCGATGCTGGCTCCGGGGATCAACCACAGTACGGCCTCCCCAGCGCATCAGCATGACAACCGTCTGGATTGAGCTAAGTAGGGTACATCTCTGGGGTCTTCAAGTGGGCACCTTCCATCCTCGGTGTTTCATCGACTAGCCCATGACACCTCAAGGGCTCGACGATGATTCTGGCTTCCCAGCATCACCCCCCTCCGTCCCCCACTCAACTCAGCCCAGCTTACTTACCCGTACATCAGCGTTTCTTTATTTCTGTTGTGCTTGAGATCCCCAGCCAGAATCTTTCTGTCTCAACCACAGCCAGTTGCTGCTCCTCTCTGCTGCTTCAGATAAGTTCTTCAATGTGCGACGAAATTCTTGGCCACTGAATCCGACGTCTCTGAGAAACCGAGCTGTAGAGTGTGCCACAAATCCTCGACAACCCACCTCCACTGGGTAAACCCGGACTCTCCATCCTCGCTGTTCCGCTTCAGTGGCTAGTTGAGCATACCGCAGTTTCTTCCTCTCATATGCCTCATCTACAGCATCCTCCCATGGCACTGTTAACTCTACCAGGTGAACAAGGCGTGCTGATCCAGACCACAAGACAATATCTAGTCGAAGGTTAGTGGTGGCAATCTCAGGTGGAAAAATAAGCCGTTGACCAACATCTGCCAGCATTTTCTAGTCTCTAGCAGCTTCCAGATGTCCTGGGCGAGGATTGGTTTTAACACCTTTTCTTGGTGGTTGCTCTCCTGGGCGGAGGAATGTTGTCTTTTTTGTGTAATGTTTTGATGGAACAGGTGGCAACTTATTGGTCATGTTACGCTTGTCTTCCAATGCTAAGGCCAAACATCGCAGCACCTGGCCATGGCGCCAAGTAAACCGTCCTTGGCTAAGAGCCACCTTACATCCTGTCAAAATGTGCCTTAATGTTGCAGGTGATGAACACAAAGGACATGAGGGATCCTCTCCTAACCAGAGGTTTAGGTTCTGTGGAGAACATCATATGTTGACCTGATGAGGAAACTGATCCTGCTCTATTCCATTGACCATAAGTCTTGCCAGCCAATCTCGCATTGTTCCACACTCTACCATCTCATCCATTCTCCCTGCTTGGCCTGAGAAATGGCGTTTATACACCTCATCCTCTCCTCCTGCTTTTGCACCTCGTTGACTACCAGCTTCCTCCGTTGAGCTGAGGCTGCCTTGTGCCATGTAGGAGGAGCTGAACTGAGACCAAGACCCCCTCCTCCATGCTGAACTTGCCCCATGATATCACCAATTCGAAGGGCAGCCTTTTCATCCGCCCACTTTCTTCCAGTTTTCAACACAGGTGCTGCCTCCCTTACGCATTTGTCAAGTGACCTTGGCGCACTTAAACTCCTTGGTTAGAGCGGAGACTGGTAGCTGCAGTATTCCTTTACCATAAAGTCCCACTCTACTGAGGCAGCGTGGAACTCCCAACCATTTCCTGATGTATGAACTGATTAAAGCTTCCAGCTTCTCTACTGTTGTCAAAGAAACCTCGTACACAGTCAGTGGCCACAGCAACCTCGGCAGTAGACCAAACTGAAAGCACCAGAGTTTTAGTTTGCATGGTAAAGTGCTGCTGTCTATGCTCTTCAACACTTCCACTGCTTGTTGTCTAACTTCTCCCACACGAACTGTGTCCTTTAGATCCCCGTCGTACAATCTCCCAAGACTCTTCACTGGTTTCTCAGACACTGTTGGTATTGCCTCACCGTTAATGAAGAATGTTTTATCTACTACTTTACCTTTAGTTATAGAGATGCTCCTTGATTTAGTGGGCTTGAATTGCATTTGTGCCCATTCAATATTATTGGTTAATTTGCCCAATAACCGATTAGTGCAGGCTACTGTTGTAGTCATGGTTGTCATGTCATCCATGTATGCTCCAATTGGTGGTTGTCGCATTCCAGAAGCCAAGTGCTCTCCTCCCACTACCCATTTTGATGCCCTAATGATTACTTCCATTGCCATGGTAAAACCCAGTGGAGAAATGGTGCATCCTGCCATTATTCCAACTTCTAGGCATTGCCATGTATTGCTGAATTCTGAAGTTGAAAAACTAAATTGCAAATCTCCAAAGTAGGTTTTCACTAGATTTGTTATTGTCATCGGTACACTGAAAAAATCAAATGCTGCCCAAAGAAGTTCATGTGGCACTGAACCATATGCATTAGCCAAATCCAGGAATGTCACATGGCGCTCCTTCCTCTCCTTTTTAGCTGATTGAATTGATTGAATTTGTTGCCAGATCACATTGATGTGTTCTAAGCATCCTGGGAAACCTGGAATGCCCGCTTTTTGTATTGAAGTGTCAATGAAGCAGTTCTTTAATAGGTAAGTTGACAATCTCTGAGCAATAATGCTGAAGAAAATCTTGCCTTCTACGTTTAATAGGGAAATAGGGCGAAACTGACTGATGCTTGTAGAATCTTTTTCTTTAGGTATAAAGACTCCACCTGCTCGGTGCCATGCTCTTGGTACAACCTGTTTTTCCCATGCCACTTTCATCAATTTCCTCCTGAAGCACTCTTGTACACTCTGTATGGAACTCAATTAGGCCCTGGAGATGATGAAGCCCTTGCTTTTTTCACAGCTCGCTCTACTTCTTTCCACTTAGGTGCACAGTCCTCCATTTGGTATTCTGGTGGATTGATAGATTGGATGTCTAAAGGAATTGACATAGGCTCCTGCCTTTTTGAATCTGTATGTGTTTCCCCCAAATATCTCTCCAGCTCAAACTTAGATGCTTTTAGTGTGCCATTCTTCTCACTGGTGAATAACTTCTTTACAAATTTGAATGGGTCTTTATAAAAGTTATTTCTTGCATGCTCCTTCTTTTTGTAGCATTTCCGTAGGCGCTCAGCTCTGCGCAATGTTGCAAGCTTATCTTTTATGACCCTTTGTAAGAGATTGAGTCCCTCCTTCTGACTTTGTTCTGATCTTCTCCATTGCTTCCTCAGCTGTCTCCTTTCTCTAACTAAGCGTTCAATCTCCTGCTGCCGTCTAGACTTTCCAGGAATAGTTTGTACTTTTTCCTTCCTTTTTTCAACCCAAACCTCTCGCTTCCATATACTAGATGATGTCCCCAAATTTATCCAGTTTCTTTTCAACTGTTCCACTTAACCTTTCCAAGATTTGTGAAGGAATATCTTGGATATCTGTAGTACTATATCGCATTGTACAATTTGTGAAGGAATATCTGACTAGTACTATGTAAGCAATGAGACCCGACAGGGTGGGGTGGTATTGGGCAATATCTAAGGTCCCTAAGTTCCAACTTCCAACCTATAGGGAAGCTCTGGGGTTTTTATTTTCACTTTGACAATCTTTGATCTAATATCAAGTTGACTCATGGTGGTATTCAGAGTGGAATCTTATTTTCAAAAATATTTTTTGTGAATAAATGATCTTATTGTCTTTGTAATTTCATTATACAGTAGCAATTCAATAATATACAGTTCAGAGATTCTCAATTCACAAAAATTCATTTTAATGCCGATTACTGCTGCAAATCTAGTCTGCCTAAGAAACTGCATCTTCTCTCTCTGATTTCCACTTTCCATCTTTCTCTCTCTTTTTTCAGCCCTTTTATACTATTAAACTATTACTATTACAGGTGATGAAATGTGTTAAATATCCTATCTTTTGACTGTGTGCAATAAATGAAGCCCACTGCATCACCCTTAAGCTTCCCCACCTTTTCACAGATAATCAGTTTTTTTTTGTTTTGTTTAGAAGCTGGTTGTGGAAACAGAAATTTCCTTCTGAACTACTTATTAAGTATGCTAAATAGTAATCCAGGTAGACAAACGCTTTAAGTTTCTCAGAATAGTTGTATTTTCAAATTCCCCTTTAACGTGTTATAAGTTGATGGGTATCTCTTGAAAATGAAAGGAACCTGTTAAAAACGTGTTCATTGCATAATGAAATTTCCTGCCTATTCCATTTTTTGGTACCAATTAATGAACATGAGAATGCATCTTCTGACAATCTAAATTAGATAACTACGCATTTTACAAAGACTAATTTCTTTGCTGATCTTGGCTGGAGCTTATTTTTTTTGAGTCAACACTATAGGCTGAGACATGGATCAAGGTGTAAAAGGATTAAATCATATTCCTTTTTTGATCAAATGAAATGTTGTCACTTCTTTACTTATGAAAGGAATACTATTTAATCTACCTTCTAAACATATGCATTAACCTATGTAAAATGTGCAGAGAAGTTTTCAGATTGTCAAGAGATGCTTTCTCATTATCATTGATTGGTACTGAAAAACTGCATAGACAAGGCAGGAAATGTCATCATACAATAAACACATTTTTAACAGGTTCCTTTCTGTTTCAAGTGATACCTGTCGGCTTAAAACATGTTAAAAAGAAAATTTGGAAATAAAATAATTTAGAGAAGTTTAAAGGGATCGACCCCACCCCAGCCCCCGCCCCCCAGTAATTCGAGCCCTGACATTTGCCTCTTTTGCTGAATGAAATACATATGGGCATTTCAACACTAACACGGTGCACATGTGTAACACAAAGTTTGAAAAATAAAGTTCATGATGTGATGTTCACCCCCCTCTTAGCATATGCTCTAGAGTCTCAATGACATAGAATTATTAAAGGAAAGATAACTTTTCATGTTGCACAAATGTTGCAGGCACTTGAAGTTCATACTCCATGCATGGTAACGCTGAGAATGAGGATGGACAATTCTGTTAAAATGTTGTGCATGACTTGTTATTTATTGACATTTTATTATGAAAAACAGTCAAATATGGGAGTCCAAGGTATTCCTTATTAAGCTTTAATTATTATTATTATTATTATTATTATTATTATTATTATTATTATTATTATTATTATTTGTTTATTTAGCAGACGCTTTTATCCAAGGCGACTTACAGAGACTAGGGTATGTGAACTATGCATCAGATACAGAGTCACTTACAACTACGTCTCACCCGAAAGACAGAGCACAAGGAGGTTAAGTGACTTGCTCAGGGTCACACAAAACGACACATTTGAATGAAGCACATACATGTAGCAGTCAAGGGCAGCTTAAGTTTTTGCCACATGTAACTGACTTATCTAAAAAAATAATAATAATAAAATGGTTGGCGACATTCATTGCCATTTGAAGCAGAGAGGAACGTTGGTAATGGGGACAGACATTGACTGTCAAATCTAATAGTGGTGGCTGTTAAACATTTGACTAAATTTTGCAAATTAAAAGCAGAAAAGTGATCAAAGAAAGTCAGTGGCTTAAAAATGAGTGTATTCTCTTTATTTTTTACTCTGAGCATTAGCAGATATTGTATGACTGCTTTTGAAAGGTTGAAAAGAGCCTCTTTACATTAATAATGTCTTTATTTTTATATAGCACCTTTCATAGTGGACCACCGTCACGAAGCACTTTACAGTGGTAGGCTGTGAACTGTGCATTATATGCAGAGTCACTTACAATAGGATATTGTTTTAACACCTCATCTGCAGGATGGAGCACAAGGATGTTAAGTGACTTGCTCAGGGTCACACAGTGAGTCAGTCAGTGGCAGAGGTGGGATTTGAAACGGTGACCTTCTGGTTACAAGCCCTGACCACACTGCCTCCTTAAAAACACTCCTTGAGTTTTTTTAAGTTTTCTAAGGACTTTCTTGAAGGAACAAAACAAAGAAACATTGAAAAACACCACAGTTAAAGGAACAACATAATAATAAGAAATAATACTAAATAAATCATAACATTCACATAAACATTCACGTTCAAAATGTTGACAGAATGCTGTGTCCCCGTGCGAGCGCGATTACACCGTCAAACTATAACTTACACTTAGCTAATGAAGTAGAGTAGGTGTTCGCGACCTTAATTTGGAGACTTTATGACCCTGGGTCTTGGGAGACATCTACTCCATCTTGGTGAGGGTGGCTGCAAGAGGCAGCCATCTTGGGAATGTGTGGCAATGTGGCCACGCCCTTGTGCGTAGTTTGTGTTGTATGTTGCATGTTGCGTGTGTTAATGTTGGTGTATAGTCATTGGTACACGGGATATAAACGGGTGTGTGTTTCACGTGTGTTTAAGATGTAATTGTATTTAGGCACGGGATTGCACATCACTGCACGTGCATTTAAAGTATTTAATATGTGAGCACGAGGTTGCACGTAATTAATTCACGTGCTGGGATTCAAGTGAATAATTAATTAGTAATTGAATCCCAGCACAACAGTATATATAGATGCACGTTTGACTCACTCGGTGTTGGGTGTTCGTGAGTGGAGAATGGGTGTGGGGAAGGAGAGTAAATATAAGTAAAGAGAATAATAAGTGTTTTTGTACTCACCGTGTTTGTTTGTCTCCGTGCACAATTTTGTTTATCTATTTATTTTGGCGAAAGTGCCGTGTGCTGTTTTTGTGTTCTTTTATTTTGTTTATTAAATGCTGAGCACAACCAAGTGCTCAGCTTCACCAACCTCACTGTCTGTTGTGTGTTACTTCATGTTTCTGGTCTGACGTCACCCACTGTCCGGCCGTCTTTGTGACACGTGGTGTCCTGCGTGGGATTACCAGCGCCTCCAAGACTCAGACCAGAGCAGGAGTACCGTGTGTTTTTTTTTGGAGAGAAAAAAGAGAAAAAAAATGGATTTTTTTTTGGAGAAATGGAGGGAGGAAAGACGCTAGAGAGGAAGCAACAGCAGCACCCATCCTGCAGGCCAGTGTCAGAGGAGGTGATCGACTGGCTGCTGGATCAGGAGAAGCAAGGGGGCCCAGAGTAACATAAGCAGCAGTTGCAGGCGGTGTTAAAAGGTGCCCTGCCCCGCTACTAACAAGGCTGTTGTCCTCTCTAGCGCCAAAGGGGAGGAGCCCAAATGTCCCACGCCTGAGTGGGAGGAGCCCGAACGTCCCACGCCTGAGTGGGAGGAGCCCGAACGTCCCACGCCTGAGTGGGAGGAGCCCGAACGTCCCACGCCTGAGTGGGGGAGCCCGAACGCCCACAGCCCAAGAGGGGGAGTCGGTGAGTCCACAGCCCAAAAGGGAGGAGTCGGTGCGCCCACAGCCCAAAAGGGAGGAGTCGGTGCGCCCACAGCCCAAAAGGGAGGAGTCGATGCGCCCACAGCCCAAAAGGGAGGAGTCGGTGCGTCCACAGCCCAAAATGGAGGAGTCGCAGGCCCACAGCCCAAAGAGAGGGAAGTCGGGGCTTCCACAGCCCTAGGACCCAAGCTGCCAGCAGAGGGAGAATGCCTGCTGGTTCCACCTCCACCAGCAGAGAAAGAATGCCTGCTGTCCCCATGTCCACCAGCAGAGGAAGAATGCCTGCTGTCCCCGTGTCCACCAGCAGAGGAAGAATGCCTGCTGTCCCCGTGTCCACCAGCAGAGGAAGAATGCCTGCTGTCCCCGTGTCCACCAGCAGAGGAAGAATGCCTGCTGTCCCCGTGTCCCCAGCAGAGGGTGAATGCCTGCTGGGTTCCCATCCACCAGCAGAGTGTGAACGCCTGCTGGTATCACTTCCCCACCGTCACCACCCGGAGGAGAGGAACAGGAGCTGCCTCTGCCTCCACCACAGTCCCCTGCAAGAGCGGGAGAGCCGCACCAGTCCCCTGCAAGAGAGGCGGAGCCGCACCAGTCCCCTGCAACAGTAGGAGACCACACGCTGCTCGCACCTCCATCGCCAGGAGACTGCATGCTGCTCGCACCTCCATCGCCAGGAGACTACACGCTGCTCCCACCTCCACCGCTTCCTCCACTAGGAGCAGAGCAGCAGGAGCTGCCTCTGCCTCCGCCACCGCCCGAGCAGAGGAGCAGGAGCTGCCTCCGACACTTTCAGGAGCAGAGCAGCAGGAGCTGCCTCTGCCTCCACCACCCCAACCGCTTCCACCAGGAGCAGAGCAGCAGGAGCTGCCTCTGCCTCCTCCACCAGCAGAGGGTGAGTACCTGCTGGTTCCGCCGCCTTTGTCGTGGGAGGACTGCTTGCCCCTCCCACCTCCACCAGCAGAAGGTGAATACCTGCTGGTTCCGCTTTCATTGTCGTGGGAGGACTGCTTGCCCCTCCCACCTCCACCAGCAGAGGGTGAATACCTGCTGCCTCCGCCACTGCCAGGAGCAGAGGAGCAGGAGCTGCCTCCGCCACTGCCAGGAGCAGAACAGCAGGAGCTGTCTCTGTTTCCCGCACCTCCACCACAGGGAGCACGGTGGCCGGAGCCCCAGAAAGGGGAGCCACCGGCTACAAAGACAGGGGAGAGGTCAGGAGACCACTTTCCCCAGCAGCAGTTTCGCTGCAGGAGTTCTTGTGGCCGGAGCCCCACAGGAGGGAGCTACCGCCACTGAAGAAAGGGGAGAGGTCAGGAGACCAGCATCCCCGCAGCAATTTCGCTGCAGGAATGGACCAGCATGCTGTCAGCCGTGCCACTACCGGCAGGGGTGCTGACAGCATTGCCAGCCATGGGCCCACTGAAGCCTCCCTTCCCAGCCCGAGACTTTGTCCTGGACTGCTGGGTTTTTATGGGGAGGTGGCCGTTGAGGCCATGTGTGCTGCACAAGGGGGTATATGTGGCAATGTGGCCACGCCCTTGTGCGTAGTTTGTGTTGTATGTTGCATGTTGCGTGTGTTAATGTTGGTATATAGTCATTGGTACACAGGATATAAACGGGTGTGTGTTTCACGTGTGTTTAAGATGTAATTGTATTTAGGCACGGGATTGCACATCACTGCACGTGCATTTAAAGTATTTAATATGTGAGCACGAGGTTGTACGTAATTAATTCACGTGCTGGGATTCAAGTGAATAATTAATTAGTAATTGAATCCCAGCACAACAGTATATATAGATGCACGTTTGACTCACTCGGTGTTGGGTGTTCGTGAGTGGAGAACGGGTGTGGGGAAGGAGAGTAAATATAAGTAAAGAGAATAATAAGTGTTTTTGTACTCACCGTGTTTGTTTGTCTCCGTGCACAATTTTGTTTATCTATTTATTTTGGCGAAAGTGCCGTGTGCTCTTTTTGTGTTCTTTTATTTTGTTTATTAAATGCTGAGCACAACCAAGTGCTCAGCTTCACCAACCTCACTGTCTGTTGTGTGTTACTTCCTGTTTCTGGTCTGACGTCACCCACTGTCCGGCCGTCTTTGTGACAGAATGTAATTGGGGTAATTATTCAATTAGCTAAGGCATAATTATTATCTAATTGAAACACCTGTGCACACTTAGTCCCTGCATAAAAGGAAGGGAAACCCTGTATACAGAGGTGGCTGTTTGGGTGCTGTGCAGACCTGAAAGAAAAGGTATTTAATACCCATGCTTGAAGAAGTGTTGGGTTTTGTGACTGGTAAACGGCTTAGTGGTCTGGTTTAGTTTAGTTTAGCACTCCTGGAAGGAGTTAGGCTTTTTGTTTTGTGCTTGTTTTATTTTGTATTTAATAAAAAGTGCAGTTGCATACTAGGAACATACTTGGGGACTAGGATTTGTTTATTGGTGCACCCACATAAAACAGTGGTAAAGTTCCGGACCTAACCTGACATGAAGGGGCTTTGCGACACTAACTAATGTCACTGTTTAATAAAAGGAACCCAGCATGTGTTTTTTTTTTAAATTTTGGTTTATATCCCTTATTTTGTTATTACTTCTTAGTTAATTTCCTCAAAATTGTACAGCATTTAAAATGCAGTGAAATGGCAGGATGGGAGCATACATATTTATGAACACACCAGTTAGTGTAACACGTTGCTTGAATCTTTTAAATGTAGAGGTACCGTGTTGAAATGAGCTTTCATTTTCAAAACAGCTTGGTTGTGGTTGTAACTTTATAATTTATAAGGTCATACAATGCATGATTCAACAATAATGTGGCACTTTTTTTTTTTTAATCGCTTTGTAGGTGTGTACGATTTGTTAGTTACCGAAATCTGTCAACAACTGAAGACAGATTAGAGGATAATTTCGTACCACTTAATTTGCACCGATGAAACATAACCTGGTTAACCATACTAATGGCATATCAAATGCTTAGTTGAGATATGGTTGCATTCTTGTAGAACTTAAGGATAAAGCAAAATGCATTTTGACAAGGAATTGCATAAGTTCCATTACTTAGTTGAGAACAAGGTGGTTTTAATAAATACTTAATGATTTAAAATAGACATACTATGTGATAGTTTGGGATATTCAGTCTATTTAAAACAGTAGGTAGTTGTTTATTTTTATATATAATTATTAGTCGAATAAACCGCTACCAAGTAAGACCATTTTGCTACCTACTTTCCAGGCAGGTAGCAAATCCTCACTACTGCCTTAAAAAGTTAACTTCTAGCCCTGTATTATAAAATCTATAACAAAAACACTGTCAATATAAAAAACAAGTTATAAAAACGCAACAGCCGTTTGAAGGGGTGATATCAAACACAAAAGTCCAAGTTAGGAGAAGCAATTAGGCCAATCTTGTCAAGCATCAAGCAAATAGGCACAATTGGAAAGGTGCTGGGGCCCAACATTCACACAATTCTTGCTTCTAACTTGGCGTCTTTTTCTGATCGCTTCACTCCACTTGAAATGCTCTTTGTATGACTTGAAGTGACTGAGACACACACTCATCTAGACTTGATTTAAATTTATGCAGAGGTTGTACAATCACCCCCATTAGTCTGTCCGACCACTGTCTGGTCACACTGTTGTACTCTATCCCCTCTGGTTCGACACGTAGTGCTTACTGGCACTTAAATAATCGTTTATTGTTAGATAATGATTTTAAGCACTGTTTTGTGTACTTTTGGGAGGGATGGAGAACGCAGCAGTGTAGATTTGTTTCTCTCAGGTAGTGGTGGGACATTGGGAAGACCCAGGTCAGACTCCTCTGTCAGCAATACACTGAAGGCACCACAGGCAGTCTGAATGAGGCTATGAGGAGGCTGGAGGGGGAGATCTCAGGGCTGTACTCAGCTCCTCAGATAGATCACAAGGGCAGATTGATTGAAGATCTGAAATTCCAGAAGCAGGAGTTAGCCAGCCTGCTGGATACTAAAGTACAGGGGGCGCTGGTACGTCGTGGTTCCAGAGTATTACAGAGGTTGACGCACCAACACAGTTCTTCTTTGGGCTGGAGAGGAAGACACAGCAGAGCAGGGTGATACACTGTCTTAAGACGCCCGAAGGGCGAGTGCTGGAAAACAGGGAGGAGATCTGTGGATTTGCTGTGGGTTTCTACAGAGGCCTGTACTCGGCGGAGGCTGGGGCCAGTCCAGAGGCCAGGCAGCTGTTTCTAAAAGATCTTCCCAGGATTAAAGAGGAGAAAGACAGGGGACTAGAGTTCCAGCTGACCATTGAAGAGCTGACCACTGCCCTGCAGGGGCTGAACAACCAGAGGGCGCCAGGGCTTGATGGACTAACCGCTGAGTTTTATAGTGAGTTCTGGGCTCTGTTGGGGCCGGATTTGCTCTTGGTGTTGCAGGAGAGCTTGCAGGAAGGTCTGTTGCTTCTGAGCTACCGGTGGACGGTCATCACCCTGCTGCCTAAAAAAGGAGACTTGACTTCTATAAAGAACTGGAGACCTGTGTCGCTCTTGTCAATGGATTATAAAATCCTGTCCAAGGTCTTGTCAAGTAAGCTGAGAGCGGTGATGACAGAGGCAGTGCACCCTGACCAGACGTACTGTATGCCCGGCAGGTCCATATTTGACAATATTTTTTTAATTAGGGATATTGTGGCTGCTTCAAAGCTTTTTGGGTTAGATTGTGGTCTGATCTCCCTCGATCAGGGTCAATCATGATTATTTATTCGAGGTCTTAGAGGCCTTGGAGATTGGCCTAGGTTTCCGGGCCTACATTCGGCTCCTGTACTGTCATGTTTTCAGTGTGCTGAAGATCAATGGTGGCTTGAGTGAACTGTTTCTCGTCCAGAGAGGCATCAGGCAGGGATGCCCCCTTTCTGGAATGCTCTACTCTCTCTCCATAGAGCCCCTGCTACATAGGCTGAGGCAGCTGCTTATTGGCTTTCCTATTCCCACCCATCCCTTGCAGGCAGGGTCGAGGCATATGCTGATGATTTGTTCCGGCCAGCAAGATGTAGATGCTCTTTGTCAGTGCCAAGAATTTGAGAGGGTGTCTTCAGCTAAGGTAAACTGGGCAAAGAGCAGCACACATCTGCTGGAAGCTTGGGAGGGGGCGCACCCCCCTGCTCTCCAGGCCGGGTTGCAGTGGACTCGCTCTGGACCTAATGTTTTAGGGGTGTTTTTGGGTGAGATTGATGAGACCCAGAAAAACTGGAATGGGCTTTTAGAGAAAGTCCAGAGTAGGCTGAGGGCGTGGTGTTGGTTGCTACCCCAGCTTTCTTTTAGGGGTAGAGCATTGATTATAAACAACTTGGCGGCCTCTATGCTTTGGCATAGTTTCACCTGCTTGGACCTGCCACCAGGAGCTTGTTACACTAATACAGAGAGTATTTTTGGATTTTTTATGGGATGGGCTGCATTGGGTCAGGAAGGGCGTGCTGTACCTGCCCCTCCAGGAGGGTGGGCAGGGTCTTATTGACATCAGCAGCAAGCTTGCAGCTTTCCGGTTACAGGCAGCTCAGAGGCTGCTGTGCCCCCCAGACCCTACTCACCCCCTACCTTGGATAATATTGGCTACAGCCATTATGCAGTGTGTTGGGGGGTTGCAATATGATAGGCATTTGTTTGTGATCCATAGTCTCGCTCTAGATGTGTCCCTCCTCCCAGAGTTTTATAGGAAACTGTTTAAGGTATGGCAGTGGTTCCAAATAAAGAGAGACCCTGAACCTTTTAACTTTTTTGGGGGTTTTAGAGGAGCCACTGGTCCTTAAAGACTTTTATTTCTATATTGGTCCACGCAGGAATTACTAAAATAAGGGATCTTTTAGATTTACAGCATTTTCAGTGGGCTAGTGTTGAAAGCCTGGCTATGAGGCTGGGAGTCAGGTCTGAAAGGGTCATGTCAAGGTTTTTATTTGCACTAAAGTAGGCGCTCCCCTCTGGCTGAATCAGGCTTTCTCTAAGCGTCAATGGCCAGACGACGCAAATATTAGCCAAGCTGGCTATACTTAAGAGTAGGAAGAGTCAGGTTGGGAGTATGGAAGTAAAGAGTGTTCTTTCTGTCTAAAACTCTTGTGGAGTCCAGGATTCGCCTGGACTTTAGATACTATACCCTTATCAAAGATTTGGACACTTTTGAGCAGGTGTGGGGAGCGCAGGGTATTTTGTATGCCATAGATAATAATGAGCTGCTAGTTATGTATATATATATATATATATATATATATATATATATATATATATATATATATATATATATATATATATATATGTATGATCACCCCATATGTGCTGCAATGTTTAGCCTCTGCTTTATTCTTAATTGAATAGCAGTAAGCCTGGCCAGGTTAGTTCGATTTCTTATATTCAAATTAAAGTTGGTAAAAGTGATCCCTGATTTTAATTTTCGCAAGACTGCCTAGTTTTATAAAGAAACTCTTTAGGCGCCAGTTTACATGCATGAGGAAAAATTTAAATATTTTGAAACTGCCCTTTAACTGTCTTTTTTTCTATTGTGCTGGTTGGGAGTATTTGTCTAGGTCTGCTATGCATTGTGTTTTTGTATGTTCTTCGTATTTTTCCCCTTTGGCTATCCGTAGTTGGGAGGCGGGGCTTATGCTCCTTTTGCTCATTGCCGGCCAGTTCAAAAGGGGAACCAGTTTGGGCAACAGGGGGTCGTCGCCGTTTCTTTCTCCTACTCGCTGTCGCCGTTTCTCTCTCCTACACACTCTCGCCATTCTGATTTTTTATCAGAACTTTTGGTAGATGAGGAGTTTATATTTTTTGGTTAGTCTGTGTTTTAAGGCAGGTCTATTCATCTCTTCAGCAGTATGTTATTTTGGTAAACGAGTCAAAATCTTCTGCTGCGTTTAGATGTTGTTTCCAGCACAGTCAAACTAACTGTTAGATTTTCTCTGAATCGTGTTTTTTTTTCTCTTGGTTATTTTGTGACCGTTCTATCGCTGCTTTGGATCTTCATTTTCTTTGCTGAAGAATACAGTTTGCCTGGACTTTTAAAACTACATAGTTTTAATGGAATCAAAGGGAAGATGTCTGCACAGCGGATTACAAACATCATCCGGGTGAGATCAAACCTTTTTGTTCTTTCATTTTTGTTACTGTGTTTGCAGTTTTTTGTGAATGGCCATTCTGGTTTTGCATTGGATTTTGGATTTTTTTTGGAGTATTATTTCTTGAACTTTTTTTTCTTTTTGGATTTGTTTTTCATGAAGGGGACTGAACTACGATTTAAAAAACCTGGGATTGGGTTAATTAACCCTTACCTGCTTCCACTGTATTGTCTATTGCTGGTTAAACTAATTTACCCTTTATGCCTTGGGTGCTTCTGCTTTACAAAGTGTTTGGATAGTGTTTGCTGTTATAGGGCTGTGTTCAATTATGCAATTCGGTATCTCTTGATTCAAAAAACCTGTTGGTTGGGTTAATTAACCCTTATCTGCTTCCACTGTTTTGTCAATTGCTGGGTAAACTACTTTTTTTTTTTTTTTTTATAGTGAGCCTCAGTGACATTATTGTTGTACTGATATACTGTTTCATTTAGTCTATGCTTGTATGGTTGTATACTTTTGTTTACATTCTAGACTAACTTCTAAAACATTTTCTGGATTAAACATATTCCTCAGGTCCCCTTTTAAATCCCTCTTTTATGCTGTAACCTATTACTTGCTGTTTCCAATAAAATTAAATGGTTGCTTATGGAATCATTATACGCTTATGGTCTAAGTGTCTAGTAGGAATACTAAGGAAGTTTGTTACAATATATATACAGTGTGTGTGTGTGTGTGTGTGTGTGTGTGTGTGTATATATATATTACACGATCGCAGCATTTACGTGTTTTTATTCTTATTGTAGTCTAGTTCATATAGTGAATAACAACTTACCGCAACAAAAAAGTGGATGGTTCCTGTAAGTAGAAAAGGATACAGATTATTAAAACCACAGTTTAATACATTTTCATTAAACTATCGTTTACGAATATTGTGAGAGCTAAACCAAGTGTGTGTAAAGTGCCGCACGATCCAGGACTTGCTTAAATGAGTAAGTAGTAACTAGAAACAGAGCTGTACGAAATAACAGAGCAACAGCAGTTTGTGGAGCTGGCACACCCGGAACAGAAAGCCACCAGGGAGCTAGAAGAGGGTTGAAACAGCTGGGTTCAGTTAGGCAGAGACGGGGAAAAAAAGGAACAGTCAAACACAACCACCAGAAATCAAAACGTCAAACAAATTTGACCCACTTCAAAATTTAGATGATCAAAACCAGCATCAAGAGAATGAAAGGAACAGCAACCAGGACCCCATAAACCATACGGACAGCTGGAAAAAAATAATCTAAATGCATGGCTGAAATTGTGGTGCACACAAGAAGGCTTCGCCTTTGAACATTGGCCCACATTCTACAACAAGGATTATCTATATAGGCAGGACGGACTTCACTTAAATAAAAAGGGAACCAAACTACTCTGAGAAAGGATCCTCGAGGAGACTCAGAAGCATTTAAACTTGAAAGGAAGGGGGAGAAATCAACAAAAAATAGAAGGGAGACTACATCAAAACAAGGGCAACAACTTAGGTATGATAGCCATTAAATGTATTTATCTAAATGCTAGAAGTCTCAACAACAAAATGTTAGAACTTGAACCTGCTGGACTAACAAGTAACTACGATGTGATACAGAAACTTGGTTATCCGAGAGTGATGGAGACAAATACAATATTAGTGGGTATACACTGTATAGGAAAGACAGGCAGGGCAGAAGAGGCAGAAGAGGCAGGGGGTAGTGCTATACATAAGAAATAGTCTTGAAGCCCAGGTGTTAAATCTGGAAGAAAAAAGCAATGCAGAATCAATATGGGTCACAATAATGGACAAAAATCCAAAGGGCATAATAATAGGAGCATGCTATAGACCACCAATCAAACACCAAGCAAAATAATCTGTTATACAATGACATTAGAAATGTGTGTAGCAAAGGAGAAGTCACACTAATGGGGGATTTCAACTTCCCCCGTATAAAATGGGAAAACCCGGTGGGGAACATGACAGACAAAATTGAAATGCTAGATATGACAAATGCGCTAGTCAATGCACTGACTAGAGGGGAGGCATGCCTTGATTTAGTCTTTTCAACTAACAAAGACAGAATAACTAAATAAGAGGTTAGAGAACCATTGGCAAACTCAGACACAACATGGTCTCATTTGAAGTGCCAGTTTGTTTACTGTACTATATTGCTGTGTCTTGACAATATTTTATGTGGTTATGTATTTCTAAAGTAACCGGTGTTACCAGGCTGTTAAATGATTTAATCAATACACTTCTTTAGAGCGATGTTTCTGAGCATGCGTCAAGAACGGGACAATGCTCACAAAATAGAATTTTTCATAACTACATATTGTCATATTGGGCAAATGTGAAATCTACTTCAAAAGTTGTATGCATTTTTTTAACATGGCGAAAACCAGCAAGATTTCATATGCCTGCATTGACTCTCCATAGAATTTTTTTTCCTAACTCTCTATATACCACAATGCTTTGCGCGCAGTGAGACGGAAGTCTCCATTGAAAATCAGCGGAGTCGAGTATCTTGTTAAAAAGAATATCTTTTGAAATGCCCTTTTCATTGATTAAAATATTAGTGTGTTCTCCCATTGGCTAGAAAGGTTGCAGTGTTTTCGGCACAGTGCGAGATTGACAGTTGGAAGTTTGTCTGGTTGATTGGAAATTTGCAGGTCCGTACAGCCTTTTGTATTAATGAATTGGCAAATTAATTAATGAATTATTAGATGTATTAACAAATATGTTTATGAATTACTGTATGAATTGACACATTAATGGATGAATTGCTGGACAAATTGACCAATTCACAAATTGACAAACAAATTGACAAACTAACGGCTAACGGCTGGATAGTTTTGGCACAAATTGCGCTCCATAAAAGTACATAACAGAAAAAGAACATGGAGGAAGGAGGAAGTCAAATGTCTAAGAGTTACAAATGGCAAAATCATAGATGAAGAGAAAAAATAGCAAATATATTAAATGATTACTTTTTACAAGTTTTTACAACATAATACAGACAACATGCCCCACATGTCGACCTGTTCCTATCCAGTTTTAAATAACTTTAGCATAACAGAAGCAGAAGTGTTAAAGGGACTAGGAGCTCTTAAAATAAACGAATCCCCTGGGCCGGATGAGATCCTCCTAAGAGTACTAAGGAAATGAAAGAAGTTATCTACAAACTGCTAAACAAAATCATGCAACAGTCTCTTGAGACAGGGATTGTACCGACAGACTGGAAAATTGCAAACGTAATACCGATCCACAAAAAGGGAGAAAAAACAGAACCAGGTAACTACAGACCAATAAGCCTGACTTCTATTATATGTACATTTATGGAAACTATAATAAGATCTAAAATGGAAAATTATCCATATGGTAACAGTATCCTGGGAGACAGTCAGCATGGTTTTAGGAAATGGAGATTGTGTCTAACTAACCTGCTTGACTTTTTTGAGGATGCAACATCGACAATGGATAATTATTATTATTTGTTTATTTAGCAGACGCCTTTATCCAAGGCGACTTACAGAGACTAGGGTGTGTGAACTATGCATCAGCTGCAGAGTCACTTTCAACTACGTCTCACCCAAAAGACGGAGCAGAAAGCTTTTGACAAAGTCCTGCATAAAAGATTAATTCTCAAACTGAACGCAGTAGGGATTCAAGGAAATGCATGCACATGGATTAGGGAGTGGTTAACATGTAGAAAACAGAAAGTACTGATTAGAGGAGAAACCTCAAAATGGAGCGAGTTAACCAGTGGAGTACCACAGTACTAGGTCCTCTGCTATTCCTAATCTACATTAATGATTTAGATTCTGGTATAGTAAGGAAACTTGTTAAATTTGCAGACAACGCAAAAATAGGAGGAGTGGCAAACATTGTTGCAGCAGCAAAGGTCATTCAAAATGATCTAGACAGCATTCAGAACTGGGCAGACACATGGTAAATGGCATTTAATAGAGAAAAGTGTAAGGTACTGCACGCAGGCAATAAGAATGTGCATTATAAATATCATATGGGAGATACTGAAATTGAAGAAGGAAACTATGAAAAAGACCAAGGAGGTTATGCTGACTCAGAAATATCTTCATCTAGACAATGTGGGGAAGCTATAAAAAAAGGCCAACAAGATGCTCGGATATATTGTGAGAAGTGTTGAATTTAAATCAAGGGAAGTAATGTTAAAACTTTACAATGCATTAGGAAGACTTCATCTAGAATATTGTGTTCATTTCTGGTGACCTCGTTACAAAAAGGATATTGCTGCTCTAGAAAGAGTGCAAAGAACGACGACCAGAATTATCCCGGGTTTAAAAGGCATGTCATATGCAGACAGGCTAAAAGAATTGAATCTATTCAGTCTTGAACAAAGAAGACAATGTGGTGATCTGATTCAAGCATTCAAAATCCTAAAAGGTATAGACAATGTCGACCCAGGGGACTTTTTTGACCTGAAAAAAGAAACAAGGACCAGGGGTCACAAGTGGAGATTAGATAAAGGGGCATTCAGAACAGAAAATAGGAGGTACTTTTTTTACACAGAGAATTGTGAAGGTCTGGAACCAACTCCTCTGTAATGTTGTTGAAGCTGACACCCTGGGATCCTTCAAGAAGCTGCTTGAAGAAATTCTGGGATCAATAAGCTACTAACAACCAAATGAGCAAGATGGGCCAAATGGCCTCCTCTCGTTTGTAAACTTTCTTATGTTCTTACTCATGAGGAATAATCTTTTATAACTTAACTTGACACTGTGTTTCTCGGGAAGTTATTTGGCCATTCTTCATCTTCATGATATAAAACTTATGGAATACAATGTTACAGACACGTACCTCTGCCACCACAGGGAACTGGTTAGGTAGCCTAGTTCCACCTATTGTTACTGTCCCGTGGTCCTTAATTGTCCCGTGGTCTCCTGCGTAATGCAAGGTATTTAAGCTCAGGGTAATGAGTCGTCTCCCCGCTCCCTTGGCACTTACTGTCCACAGCACGGACATCTGGATTTGTATCACAGCTTGTGTCTGATACCATCTCAATCCCACTGAAGAGAGGTTCATATGAATGGTCCATAACTGCTCATAAATGCTCATACATGTATGACTCGGTGGTTACACTGTACAGTGGTTAAGATACTGGGCTGGAAAGCACAATAGATGGAGTCTCCTGAATCTATCCATTTGGTTGCTTTGTTCTGTGATCCCCAAGTCTGCTTTCAGAAGACCGGCATCCTCCTGAGTGCTTCTATATTTATCTCTTTTAGTGACAAATGGGGAGAGGTATGTATGGTTTGATATTAATAATACAATAAAACAAAAAATACATATTTCCTTAATTAAAACTGGCTCTCTATAGCTAGTCCCATGACATCACCTGACACACAAACAAAACAATTTGTAGAGACACACTTTATATTTAGTGTTCATTATTTCTTTGTATAACATTTTACACCTTCTGCAAACTATTCATACTAGGTCATTTCTAAAGCACAAAACATGGCCAGTATTCCTCTACATGCGTTACCCATCTTATCCATGTATCTTCAAACTATCTTTCATATGTCATTTTTTCCATCCTATATAGTTAATTTGCTGTTTCTTTCCACATTTGTATATCTGTCCTGTCTGGCTTTAACCAGTTGCTTTTTTTTTTGATTGAATGATGCAATTCTTAATATTCTATAAAGATAATTCTTGTGTTCTCTATGGACCTCTATTGGCGTATCACCCAATAATAAACATCTAATTTATATTTGATGTAAAAAAAACAGAGACATTGTTTAACTATCTTTGTCCAAATACCTGGACCACCATACTTAGCAAACTACACAGAACCGTTGTTGTCATTATCACTGCATTATTGCTGTATAGCTGTTTTTGATAATTTGTTTATTACATTACATTTTCCAGTTTTGCTATGGATCTGAGTAGGTAGTGAAAACATGAGCATGGGAACAGAAAAAAATGCTGGAGTATCTTTAGTTATCAAAGTTCTATAACTACAGTATATTAATGAATTTGCAAAAACAATTTATAATGGGTCATTGTCTATTGTTAGTGTTTTCTTTTTCTTGGGATGTATGTGTCTACATCAAATAAATTTAAAAGGTTCTAGACCAAGAGGAAGCACTAAAACTTAACAACATGAGAGAGGGCCGGGGGGAGAGAGGACATCATTTTTGCACCAGAAGCTATTAGAAGGCAACTAAATAAAATGTTAAAACGTTGCTTGGGTAAAGGTAAATTGTACAAGAATGACCTCTTTCATGTCTGAAGTGTAATACCCTTATATAAAATGTTTATTTTGAAAAAAATCACATTTTTAGACAAGGGATGTAGCAATCAAATGTTCATTATATCAGGGTGTTCACTATAATAGGGTTTGGCATTTTTATGTATCAGAATAATGACAAAACTGCAAATTTAAATTGAACACCAATATATGGTACTTTTATGAAGATTCCTTCACATTGATCAACATTTAAATGGTATTGTGACAAGGTACTCATGTCACATGTGTGGGTAACCGCATTGCAAGACAGAGGAGTTGGAGTTGAAATGCCAGCACAGAAGGGCAGGATTTATTAAACACAAAACAGAAAGTAAACAAACGGGTCATGTGATGCTACCAAGGGGTCTGATGACCAAACAGAAAACAAATAGGAGGGCGGCGATGTGTATTGTGCAGGGAATAATGAAGGGATGCAGTCCCGCAAACAATAATCCAAAGAACACCAAACACAAACACGGTCACCTATCCAAGTGAGTGCTATAGTGCGGGTGGTGAAAGTACAATTTACAGTGGTGAACAAGTTGTGCTCTGCTCCGGTTTTAATGCTGGCCATGGGCGACAGCTCCGGATCGTGTTGGCCATCTAGTCTAACAAACAAAGAATCAGTGTGTTTTAGACAGACAGACAAAACAAACAAAACACTCCTGGTTATTTTCACAACATAGGTCCTTTCGGTCTTAGCGTAACCATCACAAGGAACAGATCACATCACTACGTCCCCTTGTATACCGTCAACCATGACCCCTTGGTTAACGAGTGCAACCGCTCCTCCAATCCGAGGATGCCACAGAGTTTCCCTTCCTGATCAATGATTTATTGTACCATAGCTCTGCACCCTTTCTATATGGCCGACTTCCACTGAACCCGGGGAATGAATTGCCGGGTCATCCAGTCCAGGGTACTCTGTTCCCTTTACACAGCACCCTCACAGGTCGGGAGGGAGATCTAACACCAAGAATCATTCTTTCTCTGTCACACACCTACAGTAAACTGAACAGAAGTTTCAAAGATGGAATAGTCATCTCATGCAAAAATAATCTTAAAAATAAAACATTATCTAACTGTTGGGAACTTTTAGCAGCATATTAAACACTTTGTTTTAATTCTTCATTAGATAGTATCAAGGAGGGACATATCGTCATTTGAAACCGTTCTAAATTAAACTTAACTTATCTTTTAAATGTGTGCATCTTTTATTCTAAAAAGAAAAATAAACTATTCCTTTAAAATGTGGAGAACTGCATCATGAAAAACAGAAAGGAAATTCCATAGATACATTCCACAAATCTATTAATGCTTTTCATTTAGCCGGGGCAGCCTGGAACACAATGCATTGTGGAAGCTGTAGTTCCTGAACAGAGACTCAACAGAGTTTCAAGGAAAAGTATGAAAAGAAAAACTACAACCTCTCTTTAAGGCAAAAAAGAGTCTGTAATAACAGACCTGGATGCCATTCAATGGATATGGAGTACTTGCATCATCTTGTACTTGCATTTAACTGCTCAACACTTTGCTGTATTCTACTACTGCTCTCAATCATAATTACATGTTCTGTATCTTGTACTTGATATTACTCTTAAAGGTAACCATATTCAGGTTTTTTTTGTAATAGCTCTTATCTGAAATTGTTCGTATCCATTTATTGTACTTACAACTTGCTATTAATGACTCTTATAACCAATTTTTTTTTAAGTTTAACTGCTCTTAGCCATATTTTTTATTTTCTCTCATTTGAATTTGCTCTTACTACTGATTTTATTGTATTTTATAACTGCTGTTATCTGTAATATGATATGTTGTATTGTGATATGTTGTAATGTGATATTTTGTAACAACTGTGAGTCGCCCTGGATAAGGGTGTCTGCTAATAAATAAATAAATAAATAATAAAAATAATATGTGATTGCAACATAGTAAAACAAGGACCTCAGATAGATTATACAGGTTAATTGCATTTGTTTTTATTATTAGCTTGAGTCTGGTATTTATTTGGTATAACAAGTGAAAAACAGTAGCTGGTGCATATCACTACTGTTGTCTTCAGGTGATTTAGTCCCAGATTCCTAAAGGCAAGGCTGTCAGAGGACTGAAACCCACCCTATCCAAGCAGGAGCTTGTTGAAAGCCAGTCACACTCAGGTGGGTTCAATTTCTCCAGGCACATCTTCTTTGTTGTATTTTTATTAGCTCACGTTATAACATTTCAGCAAACCTGACCTCTGAAATTGAAACAGTAAGTCTCCAGTTTTATGAGATCCAGCAGCAGGAGAATGAAGTGGACTCAGCAGAGCTGTGGCTGTACCTCTCACTACACACAATTCTATCCCCCACTACTGACTAGAGGACAGCCTTCACCACTTACAAGTGTGCTGGAGGCTCAGGTACAAGCAGGCAGCTAAGGGAACTGTTTCTTTGAATCACTCCATACTAATTTACCCTTACAAGTCAAAGCTTTTTCCAGGCTCACAATTAAGGGACGCTCAGTTGACATTTTTTTGTTTTGGGGCCTAAGTTATTGCAATAGCCTGATTAATGGAAGCAAAGGGTTTGCAAAAGCATGTGTTTCTATGTCTTTTTCCTGGTCTTTTTCGGCAAATAAGAGGGGTCTTTTGCTATGAATTGGAGTTGCAGAGGTTTGGGAGTGTGGCTTCATTAACATATTCACTGATTTTGCATACTGACCCGAATGTGTTGAGGGGTGCATATATAACGGACAGTGTTGTGTGATGCACTGCCATTGTGGATTCTGTCCCATCAGTGATATGAGGTTAAAAGCTATATAACCATGCATGCAGATGAGCAGATTTTTTCTGAATAGTGATTAAGTCACTCGCTTGCAGTGTGCAAGGTCGCCGGTTTGTGCCCAAATTCTGCCCTGTTCCAGATTTTGTTTCAAAATCAGGTCCAATGCAATGCATAAAAACATGTCAACCATAACATTATTAATTATTATAAGGCACATTTAGATACCAGAATAGAGCCCTGACAAGTAACCAATCAGCAATCTCTTTTAAGAACATAAGAACATAAGAAAGTTTACAAACGAGAGGAGGCCATTCAGCCCATCTTGCTCGTTTGGTTGTTAGTAGCTTATTGATCCCAGAATCTCATCAAGCAGCTTCTTGAAGGATCCAAGGGTGTCAGCTTCAACAACATTACTGGGGAGTTGGTTCCAGACCCTCACAATTCTCTGTGTAAAAAAGTGCCTCCTATTTTCTGTTCTGAATGCCCCTTTATCTAATCTCCATTTGTGACCCCTGGTCCTTATTTCTTTTTTCAGGTCAAAGTCATCCCCTGGGTCGACATTGTCTATACCTTTTAGGATTTTGAATGTTTGAATCAGATCGCCGTATTGTCTTCTTTGTTCAAGACTGAATAGATTCAATTCTTTTAGCCTGTCTGCATACGACATGTCTTTTAAACCCAGGATAATTCTGGTTGCTCTTCTTTGCACTCTTTCTAGAGCAGCAATATCCTTTTTGTAACGAGGTGACCAGAACTGAACACAGTATTCTAGGTGAGGTCTTACTAATGCATTGTAAAGTTTTAACATTACTTCCCTTGATTTAAATTCAACACTTCTCACAATATATCAGAGCATCTTGTTGGCCTTTTTTATAGTTTCCCCACATTGTCTAGATGAAGACATTTCTGAGTCAACATAGTTCCCTTCTTCAATTTCAGTATCTCCCATTGTTTACAGTGCGTAGTATTTTAATTTCCCACTTAGCTTGCATATAGTCACATGACATAATCACTGCACAGCACTGTGGGCATAGCAAACGTTACACACAGGCACATAGCAGAGTTGTAGTTTCGTTAATATGATTTTTTTTTGTTGGTAGCAGGTCAGAACCATTACAACATAAACTCCTAGGTCTTTTTCATAGATTCCTTCTTCAATTTCAGTATCTCCCATATGATATTTATAATGCACATTTTTATAGCCTGCGTGCAGTACTTTACGCTTTTCTCTATTAAATGTCATTTGCCATGTGTCTGCCCAGTTCTGAATACTGTCTAGATCATTTTGAATGACCTTTGCTGCTGCAACAGTGTTTGCCACTCCTCCTATTTTTGTGTCGTCTGCAAATTTAACAAGTTTCCTTACTATACCAGAATCTAAATCATTAATGTAGATTAGGATTAGCAGAGGACCTAATACTGATCCCTGTGGTACACCACTGGTTACCTCGCTCCATTTTGAGGTTTCTCCTCTAATCAGTACTTTCTGTTTTCTACATGTTAACCACTCCCTAATCCATGTGCATGCATTTCCCTGAATCCCTACTGCGTTCAGTTTGAGAATTAATCTTTTATGCGGGACTTTGTCAAAAGCTTTCAGGAAAGCTAAATAAACCATGTCGTATGCTTTGCAATTATCCATTTTCAATGTTGCATCCTCAAAAAAGTCAAGTAGGTTAGTTAGACATGATCTCCCTTTCCTAAAACCATGCTGACTGTCTCCCAGGATATTGTTACCATATAGGTAATTTTCCATTTTTCCACTTATTATAGTTTCCATAAGTTTACATATAATAGAAGTCAGGCTTATTGGTCTGTTGTTACCTGGTTTGGTTTTGTCTCCCTTTTTGTGGATCGGTATTACGTTTGCTATTTTCCAGTCTGTCGGTACAACCCCTGTGTCAAGAGACTGTTGCATGATCTTGGTTAGCGGTTTGTATATAACTTCTTTCATTTCTTTGAGTACTATTGGGAGGATCTCATCCAGCCCAGGGGATTTGTTTATTTTTAAGAGCTCCTAGTCCCTTTAACACTTCTGCTTCTGTTATGCTAAAGTTATTTAAAATTGGATAGGAACAGGTGGACATGTGGGGCATGTTGTCCGTGTCCTCCTTTGTAAAAACCTGTGAAAAGTAATCATTTAATATATTTGCTATTTTCTTTTCTTCATCTATGATTTTGCCATTTGTGTCTCTTAGACAATTAACCTCCTCTTTGAATGTTCTCTTGCTGTTGTAATATTGGAAAAACATTTTGGAATTGGTTTTAGGCCCCTTAGCAATATTGATTTCTATCTCTCTCTTGGCCTTTCTAACTTCATTTTTGACTTGTGTTTGCAGTTCCAAGTACTCTTTCTGTGTACTTTGTTTTTGGTCCTCTGTAAAGTGCCTTTTTTCACTGAATATTTTTTTTAATTGATATATTAAACCATTTAGGCCATTTTGTTTTAAATTTAGATTTGTCTACTTTTGGGATGTAATTGTTTTGCGCTTCTAGTACTACATTTTAAAAAAACAGCTATCCTTTTTCTGTGTATGTTTTCTCTATTTTACTCCAATCTACTTCAGTTAGTCTCTGTTTCATACCTTCATAGTTTGCTTTTCTAAAATTGTAAACCTTAGCTTTAGTCATTACTTTTGGGGTTTTAAAAAAAAAACTTCAAATGAGACCATGTTGTGGTCTGAGTTTGCCAGTGGTTCTCTGTTTTAGTTATTCTGCCTTCATTATTTGAAAAGACTAAATCAAGGCATGCCTCCCCTCTAGTCGGTGCCTTGACAAATTGCGTTAGGAAGCAGTCATTTGTCATTTCTACCATTTCAATTTCGTCCGTCGTGCTCCCCACCGGGTTCTCCCATTTTATACGGGGGAAGTTGAAATCCCCTATTAGTATGGCTTCTCCTTTTCTACACGCATTTCGAATGTCATTGTATAACAGATTATTTTGCTCAGTGTCTGAGTTTGGCGGTCTATAGCATGCTCCTATTATTATGCCCTTTGAATTTTTGTCCATTATTCTGACCCATATTGATTCCGCATTGTTTTCTTTGTCCTGATTTAACACCTGGGCTTCAAGACTATTTCTTATGTATAGCGCTACCCCTCCGCCTCTTCTGTCCTGCCTGTCTTTCCTATACAGTGTGTACCCACTAATATTATATTCGTCTCCATCACTCTCAGACAACCAAGTTTCTGTAACACCTATCACATCGTAGTTACTTGTTAGTGCAGTAACTTCAAGTTCTAACATTTTTTTTCTGAGACTTCTAGCATCAAGATAAATACATTTAATAGTTGTCTTACCTGAGTTGTTGCCCTTGTTTTGATGTGGTCTCCCTTCTGTTTTTTTGTTTTCTCCCCCCTTCCTTTCTAGTTTAAATGCTTCTGGACCTCCTCAAGGATCCTTTCTCCGAGTAGATTGGTTCCCTTTCTGTTTAAGTGCAGTCCGTCCCACCTATATAGATAATCCTTGTTGTAGAATGTGCTCCAATGTTCAAGAAAGGTGAAGCCTTCCTGTGTGCACCACGATTTCAGCCATGCATTTTGATTTTGTATTTCCAGCTGTCCATATGGTCCCTTGCAAGGTGCCGGCAGTATCCCAGAAAATACCACAGTTTTGGTCTTGTCTTTTAATTTCCTTCCTAGCTCTCTGAATTTGTTTTGCAGGGATCTTGGTCTGTCTCTTCCAATGTTGTTTTTACCGATGTGGACGACTACTACCGGGTCGTCTCCTGTTCGTTCTTGGAGCCTGTCCACGTTCTCAGTGATGTGCTTGACAGAAGCTCCTGGAAGGCAGCACACTGTTGTAGTAAAGGGGTGCAAACTGAACTTGCTGTGTTTCTCAATATGGAGTCCCCATCAGCACTGTTTATAGGGTCCTGGATGTTGTTCCTTTCATTCTCTTGATGTTGGTTTTGGTCATCTAAATTTTGAAGTGGCTCAAATTTATTGGATGTCTGGATTTATGGTGACTGTGTTTGACGAAGTTTCTTTTTTTCCCTGCTTCTGCCTATCTGAACCCAACTGTTTCGACTCTTCCATCTCCGTGGTGGCTTTCAGTCTGCTAGGGGTGTAGACTTCCATGAATTGTGGGTGTGTCAGCTCCTCAAGCTCCTGTTGCTGTCTCATTTCCTCCAGCTCCTTTTCTAGCAGGCTTAATCGTTGAAGCAAGTCCTGGATCGTGCGGCACTTTACACAAACTTGGTTGAGCTCTGTTGGGTTTTCTCGGATTTCCCACATCATGCAGTTTAGTTTAGCTTTTGCAGCTGTCAACCTGCTTTCAAACTGCTTCTAACTGCGTTGTACTTGTCCATGACTGTACTTCTCCCACGCTGTCGCTTCCACCTGTCTTGTGTGTGTTATTCCTAAGCACTGCACCATCTACACCTCCGCACTGCAATCTACCTGTTCACAGGCATACACCAAATATCTATGTGACTGGCTTTCTCTTTGAATTTAGCCTTTGGTCCCATGTTTTTTCCATCAAGTTAATAGTACCTTAGCCCAGCGAAGAAAAAGTCTCTTCTATGGAACTAAAAATGCAATCCGCATTTGCATGTATTATAGCTTGCAGTCCTACAAATGTTTACAGCTTGGCCATCAGCATCAACAAATCTTGCAGTCCGACAAATGTTTACAGCTTGGCCATCAGCATCAACAAATCTTGCACACACCAATTCATTCTCAGTAATGCCCTTGTCCGTGCCCCCATCATCCAGTACAGATATGTAATGTTGTTTCAAAATTATTTCTTCAAGGAGGCTGTGTGGTCCAGTGGTTAAAGAAAAGGGCTTGTAACCAGGAGGTCCCCGGTTCAAATCCCACCTCAGCCACTGACTCATTGTGTGACCCTGAGCAAGTCACTTAACCTCCTTGTGCTCCGTCTTTCGGGTGAGACGTAGTTGTAAGTGACTCTGCAGCTGATGCATAGTTCACACACCCTAGTCTCTGTAAGTCGCCTTGGATAAAGGCGACTGCTAAATAAACAAAATAATAATAATAGTAATAATAAAAAGTATCTCTTTCCAATGATTTCCACTATTGTCGAAATAAACTCTACACATTTCACATCAGACATGTAGTTCATGCTGATAGGTACCCCATTTTTTTCTTCTGCGTTTTCAGCCACGGTACAAATTTAGTAAATGCCTTTTCCTTTATGGCTATTGTGTAGGCTGTGTTACATTTTGCTTTTATGTTAACAGTGTTCTGTCATCAATTGTGGTGGCAGCTTTCTCGACTGCTTTTATTATAAGACCTTGCTGTTTCCGTGTCAAAAAATCAGGAGCAGCTCTGTGCTTATTGCTGTTGTTATCTTTGTCAAGAGTATCTTTTTTAAATGTAGTGCAGCCAGGACATACATTGGATTTACCAGCGATCTTTTCTCCAGTGGATATGCACCGGTTACATAGGAGAACAGGGCCATCGGATAGATCCTGTTTTTTCAGCCAGCTGTGAATTTGAAACTAGTGGTTTTAATGCATTGCTTTTTTAGATTCAGTTGACTTGACAGTACGTTTTCGCTCTCTGTGTCATCTGATCTCCTTTTAAAAAAATCATGATGCCATGATGTTTTGATGCCATTTCCACAGGTTCTGTTTAAACACCCTGCAGCCCTACTCACATAACGTGTACTCTTTGTAGTTGTGGCCGCTCACATGATGGCAACAGTTACATGGCAACGAGAACGTGACACAGAAAGTGGTGTTAGTGTTCCGTGGCAGCACTGTGTAGTCTCTTTCCACACTGAAACCATATTTTAATTTTGTATCAACCTCCCCACCCCCCACAGTAGCCATCAGCAAGTCAAAATTTGGTTGCCACAGTGCGTAAATTTCAGCTGTACAGAGGTGATTACTTACATTTTATGCAGCGTTGTTGTGCCAGTCAGTGGTGATTTTATTGTACATCGACCACAGTGTTCAAATACTGTGACAGCCCACTTTATATTTTTTTGTGTATTGATTTCCTAACGCTCCGTTTCTGTCTGGTCTAGTTGCAATGGTCAACTGTCACAAATCTTTTACTCACATTTTGCTCTGTTTTTCTTTTCTTCTGTTGTTATCTTGTGGGAGCATTCTCAGCACTGTTTCCTCCGGGTTCAGCTTAAAACTGACAGAAATGTTTTTCACGCATTTGGTTGTTTGTTTGTTTTTGGTGGTGTCTTCTGTGTCAAGCTCTGTTGGTCACTCCTGATGAGTAGGTGGCTGAAGGATATCTGTCCATGTGAAAAAGCACTTATGCTGGTACTTTACATTTACTATTGCCAGGAAATAAAAAGCCCATTTTCTAAATACCATAAAAAGGTTTTTAACATGCTTTATTGTTGACTAAATAAATTGTTGAATTTGACAAGGCACTGAGTTTTACCTATTTGAATTACCTGACCTGGTCTGTTTTACTGTTTTAAATAACCTGTGTGCTACTCTGAAAAAAACAGCAGGTAAATTATTTAAACAAAATTGTTTTGGATCTGATTACCAATGGCATAGTCAGACTATAAAGTAACTAAACATTGGGGTGTAAACCCTGTTTTCTGCCCTGTTCTGTAAGTACAAATTATGATGATATGCTGAGTGGACTGAATTTATTTAGCCTAGAAAAAAAAGAGCACGGGAGACTTGATTTAAGTTTTTAAAAGCCTAAAGACACTAGTTAACTGACTTAGGACAGAGACTAGGGGAAACGTTTTTTACACAATGTGGGAGGGCGTGGGGAATTCACTGAAGCACACGGGAGACAGACGGTTCTTTGAGACGCCACACAGGCGCACCACATTTATTACTTTTCTTTTACCTGGTGGGGTGGCACCGGGGAGGTTTACCAACAATGGTATTCCTCCCTCGGTGTGGAGACAGCTTCTATTATAGAAATAATAATCAAAGTCCAAAAGGAGAAAAGAACATGAGAAAACAAATACTGTAAAGGTAAACTACAAATAAAAGTTCTGCTACCAGCAGTGTCTCGCAGCCTCCGCTAGTCCACAAGGCGCAAGACTAAATTACAGTCCGTTCTCCCCTCACTATACAAGGATGGGGTTGCCCTAGTTTTCTCCGGAGCTAACTATTAAATATATTCGTCCAGCGACTGTCCGTCTGTCGGCCTGAGTACGTTGAATGATTTGCTGTGTAGCAGCTGTCTTCCCCCGCTCCGCGTCTTGCCTTTTCTTTCTTTGTACACCGCAGTCTCAGGAAGCCACCCACGTTTGGTTGCTCCTGGCTCTCACTCCTGCCATGGATGTTCTGTTTGAAAGGAAGTTTCTTTTTTTTTTTTAAACCAGCTCTCCGAACCAGGCACCTGCTGCAGCACGTTACTTTTACTGGTCAGCTGTTGTGTGGCACGTGGCAAAGCCAAGTGTTTGTTAAACACCCCAGACCTGAGGATTTTGTACCATATTTGAACACACCGAGTTATCGTGCTTATAAAATGGAACCTGTACTGCACGCAGGCAATAAAAATGTGCATTATAAATATCATATGGGAGATACTGAAATTGAAGAAGGAATCTATGAAAAAGACCTAGGAGTTTATGTTGTAATAGTTCTGACCTGCTACCAACAAAAAAAAATCACATTAACGAAACTGTACAGCTCTGCTATGTGCCTGCGTGTAATGTTTGCCATGCACACAGTGCTGTGCAGTGATTATGTCATGTGACTATATGCAAGCTAAGTGGGAAATTAAAATACTACGCACTGTAAACAAGTAAATGGATGTCTCTAAAATGGCTAAAAATGTGTCTACATCAGATCACGTAAAGCACTATCCAGCAGGAGTTTTACACAGCGATGGAGGGAAGCTCTTCTGTACGTCCTGCAACGTTACTGTAGATCACTTCCGAAACTCTTCTGTTGACAGGCATTTAGATTCACCAAAAAGTGAAAGGTGGAATGGCAGAGCAGTGCTGCGACTGCTTTACTTGCAAAGAAACAAAAAACGGAGACTTCCATGTTCCAAAAGTCCACTTATTAAATTTTGACCTGACAGAGGCGTTTGTTTGCGCAAATATCCCTTTTGAAAAATTGGACAACCAAAAGTTACGGAAATTCTCAGTAGGAGTTAGAACATTTTGAGTGCTGAGTGCCGACACTCTGCTACAGGAAGTGCCGTGAGTGCCGGCACTCTGCTACAGGAAGTGCCGTGAGTGCTGGCACTCTGCTACAGGAAGTGTCGTGAGTGGCCTGCATAGGATTGTATTATGCTGCGTGATTGTCCTGCATAGGATGCTGTTATACTGCATGAGTGTCCTGCGGTGTCCTGTACTGCATACATCATGGTTAATTATAATTCAAGAACAATCCCCAATGCCTTTTAAAATACTGAAATATAAAACCATTAAAAACATACACACATGCTTTATAAATGTGTTAAAATAAAAACAAACTAACATTAAATCAAATGTGAATAAATCAAAACGTGTCTAAACACATTAGCAACATGTACATGTGTTGCTTGCATTGTATTAGAAATCCAATCAGAGCAACTTGAAATCAAACCAATAAGATACTGTGTCATTTTATGTCATGTCTAACTTTGAAAGCTAAATAATACAGTTTAACTATGTCGTGTATGTCTTTTCCTGTAATTTGTCTAGTTAAATACAATGAGTATTACAATAAGGTAGCCTATTTCTTTACGTCTTTAAGTTATGTACTCTAACTTATGTACTGTAAGATTGTAATTTAGATTTCTGTGCAGTTTCTTTTTAATGTGGTACGTGAAAATATTACCAATATCAACCATAAAGTTACGATAAACTCTAAATAACCATGTATCACAGATGTACAAGAATTTATTAGCATGTTCCCGTTTTATGAAAATGTTTATTTTATTTTTCTCAAGCCCCAGTAGCGCCATTTTGCGTTTTCAAAACAATCGATGACTTCCTCAACTGTGCAGCAAAAAACAAGAAATTTTCATATATATATATATATATATATATATATAATATATATATATATATATATATATATATATAACAGCACCCAACTACAACCCAGAATACTGCTGCACCTGCACTTCAAGCCACTGCGGAAACAATACAAAGCAATTTTTCTGCTGACATGTTTGAGACACATATTGCAAACTAAGAAAACATTTTTTGAAGAACTGTTGCAGCTGCATCAACGCTGGGAAAAAAAAATGCAGCACACACACATACACTCGTGCAGAAGGTGGCCATCTCCCAAGATAGTTAATTGTTTAAATTGTTGCTAATCAGGAAATGGGCGCCTGTATAAAAACCTCCAGCGCATCCAATTTGTGCTGGGGTGTTCAGAGAAGGAACGACAGCGACAGTGGAGAGTAGAAATAAAAGAAGACAACACAACTTAAAAAAGAACCGTCAAAGCTACTGCCCAGTCTGACCTTAAGGGACCTGTGGTGTATTGTGTTCGTGATTTGTTTTGTTTATATTTTATTTTCGCTCTGTGAGCAAAGTGTTTGTTTAACCTTTTATTTTATTGTTTAAAAAATAGCACACTGCGTCTTTGACTGCAATAATGCCTCTTTGTTTTTTTGTATGTGTTTCTAGTATAAACCTACCACCATAATGTGTTGACAAGTCAATGGGAAAATTCAAAGTCTCGAGATAAATTATACGCAGTTTTTAAAACTTATGAACAAATTTGTTTTATTAAAGCTACCATAAATATAATTTTCGGCAGAATGTTAATATATGGCAGATGTCAGTTACGTTCTACCGTTTAATTTAATTATATTAAGGTGTATATATAGGGCTGTGTTTACGGATAAATCGGCTCTGATTCTGTACATACGGAATTCAAGTGAATGGGTATACTGTACTGATACGGCGTCTATGTTATTATTTTTTTTTTATTTCATAACTACATTCATAGTTATACTTAAGACTAAACTGATAAAACCACAATCGCAAATCCTCAATAGGTGGCAACGAAGCAGCCAGTGTATTTAAAAGACGTATGGAGGTTCTTTTATTTCACTTATCACAATATACATGATTAACCAAGGTGTGCAATATAAATAACTTATGTGTAATATACATGATTAAGATGTGCAATATAACTGGGCTACTATTGATGTGCACACTATAATGAGTTTATCGAGTGTGCAATATGATGTTTTTGATTCAGCCGGATATAATGTTTGTTGGGCCAGATTACTATTATTAGTATTATTATTTGTTTATTTAGCAGACGCCTTTATCCAAGGCGAACTTACAGAGACTAGGGTGTGTGAACTATGCATCAGCTGCAGAGTCACTTACAACTACGTCTCACCCGAAAGACGGAGCACAAGGAGGTTAAGTGACTTGCTCAGTGGCTGAGGTGGGATTTGAACCGGGGACCTCCTGGTTACAAGCCCTTTTCTTTAACCACTGGCCCACACAGCCTCCTATGGTTAACTATTGAGTGCTATAATATAACTTTGGATGTGATTTATTATGAAATAATTTGTTCTGTATTTGAGCCAACTCTCCAAAAGGTCTATTACCAGCAGAGCACAATAACTGGTCAATTTGTACTGTCTCTCTGGGTTCTGTTCCAGCTTCTTCTCTCTTCTGTCCTGTTTATAATTCCTCGGCATCGGATTGGAGTGGTGTTACTCATAAATCGTGCACATGTTATGTCCTAGTAGCGGTTTGGTCACAATTAAATATGGTGAATTGTGTATTTGCCAGGCACCCCTGATAGCTAATAGTTACACTATTATCACTTTCTATTGCTTTAAAAAAATGCACATTAAATGATAGTGGCATTAAAATATACAAAAACCAGTACATGCTGTAGACTTTATTTTATATTGCAAAATTAAGAATAGGGTACCTGTGGCAAAGTGCCCCCCCCTGTGTATTATATGTTACGTGTTGTGTGTAAATGTTGGTGTATAGGCATTGGTACACGGGATATAAGCGGGTCTGTGTTTCACATGTGTTTAAATTGTAGATTTGTATTTAGGCACGAGGATGCACAAATCACTTCACGTGCTGGTTAAAGTAATATGTGAGCACGGGGAATTGCACTTTAATTAATTCACGTGCAGTTGTACCGAGATTCCAATTGAATGATTGACTAGCAATCGAGTCTCGGTACAACTGCATAAAAGCTGTATGTTTTCACTCACTCGGGGTTGGGTGTTCGTGAGTGGAGAACGGGTGAGAGAGAGAGAGAGAGAGAGGAGAAAGAAATATTTATAACAATTGCTATCGCGTGCTGGTAGTACCAGCACGATACTTGTTTTATTTATTTACTCACCGTGTTTGTGTGTCTGTCCGTCCACCGTTTGTTACTGTTTAGTCCGTTTTGTTTATATATTTATTTTGGCGAAAGTGCCGTGTCCTGTTTCTGTTTTGTGTACAAACCTTTTTATTTTCTGTTTGATTATTAAACGCTGAGCGCCATCACGCGCTCAGCTTCACCAAAACCCCAAGTCTCTGTCTGCTCTGTGTGTTTCTAGTTCTGGTCTGAGTTCCTCCCTGCAGCCATCTTGTCACACGTGGTGTCAGAACCGGGATAACAGCGCCTCCAGGACTCAGGCCAGAGCGGGAACCGCAGTTTTTGTTTTTTTTTAAAAAGGAGAAGAAATGGGGAGAAGAGGCTGGAGAGGAGCACAGGAGGGCAAAGGGAGAAAGGCGGAAGCAGGGCTGTGGTGTTTCAACTGTGGCCAACCTAGCCACACCACCATACCCTGCTCCGTCCACAGGACCCTTCAGGAAATGGCCCAAAGACTGGGATGGGGGGAGTGGTGCCCTGGCTGTGGGGCATATGGGCACACGTTGGCCCTATGCCCCATGCAGGATGAAGAGGAGGAGCCCTTGCTGCCACGTCCTATGCCTGAGTGGGAGGAGCCCGAACGTCTTACGCCTGAGTGGGAGGAGCCCGAACGTCTTACGCCTGAGTGGGAGGAGCCCGAACGTCCTACGCCTGATTGGGAGGAGCCCGAACGTCCTACGCCTGATTGGGAGGAGCCCGAACGTCCTACGCCTGAGTGGGAGGAGCCCGAACGTCCTACGCCTGAGTGGGAGGAGCCCGAACGTCCTACGCCTGAATGGGAGGAGTCGGTGCGTCCACAGCCCAAGAGGGAGGAGTCGGTGCGTCCACAGCCCAAGAGGGAGGAGTCGGTGCGTCCACAGCCCAAAAGGGAGGAGTCGGTGCGTCCACAGCCCAAGAGGGAGGAGTCGGTGCGTCCACGGCCCAAAAAGGGGAAGGTAGAGCGTCCACAGCCCCAGTCTCCACCAGCAGAGGGTGAATTCCTGCTGGTTCCACCTCTATTGCCATGGGAGGACTGCTTGCAGCTCCCACCTCCACCAGCAGAGGGTGAATTCCTGCTGGTCCCGCCTTCGCCACCTCCATCGGCAGGAGCAGAGCAGCAGGAGCTGTCTCTGCCTCCGCCACCTCCACCGCCAGGAGCAGAGCAGCAGGAGCTGCCTCTGCCTCCTCCACCAGCAGAGGGTGAATGCCTGCTGGGTCCCTGTCCACCAGCAGAGGGTGAATGCCTGCTGGGTCCCTGTCCCCGGCAGAGGGTGAATGCCTGCTGGGTCCCTGTCCACCAGCAGAGGGTGAATGCCTGCTGGGTCCCTGTCCACCAGCAGAGGGTGAAGGCCTGCTGGGTCCCCCACCAGCAGAGGGAAAATGCCTGCTGGTCTCCCCTTCCGAGGCAGAGCCGCACCAGTCCCCTACAAGAGAGGGAGGGCCGCACCAGTCCCCTGAAACAAGGGTAGACTACACGCCGCTCCCACCTCCGCCGCCAGGAGACTACACGCCGCTCCCACCTCCACCGGCAGGAGCAGAGCAGCAGGAGCTGCCTCTGCCTCCGCCACCTCCACCGGCAGGAGCAGAGCAGCAGGAGCTGCCTCTGCCTCCGCCACCTCCACCGGCAGGAGCAGAGCAGCAGGAGCTGCCTCTGCCTCCGCCACCTTCACTGGCAGGAGCAGAGCATCAGGAGCTGCCTCTGCCTCCGCCAACCCCACCAGCAGAGGATGAATGCCTGCTGGTATCACTTCCCCCACCGTCACGAGGAGAGGAGCAGGAGCTGCCTCTCCCGTCACCAGAAGGACCAGGACTAGATGCTGGCGGTCCTCAGCAGCCCTTGCATAGGCTGCTGAGGAAAGCATGGGGAAGAACCGCCCGGCCGCAGTGGCCGAGAAGAGGGCCAAAACCCGCACCCCAGCTTGTCCTGACTCCCTGCCTCGCTGCGCCCAAGGATGCCTGCCTCGCTGCGCCCAAGGATGCCTGCCTCGCTTCGCCCAAGGATGCCTGCCTCGCTTCGCCCAAGGATGCCTGCCTCGCTTCGCCCAAGGATGCCTGCCTCACTTCGCCCAAGGATGCTTGCCTCGCTTCGCCCAAGGATGCTTGCCTCGCTTCGCCCAAGGATGCTTGCCTTGCATCGCCTGGGGTTGCCAGCCGCTCCGCATCACCTGGGGTTGCCAGCCGCTCCGCATCGCCTGGGGTTGCCAGCCGCTCCGCATCGCCTGGGGTTGCCAGCCGCTCCGCGATCGCCTGGGGTTGCCAGCCGTTCCGCATCGCCTGGGGTTGCCAGCCGCTCCGCGCTCGCGTGGGGTTGCCAGGCGCCCGCATCGCCTGGGGCTGCCTGTCGCTCCGCATGGCCTGGGGCTGCCTTTTGCTCCACACAGGGTGCAGGGTGCGAGGGAGAAGTGGAGCTCCCGCTGCCGCCTCTATGGCCAGGGGCTCCCTCCCGAGTTCGCCTCCCGAGGGTCCGCTGCTGCTGCCGTCGCCTCCCGAGGGTCCGCTGCTGCTGCCGTCGCCTCCCGAGGGTCCGCTGCTGCTGCCGTCGCCTCCCGAGGGTCCGCTGCTGCTGCCGCGCCTCCCGAGGGTCCGCTGCTGCTGCCGCCACCTGGGGTCGCCAGGGATCCTGCTTCGCCTGGGGTCGCCGGGCCTCTGCTTTGCCTCGGGTCGCTACACTGTGGCCGGAGCTCCATGAAGGGGAGCTGCCGGCCATGAAGAAAGGGGGAGGTCAGGAGACCAGCTCCCCGCAGCAGTTTCGCTGCCGGAGGTGGGTGGCGGAGCCCCACGGAGGGGAACTGCCGGCCATGAAGAAGGGGGAGGTCAGGAGACCAGCTTCCCCGCAGCAGTTTCGCTGCCGGAGATTGTGTGGTCGGAGCCCCACGGAGGGGAACTGCCGGCCATGAAGAAGGGGGAGGTCAGGAGACCAGCTCCCCAGCTGCACTTTGCGGCAGGAGATAGTGTGGCTGAAGCCCCGGAAGAGGGAGCTGCCAGCCACGAAGAATTGGGGTGCCGGACATTCCACCATGGCCACCCCCAGAAACAACTTGCTTCCCCTCTTCCGGGACTTTGGGACTGAGGGGGAGGTGGCCATTGAGGCCATGTGTGCTTTGCACAAGGGGTATATGTGGCAAAGTGCCCCCTGTGTATTATATGTTACGTGTTGTGTGTAAATGTTGGTGTATAGGCATTGGTACACGGGATATAAGCGGTCTGTGTTTCACATGTGTTTAAATTGTAGATTTGTATTTAGGCACGAGGATGCACAAATCACTTCACGTGCTGGTTAAAGTAATATGTGAGCACGGGAATTGCACTTTAATTAATTCACGTGCAGTTGTACCGAGATTCCAATTGAATGATTGACTAGCAATCGAGTCTCGTACAACTGCATAAAAGCTGTATGTTTTCACTCACTTTCGGGTTGGGTGTTCGTGAGTGGAGAACGGGTGAGAGAGAGAGAGAGAGAGGAGAAAGAAATATTTATAACAATTGCTATCGCGTGCTGGTAGTACCAGCACGATACTTGTTTTATTTATTTACTCACCGTGTTTGTGTGTCTGTCCGTCCACCGTTTGTTACTGTTTAGTCCGTTTTGTTTATATATTTATTTTGGCGAAAGTGCCGTGTCCTGTTTCTGTTTTGTGTACAAACCTTTTTATTTTCTGTTTGATTATTAAACGCTGAGCGCCATCACGCGCTCAGCTTCACCAAAACCCCAAGTCTCTGTCTGCTCTGTGTGTTTCTAGTTCTGGTCTGAGTTCCTCCCTGCAGCCATCTTGTCACAGTACCACACGCTCACACACACACACACACGCACACAAACTCAAACAAAGAGTGATCTAGAATTTAGAACAATGTTAGCCTCTTATATGCATTATTTTCAAAGTCTATATGACTGCATACTATTTAGAATTTTGTGTGCATCCAAATATAATTTAAATAGTCTACTAACCAATAATTCCAATATGTGGGCCAAAATTGACACAGTTAGCACAGTTGTGATGATAACGCTTTTATAATAACCAATGCGCTAAAATTTCACAATAACTGCTTGGAAGCCGTAAAGTTGCTCGCAACTCTAGTTATTATTATTAGGCTTCCAAGCCAAAGGCTGGAAAGCCTATTGTTGTTGTTGTTATTATTATTATTATTATTATTATTATTGTTATTGTTATTGTTATTGTTATTGTTATTGTTATTATTTTATTTTATTTATTTATTTTTATTTTTATTCTTTTCCTCACAAACAACATCGCAGAGTTATGAAAACGCATACGTAAGTAGATGCCTATGGCTGGACAACCAGACTGGCGTCCCCAAAAGAAAGTCACATGGTCCGACCTCCATCTTGGATCTCGTGGAAATTTTGGGAATTTTTCAAAACTCTTGCCGTTAAAAAAACATAATGTTGGACTATGACAATGGCAGCAGATAGTGCAGCAATGGCCTATAAAAAACATATGTTCAATCGAGGTCGATTGAACAATTACTTTGCTCGCTACGCTGGATTGGCGCCAAATATTCAACAATCTTCTTGTCTTAAACCGCAACGTCAATCAACACCTAAATTGGCACGCATGTTCATGACCAGGTCCTTTCTACCTTTTGTAAAATCCACACTTTTTCGTTACAAAACATGGCCGCGGCGCGCAAATAACCGTTTCACGATGGCACATTTTGGTCACATTGTTTGGCGGCCATATTGATAATTGCAAAAAAAATTTTGCAACCCATAACAAGAACACCATTGCACTTATGCTCTTCATTGTCAACACAATTGCACAGACCATTGGAAAGTAATAACTGCTGTCCTAGAGCGTGCCGACAGGGTCATAATTATAATGGAACACGTATAGGAAGTCATATGTGCTCTATGAAAAAATGTCATCGCCCGTGACCTCTGACCTCTCCTAAAGGTGAAACGTGATGCATGACATCATCAACATACGCAACTGGCTGTAAAACTGCCTATAACTTCTTATCGGTTGCACCAAAATGCACGAAATTTGACACTGATGTAGAGGACTATGGGATGTTGTGCCATGGTCAATATAGCGGCCTTTGGTCACATGGTGTGGCAGCCATCTTGGATTTAATGAAAATTGAGCAATTTCCAAAAGTCGTCTTCTCATTAACAGTAAATACCACAGCTGTGAAAAATGTTGTACATACTGCGCTAACCAATGTGTTTAAATTTCACGATAACTGCTTGGAAGCCTTTATAGTTGCTAGCAACTCTAGTTATTAGGCTTCCAAGTCGTAGGCTGGGGAAGCCTATTGTTTTTGTTAGGATTATTATTATTATTAATGTTATTATTATTTTTTTCTTCTACCAAAACATGCTCAAAAACTCACGAAATTCGGTACACTGGTAGATACCTATGGATGATAGTCAGTGATATTCAGCAATTTTGCGCAAGTCACATGGTTCGGCAGCCATATTGGATTTTGAGGAATTTGTTAAAACGTCTATGTCTCAGAAACCGATTACTGCAGAGTTCTGAAAATTGCTATACATGTTGAGGGATAGTCCATGATTAACTGTTGTTAATATGTAGCTGATTGGTTCTGTGGTTTGGCAACCACATTGATTACTGACATAAAATTTCATGCCGGTTTTGCAAATTTTGCACCCTGAAATGAAACATTCCCACCACTGGGGACAGCTGTTAACATGGAAAAGTCTGCAAGGTATAGAAAAAAATATGTTTGTAATTTATTAGATGTGACTTTTGTTGTTTTACAAAACTGGTGTGTTTATATGAGCACTATAGGTAATGCAAGTAGTGTAATGTGTAATGCATAAATAGTTTTATATAGTATGGTTAAGTTCTGCTAAAAGTCAAATTTAAAGCTGGCTGTAAAACTTCCAATAATTTCTTATTGATTGCAGATGGTTGTTATATAACATGCAGAGTTTTGATTGAAGCCAAAATGAGCATAAATGATGTAAGTATGATTATCGTTTATGGTTGTTCAAGGGAAGTTGCTACAGTACAAAACATGGCTGCTGTGGGCCAATGAGATTTTAGCATTGATCATCTAACCAATGATTCCAATATTTTGGCCATAATTGACAAAGTCAGGTGTGTCCAAAATGATTTGTAATGATAACGTTTCATCTATAACAACCAATGCGCTACAATTTCACACTAACTGCTTGGAAGTCGTAAAGTTGCTCGCAACTCTAGTTATTTCTGTTTTGCTCTTGTAGTGTCTACTGTGTGTGTGTATATCCTGTCCTTCATAGTGTTTGCTTACAAATTAACTCCAATGTATTATTCTTATTCCTTATGTTACATCTTATGTTCCTGTCAATCAACAATTGTGAGTGGTTTTTGGAATCTTTAGAACATAAGAAAGTTTACAAACCAGAGGAGGCCATTCAGCCCATCTTGCTTGTTTGGTTGTTTGTAGCTTATTGATCCTAGAATCTTATTAAGCAGCTTCTTGAAGGATCCCAGAGTGTCAGCTTCAACAACATTACTGGGGAGTTGGTTCCAGACCCTCAAAATTCTCTGAGTAAAAAAGTGCCTCCTATCTTCTGTTCTGAATGCCCCTTTATCTAATTTCCATTTGTGACCCCTGGTCCTTGTTTCTTTTTTCAGGTCAAAAAAGTCCCCTGGGTCAACATTGTCTATACCTTTTAGGATTTTGAATGTTTGAATCAGATCGCAGCGTAGTCTTCTTTGTTCAAGACTGAATAGATTCAATTCTTTTAGCCTGTCTGCATACGACATGCCTTTTAAACCCAGGATAATTCTGGTTGCTCTTCTTTGCACTCTTTCTAGAGCAGCAATATCCTTTTTGTAACGAGGTGACCAGAACTGAACACAATATTCTAGATGAGGTCTTACTAATGCATTGTAAAGTTTTAACATTACTTCCCTTGATTTAAATTCAACACTTCTCACAATATATCCGAGCATCTTGTTGGCCTTTTTTATAGCTTCCCCAGATTGTCCAGATGAAGACATTTCTGAGTCAGCATAAACTCCTAGGTCTTTTTAATAGTTCCCTTCTTCAATTTCAGTATCTCCCATATGATATTTATAATGCACATTTTTATTGCCTGCGTGCAGTACCTTACACTTTTCTCTATTAAATGTCATTTACCATGTGTCTGCCCAGTTCTGAAAGCTGTCAAGATCATTTTGAATGACCTTTGCTGCTGTAACAGTGTTTGCCACTCCTCCTATTTTTGTGTCGTCTGCAAATTTAACGAGTTTGCTTACTATACCAGAATCTAAATCATTAATGTAGATTAGGAATAGCAGAGGACCTAATACTGATCCCTGTGGTACACCACTGGTTACCTCAGTCCATTTTGAGGTTTCTCCTCTAATCAGTACTTTCTGTTTTCTACATGTTAACCACTCCCTAATCCATGTGCATGCATTTCCTTGAATCCCTACTGCATTCAGTTTGAGAATTAATCTTTTATGTGGGACTTTGTCAAAAGCTTTCTGGAAATCTAAATAAACCATGTCGTATGCTTTGCAATTATCCATTTTCCTCAAAAAAGTCAAGCAGGTTTGTTTGACACGATCTCCCTTTCCTAAAACCATGCTGACTGTCTCCCAGGATATTGTTACCATATAGGTAATTTTCCATTTTGAATCTTATTATAGTTTCCATAAGTTTACATATAATAGAAGTCAGGCTTATTGGTCTGTAGTTACCTGGTTCAGTTTTGTCTCCCTTTTTGTGGATCGGTATTACATTTGCTATTTTCCAGTCTGTCGGTACAACCCCTGTGTCAAGAGACTGTTGCATGATCTTGGTTAGCGGTCTGTAAATAACTTCTTTCATTTCTTTGAGTACTATTGGGAGGATCTCATCCGGCCCAGGGGATTTGTTTATTTTAAGAGCTCCTAGTCCCTTTAACACTTCTGCCTCTGTTATTTAAAATTGGATAGGAACAGGTCGTCATGTGGGGCATGTTGTCCGTGTCCTCCTTTGTAAAAACCTGTGAAAAGTAATCATTTAATATATTTGCTATTTTTTTCTTCATCTATGATTTTGCCATTTGTGTATCTTAGACATTTAACCTCCTCTTTGAATGTTCTCTTGCTGTTATAATATTGGAAAAACATTTTGGAATTGGTTTTAGCCCACTTAGCAATATTGATTTCTATCTCTCTCTTGGCCTTTCTAACTTCCTTTTTGTTAACCACTTAATACTTTTTGATAGGTAACAAGACACCGTACAATTCCTGCATATATAAGTTGTTCATTTGTACTGCTCTGTACATTCAATAATTGTATCTTAATTGATAACACGATTATAACTTCAAGTTATGAAACTGTGGCTATAGTTGAATGATGTTGAATACATAAATAAATAAATACATCTTACACATAAGATTATTACCTAGATATAATATTTGATGACAATTTTAAATATACTAGCAATAACAGTTGCATTGATTGTGTGATAATTCATACTTTTGGAAAAACACAATAATGATAAAAAAAAAAAATTAATGACCTCATTACTAAACACTAATTTATGTGAAAAGCAAATAGTATGATGCAAATTTTAACAGGCTAGTGGATGTTGCATTTTTTTTTTTTATATTAAAGACACAAACAAAAGAAAGCGATGGAGGCAAATCATATTGAATGGCAAGTGGCTTTAGTGCTTGCATCTATGAAGCAAGTCTGACGGGGCATAAGTAAGTAAATAAAAATAAGGAAATATTATATAACCCAACATTATATCTTCTGTCTGGATAGATACTGCACATCAAATGCTCAGTATGGATACAAAAGAAAAATACAACGCTTTTTAAATTTTTTTTATAAGGACATTGTTTCCAGCCGAGAGGATTCGGGAGTGGATTCAGTGTGACACGTGTAGGGGTTGGCTACACATAGACTGGACTGTGCCGATGTTAATCCCTCTGACTACACAGAAGGAAAGAGATTCAGCTGTGGGTGTAGAGTGGCTGCTCCCTTTACATTTGAGAGGTTTGTTTATTGATTTTTTGGAAACTATTATTTTTCTTTAAAAAAAACTAATACTGTGATACTGTAATGTACATTTGGACTGAATCCATTTTGTAGGTTATGTACAATAATGCTTTAATTGTTGTTTAAATAATATGACATAATATACTAAAGCCTCCTGTTTGATTAATATATATATATATTGTGAGGGAAACGGACGATATTCCTTTAAGGAATGGTGGCCACAACAAAAAACTACATGGCCCAGACTGCCTAGCGCCAAAGTAAACTACGGGGCGGGGTTAGGCAGTATAAAAGAGAGCGGAGCAATCGGGGTGTTGTTTGGGGAAGCACCGCCCGAATGCTTTGCTGCATACTGGAGTTTGCTGGAGTTCCTGCTGTTGCTTTTGTCTTGTAAGCACTGCTGACAAACCGTAGTTAGTTTTGAAAAGTAAAGTTTAGTTCGAAGAACTGTTTTGTGCATTCGCTTTTGTTTGTTTATCAGTTTTCTGTAACAATACAGTCCGGTTCAAATGTTGTTTGAAAGGCAGCCAGTGTTCACTGCGACAGCGAGTGAGGCGACAGCGTGGGAGAAGTACGAGTGGACAAGTACAGCGCAGTTAGAAGCAGAAAGGAGGAATTACATCTTTAAATTACATCTTGAATTGCTTTAATCAGAAAACATTGCAGCTTAAAGTCTAACAGCTGCGTGTCTTTTTCTGATAAAAAGTTGAAACTTGGAGCAGCTGATTCAAATTCTGCGCCGTTCTGAGACACGGGGGAGGGGCGGAGCCAGCAAAACAACGCAGAAGCAAACAAAAGGCAGCCAGTGTTCACTGCGACAGCAAGTGAGGCGACAGCGTGGGAGAACTATGAGTGGACAAGTACATCACAGTTAGAAGCAGTTGAAAGCAGGTTGACAGCTGCAGTAGCTAAACTGAACTTCCAAAAAAAACATAAATAAATAAATAAATAAAACATGGTCTTCAAGCCAGTAATCTGTGACAACTGCATGATGTGGGAAATCCGAGAAAACCCAACAGAGCTCAACCAAGTGTGTGTAAAGTGCCGCACGATCCAGATAGGCAGAAGCAGGGAAAAAAAGAAACTTCGTCAAACACAACCACCAGAAATCCAAACATCCAACAAATTTGAGCCACTTCAACATTTAGATGACCAAAACCAACATCAAGAGAATGAAAGGAACAACATCCAGGACCCTATAAACAGTGCTGGCCAGGCAGCAAAAAGGAGGTCATGATTGTTGGGGACTCCATATTGAGAAACACAGCAAGTTCAGTTCGCAGTTTGGACCCCTTTACTACAACAGTGTGCTGCCTTCCAGGAGCCTCTGTCACGCACATCACTGAGAACGTGGACAGACTCCTAGAACGAACAGGAGATGACCCGGTAGCAGTCATCCACATCGGTACAAACAATATTGGAAAAGACAGGCCAAGATCCCTGCAAAACAAATTTAGAGAGCTAGGAAGGAAATTAAAAGACAAGACCAAAACTGTGGTGTTTTCTGGGATACTGCCGGCACCTTGCAAAGGACCATATGGACAGCTGGAAATACAAAATCAAAATGCATGGCTGAAATCGTGGTACACACAGGAAGGCTTCACCTTTCTTGAACATTGGAGCACATTCTACAACAAGGACTATCCATATAGGTGGGACGGACTGCACTTAAACAGAAAGGGAACCAATCTACTCGGAGAAAGGATCCTTGAGGAGGTCCAGAAGCATTTAAACTAGAAAGGAAGGGGGTGAGAAAACAGAAGGGATCAGTATTAATTAGGTCATCTGCTATTCCTAATCTACATTAATGATTTAGATTCTGGTATAGTAAGCAAACTTGTTAAATTTGCAGACAACACAAAAATAGGAGGAGTGGCAAACACTGTTGCAGCAGCAAAGGTCATTCAAAATGATCTAGACAGCATTCAGAACTGGGCAGACACATGGCAAATGAAATTTAATAGAGAAAAGTGTAAAGTATTGCATGCAGGCAATAAAAACGTGCATTATAAATATCATATGGGAGATACTGAAATTGAAGAAGGGAACTATGAAAAAGACCTAGGAGTTTATGTTGACTCAGAAATGTCTTCCTCTAGACAATGTGGGGAAGCTATAAAAAAGGAGGCTGTGTGGTCCAGTGGTTAAAGAAAAGGGCTTGCAACCAGGAGGTCCCCGGTTCAAATCCCACCTCAGCCACTGACTCATTGTGTGACCCTGAGCAAGTCACTTAACCTCCTTGTGCTCCGTCTTTCGGGTGAGACGTATTTGTAAGTGACTCTGCAGCTGATGCATCGTTCACACACCCTTGTATCTGTAAGTCGCCTTGGATAAAGGCATCTGCTAAATAAACAAATAATAATAATAATAAAAAAGGCCAACAAGATGCTATATATTGTGAGGAGTGTTGAATTTAAATCAAGGGAAGTAATGTTAAAACTTTACAATGCATTAGTAAGACCTCACCTAGAATACTGTGTTCAGTTCTGGTCACCTCGTTACAAAAAGGATATTGCTGCTCTGAAAGAGTGCAAAGAATAGCAACCAGAATTATCCCGGGTTTGAAAGGCATGTCGTATGCAGAGAGGCTAAAAGAATTGAATCTATTCAGTCTTGAACAAAGAAGACTACGCGGCGATCTGATTCAAACATTCAAAATCCTAAATGGTATAGACAATGTCGACCCAGGGGACTTTTTTGACCTGAAAAAAGAAACAAGGACCAGGGGTCACAAATGGAGATTAGATAAAGGGGCATTCAGAACAGAAAATAGGAGGCACTTTTTTACACAGAGAATTGTGAGTGTCTGGAACCAACTCCCCAGTAATGTTGTTGAAGCTGACTCCCTGGGATCCTTCAAGAAGCTGCTTGATGAGATTCTTGGATCAATAATCTACTAACAACCAAACAAGCAAGATGGGCTGAATGGCCTCTTCTCGTTTGTAAACTTTTTTATGTTCTTATTTTCTTCTTATGTTGTGTGTTTATTTTGTTTGCCTGTGTAATTTACCGTGGCAAGGTAGAAAAGCCAAGGTCCGCTGGCCCAGAGCGAACCTGTGAAAACCTTTTGTTTGTATTGGGTGAAGAACGGGAAAGGAAATCAAGGACACCATGACCGTAGAGGGGGAGTGTGTATTTGTTCAGCACTTTGTCTATTGTTTGTACCACACTCATCACCCAGTGCCTCACTGTTCCTGGAGGGGGAGCCATTTCCCTAACCTACCTGTGTTTCACTGTTCCTGGAGGGGGAGCCATTTCTCCAACTTACCTGTGTTTCACTGTTCCTGGAGGGGGAGCCAATTTCCCCAACTTACCTGTACTTCACTGTTCCTGGAGGGGGAGCCATTTCCCCAATGTACCTGTGCTTCACTGTTCCTGGAGGGGTAGCCATTTCCCCAATGTACCTGTGCTTCACTGTTCCTGGAGGGGGAGCTATTTACCCAACTTACCAGTACTCTACTGTTCCTGGCGGGGGGAACCATTTCCCCAACTTACCTTCCCTTTCCTGTGTTCCAGGACACATCATCCAGGGGAGCCTCCAACCTTCCCTTACCTGAGAGGCCGGAGTGTCCCACGAGGGGGAGCCAGTGTCCGGGACCAGTGTTACCCTATCCTCTTCATCACCTACAGTTAGCTAGGGTCGAAGAAGTGAGCTAGTTAGTAGCCCGTACAGGGTGTGTCCTGACTATAAATGTGCTGTTTGTAAATACTTGTAAATAAAAAGCAACTTACCTGTGAACACAGCGTGTCCTTCTGATCCATACCTGGGGAAAAAGCACACCCTAGTGGCGAGTACGAGTAGCCTCTTTCACACTTGGTGGTATAGTGGGATCTGACAGATCTAGCAATATTCATTGGACCCACTTAATCCTGCGTAATGGCGGACTTGGACGCGCTGATAAGAGCTCTTGTTTCGGCAACGGCGGTCCAACAGGAATCCACGAGGGTGCAACAGGAAACCAACCAGGTCCAGGCACAACAACTTGAGATGGCCCGACAAGAAATGGCTGCCCTGAAGGTACGGCTGGACAACCAATCGCCACCCCATGCAAGTGCCAGTACGGTCTCCATTCGACCATCCCACGTGTTACAAAAGATGACGCGGGAGGACAATGTGGAAGCCTTTCTGCTTGCGTTCGAGCGGACCGCCTCCCGGGAAGGCTGGCCCAAGGAAAAGTGGGCTGGAATCCTGGTGCCGTTTTTGTTGGGAGAGGCCCAGAAGGCCTACCACGATTTAGCGCCAGAAGTAGCCGAGAACTACGAGCATCTAAAAGCTGAGATCCTGGCCCGGACTGGAGTTACTCCCGTGGTCAGTGCTCAAAAATACCACGCCTGGGTTTTCGTTCCTGGAACCCCGCCTAGGTCACAAATGTTCAACCTGATCCATCTGGCCAGCAGGTGGCTAAAGCCAGATGTCAACAGTGCAGAAAAGGTTCTGGAGATCCTGGTCATGGACCGGTATCTACGAGCACTGCCAGCCTCTCTTAGAAAGTGGGTGGGGCAAGGGAATCCGGCTAACGGAGCTCACCAGACTGCCCCAAGCCCTGGCGCCCAGAAACCAGTGCCAAGGTCCCTGGAAACCAAGCACCACTCTCAAGGCGGGTAAGCAACCGGCGAGGCCGGATGGGGGTGAAGAGCGGCCTCGGGCCATGAAGGGACTGGGGTCGGACTGGGGAGCAGGAGTGTCTGATTACAGTAATTATAGTGCCTAAACAGTCTGAGGAGTCTTACCCCTACGTCATTCCCTTTGTAGTGAACGGGAAGAAGGCAGATTCTCGGAGATTCGGGAAGCGCTATCACCTTGGTTGCACCTGAATTATTGGTCAACCACTCATTGGATTTCGATCTCGAGACAGGGATCACTTGTATACACGGGGACACTCAAAAAGTAAAGCTGCGGGTCGGTGTAGTTCCCCGGTTACCCCACCCGGTGATCCTGGGTAGAGATTTACCAGGATTTAGGTCTATGGTACAATTTAATGGGCAATTGACAGAGCCCGAGGCAAAGCCTGAGGTAGGAATTATACCTCCGGAGAGCCTCTTCAGCCTCTTTCCAATCACTGATTCTAACCTGTTCATAGAAGAGAGGAGTATCAAGACCAGGAAATCACGTAAACAACGACGTCTCGCTAGAGGGACCTAACAAAAGGTGTTACTTGGGGTCTCGGGAAAGCAAGGTAGTAAAGGGGTGTTATTGCACACAGTGTAATGAGAAGCGGATTATAGAGGCTACTGGGGAGGTAACGTTAGGTACCGGAGATGATAATTCCTGGGGGAAGGGGTTTCAAATTTCCAGTGAGGGGTTTGCGAGGGAGCAAGAGCAAGACCCCACGCAAGTGAATATAAGGGAACGTGTGGTGTCGGTGAACGGTGTAGCGGTTGAGAACACCCTAGTCAACCCCCACGAACATTTTATCGTAAAAAATGACCTACTGTACCGGTGTACCCAGATTAATGACCAAGAGGTTGAACAGTTGCTAGTTCCCCGGGCCTACCACAACCAGGTTTTACACCTGGCTCATACACATTTGTTTGGGGGTCATTTAGGTTCCGAGAAGACCTTGTAGCGAGTACTACGAAGGTTCTACTGGGTAGGGGTAAGGAAGGCAGTGGAGCGGTATTGCCGGTCATGTCATGCCCCGGCTGCCTCGATAATGGGCAGTGGCTGCTCCAGCCACTGCCCGTTATCGAGGTCCCCTTCGAGCGAATAGCCATGGACCTGGTAGGTCCTCTCAGTAAGCCTGTGCACAGTCATGAGCATATCCTTGTGGTATTAGACTACGCCACCCGCTATCCCGAAGCCATTCCCCTCCGTACGATGACCTTGAAGGTTATAATAAAATAATTGGTACAGATGTTTTCCCGGGTGGGTATCCCAAAAGAAGTCCTTACGGACCAGGGGACGCCCTTTGTGAGTCGAAGATTGAAGGATTTGTGCTCCACCCTAAAAATTAACCCAATCAGAACATCGATTTACCACCCACAAACCGACGGCTTGGTTGAGAGGTTTAATAAAATGCTGAAATCCATGTTAAGGAAAGTGGTAAACAAAGATGGACGTGACTGGGATCTTCTCCTACCCTACCTCATGTTCGCGGTACGGGAGGTACCCCAGTCATCCACCGGGTTTTCACCATTTGAGCTTTTGTACAGGAGACAACCGAGGGGGATTTTAGACATAGCTAGAGACCTGGGAGGCCCAAACTTCGAAAGGACGCAACATAGTAGACTACTTTATGCAAGTCAGAGATTGCATTGCTAAGGTTACCCCAATAGTGAGATCCCATATGGAGCAGGCCCAGGCCCGCCAGGCTGGCCAGTATAATAAAACGGCTACGCTACTGAGGTTTACCCCGGGAGATAGGGTTATGGTTTTAGTACCGACACCTCAAAGCAAATTGTTCACTAGGTGGCAGGGGCCGTACGAAATAATTGAACCGGTGGGGAAGGTCAATTATAAAGTTTGACAGCCCAACCGGAGTAAAAAGGAGCAAATTTACCATATCAACTTGCTTAAACCGTGGGTAGACAGAGAGGTCTTAGTAGCCGCCCTAACACTTGAGGAAGCTCTCGGGGGAGGGGTAGAAACGAGGTCAGTCAATGTCGGCCCTAATCTAAATGCACAGCAGCTCCAGGAGGTGCACCCGCTGGTCGAGCGTAACCGAGACGTTTTCTCCAACTTACCAGGGAGAACCTCGGTTATCCAGCATGAGGTCCACACATCCCCAGGGGTGTGTGTCCGGGTAAGGTCCTATAGGAAAACCACCCCGATTAAGGTAAAGTGCAACCCAGAGGCAGACCTCGTGTTCCAGACTATCAAAGAGATCCTGTGCAAAAGCCTGGTGTTACGAGTACCCGACTTCTCTAAACCATTTATACTCCAGACGAATGCCTCTGAGGTAGGTATAGGGGCAGTACTCTCCCAAATGATAGTGGGAGAGGAACACCCTATTGGCTACCTCAGTAGGAAGCTACTGCCCAGAGAAAAGAAATACGCGGTAGTTGAAAAAGAATGTTTGGCGGTCAAATGGGCAATAGAGTCCCTCAAATACTATCTCCTTGGTAGAGAATTCACCCTCGTAACTGATCATTCCCCCTGAAATATATGAAGGAAAAACAAGGACACCACGACCGTATAGGGGGACTGTGTATTGGTTCAGCACTTTGTATATTGTTTGTACCACACTCATCACCCAGTGCACTGGGGGAGCATTTCCCCACGTACCTGTGCTTCACTGTTCCTGGAGGGGGAGTCATTTCCCCAACTTGCCAGTGCTCTACTGTTCCTTGTAGCATAAGAACAACTTACTCTTTCAAATGGAGGTGTTGGTGCTTTATTGGACGACACTGAGATACAAGTGTAACACAGAAGGCGGAAAGAGGCTTGAAAGAGTTGTACTTTCATTAAATCTCATTGACTAAGTAATTGATGGATGGATATTTGTGTGCTTTTATTTATTCATTGAGCCAACTCCTTTATCCAAGTCAAATGTGTGTGTATATCTATATCTATCTATCTATCTATCCATTTATCTAGCTATACACAGAATGTCAATAAATTTACATTTCACTACCGTACATATTCATGGAAAGTGTATAAGTATGTAAAATACATTTGTATTTAGTGTCTGTATATACTTTCTCATGTTGTGATTGTGATACCTTTTCTGGAATACAGGATTTGGGGAATGCCATACTTCAAGGAAGTAAAAAGTCCAACAGGATGTTTCTTTTTACTAATCATACATACATGGCAACATTATCCCTTTGTGGGCCTATGTCGGACCTGGTCCGACATCGCAATTTTCCCTTTCCAGTCTAATGTCGGACCCTGTCCGACATCATCAAAAAGACGCAAAAAACATGTCTCTAGTCGTTTTTTCTCCGGAAAAAGCCGAGAAAACCATTCAATGGCCGTGTGAGACCGAGAGAAGCCAAGAAAAAAAAGGACGTATCTCATGAAAACTGATAGACCCGACACCACATGGACATAAACAAACAAGATAGCTGCTTCCGCATCAGGTAGTGTGGACGATATTCAGCCCGTTGTCCGTGGCTTTGCAGCAGCCCCCGAGGTGAACAAACAGGACCTCTTTATACCTGGCACCGTGCTGGAACACACCTACCCACTGATTATCCACAGCTGGCAATCACACACAGCAGGCAGGTTATCCCAGGAGCATCAGGTACTGCAATAAATTAATAACAACAATTACACAATACTATTTACAATGTATACACACACAAACCCACTCTTCATGTGCAGGGCTCCTGCCCTGCTACAAATATGTATTTGTTTTAGTAATGTTTACTGAATAAACTTGCAACAACTTTGATTGAAGCAAAATTTGTTTTATTTGGTCTACCAAAACAATCCAACTAAATAGCATTAATTGTGTAAATCCCAAAGCTTAATGCATTTTATTGTATTGATTATCAGACAAATATTTGGAGAGACATCCCTAAAGATGTCTGTTGTTAAGTTGCAACTTCCATGCTTATATACATGACCTCTTCATCTCTTCCAGGCTTTGTATTACATGTGCCCCGCATCTCCTATTGCTGAGCAAACACACATTTACACATATTTCTTAAGCTTGACTTTCCTTGCACACATACACAGACAGACCATCAGAAAAAACAGCTCAGTCCAATAAAAGGAGATTTGTATCCCTACTTCCTCTTTCAATTGCTCTGCAGAGAACAGGAATGTTTGTCACACTATCAACAGCCTGTTTAGACACAGGACACGTATGGCAGTGTCCTAGGACTCTGCAGTCCACTCACAAAGTACAATACAATCCTATGCAGGACACTTATCCAGTATAATAGAATCCTATGCAGGCCACTCCACGGCAGTGTTTCAGGCAGCATAGAAGTACGAGCCAGAAGCAAATGATAATTATCATGTTAAAGTCCGACAATATAGGCATACCACTCCAAAGAATTCCATACTTAATTATTAATATTAATCACAACAACAATAATAATTAATACCGTGAGTTTCATGCAGTACAGGACACCGCAGACCACCCAGGCACTTCCTGTAGCAGAGTGTCGGCATTCAGCACTCAAAATGTTCTAACTCCTTCGCAAAATTCTTCAGACAGAGTGAAGCAAATGGTGGAGCGATTCCTTCATCAACCCAGCTGAGACGTGAATACCGACCTAAAGTTGCCGAGCATCACAAACAGGAGATTATGGAATTGGTAAAACAGTCTGGTTGCTTGTCAGTGGTCACTGACGAGTCGACTGATGCACAAGATCAGTATGGGTTACACATTGTATTTGTTTTGCAAGACGTAAATGGTGAACATGCATCTGACGTACTAGAACTGAAAGCTGTCCTTGCAGATACATACACTTTACCAACAGGCTGTTAATTACAACACCATTTCACAAGATATTGTAAAGTACTTGAATAACTTTGGTGTTAATGTTGATTGGATTTATGTGTATATTTGCTGGTTAAAAAAAAAAAATCTGTACACGGAATTTATAACATATTTCCATGCACATTCCGCGAAAAATAAGATACTTTATCCGTGACACTGCTGTGAATTTTAATGAAAATTTCTGTGATTTGTTGTGATTGTGATACCTTTTCTGGAATACAGGATTTGGGGAAATCCTGTATTCCCGAAAATCCTGTATTCCAGAAAACAGCACACAGACTCCTTGTTGGTTTTCAACACTAACCATTTACCAAGGAACAGATCACGTATGCTAAGTCCCCTATTTATATCCTCGCTCATGACCCCTAGGTTAACGAGCGCATCCACTCCTTCAATCCTCAGATGCCACACCGTTTACTATCTGGGTCATTGAGTTTGGATACCATTGCTGCGCCCCTTTCCTAAATGACCAACTTCTACCTAGCCTACGGAATAAATTGTCATGCCATTTAGTTAAGGGTACTCTGTTCCTGTTACACAGTGCCCTCACAGGTCAAGAGGGAGATCTAACACCAAGCACCATTCAATCTCTGTCACATATCCCACCGCTTAGAGTGGAGCCGAAGGAACACATGGCGTGGTCAGTGACGAGATCAAATGATCAAATGAGTGCCCCAGCAGGTAGTATCTCAAAGAGTGAGTAGCCCATTTGATGGCCAAACACTCTTTTTCGACAACAGAGTAGTTGCGCTCCCGAGAGAGCATCTTTTTACTTGTATACTGAATGGGATGTTCTACTCCATCTACCATTTGGGACAGGACTGCACCCAAACCGACATCCGACGCATCGGTGTGGAGGATGAATCTCTTGGTGAAGTCTGGAGTGATGAGAGCGGGGGTCTGGCAAAGTCTCTGCTTAACAATATCAAACACCCTCTGACATTCTTCTGACCACTTAATTGAATTTGGTGCGCCACTGTGGCATACTCGGGGATAAAGCGGCGGTAATAACCGGTTAACCCCAGTAGAGACATCACCTGAGCCTTGGTTTTGGGGATTGCCGCGTCCACCAAGGCCCTGACAACGGGTTTCACCCTGCTATTCCCCATTATAAATCCCAATTATTGTGTCTCTTTTTTGGCAAATGCACATTTTCGCAAGTTAGCTGTCAGCCAGGCTGCCCTTAGAGACTGAAGGACAGCTGTGATCCTAGCCAAATGCTCTCGCCAGGTGGAGCTGTAAATCACCACATCATCAATATACGCTGCCTCATATTCACGATGTGGATGTAAAACCTGGTCCATCAGTCTCTGGAAGGCAGCGGGCGCACCATGTAGCCCAAATGGCATGGTTGTGAAATGAAACAGCCCCTTTGGTGTTGAAAATGCAGTTTTCTCTCTAGAACTACGAGTTATCAGGATCTGCCAATATCCCCTCGTCAGATCCAGAGTGGAAATAAACCGTGCTGTCCCCTGTCTATCTAGAAGCTCGTCGACCCGAGACATGGGATACGGATCAAACTTGGCAATAGCGTTTACCTTGCGGAAATCAACGCAGAAGCGGTTGGTGTCGTCCTTTTTGGCCACTATCACAATTGGACTGCACCACTCGTTTCTGGAAGGCTCAATCGCCCCAAGTTCGAGCACGTCCCATATCTCTTTGCGAACGCCATTTCGTTGACTTTCTGGGATCCGATAAGGTCTCTCTCACACTGTGACACCTGGGGGAGAGACAATGGCATATTCAACAAGGTTAGTTCTAACGGGCATGTCAGAAAAACATCATTGAATTCCTCAATTAACATACGCAGCTCATGTTGCTGATCAGGAAGTAACTGTTACCCTATCAAAATGTCCTTTGTGCTAGAGGTCTCTAGCTTGGCCCCAAATCATCCTCTATATTGTCTCGGGCTATAAATAAGGCCTCCCTTGCCTGCCAGGGTTTTAATAAATTTATATGATAAATGTATTTTTCATTACGGCGATCAGGCTGTCTAATTTCATAATTCACCTTTCCTAAAGCCCAAATCACTTCATATGGCCCCTGCCATTTAGCACATACTTTTGATTCTGAGGAGGGAAGCAGCAGCATTACCTTGTCATCAGGCTGAAAGGTTTGAATTAATGAATTTTGATTGTAATGCTGCTGTTGTCAGTGCTGAGCTGATCTGAGATTGTCCTGGGCCAAACAACCAACCAAATCTAGGCGATCTCTAAGTAGGAGCACATGCTGCACTACATTTTTGGACAAGCCTTTGTGCTCTTCCCACCCCTCTCTCAACAGATGGAGAATGCCATGAGGGTGTCGGCTGTACAAGAGCTCGAAGGGGGAGAACCCTGTCGAACTCTGTGGCACCTCTCTCACTGCAAAAAGGAGGTAGGGTAGAAGCGATGCCCAATGTTTTTGCTCCTGATTCACAAATCGTCTCAGCATTGCCTTCAAGGTCTGATTAAAACATTCCACCAAACCGTCCGTCTGTGGATGATAAACAGACGTCCTGATGGGACGTATTTTTAATATTTTGTATACTTGCTGTAACGTATTAGACAAGAAGTTAGTTCCATGATCAGGTCAAGATCTCCTTGGGGATCCCTACTCTAGCCATAATCTGCATTAGCTCTTTGGCTATCGCAGCGGCACTATTGGACGTCAATGGAACTGCCTCCAGGTATCGTGTTGCATAATCTACCACTACTAATATATGCGTATACCCAGAGTCAGAAGGTAGCAAAGGGCCCACTATGTCCATTGCAATGCGTTCAAAGGGAGTGGAAATAATCGTCAGTGGAACCAAAGGGGGCGCACTCGACCCGGCACTACCCGCTGGCAGTCTGGGTATGTGGCTACATATTTTGACACATCAGTATGAAGACCAACCCAATAGAATGAAGCCAATATCCGCTCCCTTGTCTTGTCAGCTCCGAAGTGCCCCGCAAAAGGGATATCACGCGCCAGCCTCATGACCTCGGTCCGACAAGATGAGGGAACCAATAATTGTGTTACAGGCTGTCCTGTGCCCATGGCTAGATTTACCCTATACAGTAATTGCCCCTTGATACTGAAGTGTGGATATACTAGCGCCCCAGTGCCATCAACATCCTTGCCTTCAATAGACCGGACCTGCCCCCAAGCATGCACTAGTGACGGGTCATTATGTTGGCCCCACACTATGTCCACGCTTGAGTACTACATGTCTGGTATATTGAGAGGGGCCGGAGTAGCATCTACCCTGGATGGCCCAGTAACCTCGCCCTCTTGGTCACACTGTGTTCCGACTCCTTTTGACTGGCGTTTGTTACCATTCAAGCAGTCTCCCACCAGACCCCAGCCTTGTCTTAGTGATGCTCCCTCCCATTTTGCGGTCCTTCTCTCTTTATTCGTTTTTTATACAGAAAATAGGAGAAAACATTTCAGCTTGAAAAGGAAACACATCACCAATTTGTTCCCTTTTCTTTTTTTCTGCCACGTTTACGTGTGCGGCTGAGACTGCCATTATTTGCATTAATTCTATTTTGGCCAGTCTAGGCCCAGAATAACTGGGTGTGGCAACACCTACTACCAGGTGACGTTTTATCGGTCCTACCGATATACTTTTAGGGTGGGGTATGCCGCCGTGTCTCCATAGATACAGGAGATGGCCACCTGACCTTGTGACCTCCCAAGAGAGCTGTTCTAATTAAGGTTTGCTCACATCCCATGTTCACTAATGTGTGGGTTTTCACATTGCCTAAAACCAGATCAATCATTCAACGCCCCTACCGACCATTTTCCCCGTGCTTACCTATCTCAGGTGCCCAAATACACGCAACCACATCACACTCCATGGCAGTGGGGTATTACCTGGCCAGATGTCCCAGTTGGTTACATCTAAAACAAGTTGGGGGGACAGAGGGAGCAATGGTTAGATATTTGTCCCGTTGCTGGTATGGCAACGGGGCAGGGGCAGCACCTTTACCCCAGCTGGGGGCCAACCTTGGTCTCCATAAAGAGGAGGCAAGGGGACCATTGGGGTCAGCAGTATTGGAGGTCTGGGTCCCGGGACTGATGGTGGTGGTGGTGGTCATGGTGGAGGAGAGAGAGGTAGGGGTCAGCTGTTCCGAAGGGTGGGAACCGACAGTATCCCGGTCCGGGCGGAGACTAGGGAGTCCTCGAAATCCTCTGCCAGTTTCACGGCGGCTTCCATGGTGTCGGGGTTGTGGTGCCGTATCCAGGCTTGGGTATCGGTACCGACCACATGGCAGAATTGCTCCACAACCACTGCTTTCCCCATTTGCAGGTTGGTTTTCTTCTCCGGGGTCAGCCAGTGTACCATGTGGTTACACAACCGCTCCGCAACCACTCTAGGGCGTGTCTCCGGGGATCTTCGGTACTCCCTGAACCGTACTCGGTGGGTCTCTGCTGTAATGTTGAGATGGTGGAGAATGGCCAGCTTGGCCAGGTCATAACTGGCAGCGTTGAGGTCGCTCATAGCCTGATAGGATGCCTGAGCCTCCCTGATCAGGCAGGGACCCAGCTGGCTTGCCCAGAACTCCCGCGGCCATGACGCGGTGGTAGCCAGCCTCTCAAACACAACCAGGTACGCCTCTGAGTCATCCTCCACTGACATCTTCATTGCCGATTCTTTGGTGTTGACATTGCTGGTGTTCTGATAGGGGCTGGTGTTGTGGAAAGTGCCAGCCCTACCCGTTGAATGAGCGCAGCGTAGTGCTCCTCTCTCATTCTCTCCTTTGTGTCCCATCTGCTATCCAGCAGCTCCGTGTTGCGATCCATATCCCCTTCTAACGCCACGTGCGGCAAAGTGGCTGCTGAGTGAGAACAGGTGCAGAGGTGATGCAGTGCAGAAATAATCACAACCAGAAAATGTAATCAGTTTGGAAAAGGGGGTCTTTTATTTTTTCTATCCCGGTCTGGCGACCAAACAATAAACCTCTGGCAATACACACCAATGTGTAATGCATGGAGGTAACAATAATAATGGGTACCAGCCCAAATAATAGACACACGTTATCTGCCCCACAATAATACTGTACACTGTCACCAGTCCGGGTGCGTGCAGTAGTGCTTGTGGTGGGTGATAACAATTTATTAAGTGACTGTGGTGTAGAGTTAGCCGTCTGGTGATTCACAAACAAAGACAATTACTAACAACGACAAACAAACAAAAAACACTCACACATACTTTTCTATGGGTCTCTCCCGGTCCTTCCAGTTTGTCTCCAAAAACCAAATGAAGGAGTAGATTGCGATTCTCCGTCCCCTTTTATGGATTAGGGAGTGGTTAACATGTAGAAAACAGAAAGTACTGATTAGAGGAGAAACTTCAAAATGGAGCGAGGTAACCAGTGGTGTACTACAGGGATCAGTATTAGGTCCTCTGCTAGTCCTAATCTACATTAATGATTTAGATTCTGGTATAGTAAGCAAACTTGTTAAATTTGCAGACAACACAAAAATAGGAGTGGCAAACATTGTTGCAGCAGCAAAGGTCATTCAAAATGATCTAGACAGCATTCAGAAATGGGCAGACGCACGGTAAATGACATTTAATTGAGAAAAGTGTAAGGTACTGCACGCAGGCAATAAAAATGTGCATTATAAATATCATATGCGAGCTACTGAAATTGAAGAAGGAATCTATGAAAAATACCAAGGAGTTTATGTTGACTCAGAAATGTCTTCATCTAGACAATGTGGGGAAGCTATAAAAAAGGTCAACAAGATGCTCGGATATATTGTGAGAAGTGTTGAATTTAAATCAAGGGAAGTAATGTTAAAACTTTACAATGCATTTGTAAGACCTCACCTAGAATATTGTGTTCAGTTCTGGTCACCTCGTTACAAAAAGGATATTGCTGCTCTAGAAAGAGTGCAAATAAGAGCAGCCAGAATTATCCCGGGAAGGGATAATTTAAAAGGCATGTCGTATGCAGACAGGCTAAAAGAATTGAATCTATTCAGTCTTGAACAAAGAAGACTATGCGGTGATCTGATTCAAGCATTCAAAATCCTAAAAGGTATATACAATGTCGACCCAGGGGACTTGTTTGACCTGAAAAAAGAAACAAGGACCAGGGGTCACAAATGGAGATTAGATAAAGGGGCATCAGAACAGAAAATAGGAGACACGTTTTTACACAGAGAATTGTGAGGGTCTGGAACCAACTCCCCAGTAATGTTGTTGAAGCTGACACCCTGGGGTCCTTCAAGAAGCTGCTTCATGAGATTCTGTGATCAATAAGCTACTAACAACCAAACAAGCAAGATGGGCCGACTGGCCTCCTCTCGTTTGTAAACTTTCTTATGTTCTTATCACGCATAACCCCTTGGTAAATGAGTGCAGCTGTCTCTACAACCAAGATTCATTATATTTCTGTCACAACAACCCACACATCTTTTACACATGGTGATAGCAGTGGGATCCACTGGCCCTGCTGAATCATCGCTACAAGGTGAAATGGACACAGAACAGTATACAGCAATGATGCACATGCTCCAGCAGAGCCAGGCTGCATTGCTAGGAGCAGTCCAACAACAGGGCGCACCACCCAGTGGTGAAGCTCCTCCCACAAACTGGAGACTAAAAGCGCTCTTCTAAAATGACTGCTGATGATGAACCGGAAGCATATCTGCAATTGTTTGAGGTCATGGCTACCAGTGGCAACTGGCCCCAAGACCAATGAGCCAGCTACTAACAGGAGAGGCACAGGCAGCTGCTCGAGCATTGAGTACTGCACTACCCCATGCTAAAGGCTGCCATCGTGGACTGTGTGGGGGCAACTCCAGAGGGGTATCACAAGCAGTTCCGGAAGGGAACCTTCATGGTGGGTGAGTGGCCCCATGCCATCGATCACTGATTACGGGACCTGGCCATGTGCTGGCTTCAACCAGAGGGTCACTCTGTAGGGGAGATTGTGGAGTAGGTGGTTGTGGAGTGCTTCTTTGAGGCCTGTCTCCAGTTGCCGCCCTCTGGATCCAATGTCAGCAACCTACCACCTTGTTTGCTGCCATCCAGCTGGTTGAGGACTACCAGGCAGCTGACCCAATGGCTCCGTAGCCGGTTCCGAAGCCCCAGACAACATTCCCGTGGCCAGAGTAGGAGGGCAAGGGGACAGTCAGGGGTGGTTGGGTTCGGGGAAGGGGTGTGGAATGGTCGAAGGAGATCCCGCCCCAGAAGCTGTAGTGAAGTGGGTTTCCCCACAGGTCATTGGTGCACTGGACCGGGATCTCGCTCGGTCACCACCCCGCCGAGTTGTTAGCTCCATCATTTAAACCCATTGCTAAAGCTTCAGGGTCTGAAACAGAACCATTGTGCTGTTGTTTTTTCGTGCTACGAGATAAAACATTTTGCCCGGGACTGCCCCACCATGGATTTCGATTTTGTCCGATATTGTCAGATTGGCATGCCCAATGAGCACAACCAATCCAGCTTAAGGGCTTTGTGCTTCCTGTGACAGTGGAAGGCACACAAGCCAGAGCTCTTTTTGACAGGTTGTAGTCAGTTTCTGATGCAGGAAGGATTGATCACATAGGGGCACAGGCATTTTAAGAGACAGGTCACAGTGTTGTGCATCCGTGGGGATGTCCATACTTGTTACACCTGGCTCATGCTATTTCTCATGCTGGTCACCTGGATAGGGATAAAACCAAGGCTAGACTCGTGGCACAGTTCTATTGGCCAGGGATAGATGATGGGGTGCGTGAATTTTGTGTGTAGTGCCCCAGATGTCAACTGGCCAGCCCCAGAGCCATGCCGCGAGCTCCACTAGTGTTGTTACCACTGGGGAAACTAAGTTTGAGTGCATTGGGGTGGATATGGTTGGGCCGCTGGAGAGGAGTGCGTTGGGATACACACACCTGTTGGTCATGCATTATCCTGAGGCCACTCCACTCCACGTCAGCCAAATCTGTCGCCAACAAGCTCATCAAGGTTTTTTCTTGGGTAGGTATCCCCCATGAGATGTTGACAGATCAGGGCACCAACTTCATGTAATGGCTGGACAAGACATGCAAGCTTTTGGGAATTAAGACCGATGGACTGGTGGTGCATTTTAATAAAACCCTTAAAAGCATGTAGATTTATCACTAGTGACGTGCGCAATTGGGATAAGTTGATTCCTCCCCTTCTCTTTGCTATCAGAGAAGTACCCCAGGCTTCCACAAGGTTCTCTCCATTCGAGCTGTTATATGGACTTAAGCCCCAGGGTGTGCTAGATCTGGTTAAAGAGATGTGGGCAGGTCAGCAAACCAATTCGACCAACACGGTTCAGTATATTTTGGACCTGCATAAGCTTCTGGAGGCCACAGGACAGTGGGCTCTTGCGAACTTACAGCAGGCTCAGCACAGACAGGAAACTACATACAACTGAGGGACCTGATTGTGCTATAGGAGGCTGTGTGGTCCAGTGGTTAAAGAAAAGGGCTTGTAACCAGAAGGTCCCCGGTTCAAATCCCACCTCAGCCACTGACTCATTGTGTGACCCTGAGCAAGTCATTTAACCTCCTTGTGCTCTGTCTTTCGGGTGAGACGTAATTGTAAGTGACTCTGCAGCTGATGCATAGTTCACACACCCTACTCTCTGTAAGTCACTTTGGATAAAGGCGTCAGCTAAATAAACAAATAATAATAATAATAATTGTGCACGTTTCAGCCGGGAGTTCTCCCATTACTCCCTAGCTCCTGGCTAAGTGGCAAGGGCCCTTTGAGGTCACATGCCAGGTTGGGGAGGTGGACTACAAGATCTGCCAACCGGGACGTAGGAGAGAAACACATATTTATCATGTGAACTGCCTGAAATCCTGGCTGCAGAGGGAGGCATTGTTAATTATGCCAGCCAATGTCACCCTAGATCTGGGACCTGAAGTGTTGTGCAATCCTCGTGCCTAAATACAAATCTACATTTGAAATCACTCATGTTACACAGACCCATTTATATCCCGTGTACCAATGACTATACACCAACATTTAACACATTACATGCAACATATAAACAAACAAACAAACAAACAATATGCGCTCGGCCATTGTTTCTGCCAACTTTTATTTTATGGCTGTGTTTTATTTTGGCATTGTTTTGGGGGTTTAGAACAATACAAGAACTTAAATAAATGAAAAGCCTGACACAGTAACTGGACAAATTATTACAAGAGACTTCTTTGACTTTAACAGTTCAGCTGGTATCTTTAGCATCAATATGTATTTGCTTTTGGATTCCGAAATTAAATAAACTGTGTTATAGAGAGAACAATCATCACCATTAATCACCTTAAATGGTAAAACATTGCAGTTTAAAAGGATTAAAGAGGAAAAATACTAATTATAATTACAGTAATTATTGCCACATTGGATATCCTTTTACATTTTCCATAATTATTGTTTCCATAATGTATCATAACTCTCTCCTGCTCTCTTTTTAATTCTTTTTATCCACTTGTGTGGTCATGAGATGAAATGACAGGGAGATCTGGTGGAATAGCTCAGCATCTGAATATCAAACAGCTTCAGATCTTGCCTATAACCTGCACTACTGAAAAAGGTAAAGTCATTCAAACTGGGGCCTCTAACTTCCATAAGAACATAAGAAAGTTTACAAACGAGAGGAGGCCATTCAGCCCATCTCGCTCTTTGGTTGTTAGTAGTTATTGATCCCAGAATCTCATCAAGCAGCTTCTTGAAGGATCCCAGAGTGTCAGCTTCAACAACATTACTGGGGAGTTGGTTCCAGACCCTCACAATTCTCTGTGTAAAAAAGTGCCTCCTATCTTCTGTTCTGAATGCCCCTTTATATAATCTCCATTTGTGACCCTTGATCCTTGTTTCTTTTTTCAGGTCGAAAAAGTCCTCTGGGTCGACATTGTCAATACCTTTTAGAATTTTGAATGCAGGAATCAGATCGCTGCGTAGTCTTCTTTGTCCAAGACTGAATAGATTCAATTCTTTTAGCCTGTCTGCATATGACATGCCTTTTAAACCCGGAATAATTCTGGTCGCTCTTTTTTGCACTCTTTCTAGAACAGCAATATCCTTTTTGTAACGAGGTGACCAGAACGGAACAGAATATTCTAGATGAGGTCTTACTAATGCATTGTAAAGTTTTAACATTATTTCCCTTGATTTAAATTCAACACTTTTCACTAAACAGTGCCTTACAAAAGTATTCAGACCCCTGACCAATTCTCTCATATTACTGAATTACAAATGGTACATTGAAATTTCGTTCTGTTTGATATTTTATTTTAAAACACTGAAACTCAAAATCAATTATTGTAAGATGACATTGGTTTTATGTTGGGAAATATTTTTAAGAAAAATAAAAAACTGAAATATCTTGCTTGCATAAGTATTCAACCCCTGTGCTGTGGAAGCTCCCAGTTTACACTGATGAAAGAAATTGCCCAAAGAGGACACAATTACCTTACCATTGGCCTCCAGCTGTGAACCATTAAAGTTGCTGTCAGATTTTCTGGATAAAAACCCCACTGTTGAAGGATCATTGGTCAGGCTGTGAATCTGATGGAAAATGAAGACCACAGAGCATTCTACAGAAGTTAGAGATAAAGTAATACAAATGCATAGATTAGGGAAAGGGTACAAAATAATATCCAAGTGTTTGGATATCCCAGTGAGCACAGTTGAATCAATAATCAGGAAGTGGAAGCTGCATCACACCACCCAGGCACTGCCAAGAAAAGGCTGTCCCTCAAAACTCAGCGCTCAAACAAGAAGGAGACTTGTGAGAGAAGCCACAGAGAGGCCAACAATCACTTTGAAGGAGCTACAGAGTTCAGTGGCTGGGAGTGGAGTAATGGTGCACCAGTCAACCATATCAAGAGCTCTGCATAACACTGGCCTGTATGGGAGGGTGGCAAGAAAGAAGCCGTTACTCAAAAAGTACCATCTGAAAGCACATCTGGAGTTTGCCAGAAAGCATGAGAGTGACCCAGCTGCAATGTGGGATAAGGTTTTGTGGTCAGATGAGACCAAGATAGAGCTTTTTGGCCAAAACTCAAAGCGCTATGTGTGACGCAAACCTAACATTGCCCATGCCTCAAGACACACCATCCCTACAGTGAAGTATGGTGGTGGCAGCATCATGCTGTGGGGATGCTTCTCATCAGCAGGGACTGGGTATCTTGTTAAAATTAAAGGAAGAATGGATGGAGCAAAATACAGGGAAATACTGCAAGAGAACCTGCTTCAGTCCGCTAAAAAACTGAAGCTTGGGAGGAAATTCACCTTTCAGCAGGACAATGATCCCAAGCACAAGGCCAAAGCAACATTGGAGTGGCTCAAGAACAAAAAGGTGAATGTCCTACAGTGGCCCAGTCAAAGTCCTGATCTCAATCCCATTGAGAATCTGTGGCACTATTTGAAAATTGCGGTCCACAAGCGTCGTCCAACCAACCTGAACAACGTGGAGCAAATCTGCCCAGAAGAAGAATGGGCCAAAATCACTCTGACACTGTGTGCAAAGCTGGTACATACTTACCCCAAAAGACTTAAAGCTGTTATTGCAGCGAAAGGTTGCTCTACCAAATATTAATGTGTGGGGGTTGAATACTTATGCAAGCAAGATATTTCAGTTTTTTTATTTTTCTTAAAAATATTTCCCAACATAAAACCAATGTCACCTTACAATAATTGATTTTGAGTTTCAGTGTTTTAAAATAAAATATCAAACAGAACGAAATTTCAATGTACCATTTGTAATTCAGTAATATGAGAGAATTGGTCAGGGGTCTGAATACTTTTGCAAGGCACTGTATATCCGAGCATTTTGTTGGTGTTTTTTATAGCTTCCCCAAATTGTCTTGATGAACTAACCTCTCCCTGTCAACTCCTGCTAATTGTACTGCTAATTGTACTGTACCGTCCCCCTGGACCTCTCGCTCACTTTCTAGATGAACTCGACTATCTACTCTCCTCCCTCCCCTCTCTGTCTACCCCAACTGTCCTGTTAGGTGACTTCAATATCCATCTCTCCAACCCCAGCCACTCTGCCAGATTCCTCCCTCTCCTTCACTCCTTCGACTTCTGTCTCTCTCCATCCCCCCCTACCCACAAAGCTGGCCGTCAACTGGACCTCACCTTCTCCAGGGCCTGCTGCCCTTCCACCCTCTCTGTCATCCCCCTGGACCTCTCTGATCACTATTTCATTTCTTTTTCTCTGTCTCTCCCCTCTCTCCCTGCTCCTCCTACCCCCACTGTCACCTCTCGCCGTAACCTCCGCTCTCTCTCCCCCTCTGTCCTTGCCTCCACTGCTCTCTCTCACCTCCCTCCTATCGATTCCTTCTCACAACTCTCTGTAGACTCTGCTACCTCCACCCTCTTCTCCTCCCTCGACTCCCTCTGTCCCCTCACTTCCCGACCTGCTCGCCCCTCCCCTCCCCAACCCTGGCTCTCCTCTGTGCTCCGCTCAGCAAGAATCACACTGCGATCTGCTGAAAAGAAATGGAAGAGAACCAAACTCCCTGCTGCCCTAGACCTCTACCACTCTCCTCTCCACCTTCTCCTCTACTCTCTCCTCTGCTAAATGTACTTATTTCCAATCTGTAATCCAATCCTCCACTAACAACCCACGTAAACTATTCTCTACCTTCTCCTCCCTCCTAAACCCCCTCCTCCTCCTCCCTATTCTCTCCTCTGATGACTTTGCCTCTTTCTTCTCTTCTAAAATCTCAGATATCCGCAAACTCTCCTGCTCCAACCCCTACACCCACTGAATCCCCTACTAATTTACCCTCCTTCTCCACCTTCTCTCCCCTCTAAGACTCTGACCTCTCCTCCCTGCTCCAGGGTCACAAACCCATCACGTGTGCCCTGGACCCCCTCCCCACTCACCTCTTTCAAGCTGCTGCTCCTGCTCTACTTCCCTTCATCTCCTCCCTTCTCAACAACTCTCTCCTTTCTGGTCTCTTTCCCTGTGCATTCAAACAAGACTCTATCACTCCCCTTCTCAAAAAACCTACCCTCGACCCCACCTCCCTCCAGAGCTACCGTCCTGTCTCCCTCCTACCCTTCCTCTCCAAAACCCTCAAGCGGGCTGTACACCGCCAGCTCTCTGCTTTCCTGTCCAACCACTCTCTGCTCGACCCTCTCCAATCTGGCTTCCGCTCTGCTCACTCCACTGAAACCGCCCTCCTGTCTGTCACCAACTCAATAAACTCGGCCCGAGCTGCCTCTCTGTCCTCTGTCCTAATTCTCCTTGACCTCTCTGCTGCCTTTGACACTATCAATCACTCCATTCTACTATCCTCTCTCGCTGACCTGGGAATCTCTGGCACTGCTCTGGCCTGGTTGTCCTCCTACCTCTCCAACCGCATTTACCAGGTAACCTGGCGTGGAGCAACCTCCACACCTTGCCCTCTCTCAACAGGAGTCCCCCAAGGGTCAGTCTTGAGTTCTCTCCTGTTCTCTCTCTACATCTGCTCCCTGGGCCCCCTCATCGCATCCTATGGTTTCTCATACCATTTCTATGACGATGATGCTCAGATTTTCCTCTTCTTCCCCACCTCTGACTCCACCATCCCCTCCTGTATCTTTACCTGCCTGTCTGCCTGTCTATCTCCTCCTGGATGCACTCGCATCACCTCAAACTCAACCTCTCTAAATCTGACCTCCTTTTCTTTCCCTCCTCCTCCTCCTCCCCCTCCTCTGATCTCTCTATCTCTGTTCCTCTGGAATCTACCACACTCTCTCACTCCTCCTCAGCTAAGAACCTTGAAGTCACCCTGGACCCCTGCCTCTCTTATTCCCAGCACATCTCCACTCTGGCACGCACTTGCCGATTCTTCCTGAGCAACATCCATAGAATCCTACCCTTCCTCACCAATTACGCCACCCAGCACCTGGTCCAGGCCTTGGTACTCTCCCGCCTAGACTATGCAGCTCCCTCCTGGCTGGCCTCCCTGCGCCCGCCACCTGTCCGCTCCAGCTCATCCAGAACTCCGCTGCTCGCCTGGTGTTCTCTCTGCCTCGCTTCTCACACGCAACTCCACTGCTCCGCTCACTCCGCTGGCTCCCGATCACCGCTCGCATCCAGTTCAAGACTCTTGTACTAGCCTACAGATGCCTTGACAAGACTGCACCCAGCTACCTCCAGACCCTCATCTCTCCCTACACCCCCACTCGACCTCTCCGCTCCTCCTGCACTAGAAGACTGGCTCTACCTCCTTTACGCTCCCCTGCCTCCAGAGCCCGCTCCTTCTCCACCCTCGCCCCGCAGTGGTGGAATGACCTTCCTACAGATGTCAGGACTGCCCTGTCCCTGACCACCTTTCGGCACCTCCTCAAGACTCACCTCTTCAGACAGCACCTGTAGAACTCCTCTTTTTTTCCCTCTGGACACTTATCACTCTTCCTTAAATGCACTTTACTTGCTGTTATCTGCCCCCTATTTTACTGCATTTAATCCTGTACTTTAGATTACTGCAATCTGTTAAGTGTTATTTAATCTGTAGTATTTTGTATTTAATTATATCCCGATGCAACTATCACTGACACTGTTATCTGCTCCATTAGTGAATCGTATTTTGTCATACTTGTGCTTGCAGAACGAAAGTCATTGTATTTATCTTGCTCTTAATTGTATTATTACTTGTACTGTGATTCTTGAAATGTATTTGTTTATGATTGTAAGTCGCCCTGGATAAGGGCGTCTGCTATGAAATAATAAATAATAGATGAAGACATTTTTGAGTCAACATAGACTCCTGTTTTTCATTGATTCCTTCTTCAATTTCAGTATCTCCCATATCACATTTATAACGCATATTTTTATTGCCTGTGTGCAGTACCTTACGCTTTTCTATATTAAATGTCTTTTGCCATGTGTCTGCCCAGTTCTGAATGTTGTCTAGATCTGCAGATTTAACAAGTTTGCTTACTATACCAGAATCCAAGCCATTCATCTAGATTAGGAAGAGCAGAGGACCTAATACTGATCCCTGTGGTACACCACTGGTTAACTCGCTCCATTTTGAGGTTTCTCCTCTAATCAGTACTTTGTTTTCTACATGTTAACCAATCCCTAATCCATGTGCATGCATTTCCTTGAATCCCTAATGCGTTCAGTTTGAGAATTAATCTTTTATGCGTGACTTTGTCAAAAGCTTTCTTGAAATCTAAATAAACCATGTCATATGCTTTGCAGTTATCCATTGTCTATGTTGGATCCTCAAAAATGTCAAGCAGGTTAGTTAGACACAATCTCCCTTTCCTAAAACCATGCTGACTGTCTCCCAGGATATTGTTACCATATAGGTAATTTTCCATTTTAGATCTTATTATAGTTTCCATAAGTTTACATATAATAGAAGTCAGGCTTATTGGTCTGTAGTTACCTGGTTTGGTTTTGTCTCCCTTTTTGTGGATCGGTATTACGTTTGCAATTTTCAAGTCTGTCGGTACAAACCCTGTCTCAAGAGACTGTTGCATGATCTTGTTTAGCAGTTTGTAGATAACTTCTTTCATTTCCTTGAGTACTATTAGGAGGATCTCATCAAGCCCAGGGGATTCGTTTATTTTAAGATCTCTTAAGTCTCTTTAACACTTCTGCTTCTTTTATGCTAAAGTTATTTAAAACTGGATAGGAACAGGTCGACATGTGGGGCATGTTGGCAGTATCATCCTTTGTAAAAACTTGTGAAAAGTAATCATTTAATATATTTGCTATTTTTTCTCTTCATCTATGATTTTGCCATTTGTATCTCTTAACATTTTACCTCTTCTTTGAATGTTCTCTTGCTGTTATAATATTGGAAAAACTTTTTGGAAATAGTTTTAGCCCCTTTAGCAATGCTCATTTCTATCTCTAACTTGGCCTTTCTAACTTCCTTTTTGACTTGTGTTTACAGTTCCAAGTACTCTTTCTGTGTACTTTGTTTTTGGTGCCTTTTTTCTCAAAATATATTTTTTAAATTGATCTATTAACCCATTTTGGCAATTTTGTTAGATTTGTCTACATTTGGGATGAAGTTGTTTTGCGCCTCTAGTACTACATTTTTAAAAAACAGCCACCCTTTATCTGTGGATGTTTTTTCTATTTTACTCCAATCTACTTCTGTTAGTCTGTTTCATTCCTTCATAGTTTTCCTAAAATTGTAAACCTTCGCTTTAGTCATTACTTTTGGGGTTTTAAATAGCACTGCAAAGGAGACCATGTTGTGGTCTGAGTTTGCCAATGGTTCTCTGACCTCTGTTTTAGTTATTCTGTCTTCATTATTTGAAAAGACTAAATCAAATCAAGGCATGCCTCCTCTCTAGTCGGTGCCTTGACAAATTGTGTTAGGAAGCAGTCATTTGTCATTTCCACCATTTCAATTTCGTCTGTCGTGCTCCCCACCAGGTTTTCCCATTTTATATAATATTGCTTCTCCTTTGCTGCAGGCATTTCTAATGTCATTGTATAACAGGTTATTTTGCTCAGTGCCTATAGCGTGCCCCTATGATTATGCCCTTTGAATTTTTGCCCATTATTCTGACCCATATTGATTCTGCATTGTTTTTTTCTTCCAGATTTAACACCTGGGCTTCAAGGATATTTTTGATGTGTAGCGCTACCCCTCCGCCTCTTTTGTCCTGCCTGTCTTTCCCGTACAGTGTATACCCACTAATATTATATTTGTCTCCATCACTCTTGGATAACCAAGTTTCTGTAACACCTATCACATCGTAGTTACTTGTTAGTCCAGCAGCTTCAAGTTCTAACATTTTGTTTCTGAGACTTCTAGCATTTAGATAAATACATTTAATGGCTGTGTGGAAGGGTGGTGGGCAATTCACTGACACAAGGAGACAGTATTTTATTTCTAACGCCGCTCAGGTGCACTGATTTATTTTGCACAGTAGATGGTGCTGTTGTCCGTGGACTGGATACTGACAACAGTAACCAGAACCAAGGTGTTTACCAATACAGGTACAGGCACAACAAGTGCTCGTAAATAATAATGAAAACCAAAGGAGAAAGAAAAAGGGAAAATAAAACACAGTAATAAAACTACAAACAAAAGTGCTGCTTATGCAGTGCCCCCACTGCCAGAACGAGCCTCCGTCCTACGCTCAGTTACCCTATACACTGGGATGGCCGGAGTTCCCCGTACAACTAAACACGTCCCCTCTGGTACGTGATGATTTCTGTTATTTATTTCCTCTTCAAATTATTTTAAGGCTGGCTGTTTTCCCCAGCCAGGTTTGCCTCGTTGTGTTTTAAAACTGACGTCTTCTGTCAGTGTCACTGTGTGTTGCTCTCTACCTGCAGTAATACGCATCTACCAGATAGTCAGTCCAGATCTCCCCTGTTACAGGCTGCTTTACCTGAGTTGTCGCCATTGTTTTGATGTAGTCTCCTGTCTGTTTTTTTGTTTTCTCCCTCCTTCCTTTCAGTTTAAATGCTTCTGAACCTCCTCAAGGATTCTTTCTCCGAGTAGATTGGTTCCCTTTTTGTTTAAGTGCAGTCCGTCCCGCCTATATAGATAGTCCTTGTTGTAGAATGTGGTCCAGTGTTCAAGAAAGGTGAAGCCTTCCTGTGTGCAGCCATGCATTTTGATTTTGTATTTCCAGCTGTCCATATGGTCCTTTGCAAGGTGCCGGCAGTATCCCAGAAAATACCACAGTTTTGGTCTTGTCTTGTCTAATTTCCTTCCTAGCTCTCTGAATTTGTTTTGCATCTTGATCTGTCTCTTCCAATGTTGTTTGTAACGAAGTGGACGAGTACTACCGGGTCATCTCCTGTTTGTACTACAACACTGTTGTAGTAAGGGGGTCCAGACTGCACACTGAACTTGCTGTGTTTCTCAATATGAAGTCCCCAACAATCATGACCTCCCTTCTTTTTGCTGTCTGCCACCACTGTTAATAGGGTACTGGATGTTGTTCCTTTCGTTCTCTTGATGCTGGTTTTGATCATCTAAATTTTGAAGTGGCTCAAATTTGTTGGATGTTTTGATTTCTGGTGGTTGTGTTTGACGAAGTTTCTTTTTTTCCCTGCTTCTGCCTACCTGAACCTAGCTGTTTCAACTATCTTCCATCTCCCTGGTAGTTTTCAGTCTGCTAGGGGTGCAGACTTCCATGAATTGTGGTTGTGTCAGCTCCTCAGGCTCCTGTTGCTGTCTCATTTCCTGCAGCTCCATTTCTAGCACACTTACTCGTTTAAGCAAGACCTGGATTGTGCTGCACTTTACACACACTTGGTTGAGCTCTGTTAGGTTTTCTCGGATTTCCCACATAATGCAGTTGTCACAGATTACTGGCTTGAAGACCTTATTTTTTTGTTAGTTTAAATTTAGTTTCTGCAGCTGTCAATCTGCTTTCAAACTGCTCTGCACTTTTAAAACAATGCACTTCTCACACAATGTCGCTCCCACTATCTCTGGAAGAACTGCCTCGCTTTGTTGTGTTCTGTTGTGCTGGTAGCTCCGCCCCTTCCCCTTGTCTCAGAACAGCTGCTCTGAATCAGTTGCTCTGAGTTTCAGTTTGTGATCAGAAAAAGACACGCAGTTGTTAGGATTTAAGCTGCATTAATTTCCCAATCAATGTATTTTCTGATGAAAGCAATTCCAGGTTTAATTTCTCCTTACTGCTTCTAACTGCTCTGCACTTTTAAAACGATGCACTTCTCACATGATGTCGCTCCCACGCACAGGTGGAGTAGCTATTTACCTGTCCAGAGTTCAATTGCATTCCATACAAATACACCACCTTTTACTATACATTTGCTTCTTCAACAATGTTCAGTATTTTACCTGCTTATTTATCTTAACAGGTATTAAATTGCTGTTTTGATACTGTATGTGTCTGTATATCTAAAAAGGTGTAGTGATTTCCAAAAACTTTGGTCTTGTATATTGATTCACGTTAGTTTTTCTCCACCCTTAATTTTAACTTGGCTACCGAGACACTATATATAGAGAGTTTCAGTCCTTTGATAGCGAGTCATTAAATTCGAACCAGCTTGAATCTTTTTTGGAGCCTGTTTTATTCTAGGTAATAAATAGTGATCATTTCAAAAACTAAATAATGCCATCTATTACATGATTGTAGTTAAAGCCCAAAGTTAGATCCAGATGTGGTATGCAGAATTGACTGAGATTAAAATGTTATTTAGTCATTAAGTCGGCAGTTCTAAGAAAGTGGTCTTAACTCGGTTCTTATTTTTATTCAACAAGACTAAGCTTAGTGCTCCTCCATGTCGTTAGAAACACCTAATAAACTTCTCATTTGGCCTCCATGGACAAAGTATTTTTGAAAGGCTTTTTAATAATTCAGTAAACCCCATTACTCTCAACTCTAAACTTAGGCCCTGTATCCTCCCTCAGAACAGTGCAAATATTTCTAAGATGTAATGTGCCGATTGGTGGGTGGTTGGGTTTTCTAAAGTAGTTTCCATTTCTTGCTCCCTTTGAACAACGGAGTGCACCAAAGTCTGCCTGCAGGATTCCAAATGGATGGAAGGATGCTTGTCAGTGTGTGTTAAGACCGGTTTATACATTGCTCGACCATTGTTATTGTTGCTCGACCAGTTTGTTTTGTTGTCCGACAATCAACTGAGCTTAAAACCTCATCACTGACCTTGTTGTTACGTGATACAATGCTAACAATTGATGCTCTGTGTGATTATTGGCTAGCCCTGCCTGTATGCAGTAGATTTTAAAGATCAGCAGAAAAAAAGAGAATGTTTGGGAATCCACTGCTGAATAAATACAATCAAGTGGTGAGTATTTTGCCCTGACAGCAAACAAAAGGATTCAAGATTGTGTCTCTTGAACGGTACATAATGTCATGACATTGTCATATGCCAATATATATTCAAATAATATTAAACAACCATGGTGCAGGACTATCAGACAATCAAATGTAATTATAAATGGAATATAACAAATAAATAAGCATTGAATTCTATCTGTTCTAGCTACCGACCAACCTACTAAATACAGTAAATGTGTTACGAGGATAGAAATTCCCTGTGTTTCCACATAACACTGTGGCGGAACTCCAGATCGGCTTTAATCACACCTTGATTCTAAAGAGCTAGAGTGCAATACATGCATTCATTACTAGACGGAACACCCTTGTATGACAGTTCTTTCAACACATGCATATTTAATAATATGAAATGCCAGAATAAATCTGCATACAGCCCAGGGTTGGAAATCAGACATTGCATAGCAGTTTGAGCCATGTCAGGTTGTACAAGCTGCAGGCTCTTTCGTACGAATTGTACTGATGAAGCAGAAAAGAGAAGACAACGTCGTAAACATGCTTATATGTGAAAAACATCCATAGCAGCATGTTTACGACGTTGTCTTCTCCTTCTTAAAAGTAAAGCAAAAGTAAAAATTAACTGAAGCGCTTCATCTTCCATTTCTACTCAAACACTTCTTAGGGCATTTTGAATGTAAGTTTGGCAGGGATGGGGTTCAATCTAACCCTGCTAACAATCACAGGAGTGGCCATTCCCTAATTAGGTAATTGAATGCGAGTTGGGGAATGGCCACATGTATACTGTAAGGAAGCAAAATCCTTTGTTTGGTGGGTGATTGAGTGAGTGAGTGAGTGGGTGAGTGTTTGACTTGTGTTTTTTCTTGGGTTTTGTAAACTTTGTAGTGAAGGCGAATGCCCAGCCTACGAGTGTTTCTTCTTTTGTTCAAACCTTTTATTTTGGCCCTCATGCCCTGTTTTGTTTGTTCTGTTTTTGTTCATTAAAAGTGCGTGACAGCGCTAGAACTGCAGCTTCCTTGTCCTGAATCTCTTTCCTGCCAGTAACACCTTGGGCCACAGAGCTATCCTGCCACAGGAGGACATCAAAGAAATTTCCATTACATGCTGTCCCGCAAATGTTCAAATATTTACTAAATTATGATTCATAGATACTGTCGTTTGTTAAAAAATCTACAATAAAAGGTAGTTTATTTCTATATAGTAATTCAATTAGTAAATATAGTCATTAAATTAGTACCAATTAGTGTAGTGCAAACAAGAGAATTATATGGAGCATTTGCTTTGGTAGTCTTGTGACTTAGGTAGGGATATACCCAGGGCTGCCGAGAGCCTTCACAGGCCTTCGTAGGATATTTTCGAGCAGTGCATAACCCATAACCTGTGAAAACACGTTGATTGATAACAAATATACAATAACAAATATACTTGGTTGGCTTGTACTGCTCTAGCTGGGATACCTATTTGGTAAAAATATGCCCAGTGACCAAATTAGGTGGTTCAATTCAACCCAAATAATGTCCAAATTATACACACTGCTCACCCTCCTTTCCAGTCCAAGCTTCATTACAGTACAGAACTGAGAAATAAAATTAAAACTGACAGAGCAACTTATCATGAACACCCATCCAACGATTCGCACAATCGGTATATATTTCAAATACTGGGTTTCAAATAAATGAGTAGTATTTTGACACTGCCTGCACTGCCGTGTACATTAGACTACCACAGAATCAATCGGTTTACTCCTGTGCAGGGCTGAGTGCTAGCGCTGTTACTTGTTTTTTTTTTATTTTGAAATGTTTGGTATTGATTGACCAGAATGTTGTTTTTTCCTCTCTTGGGCTCCCCTCAGAGGGCCTTGGGTAAATTTACTCGGCCTCCCCCCCTCTAGGTGGGCCTGCATGTACCCCTTAAGGTTAAAACAAAATTGCAAAACAAAAAGCCAAGATGACGCACAAGCTGCAACATCACAAAATGTAACACAATTCCTTTCCTTAAAATGGTCGTAGCTAATAAAATAATTTAATAAACCTTACTTGTCTTGTAATTCCATTCAATATATAGGTTTCTGATGTGCAGTTTTGAAAGAGAGTTCTCAGTTTGCTTACCTTGCGTTGCAGAAAATCTGTTACCTTCCAGGAATTCGCTTACTTCTACACTTATACAGAAATATTTTATATTACCAATATATTCTACTCCAGCTTTACTTCCGTCATGGCAAGCAAGGGGTTATGAGATACTGTAAGTCGCCCTGGATAAGGGCGTCTGCTAAGAAATAAATAATAATAATAATAACTAAGAGAGCTCCAGGGCTATTTTTCTATAGTGTCAATGGAGCAGGGTCGGACTGTGTTGATATCTCAGCATTTGAAAACATTTGAAAACTTCTGAAGTCTATTACCAGTGTCCACTGATTAAATATATGTATTGCCTTGGTGAATGATGACATAGCATAGTTAATAAGAAAAATACACTTTTTTAACACAGCCCTTCATTGGCGCATGTACAGTTAATGAGAGATCGTTTCTAGTGCTGTGTAACAAACAGTGTTAATTTTGTCAGCGTTTTTTTATTTTAGTCATAGTCTTAGTCTAGTTGACGACAACCTGTGGATTTTTATTCTAGTCTTAGTCTGAAGATTTAATTTACTCATTCTCTTAGTCTAGTCAACTAAAGCAGTCAAAAATGTAGTCCACTCTTAGTCATTAGATTTTGGTTTAGTAATGTCTTAGGCCCTGTCCACACTACATAACTGATCTCGAGAACCATACTCAAAAAAGTTTTAATTAATCCAGCTCAAAGCATCCACACTAAAGTACCGTTTCAAGTTTAGGTCAGGCTTAATGCGGACAAACACTATTAAAATAGTTTGGTTCAGTTCCTAGCAGCGCAGTGGACTGTGGGACTTAATATGACATTATCCCACCATGCACTGTACTTTATGTTTACAACCTGTGCCCACAGAAGACATAGTGCTTCTTAATGTGAACGTTATGGTTTTGTTTCTTAAAAGCCCAAGGTACATTTGATCATGATGTGTGTTAGTTTATGTGGTACCATATACAGCAACTACGAGGGCTTCACATCCTTTCACAATGTCATCAGACAGATTAAGGTCTAGACCCAGACGTCCTAGTGATGCAGCATACTTCAATGGGAATTTCTGAAGTTGTTTTAGTGGCTTCAGTTTGCCTATGCCTACCATGGCTCTTGTTGTATCAGAGCCTGATAGGGCATGTAAACCTGGGAGGGCATCGACTATATCACCAATGCTGGATATGGATTGGGATGAATCTTCTTCACTTTCCTGCACCTGTTAGGAACCAGAACTGTTCTACACGTATCCTCTGATGAACATGCATCTGTATCTGGTGACTTCATAATAATGCAGGTAAATCCATCTTTGGATTCTTGTGCGAGTGTCTGCTTCTTCCTGACCTGTAGAGTCTTGATGTCCTTGTGTGATTTTCATTGCCACGGTGCTATCCTTCTATAACCAGCTGTTGACCTGGAAGCAAATCTTTCTTCCTTCGGATACATACAGTATACTGCAAAAAAATGTTTGAGTCGGGCCTTGTTGGAGTTACTGGATATAAGTTTTGGTATGGGCATATGTGGACCATGAATGTGCACCTCAAGGCTGTTGCCTCCTATTTGACAGCAGATTAATTCATGGGTCTTAATGGAGTTGTCTAAATTAACCCTTAGTGGTCCATTTATTTAGCGTGTCTCAGGCGCGTCAGGTCCAATTTATTTTCACACGTGCAGTTTATTTTAGGCAGCTGTTTAAAAGTATTTTTTCACAGTAAAATAGGTTTAAAAAGCACTGCATATCAACAGGACACTCAGTACTGCATCTCCAGCCCCGCCCCACCCCTTGTTCACTATATTTTTCAAATGCCTCTTAATAAAAGTACATACCAATAGATCATCTCTTGATCACTCGTTTTATCACCAAACTCCTCAATAATGTGATCCAAGTCGTTATTTTATTACTATAACATCTAAAAAAAAAGCTCTGCAAATGTCTGTGATGTTCTTTGAGTGCTGGATGCGGAAGCAGCTATCTTGTTTGTTTATGTCTGTGTTATCTATGTGGTGTCAGGTCTATCAGTATTCATGAGATACGCCCTTTTTTTCGGCTCCTATCGGTCTCACTCGGCCATTGAATGGTTTTCTCTGCTTTTTCCAGAGAAACAACGACTAGAGACCTGTTTTTTGCGTCTTTTTGATGATGTCCGACATTGGACTGGAAAGGGAAAATTGCGATGTCGGACCATAATGTAATGTGTAGCCTACCCAAAACACATTAGTGGTATTTCAGAGCAATGATGTAAATATTTAAAATACATTGAGCACTATAAATGTATGTGTGCGATTTTATGGTATTTTTTTAAACCCGACACCTCCTTATTTCGGACAAACATGTCCGGTTTAGCGAGGGGCTACTGCATGATTATGAAAAGCTTTTTGATAGAAACACGTTTTTATTTGGGGGTGAAGGTGGGGGCCCCACCATAAAATCTGATGGGATTAAACTGCCTTTCATTATTTATTCGAAAAAATGTTGCACGACTCTTGCAATGGTAGAGATCTCGCTAAGAGGACGCAACAAATATTTAAATTAGTATATTGCAGCTCTCTTTGTTTACATATTTTCTTGTTGCAACAGAAATGCAAATTGCGACTTGCCCATCTAGACAACTAGAAGCTATAGAAGCTATAAAAAAGGCCAACAAGATGCTTGGATATATTGTGAGAAGTGTTGAATTTAAATCAAGGGAAGCAATGTTAAAACTTCGCCGTCCCGCGCAGCGAGGGGAGGCTGGGGGGAGGCCGCCGCCCGTGCCCTCAGGCGCGCGGGCCCATGAGCCCAGCGACCGCCGTCTCAAGTGCTTTCAAAAAGCCACAGTCACAGCATCGACAGTATCTGCCTTGGAAAAAGAAATAAAATAAAAAAACTTCCACATTAATCTGTGTGTCACGTGACCGGTGCGCAAATGCGCTCTTAATACAATAATATAAAAGTATCGCCTTTCCTAATAAATAAACGTCCAGATCACATGCAAACCTTCACTTTCCTACAGCCCCTGTATTGTTTTTAAATGCATTTATTTTGAAAACGGGTCATGTTTTACAATACAGATTGTGTAATGTTTTGTTTTTATTCTAGTTTTATTCTAGTATTCTAGTTTATTCGTTTTTTTTATTCTAGTATGTAGTGTTTATGTCTTTGTGAAAGATGTTATAGAATATAAAATTGATAGCATAATGTATGCATAATTCTACTACTAATACTATAATAATAACAATAATGATATATTAATGATGTCAACAGTAAGGAAAACCCCTGGAGAAGATTTTTTTTAAAATCGATTATTATGTATTGCTAATTCCTTTTCTATTACAGGCATTTTAAAATGAAATGAAGCAATACAATGTACTTAAAAGTAAGAATGGATTTTATTGATAAATCTTAACTTTTGCACAAAAAAAAAAGATAAAACCAGATGAAAAATGCATTAAATCCACACCAGGCAATTACATACAATTTACTACAGGACATTGTTCTGTTACATTGCATGAATGGAAATTAGAGGCATATCTCGTGCAAACAATAGGTATACAACTTTTATTTCAGTGTTCAGTGCAGGTGTTTATGAGAAACTGTGTTTATGAGTGATGTCCAGAGACACTGATATTTTTTAAACAGTGGAGTAGGTAGTATGAAATATGAATACCATACTTGTAAACTAGAAATATTTAATTGCATTGAAAGACAATAGAGTTTTCAACATAGTAAACAAAACAGGTACATCTGGAACAAAACTGATTAGAATATAGGCATTTCAGTGTTTAAATCCACACCAAACAATTACATATATATGTATTACAGGAAATTATTCTGTGGCATTGAATGTATACACATTATTACATACATATATATTTATTACAATACATTATTCTGTGACATTGAATGAACAGAAATGATTACATACATATATATTTATTACAGGAAATTATTTTGTTGCATTGAATGAATAGAAATTAAAGGCATATCTCATGCAACCAACAAGATGATCTTTTTTTTCAGTGTTCAGTGTTTCACCCCCACCTGTCTGGCTGTCTTGATTACACCAGCCTAACATCCAAGGACATAGTGGTAAACCCAACGTGTTTATGAGAAAAGTGATGTCCAGAGATACTGATACTTTTTAAACAGTGGACCAGGTAGTGCAATACATGAATAACATACTAGAAATATTTAATGACATTGAAAGACAAATTCAACAATACAGCTTTCAACATAGCAAACAAAACAAATTATAACATATACATTTTAGTGTTTACATTACACTTGTGGTTCAGTATGGGGGATCAGCTTTACACATGGGGGCTTTGACCAGAGGAAAGTCCAACTTGTGCTGAACGAAATGCTATACAGGTTTGATGGGGTACATGAGAACACAAAACGGAAAAAAGCAACAATGCACCACCATAAAAAATATTTTTAAAAAATGGTTTCGGAGGACAGGAGTGCTTGCCTTCGTCTCTCCTGAGTCAATATTGGCAAGTTGCAGTTGTGAGAGAAAGCCTTAAAATAATAAATTGGATATTGTAAAAACTGGGAGCAGCTGAAGAGGTGGAAGGGGACGACGTGGGATGTGGCGAGTGGTCCAGGACGGTCTGTGCCGTGGCCCCAGGCGTTTCCGCTGCTTTGCCTGTCCCGCGGTGTTTGGGGGGCATGGAAAAGACATGCGGCTGGTGTCCGTATGTCATGCCCTCCTGTAGCAGCGGGTGCGACTGCGGTTGAGGCTCTGGGTCCACTGCGCTGGCGCTAGGGGGTGCCACCCCCTGCTGAAGGACAGCCTGCTCCTGCCCCTTCTGGCGTTTGTTGTGCCTGAAACACAGCAGATGCATGACATTGTCAGTTTTATGTTTCAACAAAAACAGTCACTTGTTTGTGGTAGTTGTGTAGATTATGTGCGTTTTTCTTTCAGCCTTTAACCTCAAACTGTATAGCGATGGAGATGTTGTCATTCTTAATGGACATCTCAACACTATGCTTTTCAAGGTGTAATGTCATCAGTGTCCAGTCAAGAGGCGAAACTTACCATTGAGACAGGGTGTGCTGATTCAGCTCAAACAGCTGGAGGGTGATCTTCTCCACGAGCCTCAGGCTGGTGGGGGATGGGTGGAGGCAGCAGAGCTGGATGCAGATGGCCTCGGCGAGTCTGCTCGTCTGTGGCCACTGGGCAGGTCCCGAGCCCTGTCCGAGCAGGCACCTGCAACCAAGCAACAGGAGTAAAAAGTTTTAGTAGTAATGGGTACATGTTTATATTTTAGGGTTGTGTGTGGATGTTGAGTTTTTTGTTTTTTTTCTGTTGTAATAACATTACACATGAACTAGCTCACCGTTTCAGGCTGTCCGTGCCGGGGTGTCAGAGGAGGCGGTCTTGGTGGTCTTGAATCGCCCCTGAATCAGCCTGTCCTGGTGACGGCCAGGGAAGGCGAGCGCTGCTTGTCTCCGTTGCTCAATGAACTCATCTACCTGCTGCTCCGTCAGACAGGCCAACCCACGCAGGCTCACCACACTGCTGGCCAGGCGCTGGACACAGCGACAGCCTTAATGGCGGCGGAGACAGCGGCAGCTTCGGCGAAGGCTGGAGGAGCAGGTCCCGGGACCCTGGCACCCTTCTGAAGGCAGGGTTTCCTTCCATTGTTCATAACTGGAATACAACTTACATGTTACTACTTATTACTCTGACGAACAAAGCTCCTCTCCTAGATATTTTCTGACATACGCATTCATTCTTTTTAAATTACAATTTATTCAACAGGCAAGTACAGTTTGGAAAATGCATAAAGGGGGTGACGAATGAAGTAGCATTTCAGCTTTTAGGAATGTCAATGTGTGGTAATAAAAAACAACTTGGAGTGTATGCAGCATTAATAATAATGATGGCTGTAAACAGACACACACACACACACACACACACACACACACATTAGCTACAATTCCTTTTACACTGAGATAGGCTTAGAGGCGAGGCACTTATCTTTACCTTTGACTGTTAGATTTAAATTTACTCTGTGAAGGAAAGACAATTCAGGCAATAAAAGTACATTGGACACTGCGTGGCAGGGAATGACAATAGTTCACTTGGGATATCTGGATAGCTAAACGCAGCAATACACATAGCCTAATACACTGTAATACTAGCACAACAAAAGCTATACATTAATGAATGATGAACATTTTAATAGACATGATAATAGTATGCATAACTAAACACACTGAGCCAAATACACACACTCATAACACTGAGTGTATGCAGCATTATTATTATTAATAATAATAATAATAATAATAATAATAATAATAATAATAATAATAAACACATGCAGTAGAATTAATTTTACATGGAGATATAAAGAGATAGCACTTTACCTTTCAAATAGTTAATGATCACTCTGTGAAAGAAAGAACAAATAAGTGGTTAATATTATAAAACGTTGCAATTGATGAAAAGCAAAAACTTACAAATACTAAACACTTGATCTCCACGAAATAGCAGCATAGCTAAATATGCACAGCCCAATACACACGGTAATACTAGTACAACAAACGCAATAAATTAACGAATGATAAACGCTTGATCTCACAACGCCGAATATTATTATTATTATTATTATTATTATTATTATTATTATTAATACAAACGCTTGATCTCGACGAAATGCTAATAGCGCTTAGCTAAACACAAAGCCGAATACTCGTGTTTTGTTGTTGTTTTTTACTTTTTAAAATGTTAACAATAATAATAATAATAATAATAATAATACAAGCTGTCATGGAAAAATATGAGTAAAACCCCCAAAACAAACGCACAAAAGTCTACAGACCAGCGAAAACAAAGTTGAAATCATAGTAAATTTTGGCAATATAACGTTGTCATTCGGCGAAAAAAACACACACGACTAAATTAAAAGATTATACGGTCGACATACAAAAAAATAATAGAAAACCAGCATTTAAATACGAATAAAAGACTCCAAACCGACCTCTCTCTCCGTCTGCAGGCAGCTGAGAATGAGTTTATTTTTATTTCTTTTTTTGAACCGCCGCCCTTCCAAAGTTGGAACAGGCTCCGCGCGATGCGATTGGCCGGCAAATGTTGGAACAGCCCGTTCCTATTGGCCCAATGTTGGAACAGCCCGTTTCGATTGGCCCAATGTTGGAACAGCCCGTTTCGATTGGCCGAATGTTGGAACGGGCGCTCCGATTGGCGAATGTTGGAACGGGCGCTCGATTGGCCGCCAGAGTCGGCAGGCACGGGTTCCTCCGCTCCGATTGGCCGTCAATGTTGGAACGCTCTGTTCCAACATTGCCCCGAAGATCGAGAGTCGAAGAGGTCACCTCGTTACAAAAAGGATATTGCTGCTCTAGAAAGAGTGCAAAGAAGAGCAACCAGAATTATCCCGGGTTTAAAAGGCATGTCGTATGCAGACAGGCTAAAAGAATTGAATCTATTCAGTCTTGAACAAAGAAGACTACGCGGTGATCTGATTCAAGCATTCAAAATCCTAAAAGGTATAGACAATGTCGACCCAGGGGACTTTTTTGACCTGAAAAAAGAAACAAAGGACCAGGGGTCACAAATGGAGATTAGATAAAGGGGCATTCAGAACAGAAAATAGGAGGCATTTTTTTACACAGAGAATTGTGAGGGTCTGGAATCAACTCCCCAGTAATGTTGTTGAAGCTGACACCCTGGGATCCTTCAAGAAGCTGCTTGATGAGATTCTGGGATCAATAAGCTACTAACAACCAAAACGAGCAAGATGGGCTGAATGGCCTCCTCTCGTTTGTAAACTTTCTTATGTTCTTATGTCTACCCCACAGTAACTACAGCAATTATTCAGGCAGTGCCGCATCTGTGGGTTTTTTGTTCATTGAAATTATGCTAATAAAAAAATCACACAGGTTTGTAAGAGTCACTATTTTAAGAATAATCTAATTAATGATTTGCCAAAAGGATATCTCGTTGTGACAAGCTGGCTTTAGTGGTGACGTCAGACCAGAAAGGAGTACACAGACAGACAGTAGTGGTGAGTGAAACTGAGACGTGGCGGCGCTCAGTGCGTTTATTGTAAAATAAAAGGTTTAAACCGAAAACAGGACACGGCACTTGATGCCAAAATAAACAGACAAACAAAACGAATAGACACTAACAAACAGGGTACGAACACTAAACACAAAACAAGTACAGTGCTGGTGCTTCCAGCACTCGTAGCAGTTGTTTAATATTATTATTATTATTATTATTATTATTATTATTACGTTTACCTCCTCACTCTCTCTCGTTCTTTCGCCCTGAACACACAACCCTGAGTGAGTGCTTTGTGCATCTATATATACTGTTGTGCCGGGATTCAATTACTAATTAATTATTCACTTGAATCCCAGCACGTGAACTAATTTGTGCAACCCCGTGCTCACATAATAATACCCTTTTAATTTGCACCTGAAGTGATTCAGTGTTTGCGCTAGGCCACGCCATTGCGCCAATGACCCCCTGAAACAAAAAACGACCAGCTGAAATTCTCTTAACGCGCCCATGTGTCCCCCTTCCCAGACCAGACGCAATACCAATACGGAGTAAATGAATGCATTTTGTATTACCATGACTGACGACGGGCTAATCTTTTTTACTTGTTTGTTTACACTTGCGTTTTCATAATTAAACTACCGTGTCATTATTCTCCAGTCCAGTAGAATGTGCTCACATCTTCCCTGGTTACAGTCAGTTTCACAGTAAAGCCTGGACGACAACATCAGGCTTGTTAACAAATATAACCTTGTATCCCTGTTACACCTGACCATTACTTCTGGAAGAATAAGTAATAACCTTCGGCAGTGGCTGTTGAAATGTAGGCTATTATACTTGTGCTTAAAAATACTGTGTGCAGTAGATTTGGGAAACGAAAACCGCATCATTGACTAAAATAAATAAATAAATAAAAGTAGCCTATGGTAACGTTATAAAATATGTGAAATTTGTCTTTTCTATGACCAAAAATGCTAAAATTCAGGGCCAAAATAATTCTGTATGTGTTAAACACCAACTGTCTTTTGGCCATTTCACCAGTAGGCCTATAACGGACATGATTAAATCAATTTATATATATTGTGGTAGAGTGACCGATGGCCAAGGCAACCCCCAGTACGAAATACGCAAAACACAGGAGATGCAGTGAAACACTGTAGTGTACGTTTATTATGTACAGTGCCAACATAAAAATAAACAAACAAAAACCTACTCCAACAAGGAGTGTTAACTAACAACCAGTCCCTGTCTAGGACAGGACAGGACTAGGCTGTTTCCCTGTATAGAAAACACTTGGTAAATGTTACCAACAGCACAACTGTTCCACACAGCAACAGTTGTTCTTGCGAACTTACATAAATCTTTTCAGAAACACCGTATCTCTCTCTCTCTCTCTCTCTCTCTCTCTCTCTCGGATTGTGGGATTGTGGGAGGAGCCAGGTGGTGAGTGGAGCGCGGGAGTTGTGATTCAGGAGAATCTAAGCTTTTGCAATTTATTTATATGTATTTATATTTTTGTGTTTTATGTAAAAAAAATTTGTCGGTTTAGCGTAATAGTGGTAGTATATTTGTGAGTCATTGTTGTTTGTTTAGCTGATCATAGATCAGCAGAAACGCCGATATGGCGTGTAGTTCGGGGGGAGGGGGGATGCTGACTCGCCGGCACGGCTGCCGCTGTGTGCCTGATGTCGGTGTGTCGGTGGAGGAATGCCTGGTGGCGGTAGGAGAGGTTGTGGGCTTCAATAAAATCTCTAGTCATTTTTTTAACTGATTTGGATTTGGTAGACAAGCTAGTGGAGGAGGGGTTTAGTGTGCAGGGGTCTTTTATTGAAGTTTCACCTTTAGTGACACCCGTAACCAAAGTAATACTGTCTAATGTCCCTCCCTTCTTAAAAAACGAGTTACTGGAAAGAGAGCTAGCAAGGTATGGAAAATTGATGTATCCCATTAAGACGATCCCTCTAGGATGTAAAACTCCCAGTGTTAAACATGTCTTGTCTTTTAGAAGACAAGCGTTTATTTTACAACACGATCCTAACTTAGTTATTGACCCTTACGAAAAATTACTATGGTTTTTCTATGTTAACCATAGAAATACCATAGTAACTATGTTTATATTATGGTACCATCGTGGTTTGCCTGTAGTTACTATGGTTAAAATACAGAAACCATGGTTACTGTACTAAATACCATAGTAACTATGTTTATATTATGGTACCATCATGGTTTGTGTGTAGTTACTATGGTTAAAATACAGAAACCATGGTTCTGAAAGCATGTGTTAACTATGGTTATGGAGTTTGTTCATCAGGGTTTTAAAACCCAAGGACAGCATGCTGATAGTGAAATGTTATATTTTTGTAACAATAATTTTTTTAACCTATTATAGGACAAAAGATTGGGAAACCAATAATGCACTGAAACAAGTATATTTCTGCATGTATAAAATGATTTATTAATAATTAATTCAGCTGACACCTTTATCCAATTTATAAGATTATTCAACCATTAAAATACATTACACAAAGTAGCAATCCATACATAACCAAACAAATCCACTCTACATTATAACAAAGTACAATTGGAAAAGATAATATCCTTATATAAAAATATGATTACTAAATAAAAAATAAAGACACAGCAAAATGAAAATGTGCTACAGGTACTAGTGGTGAAGATTTAAGCCCTGGACTCTCATTAAGTTGGGTAAGTTATCTAAATACCGAATTTCATGAGTTTGAGATTCTGGGGACCTACTGTCCTGCTGGTTTTGTTCCAGCCGAGCTCTCAATTACTTAATTGAACCCTTATTGGAACTAATATGCCTTGTCAGAGCTTTTTAATTATTTTAAACAGTTTGAGATTTGAAGTTAAATATAAAATTATATAAGGAACCTGAATTCGACTACTTTTCCAATGACATCATCATCCAGTCTGACCACCGCCCCAGCGCATGCGCAGTCAATTTGGCGCCTAAACCAACTGAACCCCAGCGTACTTTACTGACAAGAGAGAATGTTTGCTCTGTTTGATTTCTTTGAGGAAAAGTCTGTCGTCGTTGGCGACCTAAATTGTATTGATGCAAGCTGTGGAGTTTCGTTGGATGAGCTGTACCCTGATCAGTGGGATTTTAGCAGGGACATTATTGTAAAATGGCCAACGAAATCAAATAAGAAAGGCAAGGGCACCACGTCCAACAAGCTTTATCCAGCTCAGATTTTGGAAATATCAGGTAAGCCTAGAGCCACTCTTTTTGTGCATTGGATTAGGCTATATCAAGATATAAAATGCTTAAAATGTTTAGGCTGATATATTGTTCATTTGCCTAAGTTAGTCGATCCAGAGAATAGTATGCGCTCCAGTCCATGGACAATAAAAATAAACGTCAGTAAACAAACGGGGGACTTATGTGGTTGACTAGTATATGACTTACAGTACAACTTGCATAACTGTGTGGTTGTAGGATTACTGACAAATTATGTTCTGCTGTATACAGTTAAAGCAACTGTCGCCTATGGTGATTCTTTTTTTATTATTATTTATTTAAAATCGATTTAAAAATCGTAGCTCCGTTTGTGCAGGCTATTCCCACTTTTCAGTACTGTCGTCACGTAGCAGAACTCTGTAGCTATATATACCACATTAGAATACTATCCCCTCTGTCATATTTGCTAAGATTAAGGTTTCCCTGGTCTGCACTTAATTTAAGATCGCTTTTCGGGTGGTACTGTTTTGAACTGAAGGCGGTAAGAAGAGTTAAGTAAATATTTTCTACTTAAAATGTTTTAAAATATTATGTTTATTTTTGCACTTAAAATAGTGAGTTTTATATTATAATTATAATTGCTTCCATGTTTTTGTGAAACATTATCCTTAAGGGAATCCATTATTATTATGATTTTGTATACAGTACATTTAGTATTTTTACTTTAGATTTAGATTTTACGTATAAGCAACTAAACCCTGTGCTTGTGCCAAAATAGGATAGTTTTAGTATACTAATAATATGCTAAACTATACTAAAACTATCCTATTTTGGCACAAGTATACTGAAAGCATACTTTTTTTTGTAAGGGAACATCTTTCTCTAGCTAGTGTCCATAGCCCATTTATTATTGTGGCATTAATAATATTAAAAACCCTCAGAAAGTTTATGCAAGAGTTGTTGAATCTGATTAGTAATATTGACCATCACTAGAAGGTGAATAACTTTACATACAAGGTAGCAGTCTTTCGTGGTTTCAGTAGGACCTGTAGAAAAGAAAGTGGCTGTATTGTTTTAATGAGTTTGTTTGGATGTTTTGATAAGTGGGGGACAGCAATTGCAGAAGGGCTTTAACCTAATTCATTGATTCTTGTCAAGGGTAGGCTTAGATGTCTAACCCATTGTTTCTTGTTTAAGATAATGAGCAGCTCCTCAACCAAAAAAGAGACAGTTTAGTAGCTGGCAAAGATATCGAGTCGGAGTCAGGAATGCGGTCGAGGAATGAGGAAGAGGAAGATTGCACAATTCTCTTCTGAAGATGAGTCTGCTGATCAGCAGATTGTATCTAAGAAAAAAAAAAGGTAATAGGCCAATATGTCCTATACATTGCTGTAATTTCATTGGTGTGTCACATAAAATTGTACCTTGGATACTGCATGTTTCATAAATTCTACCACCTCATTGACTAATCCAAAACATGGACATTGGCATTACTATTTGGAATCCATATCATGTTATTTAACATGCTGTACTGTACTTTCCTTTCTCAGATAATACATTTACTGTTTTATAGGTTCAAAAAAGGTGGTACTTCTAGTACCAATCTTGTTTCAAGTTGCTGGCAAGGAGAAAGGAACAATTCCCAGTAAGCTAACATCAAATATTTGAATTACAGTTATACTTTACTGTCAAATGTTCAAGACATAACATATTGTTGTTTTATCTCCTTAGGACAGCAAATTGAATTATGATGACCAGTCTGCATCAAGAGATTATCAGGTATGCTGAATATAACTATTTTTTCAGACATGAGATATTATTATTTGTTTATTTAGCAGACGCCTTTATCCAAGGCGACTTACAGAGACTAGGGTGTGTGAACTATGCATCAGCTGCAGAGTCACTTACAATTATGTCTCACCCGAAACACAGAGCACAAGGAGGTTAAGTGACTTGCTCAGAGTCACACAATGAGTCAGTGGCTGAGGTGGAATTTGAACCGGGGACCTTGTGGTTACAAGTCCTTGCCTTTAACCACTGGACCACTGGATATCTTATTTTCTTAAAATTTATAACACTTATCACATGGGCCCTCTATGTTTAGTTGGCTCGAGATTGTTATTAAGAAATTAAAAACTGAACTTGTAAATTCTAATACTTGATTGGATTAAATTCATTCTTTAGGCTGACAAAGAGCAGTTCTGTTCTAAGTGCACTGCACTTAAAAAATAAAATTGAGGAACTCGAGGAAGACAAGAAATAATTGTCTAATCAGATAGGTGCCATGAATGGTAAGCTTCTCCATTTTATTTTGAGTAAAGTGTATCCTTGTGGTTTGCTGCTAGAGCACCGAGACATATTCTGAGCTACCAGTATTCAAGGGAGTTGTAGTAATTGATTATGTAGTGAAAAACCATGCAACAGTTTTGTCAAATTATAACAGATCACAAGTATTAAAAAATGTTGTCATTCAGGAGATGGCTGATGACAATGCTTTACCCTCTGCTGTTTGTATTATAGATTTGCAAAGCCTAGGAGAGTTGAGGCATTCCCTGAGTGGACAGCTTTGTCCACAAAACTTGACATCGCCAAGGCGTCCTATCCCATCTGCAACAGCTTCCCCTTCAGCCTCGTCTTTTGAATCAAGCTCATTAGATTCTGACAGTTCTAATGAAACCGTGAGTGATCATATATTGTAATAACTGGTAACGGATTAATATACTTAGATATTTTGTCACTAGCTCATTGTAATTTTCAAATATTGTTATTATATAAACCTTCTTGCGAATACTACATTTGTTCACAATATTAATTTGTTCACAATATTAATAAGAAGAGGCCCTTTTTGGGGCAAGGAGGAAATGTCTCTAATGCTCTTGGATTATTACACTTACATTATTACATTTACTTTCTTGAATTACAGGTGTTGATTGGTGAGGGTGTCAAGGTCAACCATACTCTGTTGCGGAGGTGCAACCACAGTTAACCAACAAAGCTGGTCTGTGATCTTCTGCCGTTGTTTTTAGCCACGATGAGTTGGCCACTCACTCCTTAACTGGCCAAAGAGCCAGTTCAAAGGAAGTGGTAAAGCCACCCCTCAACACCAAGAAGGTCAATGCTATTTTTGGTAGGTACATGTGTCACATTATTTATTAGGTTTTGGGTGCCTCATTGTGTGACTTGCCATTTAATTCTATGAGTCAAGATAACATTTGCTTGTGTGATGCATTAGTAATATTGTGTGGATCATTTATTAAATGCAATAAAGGCTACCACCAATGTTAACACAGCAGTCATATGGGGTTCATATTCTCATCAGTCAGCTCCTTTTCGGAGCACTTGTTTTCTGGAAAGTATCAACCACTTAAAAAATAGTCCATTTTTAATGATATGCAGTGTCCTGTTATTCATGCAATTTATAAATGAATGGTTCCTATCTCTGGACAACATGATTCTGATGCATGGTAAAAAACAATCTAAATGTACATTTCTGTTATTTTATAGCTTATACCCTGAGCAAATTTCCAACTGTGCCACTGAAGGAGCTGAAGGGAGCAGCACGTAATAAGCTAAACAATCAAAGTAAGCTCTACAAGAAACCTTTAACAGGGTGAACCGACACATTGTATTTGTGTGATTGTCACAGGGCCTTAGGTCAACTAGGGCTCCTTAGACCAGGGGTAGTCCATTACCAGACCTTCCAATGCATTCCAGCGTAGGTCTGCTTAATTATGTCATTTAATGAATTATCAACTGATCAAACAATTAAACAAATTGAGCCCTAATATTGCAATGGATTACAAAGTCCGGTAATTGACTACCCCTGCCTTGGACAATAATCATAAGAATAATCATAAGAACACTCCAACATGTGGAATTCAACTTCTTTGGAAAAATAAATCATTTATTAGTAACTTGCAAAACACAAGTCATCAAACATAACAATTATATAAAACAAATGATAATTTTTACTAATTTGCTTTTCCCTTTTTTTTTAATTGGTAATCTACTTATGCTGCTTACATGGATTCTTCAAACAGGCAAGTATTTTATTTTACTGTCTCTTATTTGTTGCAGTGCTCTCCTTCATTGGTGATAGGCATGTAAAGGCCATGTGATGTTTACCATCACAATGATTTTTATAAAGGAATTAACTTTAGGAAAATGGTTTATTACCTGGTAGAAGAAGATACCTGAGTTTTTAATTTTATTTACATAATGTTTTTCCAAGATGTGGCAATTCTTTTTAAAAGTGTCTTATTATTGTGTTTCTCTTCCAGCACTGAAGTAACAAGTGAGGTTGCATAAAAAGAACAACTACACATTTTGTCTTGGCTCATATCAAGTGCCACATTTCTCAATGGTTGTTTAAGTTAGATGTTTGACAAATGTGCTTTATATTCAGAGAATTTCAAATTGTTTTAGCTCATTTCTCAATGGTTGTTTAAAGGGGAACTTAAGTTGTTTTTTCTGTGTGTTACATGTTCCCATATGTTGCTACAACTGTTTAAATAAGGTGTGTGTATTGCTAGTTTTTTTTTTTTTTTTTTACATACTGTCCACTTTTTTACACTATTTAAGTCTACAGTGCTCTGCTTCCAAAATAGCTTCACCCTTCAGAAGAACTTCAGAAATGTTCTTCTGAAGGGTACATATCAACCGTCTTGGAAAAAGAGCACTGTGGACTGCAATTTAATAGTGTAAAAAGTGGCCTGAATGTCAAAAATAATAATAATAAAAGCAATACACACACCTTATTAAACAGTTCTAACAACATATGGGAACATATAACACACAAAAACAACAAGTTCCCTAAGATAGATGTTTGACAAATGTTCCTTATATTAAGAGATTTTATAATTGTCTTAGCTCGTATCAAGGGCTGCATTTCTCAATGGTTGTTTAAGTTAGAAGTTTGACAAATGTCCTATAAGTCAACTTATAGTAAGAAAATTTCTTGATTTGTGTAATAAATTTTCTTATGAAAAATTCTTGCTTTGATCTTCTTTTTGTAGCTTGTAACAAATCTGCTGTAGGTAGTGTTCCGTGGTTTCTACTGTACATTGTAGTATGTACTGCGGTTATACCATGGTTTGCACCGTCATCACTGTAGTATGTACCACGGTATAACCATAGTACATACTACAGAGCAAACCATGGTATAACCATAGTACATACTACAGAGCAAACCATGGTATAACCATAGTACATACTACAGAGCAAACCACGGTATAACCATAGTACATACTACAGAGCAAACCATGGTATAACCATAGTACATACTTCAGTGCAAACCATGGTATAACCATAGTACATACTACAGAGCAAACCATGGTATAACCATAGTACATACTACAGTGCAAACCATGGTATAACCATAGTACATACTACAGTGCAAACCATGGTATAACCATAGTATATACAACAGTGCAAATTACCTTAATAATTACTATAGTAAAACCACAGTTTCCGCCAAAAAACCATAAACCATAAACTATGGTTTTGTACTATAGTAAAACCATGGTATATTTTCGTAAGGGGAAGTAGCATGGAACTTTAATGTCGGGACGAATTGTGTTGCTTTTGCTAGTTCTGATACGATGAGGTGTTTTAAATGTGGAGCTCAGGGACATCAAAGGAAAGAGTGTCCGAGAAACAGGGATCGGGCTGAAGCAGAACAGGATAAGGGAGCTCCTGGCGGGGAGGAGGCTAGGGGCGATCGGGGAGAGCGGGAGGACGAGCAGCCCCCGGAGCCAGCAAAGCCAGAGTCGGCGGAACCAGCAGAGCCCGAGGCAGCGGTGCCTGAAGCCGCGGTGCCTGAAGCAGTGTTGACACCGCAGCATAAGAGACACAGCCAAGCGCAGACAGTCTCAGGGCAAGAGACTGGACAAATCCAAGATGAGTTTGAAATGGTGGCGAAAAAAAAGAAAAAGAAAAACAAACAGTCTGAAGAAGGAGAGCCCAAGCGAGACCCTGGGTTAGTGTTTGTGGGCAGCGGGAGAAGACTCAGTCCCCCGGCGTGAAAGTTGCGGAGAGCGGAGGCGATCCCCAACCGATGCCTGAAGAGGAACTGACGTCTTCCCCGGAGGCTGTGCCACCTTGCCCTTAGGAAGAAGGCACAAGCACAGAACTGCCCCAGTCTGACTATGAGACAGGTAGCAAGACAGGGGGCACCGAGGCTGAGGCTGAAGCTGTGGCTGTGGAGAGCGGCGAGGCCGCTGAAAAAGATGGGGCAGACGGCGAGGAAGACGAGGCCATGTACGAGTCTGATGACGGGGGGCTCTCTGATTCCTCGTTAATCTCGGATGTCCCTGACAGCCAACCCGTCAGGAGAAAACTCTGTACACTGCAGTACATTTGCAACTTCCTTGACAGTACCAAAGGTAAGAGGGGAGTGGACATTAAAAGTTTTTTCCCGATTTAAAATTGTTTTTACATTCTGCGCATGTAGTCTCCAGGAAGTCCACACTTGAGGAGCTAGATCAGCAGAAGAGATACCGTTTAAAAAAACTAGGACAGACGGTAAAGAAAATGTTACGTTCAAAAACATTATTTTAAAATGGATTTTTGTAATACGACTTTTTTATTGTTATTTTTTAGTGTTTGTTTTAACTTGATGGTCTTAAATATTCTAACCGCCATGGAAAAGTCTATTTTTATTTCCTTTAATGTTAATGGCTGTAGACAGTCTTTTAAAAGAGCACAGTTATTTGATTTTTTAAAGCAGAAAAGGGCTGGGGTTGTGTTGCTGCAGGAGACGCACACTGAGCAGGAGAATGAGGCGGTCTGGCGGTCAGAGTGGGGAGGTCAGTGTGGGTTCAGTCACGGCTCCAGCACCAGCGCGGGAGTAGCGGTGCTTTTTAAATCAGACCTGGCTGTCAGTGTAAAGCAAGTAGAAGAGATTGAGAAAGGGCGGCTTTTAAAAGTACAAACACAAATGGCTGGTTTTAACTTTACTTTTATAAATATTTATGCACCAAATACAGGAAGAGAACTGTATTGTTTAATAAGTTGAATCAGACCATTTTAAAATGCAATAATAATGACGTATTAGTGGTTGCGGGTGATTTTTATTGCACTGTAGATTTTACAAAGGATAGGAATACTGAGGAGCCACATCCTCAATCCTCCAAAGACCTGACTGCAGTTTTACAGTCCAGTGACCTGGTTGACGTATGGAGATGTTTGCACCCTCATGCTCGACAGTACACCTGGTCCCAGTCTCGTAATAATTACACATCTAGAGCACAACTGGACCAGCTTTATTCATTCCATTGTCACCTCAATTTTTTTGTAGGGGCAAGTATCATTCCTAATAGTCTGTCAGACCACCACTGCCTGTTAGTTACTGTACTTATTCCAACCGAAGCACACAAATCTTCTTATTGGCATTTTAACATTCAATTATTAAAAGACTGTAAATTTGGAAAATCTGGCAAAAACAAAAGAACAATTATCAAGATTTAAGGCAGTGGTGGGACATTGGGGAAAAAACAAATTAAAATTTTTTGTCAGCAGTACATCCTGGAGGCAACCAGGTCACTGGACAAAGCAGTCAGGGGGTAGAGAGAGACATTCTAAATTTAGAAAATAACGAAGATTACTCCAATGAGCAAACATTCCAAAAAATAAAAGAAAAAAGAAATGTGCTGGGCAGCTTGCTGGAGGAGAAGGTGAAGGGGGCGTTAGTGCGTTCTCGCTTCGTGGAGCTGAGGGACATGGATGCACCCACTTCCTTCTTCTTTGGCTTGGAGAAAAAGAGAGCATGCAGCCAGCAGCTGAGGTGTGTGCGAACGCCCTGCGGCAGAGAACTATACAGCAGAGAGGAGATCAGTGAGGCAGCTGTGCAGTTCTACAAGCAGCTATTCACTAAAGAACAATGTGATCCTGATGATACAGAGACCCTGTTCCAGGATCTACCCAGCCTGAGTGAGGAGGAGCAGAGAGGACTGGATACAGAGCTGACCTTCGAGGAACTGACCACTGCAGTGACACAGCTCTCCAGTGGGAAGGCGCCTGGGATAGATGGCCTCCCTGCTGAGTTTTTCAAACATTTCTGGGCAGTGATCGGGGAGGACTTCTTCCAGGTGCTGAAAGAGAGTCTGGAGAGAAAAGAAATGCCTCTCAGCTGCCGCAGGGCAGTGATCACACTGCTGCCCAAGAAAGGAGACCTCTGCCTTTTAAAGAACTGGAGACCTGTTTCGCTTTTATGTGCAGATTTGAAAATAATTTCTAGATGTCTCGCAAATAGACTTAAAAAGTGTTTAAGTACAGTAATACATAAAGATCAAAACTATTGTATCCCAGGAAGATCTATTTTTGATAACCTGTTTTTAATTAGAGATTTTTTAACTTTGAGTGAAACATGTCATTTTAATGTGGGATTGGTCTCCCTTGATCAAGAGAAGGCTTTCGATAGGGTCGACCACACCTACCTTGTGAAAGTCCTGAGAGCCTTCGGGTTTGGCCCTGTTTTTATTTCCTACATTGAGCTTTTATACGCTAATGTTTTTAGTGTTTTAAAGATTAATAATGGGTTGAGCAAACCTTTCTCAGTGAGCAGGGGCATTAGACAGGGCTGCTCTCTGTCTGGCATGCTGTATTCATTGACTATAGAGCCACTGTTGCATTTTCTGAGGGGCAGGTTGTCTGGCTGGGCAGTGCCTGCCTCACCCGTCCCTGTCTCTGTGAAAGTATCAGCCTACGCTGATGATGTGAACGTGTTTGTGTGCAGTGATGGGGACGTCCACGCCCTGAAGGAGAGCTTGGCAGTATTTCAGAGAGCATCGTCAGCACGGATAAACTGGGCAAAATGCAACACCTTCCTGTCAGGCAGTTGGCAGGAGGGGGGGCCCCCACACTGCCTCAGGCTCTGCAATGGGACAGGACTGGGATTAAGGTGCTGGGGGTGTCTTTGGGTCAGAGCTGTTCATGCAGAAGAACTGGGAGGACCTGGTGGATAAGGTGAGGGGGCGGCTACACAGCTGGCAGGGGCTGCTGGCTCAGCTGTCACTCAAGGGGAGGGTCCTGGTCATCAATAATTTGGTGGCCTCAATGCTATGGCACAAGCTGACGTGTCTGGACCCCCCAAGGGGAATGGTAGAGGAGATTCAGAGGATATTGCTGGATTTCTTCTGGAGCGGGAGACACTGGCTGAGGCCGGCAGTTCTGTAACTCCCCACTGATGAAGGGGGGCAAGGCCTGGTCAGCATTGCCAGCAGGGTGGCAGCCTTCAGACTGCAGGCAGTGAAAAGGCTCCTGTATGCTGAGGAAGGTGCTCACTGGAGAGAGATAGACAGTAAGAGTGGAGAGGGAGAAGGGAGAAGGGGTCACTAGAGGAGCCCCTCTTCTTTAATCCGGTTTTTCCCATTCAGTTTTTTCAGTCGGAGGTGCTGTGTGCCAGTTTTGTTAAGGCCGGTATAACCCGACTGGCCCACCTGATTGAGTCAGGCCACCCCTCTTGGATCTCAGCGGCTCAGCTGGCCGGACGGCTGGGCTGGCGCTCGGAGAGGCTGGCTGAGAAAATGATTAATGAGCTGAAGAACTCTCTCCCCGAAACTCAAGGAGGCTTTGGGGAGGGGCTAGCTGGGGGTCAGATCAGGGAGGGGACCCCTTTTTCCCTGTAGTTTTTTATCCCCAGGTTTAGGTGAGGAAGAGGGCGGAGAAGGAGTGAGGATAGGGAAAGTGGAGAGAGTAAAAAATATAGCTCTCCACACAGCAGAGAGGAAAAAACTATATGAGCTGCATGTTAAAACAGTCCAGGCCAAGCAGCTAAAAGGGCTTGTAGACACAAAGTGGAGAAGCCATTTACAGGTAGTAGAAGAAAGAGAGCCAGTGTGGAGGGTCTTGTACAAACTGCCCTTAACTAAAAGAGTAGGGGACCTGCAGTGGAGGATTTTGCATTGTGCCGTGTCTACGGGACGGTTCCTCCGCAGAGTGGACCCCACTACCAGTGCAGAGTGCTGTTTCTGTGGGGAGGAGGAGACAGTGTTCCACACCTTCAGTGATTGTGTCAGGCTGGGGTCGTTCTTTCATCTCTTGCAGGGGCTCCTACAAGCTTTTGGGGTGATTTTTAGCAAGGAGATTTTTATTTTTGGGTTCCCCTATAGTTTTAAATCAAGGAATCGGAGTGTTTTAATTAACTTTACTTTAGGGCAGGCAAAATTGGCCATTTTAAAATCCAGGAAAAATAAGATTTTAGAGGCACGACTAACAGATGTTGTCCGATTGTTTCGTATTTTAGCAATCAGCCGGGTAATGGTGGATTTGAATTATTTTAAAATGGTCAGTAACCTGGAGGGCTTTCAGGAGAGGTGTGTGTGGGAGACGCCTTGTGCTCATTGAGTGAGGAGGGTGAGCTGCTGTTTAACTTCTAGTTTTAATTTATATTTTGTTTTATTGTTTTTACAGTGTTTATTACTTTACTATTAATCTGTTTTTTGTGTTTTATTTATATTTTATGATCGTTTTATTTGGTTAAAATCTGTTTTTAAAGGAGAACATGATGTTGTTTTTTTAGGATTTTATGCTGATGCGCTGGGGAGGTTTCGGCCGTTCCCCGGAGTCAGCAAGTATCTTAATCGTGTTTTACCTTTATTGTTGTTATTGAATGGATTTTAATTGCAATGATTTAATAAAGGATCTTAAAAGTCAAAGTCTCTCTCTCTCTCTCTCTCTCTCTCTCTCTCTCTCTCTCTCTCTCTCTCTCTCTCTCTCTCTCTCTCTCTCTCTCTGCTCCCTGGTAGTCTTCCCCTTGCACTGGATTCGAGGCTGGCTTTATACAGCCAGGACCCCGCCCTAACAAGATACAGCTGCGTCCCGTTACACAATTACCTCCGGCCATTTTGACTATGGCCTTCTGGGAAGGTAGTCTTTTAGTCGGCAGCCATTTTATCCCACTACACAACTACACACAGTACCCAGTATACATACAGCGATTTATTGTGGAAACAGGATTGTTTTCATTCTGTTACTTATGTATGCATTGTTACATACTTTACCATACATTCCCCAAACCCCTCTGTCACACATTCCCCACCCCCCCCAGCTCAAACCTATGGTTTGCAGCGGCTTTTGCCGAGAGGCAGTGGGCTCTTGACAACCGATCAGCATTGCCATTCTCTTTACCCTTCCTGTGCTCTATTTTGAATTTATAAGGCTGTAAAGACAAAAACCACCAAGTTACTCTTGCATTCTTTTCTTTATTCACCTTCATCCACTGTAAGGGTGCATGGTCTGTTACCAAAGTAAATTCTCTGCCCAACAAGTAATACCTGAGCGCTTCTACAGCCCATTTTATGGCAAGACACTCTCTCGACCGTAGCATATCTTTATTCCCTAGGTAGCAACTTTTTACTCAGATACACTACTGGGTGCTCTTCCCCTTCAATCACTTGCGACAGTACTGCCCCCAAGCCAATTTCTGACGCATGTGTTTGCAGGATAAACCGCTTTTTAAAATCGGGTACAATTAGAACTGGGTCAGTACATAAAGCATTCCTCAAAGTGTTAAATGCCTGATCTTCTAAGTCCCCCCATTTACAATATTCGGTGCCCTTGCCCTGGTTAGTTCTGTCAGAGGTGCTGCAATGGAGGCGAACTCAGGAATAAACTGCCTGTAATACCCCACTATACCCAAAAATGCTATGACTTGTTTCTTTGACACCGGTTTAGGCCAACTTTTGATGGCCTCGACTTTCCTGACCTGTGGTTTGACTACACCATTGCCCACCACATACCCCAAGTATTTGGCTTCTGTAAGCCCGATGTGACACTTGGCAGGATTGGCTGTCAACCCCGCCTCTCTAAGGGTTTCCAATACCGCCTCTACCTTACTCAAGAGTGACTCCCAGTCCCCACTAAAAATGACAATGTCATCTAAATAGGCGGAAGCATAGGAAAGATGCAACCTTAACACCCGATCCATTAACCTCTGAAATGAGGCGGGTGCTCCGTGTAACCCAAATGGCATTACAGTGTACTGGAAGAGACCATAGGGTGTTATAAATGCAGTTTTTTCTTTTGCTGATTGCGTTAGGGGAATCTGCCAGTACCCAGAGGTTAAGTCCAACGTGGACAGATATTTAGCCTTACCCAGCCTCTCAATAAGCTCGTCTACTCGGGGCATAGGGTAAGCGTCAAATTTTGAAACATTGTTTAATTTCCTAAAATCATTGCAGAAGCGCCACCTACCGTCGGGCTTAGGCACCGGTCCACTCGCTATTAGATTCCTCTATTACCCCTAACTCCAACATCCTCTCCATTTCTTCCTTGACCGCTGCTCTGTTAGACTCCGATAAGGACTGGACCGTACTTTTACCCCCGGGGCTGTCACCACGTCATGCTAAATCCATTCAGTTTTCCCTGGCAATGTATTAAACACAGCCTTATTTCTAGTTATCATGTCCTCTGCTTCCTTCTGCTGCTGTTCTGTTAATTCAAGCCCCATATTTATCTTTACATCTAAGACATTTACAACAGCTGCCAACAAAGTAGTCTCCCTTTCTTTCCAGGGCTTCAACAGGTTGACATGATAAACCTGTTCTTGCCTTCTATGGTCCGGTTGCCGGATTTTATAATTTACCGGTCCGACCGCCTCAATCACTTCATAGAGGCCCTGCCACTGTGCGAACAACTTACATTCGGGGGTGAGCACAAGAAGCATTACCCTATCCCCAGGAGAAAACGTCCTAACCTGAGTCATTTTATTATAATTTGCCTTCTGTTTAGTCTGAGCTCTTTCCATGTGGTCTCTTACAATAGGGGTGACAGCCTTAATTTGGTCTCTCATTGTTAACACATGTTCAATTATATTCTTATCCGAGTCTAATTTTCCCACATCTCCTTGGCAATGTCAAGGATACCCCTGGGTTGTCTACTGTACAAAAGTTCAAATGGTGAGAACCCTGTGGATGCTTGAGGTACCTCTCTGACGGCAAACAGTAAATATGGCAGTAACATGTCCCAGTTTTTCCTGTCCCTATCTGCTACCTTTCCTAGCATGCGTTTTAGGGTGTGGTTAAAAGGCTCAACTAGACTGTCTGTTTGTGGGTGATACACTGAGGTGCGAATGGGATTTATCCTCAATAGCGCACACAACTCTTTCAATAATTTGGAGACAAAAGGGGTCCCTTGGTCTGTTATAATTTCTTTAGGTATCCCCACCTGAGTAAATTTCTGAACTATCTCCTTTGCTATATTTTTAGAAGCCATATTTCTTAAAGGTACAGCTTCAGGATACCTCGTAGCGTAGTCCAAGACCTCTAAAATATACTCATGGCCCCGAACCGACTTCGGTAACGGGCCAACCAAATCCATAGCTATACGCTGAAATCGAACTTCTATGATCGGTAAGGGGATTAATGGGGCTCTAAATTTAGTTTTAGGTCTGTGTAATTGACACTCTGGACAGGAAGCACAAAAACGCTGTATTTCTTTGTACAGACCTAACCAAAAGAACCTTTTCAGCACCCGTTGTATTGTTTTGTCTTTGCCGAGATGTCCACCAAACAGATGACTGCGTGCAAGCCTCATAACAGTAAGCCTATGACTCTGAGGAACCAACAACTGTTCCACTTCAACCCTATCAATTTTAGTCAACTGATACAAGAGGTCATTTTTTACAATATAAAAATTGCTCTCCCCCTTCTGTCTCCCTTCGACTGCTATCCCATTGATTTCTACCATTCTTTCCCTTACATTAGCTAAAGTAGGGTCATTAAATTGATCCCTTGCAAACTGTGAACCTGGTAACGTCCACTGATCTAATAGGGCTTGTCCGGACTCTTCACCCTTACCGAGTGTCTGTTCCCCAGTTTCCTGCACGATATCCTCTTCACTGCACTGTACACCAACCCCTTTCCCATTTCTTTTATTTTGTTCCCCCACTAAAACTTTAGTTTGACCTATGGGGCATCCTCTATTTTTATCAGCTCTACGTTCTCTGCAAGATTTTGTTCTTTTAAAAGTAGATACAAACAACCCCAGATCGTTAAATGGGAACACCTCTCCTAAGCTCTCCGAGGAGTCAATTTCACTCCTGGGTACAATTTGGTTAGGTTTATCCAATTCCCCTGCCGGTTTGAACAGATGGTCAAAATCTGGCAAATCCCTTCCCAGTATCACGGCATGCGGCATGTGCGGAACCACTCCCACTTTTAGCATGTGTGCTTTCCCCTGTATCTCAATCTGCACTATGGCTGTGGAATAATATTTCACATCACCATGTATGCACGTGATACCAGTTTTGAGCTTGTGGTTCAAATTGTTCTAGTTCACATACAACGGGGAAACCAAAGTTGTAGCACTTCCCGAATCAGCGAGAGATAGTACCACCTTCCCATTTACTTTTACTTTGTTCATGTATGCAAGACTCCCTACAGCCACGCTTACCATACTGCTTATTGCGCAATAATCATTTTCTCCCAGGTCACATTGCATTGGTTCTGCTTCCTTGGGACACTCTGTAGCAATATGTCCATATCTATAACATTTATAACATGGATAATTTTTATACCTTTCATCAGGTTTCTCAGAAACAACCCCCCTTTCCTCCAGTCCCTTCATGGCGCTAGACCGCTCTTCAGGGCCCCCTTTATAACCAGAGTCTCGCTTACCAACTTTTCGGGTGTCAGAGTCCTTTCCGAATGGGGGTCGCCCGTGGCTCCCAGTTGGCGGGGGAACAGATGGTCACAACAGATCCTCGGCGGCCAGTTGCCTCTCAACGAGGGCAACAAAGTCATCCAGTATTTGTGGGTCGCCTTGCCCCACGTATTTTTTCAAAGGAGAGGGTAGGGCACGCAAATACCAGTGACCAGCAGCTCTACCACCCTTGTTGCTGTGTTGATCTCAGGCTGTAGCCAGCGCTGGCCAGGTGAATAAGGTCGAACATTTGCGACCGTGGTGCTTGCTTTTCATTGTACATCCAGGCATTGCACCTCTGAGCCCTCACCGCAGAGGTTACTCCTGCCCTTGCCAGAATTTCAGCCTTCAGTTGATCATAATCCTCGGCAGCGTCGGACTCAAGATCGTAATAGGCTTTCTGAGCATCTCCAATAAGGAATGGTGCAACTGTACCTGCCCACTGCGGTTTTGGCCATGACTCTCGGGTAGCCACCCTCTCAAAGGCCAGCAAGTAGGCCTCAACGTCATCTCCAGGCGTCATCTTCTGTAGTACATGGCTGGGTCTCATCGGGTTACTCACGAGTCTGATTGCTTCTGCCATAGTGAGACGCTGGTCCAGTGCTTGTCGTTCACTCTGACCCTTTAGCAGGTGAGCCAGCAGCTGCTGTGTGACTTCTTGCTGGGCTGCGAATTGCTGTTGGTGTTGCTGTTGGAGTGCTTGGGTTGCCTCCTGTTGGGCCACAGCCTGTACCACCAGCTGTTGCTGTAAAGCCACTGTGGCTTTTACCAGATCCTCCAAACTCATTGTGTTTTTTTTTGTTTGTTTTTTAACTGCAATACTCCTCCCAAAATAAAGAGGGCGCAATCCCACTGCTGCCACCATATATGGTAGAGTGACCAATGGCCAAGGCAACCCCCAGTAGGAAATACGCAAAACACAGGAGATGCAGTGAAACACCGTAGCGTACGTTTATTATGTACAGAAAACACTTGGTAAATGTTACCAACAGCACAACTGTTCCACACAGCAACAGTTGTTTTTGCGTACTTACAAAAATCTTTTCAGAAACACTGTATCTCTCTCTCTCTCTCTCTCTCTCTCTCTCTCTCTCTCTCTCTCTCTCTCAACCTCCTCCCTGGTAGTCTCCCCCTTGTACTGGATTTGAGGCCGCCCTAACAAGATACAGCTGCGTCCTGTTGCACAATTACCTCCGGCCATTTTGACTATGGCCTTCTGGGAAACGTAGTCTTTTAGTCGGCAACCATTTTACCCCACCACACTTGCTTGTTCAACCGCCAGACCCACAGTTTATGCAGCATATTCAAATCAATACAATATAGCCGACAATTTAGTCTGGGCTTTGTAATAAAATCAAAGTCATTGTGAAATAACGTATTATAATCCTGTTGAGTGCTTGAAACACTGATGAAAGTCATTCTATACATCATATATTATTATTATTTACACTACATTTCTCAGGCAGAACGACTGTGCCACCCTGAGTGTGACAGGGCAAAATTTTTTTTTAAAATGTGCATATTCTAGTCTCTCTGCACAGATCAGTGACCATCGGGACTGATACTAAATGAAAGCCAGAGACAATTGCATTTTACAACGCAACGAAGTACGGTGTGGATATACTGGATCAAATGGCACAGCTGTATTCTGTCAAAGGTGATACTCACAGGTGGTCTGTGGCTGTTTTTAATAATGTTTTGGACCTGGCAGCCATCAACGCTTTGGTTTTGTACAAGAAGTGCATCGGCAACACAATCACTTGGAGGGACTTCATTTTGCAGCTAGCCCTGGAGCTACTGCAGAAACATTTTGATAAGAGACACGAAATCCGGATGGTAAATGCCCCTCAACCTTCAGCCAGCGTTGCACCCACTGGCACATGGAATAAAAGACAATGCCAGGTTGCTAAATGCAATAAAAACAGAACTTTTGATGTCTGCGCCCATTGTGAAAAGTCAGTCTGTAGCAAATGCACTGGTACAGTTGAAAAGCGTGTTTTCTGCGTAGATTGTACTTAGAAAGCTGTAACAGAACTCTGAACATCCAGACAGAGCCTTTGAACTGTTTCACTCAAAGCGCTTTCATGTTGTATAAGTTATGTTATATTTTTGTTTTATGCTATTTTTATAACTAGTTATTTATGTTTTATGCAGAAGTTTATTGCGTTTATTTTATTACAGTTTTTCATGTTTATGTACATGTGCTCTTTTTGAAAAAGATAAGAAAAAGTTGCATTTTCAATGTAAATACAGTGTTTCTGCTCTGAAAATGTTAGGTATGATGTTCATAAATACAAATATTAAGATTGTTTGTTTTTCATATCGAAGCCATTTTAAAATGGCGCTGCACATTTTGCAGGTGCGGCGGTTGTATGTAGTCCGAAATCTCTGTGGTTCTAGTGTTAATGGGTGGAAATGTATGCAAATTACATCACAAAATACTGCGAGGGAGGTATTTGATAAGCAAACAATATTCACCTAAGGGTGCTAGCTTTACTAGGTGCCTCAGAGTGTGTTAAAAGTACCGCTTATTGAAACCAGGCGGTATCACAGAACATGCAGAAGAGCTGCACAGGAGAGTGAGAAGAGGAGTCAGGCAGAGAGAGTTTCAGACCAGGCAAATGTTACTAGGGCTGTGTGAGGAGGAGGTAATAACTAGATACAGACTGAGCACAGATTATACTCGCCTTATATGTAGGGCCCCGCAAAATTCAGAAATCACGAATTTCACAGAAATTGTGTATTTGACTGCCTACTGTGAAAAATATGCATTTTATTTTCATTTAGACTACTCTTCACCTCCCCTGTTCATGTCATACTTTTATCAAGTAGAAGCAGTGTGGGGGCTCCCGAGTGGCGCATCCAGTAAAGGCAGGATGCACCCTATAGTTTGGAGATCACCGGTTCGAATCCAAGCTATGCCACTCCCGACTGTGGACGGCAGTTCCCAGGGGGTGACGCACAATTGTCCAAGTGCTGCCCAGGAGAGGTAGGGGTTAGGTCAGCTGGGGAGTCCTTGGCTCACCGCGCATCAGCAACCCCTGTGGCTGGCCGGGCACCTGCAGGCCTGCCTGTCCGGAATTTCAGAACTTCGTGGTCCTCTGACGTTGTAAGTTCTAGATATGGCTGCACAGCGGGAGAAAATTGAAAATGAATAAAAATTGTTGTTAAAAAAAAGAGTAGAAACAGCACTACAGTAGCTGTACATGGTCCAGAATCAATGCTGTGCATTTGGTTACTACAGCAGCGGGCTGAAACAAATACCAGCTTCATGATTGGTGAACTCCTCATACTGTACAATGACATAACATGCGAGTCAGAGGCAGGAAGTTTAAAATGGTTGTTTAGATATTGTTGGTGTATTAGTTTGTAGTGTAGGATTAACATAAAAAATAAAGACAGCTGACAAAAAAAAAGCTAAATTAATTTCAACAGAAGATCACATTCAGAGCTATGAAAAGGGGACGTTGCATGCAGATGGTGGGATTCTATTTTGCTGAACTTGTAATGTGTCTTTGGATCAAAAAAGGTACTATTGACAAGCTTCTTGACAGCACAGTACACAAAAACAAGAAAATCAAACTTGAAGTTCAGGCTAAACGATTACCGAACAAGCAGATCACAATCACAGGATTGTTTAAATAGAGCACAGAAAGTGGAGAAACATGTAATGTCAGCACATTTTAATTATTGGAAGCCTTAGTGCAGCAAACATACCGATACAACGGCTGGTCAATTAAATATTACAAAGTTTTTTAATTAAAAAAATACCGAATTGTTGAGCCGTGCCTAACAGTGACACACTCAGACAAGAGTATCTCCCTAAAGTGTATGCAGCACGTGAGGAATATTTAAATGGCAGAATGGATGATTCTGAGTTTGTTTACGTTGTATGCGACGAGGCCACTGATGATCAAGGAAACTGTGTTTTGTACATTATTTTCATCCCACAGAACTTTACAACTGCTAATTAAGAAGAACTTACTGACTGATTGTGACAGAAAGACAATGATTCTTGGTGGTAAATCTCCCTCCCAACCTGTGAGGGCGCTAAGTATCGGGAACAGAGTACCCTGGACTGCTTGGCCTGACACTTCTTTCCTAGGGTTAAAAGGAAGTCGTCATTTAGAAAAGGGGCGGAGCTTCAGTATATTAACTCATTGATCCAGAAGGGAAATAATGTGGCAGCTGCAAATTGAAGGAACGGCTGCAATCGTTTACCAAGGGGTCATGAGTGACGGTATAAGTAGGGGACGAAGCACCGTAATCTATTCCTTCTTTTTTGTTAATGAAAAAGAACTCGGAAGGACCTGTGTTTTGTTTATCCGTATCGTGAGTTTTTGTTTGTTTTGTCTAACTGTTATTTGTTATTATTAGACAGCTAACACGTTCCAGAGCTGTCGCCAGAGGCCAGCACAAACCCGGAACAGCACTGCACTTGTATCACAAATAACTGTATTGTCACCACGAGTACTAATTCACACACTAACTGACTTCTGTATGTGTTTTGTGTTTCGTGTTGATATACAATAAACTGGTCTATTATTTTGGGACAAACCCGGGGATTACAATGTAAGTAATACACACCGCTCTATTACTTACCATCATTATTGTTTACTGTTTGTTTTGCCGTCAGGCACAAGACATACAAACCCATTAAACTACTGTGCACCTGGATTAAAATTGTCTGTCTGTTCATTGATCACTTGCACCTGCACACTGTTAACCGCTTTGCCACACTGATACAGGAACTTAGCACTGCCGGTTTGCTGGTTGTTATGCTACCGTATAAACCAACTCACTATCTACACTATCGACACAAGATGTAAACAGTAGGTCAAACAAGGACCTGTAAGATGTCTCAGAACAGTCACTAACATCATAACACTACAGTTCATCAGATCACAAAGTCCATGAACTTGGAATTTGGTTTGCTCATTCTCCCTGAGAGTGTTATTGTAACAGTCTATTGCACCAGTGGGTTCTTTTCTTCAAAGTTTGTCAGCACTCCTGGTGATCCTGTTGTCTGTATGTTGGCCCTGGAGGGTGATTTGTCTGTTGCATACCTAGGTGCGGTCGGCACTGTCGCTGGGGGCCCTACCTCTTGATTTGTCACCTCTATTTGAGCTTCACTAGGTTGGTATGTCTCTGGCACCAGTAACAAGTGTCGTCTGTTCCTTGTGTACAATTTGCCATCCATATCGACTTGATAGCTGTTTGGTTGTGATGCTTTGCTGTGCACGACAGCTAATTTGTCATAACCATGTGCTGTTTGCATCCTGATTACATGGCCTTTTCTCAAGGTCTGAGTTTCCTTGCAGTTCTGTCATAGTATGCCTTTCCTCTCCTTTTCTGTGTTAGAGTTTCTTTCACGTTTGTTTCTACCTTGGGTCGCAGCTGGTCTTTGGTTGGGGGAATCATTGTCCTGGTTCGTCTTTGTGCTAGTGAAGGCAATCCCTCTCTTGGCAGATTTCGTAAGTTGAGCAAAGCAGCATAGATGCTCGTCCGGTAGGCATTTTTCAAGCAGGTGGTTCGCTGAGCGCACCGCTCGTTCTGCCATGCCATTTGCTTGTGGGTACAATGGGCTGCTTGTGACATGCTCGAAATCAGCAAATTCATTGAATTCTCTGCTTGTGAACTGCCTTGTATTGTCTGTCATTATTTGTTGTGGGATTCCATGCACAGCAAAGTGTCTTTTCAGTTCACTGTTGTGCTTTTCATGTCTGGTAAGTAGTCGACTTCAAACCATCCTGAATTCAAATCGACAAGGACCAAGTACTATTTTCCATGACATTCAAACATGTCCGCAGCTGTGAACGACCATGGCAAGTCTGGAACTTTGTGAATTTGCATCGGTTCTTTCATTTGGTAAGGCTTAAGTGCATTGCATGGTGCACATTTAGAGACTTCCCATTCTATGTCTCCATACATCGAGGGCCAGTACATGGTTTATTTTGCTCTGCGTTTTGTTGCTTCTATTCCTGGGTGTCCTTGATGCAGTTGTTGCATGTAGTATTTCTGTAATGAATTGGGGATTACAAATCTTTGACCATGCATTATCAGTCCATCTTTCAATGCACAAATGTCATGGGAGATGTTCTTATAAGTCTCAGGCCATCCTTTCATTATGATCTTGTAGTTTTATGCACATTTCATCCTTCTGTGTTGCATTTTTAAGTTCTTCAACTCTCCTGGATGACATTATTTGGATAGTCATAACTTTGTACTCCTCTTCTTGCTCAGCTTGCTCGGTGTTTGGCAGGTAAGCCAGCAAAAGCGCATCCGTGACGTACAGTTCCTTGCCACATTTGTACATTACATCAAGATTGTAACGTTGGAGTTTGAGCTCATTCTTTGTAGGTGGGGTAAGGCAGTGTGAATGGGTTTCTTGAGTATCATGATAAGTGGCCGGTGGTCAGTTACTGGATGGCCATAGATGTAGTCATGGAGTTTCTGACATGCAAGGATTCTCTTTTTCGATTTGTGCATATCGAGTTTCAGTGTCTGTCAGGGCTCTTAATGCAAAGACTACTGGCCTTCCTTCTTTGAATGCATACTGCCCCAAGTCCATGCAGAGATGCGTCAGCTGACAGCAGTACCAGTCTGCTGACGTTGTAGTATTGAAGCACTGGTGGGCTTGAGATTAATTCTTTAAGCTTGTTGAAGGCATTCGTTTGGTGTTCCTGCCAGCTCCATTCTGTATCCTGGTGCAGAAGCTGGCCTTAATGGTGCAGTGACTTCACTGTAAGCTGGTATGAACTTTGATAAGTAGTTTGTCATGCCAAGAGAATGCTGTAGTCCCCAGTGTGAATCTGCCTGATTGCTTTTGTTTTGCCTGGGTCCGGCTTCACACCTGTCAGTCAGCAAATGCCTTACATATGGGACTTCAGTGACTCTGAATTTGAATTTATCTGGATTCAGCTTGAAGTGGATTGCCCTGATTTTGTTGAGTACTGTGCGCAGGCATCATCGCGTTCTTTCATAGATTGTCACCAAATGAGACAATCTATGTCATCAACAATAATTTCACAGGGCTGTCCAGCAAAAAGTTGTTCCATGGACCTTTGAAAGACTTCACTTCCAGTGGAGATGACATAAGGCATTCTTAGAAACCTGAACCTGCCCACTGGGGACATGAATGTAGTCAGTTTTGACGATTCCTCATCAAGTGAGATCTGCCAGAATCCACATTTTGCATCGAGAATGCTAAATATTTTAGCATCTGGCATGTCTGTAATTACTTGCTCAATTGTGTTCATTGGATGGTAGGGTCTCAGCAATGCTTTGTTTAAGTGGACTGGGTCAGTGCAGATTCTGACTGTGTCATCTTTCTTAATAGCAGCTACCACTGCTGAAACCCATTCTGTGGCTTCTGCTATGGGGGCTATAACACCCAGCTTTGTCATTCTGTCCAGTTCTTGTATTATATTTTTGCCTCATGGTAATGGGTACCATCATAGGTGCACGCACAGCAGGAGGTGTAGAATCATCAAGTCGCGTGGTAAGTAACAGGCAGTTTCCCAATCAAGTCACAGTCAAATAGTTCTTTGTATTTTTGTTGAGTTACACTGTGCACATCTGGTCTGAGCTGGATTAGTCTGTGGATTAGTCAGTGAGACCTATCAACGGCTTTACATCCTGGTCAACTACATGAAATTGAAATTTCCCACGCGTGCAGTTCAAAGCCACTGTGCCCTCTGCTTTAATTGTCTGTCCACAATATACTACAAGGTTGACTTTCTTGGTTGAATCTACTGAAGTACAAGGCTCAATGTCCCTTAACAGCGCATTTGATATGACATTACACTTTGCACCTGTGTCAACCTTGACTTTGATCTGTGCATTGTTATGAGCAATCAGTTCTCAGATCAATACTTTCACAGTAGAATGCTTCTAAAGGCTCACAGTCCTGTCTTAACTCTAGTTAATTAATCCAGTGCAGGTTTCTCACCTTGGCCCAGTAGCTGGCTGTGGCAGGTTTTGCATGAGCCGTTGATGGTGTGAACTTAAAATTGGTAGGCAGTCTACATCTGCAACACATAGCAAAGTGATTCCATTTCCCACAGTTGCTACAGCATTTATTGAAAGCAATGCACTTACCCCTTTCTGGTGGGTGCTGACCATTGCAGTCTGAGCAGGGTGAGTTTTGCAGTGAGAAAACTTCAGTTTCTTTTCTCAGTTCTTTGGTATTCCTCTCAGACTGTTCGTTCAGTATGCAAATGTTTATTGCGGACTCCAACATGAGATTCTTCACGCAGAGTAGCTGTTGTCACTTTGTATTCCACATACTATACGGTCTCTAATGAGTTTGTCTGTTAAAACACCAGTCACATTTTTTTGCTAGAATTTGTAAGGAAGAGACCTACGATTGGATCGATTCATCTGGCTCTGGTTAGTAGGATTAAATGCATGTCTGTCCATAATTACATTTTATACAAGAACGCAAAACTGTTCAAATTTTTTTTAACAGCACCTCAGGATCCTCTTTATTCTCTCCCTTTGTGAAGACGAAGATTCAGATTTTTTCACAGCGTCAGGGCCAGCCAAGTTGAGCAACATGTCAGCTTGAACTTTTTTCGACTTTTTGGATAGGCCGGCGTTGCAGTATATGTGCCATTCTTGTTCAGATTTCTTCCGGTTGTCAGTGATGTTTTCATCAAATGCAAATGGGTCGATATGCCAGAGTCCTTCTGCCATAATCTTCCAACTTCTGATACCATGTAAAACTACTGGTGTGTGTGTGTGTTGCAACAGTAAATGACCAGTCTTTGTAAAGTAACAGGTTTATTCACCAGAACCAGCTAAGTATACACCATAGGGCACCGCTCTCCTTCTACTCCCCACTCCGTCCTACAGCTTCCGCTTACGACTCTCCCTTTTAGCACTGCCGGTTCACTGGTTGCAATGCTACCATATAAACCAACTCACTTTCGTCTACAAGAAGAATGGCATTGATTTCTACTGTGTGTCTGCCTTTGTGTAATAATAGACAATGTAACAGAGGGAGAAACATAAGAACATAAGAAAGTTTACAAATGAGAGGAGGCCATTCAGCCCATCTTGCTCGTTTGGTTGTTAGTAGCTTATTGATCCCAGAATCTCATCAAGCAGCTTTTTGATGGATCCCCGGGTGTCAGCTTCAACAACATTACTGGGGAGTTGGTTTCCATACCCTCACAATTCTGTGTGTAAAAAAGTGCCTCCTATTTTCTGTTGTGAATGTCGCTTTATCTAATCTCCATTTGTGACCCCTGGTCCTTGTTTCTATTTTCAGGTTAAAAAAGTCCCCTGGGTCCACATTGTCTATACCTTTTAGGATTTTGAATGTTTGAATCAGATCGCCGCATAGTTTTCTTTGTTCAAGACTGAATAGATTCAATTCTTTTAGCCTGTCTGCATGCAACATGCCTTTTAAACCTGGGTTTGCACTCTTTCTAGAGCAGCAATATCCTTTTTGTAACGAGGTGACCAGAACTGAACACAATATTCTAGGTGAGGTCTTACTAATGCATTGTAAAGTTTTAACATTACTTCCCTTGATTTAAATTCAACTCTTCTCACAACATATGCGTTGGCCTTTTTTGTAGCTTCCCCACATTGTCTAGATGAAGACATTTCTGAGTCAACGTAAACGCCTAGGTCTTTTTCATAGTTCCCTTCTTCAATTTCAGTATCTCCCATATGATATTTATAATGCACATTTTTATTGCCTGCATGCAATACTTTACACTTCTCTATTAAATGTCATTTGCCATGTGTCTGCCCAGTTCTGAATGCTGTCTAGATCATTTTGAATGACCTTTGCTGCGGCAACATTGTTTGCCACTATTCCTATTTTTGTGTCATCTGCAAATTTAACAAGTTTGCTTACTATACCAGAATCTAAATCATTAATGTAGATTAGTAATAGCAGAGGACATAATACTGATCCCTGTGGTACTCCACTGGTTACCTCTCTCCATTTTGAGGTTTCTCCTCTAATCAGTACTTTCTGTTTTCTACATGTTAACCACTCCCTAATCCATGTGCATGCATTTCCATGAATCCCTACCGTGTTCAGTTTGAGAATTAATCTTTTATGCGGGACTTTGTCAAAAGCTTTCTGGAAATCTAAACAAACCATGTTGTATGCTTTGCAGTTATCCATAGTGTAAATTGTTATAATATTGTAAAAACATTTTGGAATTGGTTTTAGCCCCCTTAGCAATATTGATTTCTATCTCTCTCTTGGCCTTTCTAACTTCCTTTTTGACTTGCGTTTGCAGTTCGAAATACTCTTTCTGTGTACTTTGTTTTTGGTCCCTTTTAAACGCTCTGTAAAGTGCCTTTTTTCGCTGATCATTTTTTAAAATCTATTAACACCTGGGCTTCAAGACTATTTCTTATGTATAGCGCTACCCCTCCGACTCTTCTGTCCTTCCTGTCTTTCCTATATAGTGTGTACCCACTAATATTATATTCGTCTCCATCACTCTCAGACAACCAAGTTTCTGTAACACCTATCACATCGCAGTTACTTGTTAGTGCAGTAGCTTCAAGTTCTAACATTTTTTTTCTGAGACTTCTAGCATTAAGATAAATACATTTAATAGTTGTCTTACCTGGGTTGTTGCCCTTGTTTTTATGTGATCTCCCTTCTGTTTTTTTTGTTTTCTCCCCCCTTACTTTCTAGTTTAAGTGCTTCTGGACCTCCTCAAGGATCCTTTCTCTGAGTAGATTGGTTCCCTTTCTGTTCAAGTGCAGTCCATCCCACCTATATAGATAGTCCTTGTAGTAGAATGTGCTCCAATGTTCAAGAAAGGTGAAGCCTTCCTGTGTGCAGCCATGCATTTTGATTTTGTATTTCCAGCTGTCCATATGGTCCTTTGCAAGGTGCCGGCAGTATTCCAGAAAATACCACAGTTTTGGTCTTGTCTTTTAATTTCCTTCCTAGCTCTCTGAATTTGTTTTGCAGGGATCTTGGCCTGTCTCTTCCAATGTTGTTTGTACCGATGTGGACGACTACTACCGGGTCGTCTCCTGTTCGTTTTTTTCAGTCTGCTAGGGGTGCAGACTTCCATGAATTGTGGGTGTGTCAGCTCCTCAAGCTCCTGTTGCTGTCTCATTTCCTCCAGCTCCATTTCTAACAGACTTACTTGTTGAAGCAAGTCCTGGATCGTGCAGCACTTAACCCAAACTCTTCTTAACCCTTAAACCATGTCGTATGCTTTGCAATTATCCATTGTCAATGTTGCATCCTCAAAAAAGTCAAGCAGGTTAGTTAGACAGGATCTCCCTTTCCTAAAACCATGCTGACTGTCTCCCAGGATATTGTTACCATATATACCATTTTAGATTTTATTATAGTTTCCATAAGTTTACATATAATAGAAGTCAGGCTTATTGGTCTGTAGTTACCTGGTTCGGTTTTGCTCTGTAGCAAAGGGCCTTAAAAATGTCTCACCGTGTCCTGAGTGCAGCTACAGGAAGAGGAAAGCACACAAGGTCATGAACACCAGAAGGTAAAACACTTGAGTTTCTCAGTTGCATGACAGAGAGAGGATTGTCTCTACAACTGCCTTCATCCTTGATTTTTCTCCACAACCGATGGATTTATTATGTCTCAAAGACACGCGATACAGTCCAATGGAATACAGAGGTCTCAGAGCAGTTGACTGTTTCCTGTAGGATTTTATTTAGTGGGTTCACTAAGTGATGCAGATTCTTGTTAATGGTAAAATGAAATATGTAGAGTTACAGTAGCATAATACTCACCTGTTAATATGCAGTACATCTTAATCTATAACAAATACCTTAGCTCACTTCAAATATCTTTGCATTAAATAACTAAACTACAGAATGTCTAGGTGGAACAATTATACTTCTTTATAGTGCAAAACCTGACTTTCTGCAATAGTGACCATTCAATGTAGTACCATTCTTGCCAGTCAACATATATAAACCTATTTTGGGGTAAAATGAAGAATAAATGACCCTTACTAAAGTTTGCCATAGTAAAAGCATAGCAAAGTGTAACAAAGTATAGTGAAAGCATGGTAAGGTATAAGTAAACATTGTAAAAGATCAGTGAGGTGTGGTAAAGCATATTAAAAAAAACATGGCAAACCAGAATGAACTATGGTAAATGCATAGTACTGTATAACCATGGGAAAAACAAGGGAACACTGAAAACATACTGTGGTAAACTTTTATAAAGGATATCAAGGTTTTTGCTACGTAAAAATATTGTACAGTGCTACCCCGTTATAACGCAGAATCGGTTAGAACACGGTAAGGTCGTGACTCCCATTTCCCCTATAATGCAATTTGACTCGCAAACATTGGGTGAAAGTTCCAGATATACAGTACGAAGAATGGCAGACAGCAAAAAACGAAAATCTTTCTCTGTTAAAATGAAACTCGATGCAGTGGACAAAGTAAGAAAAGGTGAAACTCAATCAGCAGTTTGAAAAGATATAAATGTTACAGAATCTACATTGCGTGGATGGCTAAATGATGAAGAAAAACCAAGAGGTTTTCTTGATAAGACTGATTCCAAAGGGCTGCTCTAAGAATAACAGGGGCCAGGAATAATCATCCCAATAAACCATGGATTCGAGTGCCTGCAAATTATGTGTGCCTCCTTCCTTCATTTTCCACTGTATGCTACAATATAAATTTGACTTGTTGGCATTGTAAATAATTTTGGGAACAAAAATGCCACTATTCATTTTAAGATGAAACACAAATAACGCAGTCTCCTAATTACAGACCCCCGACAACCGCATTATAACGGGATAGCATCGTATTAGTACACTATTTTATCATTCCTCAGATATTCACGTAATAGCTTTCAAGCTTTCCAATTGTGTAAAATGTTTCTTTGTCTATTTTGTTGAATGGTTGCCTGACTGTGAACACCATCTTTTACAATATGTGTGCTGGAAAGCAATATAGATTTAGAAATAAACCTTTATTACACAAACACATTTCAATGATCAAGGCATAATTAGTAAAAATACCATTGCTTTTTTAAAAGCATTATGATGTTTATTAACTTTAAGTAGTACATATTTTTTATGATTGCTGGTTAAGAACTTAAGACTTTGCTTCAAGCTCTCTAACTGGCACATATAGCCAGGAGAAACAGATTAGCTACTCCTCCAAATAGCATGAATATGTTTTTGGGATATATGCATATTTTGTATCTTTCCCCAGCATATCTCGGTCTGGTAAATGTTCAAATATATCTGCTCTTGAATCTTTTTTAGACACCATCCCCAACAGGCAGATGCATTAGTTATGCCAATTCCATGGTAGTTCTTGAATCATATCCAGAGACAAATAGTTTCTAAATTTCTGCTCTCTTTTTTAGGGCCCTATGGAATCTGTGTTAATGAGAACACGGACGGAATCATGGAATCAAAAGAATAAAGGCTGGTTCACACTGGGCATACGCAGGCTGTAGTTCACACTAAGCAATCTCCCTGCGTTAGTTCATTCTGATTGGGTTAAAAAATACAACACTCTTCTGGAGGTTCGGGGAGTTGTGCACACAGCCGCATTTAACTTATACACTGTAGAACCGCAGCTGATCCAAAAAAATAAAAAAAATAATTATTTTGTGATTGACAGCAAATGCCACCATTCATTTCATGGTAAAATCACTGACATTCACTCAGACTTTGTTGAGCTGACCCGCTCAATTTAACCATCCCGCTTTCAGTAAACACTGTACGTAGGCTGCTGAGAGACACACATCAAACACGGTTTAAATTCCTGAGTTATTAGTTTTCATTCTGATTATTTATCTGTTTATTTATGGTACTGTACATGCTTAATTATTATTATTATTATTATTATTATTATTATTATTATTAGACATTTTCCGCTACATCTATACAAATGTAATTTATTTAAAATAATAAATAAGTAAATTGTATTTTACTTGTAAAATTCAAAAGGAAAGCGAAAGGCGTGTGATTGGTTGAACGCGAGTGAGGTCACCAACTTGACGCTGAGAAGATGAAATCTACCAAATGCAAGGTGGTGCGTTCGTAGCGTTTGTCTGAATCGTATGACCAGTGTGAACCAGCCTTAATGCGGAATTAAGTGCTGTACAAAAAAAATGCATTTGGCAGTAGAGCATTAAGCTTGATATTTACATATTTGAAGGGAAAATGTGAAACTTTAATTGTCAGTACAGGTAGTGGCATAACTTTGGTTTCAAAAGTTGGGGGCCGTTTCTGTAGCTGGGTTATAAATGAGGTGGGGTATTCTGTAAGGGATAAACAATGAGAAGGGTTGAATCAGTGAAAATAATTCACTGTACGAGTGCGTTAAATAAATATCAGGGATATTTTACAGTACAGTCACTTTTGAACAATAAGATCCCAATGTTCACACAGAGAAGGCATGGGCGTAGCAGTAAATATAGAATTGATCAATTTCAAAACGAAAAGTTATGAACAACCGCTCATCTCCCTGCCTTTCTGTTTGCTTTGGAGCACCCCACACTGCACTAATAAATAAATAAATACAACATGTTTTTAAAGTTAACAATACTATTTTTCAATACAATTAGATAAAAAAAACATTCTTAATCCAATGAACATGAACTCAAACTGAATGGAAAAAGTAGAAGCCTGTAGATTTACGGTTTTGTCTTGCTCACCTTGCCTGCAGTGTGCATAAGTTAATTTAAATAAACCTTATTACATTTAGACTCTATAGATATATTAACTATTATTTCTGCAGGATCGTTCCCAGAATACTAAAATATTAAGTTAAATATAAACTCCACCCTCTCCTCATTCTGTTTCCTTTAGCAGTAGACTGGTTTACAACATGAACCTGCTGGGCAGTAAAATAAAATATATCTAACATTCAGCGTCCAGCGGCCATAAAACACTCTCCAGGATACACAGGCACAGAGCACGTGGGGGGCCTCTTGAACAAGCAGTGCTGTCAAAAAATGAAAATCATGAGAAAAATTCAGAGGCGAGTGGGGTTACCAGTGGTAAGTCCACAACTATAGCTGCACTGTACCATAAACCTAATTGTTCTACACTGATTTTGTTATAGAGGGTTTTTCAAATTGGAAAAAAGCAAAAGCAGTTTTGCTCGCACAAAAAATCAAACTTGCATCGTGCAGCTGTAGGCTTCTTAGCGGCTGTAAATGCTGGGGTTAATGTAAGAAAAACAAATGAAAGCCATAAAGGCTCTGATCAAGAGTTTGCCATCTGTATTATATCTTGGCTGCCAGGAATATGAGGGCATGCCAATGAAGAGTCAAATCTGAGTCAGCTGTTGGCTTTACTTGCAGAAGATATGGGGCTAAAAATCCTAGCTGACTCACACTAGTTACAAATGGATTTCTCATAACATTGTTAATGAGATAATGTAAATTATGGCTCATGATGTTGCACACTGTGCACACTGATGAAAGAAATCCACGAAGCAGCTTATTTTTCCATAATTATGGACGAAACTGCCGATATCTCGGTTAGAGAACAAGTGTCGGTATGTTTCCGTGTTGTTATGAATGATCTTGACATAGAAAAGATATTTTTCGGCTTTTACTACACATGAGACACCACATTCCAGGCACATTATACTCTATTCTATTTTCTATTAATAAGTGATGTGGACAATGCTACGATGGGGCAGCAAATGTTGCTGGATGTCGACAGGGTTCAAGAAGAGAACCTTAAACCATGTATGTTCACTGTTTAGCACCTACTGTAAATCTGGTGGTACAGGATGTGGCACAACACATTGCAGCATGTCAAGAAATTTCAGCGAGTGGACAAAGAGAAATTGTGACCATTTTGTCCTACATGTTGGACACTCAAAGCAAAATCGTTGCAGTCTGTGCCTCCAAATACATTGAGTTGTTGGAGTTTCTTGAAGAACTGTTGGTACATGACAGAAATGCTAAGGGAAAGGCAGGCGATTTCCTTTTACACCTGCAGAAGTTTGACACCTATTTCACTGTCAAACTGCTTTTTCTTGAGCTGAAACAGTTAATACTGCAGTACAGATTCATAAACTGCACTTCCATCAAGCAGAACTGATGCAATGTATATATACTTTTTCGCTTTACCATAGCATTCTAAGCCATCAGTAATCTCGTCTAAATGATTACATCTGCAATAACATTGAACAATTTGAGATGAACCAAGGGGTACAGTAAGGAATGGAAGGTATCTGAGGGCGGTCATTTTGAATGGAGGTTACCCTCACACAAAATGGCAGACGAATTTACCTGAAATTGCCGACACACACAAGATGGCTGACGAGGAAATCTGCCCAGAAACAGGACCCAGAATGCGGCTCGGGGTCGGTTGGTAACACCTGCAGAGGGTGCAGCCAGCCCAGATAGGCAGAAGCAGGGAAAAAAAGAAACTTCGTCAAACACAACCACCAGAAATCCAGACATCCAACAAATTTGAGCCACTTCAACATTTAGATGACCAAAACCAACATCAAGAGAATGAAAGAAACAACATCCAGGACCCTATAAACAGTGCTGGCCAGGCAGCAAAAAGAAGGGAGGTCATGATCGTTGGGGACTCCATATTGAGAAACACAGCAAGTTCAGTTCGCAGTTTGGACCCCCTTACTACAACAGTGTGCTGCCTTCCAGGAGCCTCTGTCAAGCACATCACTGAGAACGTGCACAGGCTCCTAGAACGAACAGGAGACAACCCGGTAGTAGTCGTCCACATTGGTACAAACAACATTGGAAGAGACAGACCAAGATCCCTGCAAAACAAATTCAGAGAGCTAGGAAGGAAATTAAAAGACAAGACCAAAACTGTGGTATTTTCTGGGATACTGCCGGCACCTTGCAAGGGACCATATGGACAGCTGGAAATACAAAATCAAAATGCATGGCTGAAATTGTGGTACACACTAGAAGGCTTCACCTTTCTTGAACATTGGAGCACATTCTAAAACAAGGATTATCTATATAGGTGGGACAGACTGCACTTAAACAGAAAGGGAACCAATCTACTCGGAGAAAGGATCCTTGAGGAGGTCCAGAAGCATTTAAACTAGAAAGGAAGGGGGGAGAAAACAAAAAAACAGAAGGGAGACCACATCAAAACAAGGGCAAAAACTCAGGTAAGACAACTATTAAATGTATTTATCTTAATGCTAGAAGTCTCAGAAACAAAATGTTAGAACTTGAAGCTACTGCACTAACAAGTAACTACGATGTGATAGGTGTTACAGAAACTTGGTTGTCTGAGAGTGATGGAGACGAATATAATATTAGTGTGTACACACTATATAGGAAAGACAGGCAGGACAGAAGAGGCGGAGGGGTAGCGCTATACATAAGAAATAGTCTTGAAGCCCAGGTGTTAAATCAGGACAAAGAAAACAATGCAGAAGCAATATGGGTCAGAATAATGGACACAAATTCAAAGGGCATAATAATAGGAGCATGCTATAGACCGCCAAATTCAGACGCTGAGCAAAATAATCTGTTATACAATGACATTCGAAAAACGTGTAGAAAAGAAGAAGCCATACTAATGGGGGATTTCAACTTCCCCCATAATGGGAAAACCCGATGGAGGGGCACGACGGACGAAATTGAAATGGTGGAAATGACAATGACAATGACACATGAACTGCTTCCTAACGCAATTTGCCAAGGCACCGACTAGAGGGGAGGCATGCCTTGATTTAGTCTTTTCAAATAATGAAGACAGAATAACTAAAACAGAGATCAAAGAGTCATTGGCAAACTCAGACCACAACATGGTCTCATTTGAAGTATTTTTTAAAACCCCAAAAGTAATGACTAAAGCTAAGGTTTATAATTTTAGAAAAGCAAACTATGAAGGTATGAAACAGAGACTAACAGAAGTAGATTGGAGTAAAATAGAGAAAACATCAACAGAAAAAGGATGGCTGTTTTTTTAAAAATGTAGTACTAGGCGCAAAACAATTACATCCCAAAATTAGACAAATCTAAATCTAAAACAAAATGGCCAAAATGGTTTAATAGATCAATTAAAAAAAAATATTCAGCGAAAAAAGGCACTTTACAGAGCGTTTAAAAGGGACCAAAAACAAAGTACACAGAAAGAGTACTTGGAACTGCAACAGAGGCAGAGGCAGAGGCAGAAGTGTTAAAGGGACTAGGAGCTCTTAAAATAAACAAATCCCCTGGGCCGGATGAGATCCTCCCAATAGTACTTAAAGAAATGAAAGAAGTTATTTACAAACCGCTAACCAAGATCATGGACACAGGGGTTGTACCGACAGACTGGAAAATTGCAAACGTAATACCGATCCACAAAAAGGGAGACAAAACCGAACCAGGTAACTACAGACCAATAAGCCTGACTTCTATTATATGTAAACTTATGGAAACTATAATAAGATCCAAAATGGAAAATTACCTATATGGTAACAATATCCTGGGAGACAGCCAGCATGGTTTTAGGAAAGGGAGATCGTGTCTAACTAACCTACTTGACTTTTTTGAGGATGCAACATTGAAAATGGATAATTGCAAAGCATACAACATGGTTTATTTAGATTTCCAGAAAGCTTTTGACAAAGTCCCGCATAAAAGATTAATTCTCAAACTGAACGCAGTAGGGATTCAAGGAAATGCATGCACATGGATTAAGGAGTGGTTAACATGTAGAAAACAGAAAGTACTGATTAGAGGAGAAACCTCCAAATGAAGCGAGGTAACCAGTGTTGTACCACAGGGATCAGTGTTAGGTCCTCTGCTATTCCTAATCTACATTAATGATTTAGATCTGGTATAGTAAGCAAACTTTTTAAATTTGCAGACAACACAAAAATAGGAGGAGTGGCAAACACTGTTGTAGCAGCAAAGGTCATTCAAAATGATCTAGACAGCATTCAGAACTGGGCAGACACATGGCAAATGAAATTTAATAGAGAAAAGTGTAAAGTATTGCATGCAGGCAATAAAAACGTGCAATATAAATATCATATGGGAAATACTGAAATTGAAGACGGGAACTATGAAAAAGACTTAGGCATTTACGTTGACTCAGAAATGTCTTCATCTAGACAATGTGGGGAAACTATAAAAAAGGCCAACAAGGTGCTATATATTGTGAGGAGTGTTGAATTTAAATCAAGGGAAGTAATGTTAAAACTTTACAATGCATTAGTAAGACCTCACCTAGAATACTGTGTTCAGTTCTGGTCACCTTGTTACAAAAAGGATATTGCTGCTCTAGAAAGAGTGCAAAGAAGAGCAACCAGAATTATCCCGGGTTTAAAAGGCATGTCATATGCAGACAGGCTAAAAGAATTGAATCTATTCAGTCTTGAACAAAGAAGACTACGTGGCGATCTGATTCAAACATTCAAAATCCTAAAAGGTATAGACAATGTCGACCCAGGGGACTTCTTTGACCTGAAAAAAGAAACAAGGACCAGGGGTCACAAATGGAGATTAGATAAAGGGGCATTCAGAACAGAAAATAGGAGGCACTTTTTTACACAGAGAATTGTGAAGGTCTGGAACCAACTCCCCAGTAATGTTGTTGAAGCTGACACCCTTGGATCCTTCAAGAAGCTGCTTGATGAGATTCTGGGATCAATAAGCTACTAACAACCAAACGAGCAAGATGGGCTGAATGGCCTCCTCTCGTTTGTAAACTTTCTTATGTTCTTATATTCTTACATAAATAGGCCTGGTTTGACAGTGACAGAGAGAGAAGTAGGGAGAGGCACCAGTGTGAGCAAGAGAAAGAATTCTAAACCGTTTGACAACATTTTTTGCAGAAAATGACTGCACAAGATGATGTGGAAGCATACCTCATGACCTTTGAGAGCACCGCAGAATGTGAAAGATGGCCGAAGGAAAAGTGGGTGGGTCTTATTGCCCCCTTTCAGGCAGGAGATACCCAGAAAGCCTACCAGGACCTAGAACTGGTAGAAGCCCAGGATTACGACAAACTGAAAGCAGAGATCCTGACTCGACTGGGAGTAACTCCCACAGTGAGGGCTCATCGTATTCACAAGTGGACCTACACGACAGCCCACCCCCCTCGTACGTAGATGTTTGATCTAATTCACTTGGCCAGGAAATGGCTACAACCTGAACACCGCCCTGCAGCGGAGGTGGTGGAGAGCATTGTCCTGGACCATTTTCAACGGGGTTTGCCCAAAGAGGTCTGACGCAGGGTGGGGCAGAATGAGGTACTTTCTATCGATGCAATGGTCCGAGGGGCCGAGGAAATCGCCAACCCCGAAAACATCTGTTCCCCCAGCCTGGGTGAACCAGCGGACCGGGTAAGACTGTGCCAAAAGTATATGGGGAAAATGAGCAGCGGGGAGCTGCGAAGACAGACAGAGACTGGGGGTCTATGTATCGGCAAATGCCGACCCCAAGGGGGCAGTGTACTGAGAGTCAAGCCCCCACGTGATTATATATTATAATTGTAATAAACAGGGACACATTGCTGCTTATTGTCCCAACAAAGATGAACCTATGCAATGTAACATGTGTCACCATGAAGAAAGTTATGAAGTACTGTATGCATACCCTATAAGGAGGAGAAGCCGTACAGTCGAAGCATGTGTGTAATGTGAAAGTAAATGGACAAGAGGTGGCTGCACTGCTTGATTCAGGAAGCATGATCATTTTGGTGGCAGAAAAATTTGTACCGACCCATAAATTGGACAAATGCCATGATGTCAATATTACGTGCATACACAGTGATACCCGCCCCTACCCTACGGCCTTGGTGACCATGCAAACAGAGGCGGGTACCATGGAGTATGAGGTCGGGGTAGTTCCCAATATACCGTATGATGTAATATTGGGACGGTATTTCCCTAACTTTGAGAAGTTGTGGAACAAATTGACCCCTCCCCCTCAAATAAGTGAGCAGGAAGTAACCTCGAGTCCAAACCTGAAACTAGAAGAGGGTGTGGTCTATATGGAGACCCCAGCCAGGGTGTTGTTAGGGGAAGAGGAGGAGGTCAATGTAGAGGAGCCCACTATGGCTGAAGATATTGACCCTGACTCGGGGAGGGAAGGGGAAACCGAAGAAGCTGAAGACCTCGAAGGAGGTGAACTTGGGTTACTTGAAATAGGCAAATCCCCCACTAGGTTTGGAACTGCACAAAATCCGCTAGGGGGCATCAATATATTTTAGTGATAACTGTTTATGCCACCAGGTATCCGGAAGCAATACCCCTCCGAACCATGGCCTCCAAAGGGATCGCCAAGGAACTGATGCTCATGTTCACCAGGGTTGAAATCCCTAAAGTGATTTTAGCCAATCAAGGAACTCTATTTACATCCAGGATAATGTCTGACTGTGACAGAAAGACAATGATTCTTGGTAGTAAATCTTCCTCTCGACCTGTGAGGGCGCTAAGTAATGGGAACAGAGTACTCGGGACTACGTGGCCTGACACTTCATTCCGAGGGGTAAAAGGAAGTCAGTCACGTAGAAAAGAGACAGAGCTTCGGTACACTAACTCATTGACTCGGAGGGGAAATGATGTGGCAGCTGCAGATCATAAAAAGCAGCTGCAATTGTTTACCAAGGGGTCATAAGTGACAGTATAAATAGGGGTCGAAGCAATGTTATCTGTTCCTTCATTTTGGTTGTGTCACTGACTTGGACCCATACTGTTGGTGAAATAAATCGTGAGTATTTGTTTGTACTGTCTATTGTTGAGTGTATTCACTAGACGGCTAACACGTTCCAGAGCTGTCGCCAGAGGCCAGTACAAACCCGGAACAGCACTTCACTTGTATCACTGTAAAACTGTATTGCACCACAATCACTAATTCACGCACTAACTGGACTTGTGTATGTGTTTTGTGTTTAAGGTGGGGATACAAGAACGGGACTATTATTTCGGGACCAGCTTGGGGAATTATAAATGTAAGTAATACACGCCGCTGTATTACTTAACATCATTTTTATTTCCTGTTTGTTTCACCGTCAGGCACTGGAGAAAAACAAGTAATAAAAACAAACCTTTGCACCTGGATTACAATTGTCTGTCTGTTCTTCAATCACCTGCACCTGAACACTATTAACCACTTTGCCACACTGACTTGTGCAAATTGTTGTCAATTAAACGATTAAGGATCTCAGTCTCGTAGCATGAGGCCACACCTTTCCACAGTGTAATTAGATATGTGACAGCCATGCAGGATAGGATAGCCACTGTCACCCCAAAAGTGAGGGAACACTTAACAGGCCCAAGAGCATCAGAGGGGTACCTATAATCAACAGGCTAAGATAAGGGTGTTCCAGCTAGGTGACAGGGTGGTAGTCTTAATTCCCCCGGTGGAGTGTAAGTTCCTGGCCACCTGGAAAGGGTCGTACGAAATTATAGAAAGAGTGGGTGAGGTGAGTGGGTGAGTGGGTGAGGTTAAAGTCCGACAGCCAGGTCGTTGGCTGAGTTAGTGTGTGATTAGTACCAGGTGAGTGGTTAAATTGATTAGAAGTTGATTTGCTATTTGATTGGTTTCCACACAGTTTAGTTGGTTCTTTTGCCACGCAGTCGTAACATTTAATCAAGCAGCCTATTTCAGCGCCAGCAAACAGAAGAGCCTCAACAAAAGAGCCGGGAGTCTAGCTGTGGGAGTCCAGCGAGGGGAGGCCTGCGCCGAGGCGCTGTTGGAATAGATCCGAACCTAACAGCGCTCTGGAAGAAGCCATCTACTAGTCAGGTCTGTACCCTCCACCCCACTGCTTCTACTGTGCCTTTTGTCTTGCCTGTCCTGCTATGACTGTCTCTCACATCCCTGTTCTGTCCTCTCGTCCCCGTCCTCTGCCCTCTCTCCGCTGCTGCTCCTCCAACCCTCTAACCTCATCCCTCTGCCTCTCCCCCTCCTGCACACTCTCTGGTGCACTCTGGAACTGTCAGTCTTCTGCTAACAAAGCTGATTTCATCTCTGCCTTTGCCTCCCACCTCTCTCTCGATTTCCTTGCTCTCACTGAAACCTGGCTGTCCCCTGATAACACTGTAACTCCTGCTGCCCTGTCCTCTCTCTATGTCCTGTCCCATACCCCGCGTCTCACTGGACGGGGAGGTGGGACTGGTCTTCTCCTCTCCTCCTTACTCTTTTCTGTCCCCTCCGATCTCTCCTCACTCTCTGTCAATACCTTTGAATTTCATGCAGTCCAACTAACCTCTCCCTGTCAACTCCTGCTCATTGTACTGTACCGCCCCCTGGGCCTCTGCTCACTTTCTGGATGAACTCGACTATCTACTCTTCTCCCTCCCCTCTCTGTCTACCCCAGCTGTCCTGTTAGGTGACTTCAACATCCATCTCTCCAACCCCAGCCACTCTGCTGGATTCCTCCCTCTCCTTCACTCCTTCGACTTCTGTCTCTCTCCATCCCCTCCTACCCACAAAGCTGGCCGTCAACTGGACCTCATCTTCTCCAGGGCCTGCTGCCCCTCCACCCTCTCTGTCACCCCTGGACCTCTCCGATCACTATTTCATCTCTTTTCTCTGTCTCTCCCCCTCTCCTCCTACCCCTACTGTCACCTCTCATGAAACCTCCGCTCTCTCCCCTCTGTCCTTGCCTCCACTGCTCTCTCTCACCTCCCTCCTATCGACTCCTTTTCACAACTCTCCGTAGACTCTGCTACCTCCACCCTCTTCTCCTCCCTCACCTCCTCTCTCGACTCCCTCTGTCCCTCACCTCCCGACCTGCTCGCCCCTCCCTCCCCATCCCTGGCTCTCTTCTGCGCTCATTTCGGCAAGAATCACACTGCGATCTGCTGAAAAGAAATGGAAGAGAACCAAACTCCCTGCTGCCCTAGACCTTTGCACTCTCCTCTCCTCCTTCTCCTCTACTCTCTCCTCTGCTAAATGTACTTATTTCCAATCTGTAATCCAAGCCTCCACTAACAACCCACGTAAACTATTCTCTACCTTCTCCTCCCTCCTAAACCCTCCCCCTCCTCCTCCCTCCTCTATCTCCCCTGATGACTTTGCCTCCTTCTTCTCTTCTAAAATCTCAGATATCCATAAACTCTTTAACACCTCTCCCTCCCCGCACCTCCTCCTGCTCCAACCCCTACACCCACTGCATCCCCTACTAACTCACCCTCCTTCTCCACCTTCTTGCCCTCTCAGACTCTGACCTCTCCTCCTGCTCCAGGGTCACAAACCCACCACGTGTGCCCTGGACCCCTCCCCACTCACCTCTTTCAAGCTGCTGCTCCTGCTCTACTTCCCTTCATCTCCTCCCTTCTCAACACCTCTCTACTTTCTGGTCTCTTTCCTCTGCCTTCAAAAAGCCTCTATCACTCCCATCCTCAAAAACCTACCCTCGACCCCACCTCCCTCCAGAGCTACCGTCCTGTCTCCCTCCTACCCTTCCTCTCCAAAACCCTTGAGCGGACTGTACACCGCCAGCTCTCTGCTTTCCTGTCCAACCACTCTCTGCTCGACCCTCTCCAATCTGGCTTCCGCTCTGCTCACTCCACTGAAACCGCCCTCCTGTCTGTCACCAACTCACTTAAGTCTGCCCGAGCTGCCTCTCTCTCCTCTGTCCTAATTCTCCTCGACCTCTCTGCTGCCTTTGACACTGTTGATCACTCTATTCTACTATCATCTCTTGCTGACCTGGGGATCTCTGGCACTGCTCTGGCCTGGTTCTCCTCCTACCTCTCCAACCGCACTTACCAGGTAACCTGGCGTGGAGCAACCTCCACACCTCACCCTCTCTTAACAGGAGTCCCCAAGGGTCAGTCTTGGGTCCTCTCCTGTTCTCTCTCTACACCCGCTCCCTGGGCCCCCTCATCGCATCCTATGGTTTCTCATACCATTTCTATGCTGATGATGCTCAGATTTTCCTCTCCTTCCCCACCTCTGACTCCACCATCTCCTCCCGTATCGCTACCTGTCTGTCTGCTATTTCCTCCTGGATGCACTCGCATCACCTCAAACTCAACCTCTCTAAATCTGACCTCCTTTTCTTTCCCTCCTCCTCCCCCTCCTCTGATCTCTCTATCTCTGTTCCTCTGGAATCTACCACACTCTCTCCCTCTTCCTCTGCTAAGAACCTCGGAGTCACCCTGGACCCCTGCCTCTCTTATTCCCAGCACATCTCCACTCTGGCACGCACTTGCCGATTCTTCCTGAGCAACATCCGATGAATCCGACCCTTCCTCACCAACTACGCCACCCAGCTCCTGGTCCAGGCCTTGGTACTCTCCGCCCTAGACTACTGCAACTCCCTCCTGGCTGGCCTCCCTCGTCCGCCACCCGTCCGCTCCAGCTCATCCAGAACTCTGCTGCCCGCCTGGTGTTCTCTCTGCCTCGCTTCTCCCACGCAACTCCACTACTCCGCTCACTCCACTGGCTACTGATCACCGCCCGCATCCAGTTCAAGACTCTTGTACTAGCCTACAGATGCCTTGACCAGACTGCACCCAGCTACCTCCAGACCCTCATCTCTCCCTACACCCCCACTCGACCTCTCCGCTCCGCCTGCACTAGAAGACTGGCTCTACCTCCTCTCGCTCCCCTGCCTCCAGAGCCCGCTCCTTCTCCACCCTCGCTCCGAGTGGTGGAATGACCTACCTACAGATGTCAGGACCGCCCAGTCCCTGACCACATTCGGCCTCCTTAAGACTCACCTCTTCAGACAGCACCTGTAGAACTCCTCTGTTTCTCCCCTGGGACACTTTCACCCTTCCTTAAATTTGCTTTACTTACTCTTACCTGCCCCTATTTTACTGCATTTAATCCTGTACTTCAGAGTACTGTAATCTGCCAAGTGTTTAAACTGTAGTATTTGGTATTTAATCATATCTTGATGTAACTATCACTGTCACTTATCTGCTGTATTATTGAATTGTATTTTGTCACACTTGTACTTACTTGAACTTGTCATTGTATTTATCTTGCTCTTATTGTATTACCTGTACTGTAACACTTGAAATGTATTTGCTTACGATTGTAAGTCGCCCTGGATAAGGGTGTCTGCTAAGAAATAAATAATAATAATAATAATATCATGTTAATTTGTTGAAAGATGGAAGGATAGGGAAGCTCTGATGGTTAATTACCTTACCCTACCCCTAGAGAAAACAGATGTCAAGATATCGCCCAACCTTACACCAAAGCAGAATAGAGAGGTCAAGGCACTCGTAAAGCACAATCGAAGGGTGTTTTCAGGAATATCGGGGCGAACCCAGCTAGTAGCTCACGATATTATCTCGGGCCCAGGGGTGAAAGTAAATTTGAGACCATATAGGGTAACAGAGCATATAGAGTAACAGAGGCACGCAGAGCTCCAATCTGAAAGGAGGTGGAAGAGATGTTGGCTGCAGGGGTGATTGAAGAATCTAAGAGCGAGTGGTCCAGTCCCATAGTTATGGTCTCCAAACCGGACGGGTCATGGGGATTCTGTAATGACTTCCGGAGAGTTAACAAAGTCTCAAAATTTGATGCCTACCCAGTGCTCCGATGGCCTATTCCAATACACTGTGATGCCATTTGGGTTACACGAGGCCCCAGCCATGTTCCAGCGATTAATGGATCAGATATTGAGTCCACATCGAGAGTACACGGTGGCCTATTTAAATGACGTTGTCGTTTATAGTGCTGACTGGGAGTCCCACCTAACCCGGGTGGAAACCGTATTGGATGCGATAGACAGAGCAGGGTTGACGGCCAATCCGGCAAAATGTCAGTTGGGACTAGAGGAGGCTAAATATCTGGGATATGTTGTGGGAAGAGGGGTGGTGAAACCCCAGGTCTCCAACCAAGGCAGTGGCTATCAGACAATGGCCAAAGCCTGTTAACAAGAAACAGGTGAGGGCCTTTTTGGGTTTAACGGGATATTATCGGAGGTTCATTCTGAATTATGCCACCATAGCTGCTCCACTAACCGATATGACAAAGGCCTGAGGCCATGTTATGGTGAAATGGGATGATACAGCAAACCAGGCCTTCAAAGCACTACAGGAAGCACTCTGTAGTAATCCAGTACTGATAGTGCCAGATTTCGATAAAGAATTTGTTGTCCAAACCGATGCATCAGAGGTGGGTCTGGGCGCAGTACTATCACAGGTGACAGAGGGAACCGAACACCCGGTCCTATTTTTAAGTAGGAAGTTGGAAACCCGAGAAGTAAATTACTCTGTAGTCGAGAAAGAGTGCCTGGCAGTGAAATGGGCCCTAGAAAGTCTACAGTATTATCTACTGGGACGCCACTTCACTCGATTAGTGACCACGCTCCACTGATATGGATGCATAGAACCAAAGATAAAATTGCTAGGGTGATGAGGTGGTTCTTGAGCCTACAACATTTTCATTTTGATTTGAAACATAGAGCTGGGAAGCACATGGGGAACGCAGATGGTTTATCATGAGTTCAGGCTTTTTTTCAGCGGTCAGAGGGGAGGATATGTGATAAACCAAGGGGTACATTAAGGAATGGAAGGTGTCTGAGGGCGGACATTTTGAATGGCCGACAAATTTACCCGAAATCGCTGACACACACAAGATGGCCGACAGGGAAATCTGCCCAGAAACTGGACCAAGAATGAGGCTCAGGGGTGGGTTGGTAACACCTGCAGATAGTGTGGCCAGCCCAAATAAATAGGCCTGGTTTAATAGTGAAAGAGAGAGAAGTAGGGAGAGACACCAGTGTGGTGTCTGTGAGCAAGAGAAAGAATTCTAAACCGTTTGACAACCTGTGTATGACCTGGACTGTGTATGACCTGGACTGTGCTGACAAACCTCCTGGCTGGACAAACTTCCTGGCTGGAACCTCCTGACAGGAGGCTGTGTGGTCCAGTGGTTAAAGAAAAGGGCTTGTAACCAGGAGGTCCCCGGTTCAAATCCCACCTCAGCCACTGACTCATTGTGTGACCCTGAGCAAGTCACTTAACCTCCTTGTGCTCCGTCTTTCGGGTGAGACGTAATTGTAAGTGACTCTGCAGCTGATGCATAGTTCACACACCCTAGTCTCTGTAAGTCGCCTTGGATAAAGGCGTCTGCTAAATAAACTAATAATAATAATAATAATAATAATAATTATATGTTTTACCTGAGAACCTGTGGTGTGTACCGAACTTTGTATTGTTAAACGACCATCCCTCTGCCTGAACCTTGGAAGACAATAAAAGTAGAGATACAGTCCTGTTTAACCCTGAACTGCTGTTTTGTGTGGTTGGTGTGGTATCTCAAGCCAATTTGTGTACAAGGTTGACTTTGCGGTCCTCACTTTGTCACAATTTAAACATTAAACAAGTATTCAGTATTATTAGCATTACAGAAATGGCGATTTTTAACGTGATTTCTAACATGATTTTCAGCTTTAACATTGACAGGGAGTTAAAGTAAAAACAGGTTCATAAGTAACAGTTAGGGCCCTATGAAATACATTTTATTATTTTCTGATTTTACCGTTTTAAAAAAATGATTTAATTTAACTTAAGTACACGGCAGGCGCAGCGAACAACACAACAGTGTAAATCTACAGGCTTCTATTTTTTCCAATGCGTTTGAGTTTGTGTGCATTGGAGTAGGAGTCGTTTTTAATTGAATTGTATTGAAAAATAGTATTAACGGGTTGTATAAGTAAAAAATATATATATACACTACCATTCAAAAGTTTGGGGTCACTTAGAAATTTCCTTGTTTTCCATGAAAACATACATGAAATGAGTTTGAATAGGAAATATAGCAAAATGAATAGGAAATATAGTCATTGACAAGGTTAGAAATAATGATTTTTAATTGAAATAATAACTGTGTCCTTCAAACTTTGCTTTCGTCAAAGAATCCTCCATTTGCAGCAATTACAGCCTTGCAGACCTTTGGCATTCTAGTTGTCAATTTGTTGAGGTAATCTGAAAAGATTTCACCCCATGCTTCCTGAAGCACCTCCCACAAGTTGGATTGGCTTGATGGGCACTTCTTACGCACCATACGGTCAAGCTGCTCCCACAACAGCTCAATAGGGTTGAGATCCGGTGACTGTGCTGGCCACTCCATTACAGACAGAATACCAGCTGACTGCTTCTTCCCTAAATAGTTCTTGCATAGTTTGGAGCTGTGCTTTGGGTCATTGTCCTGTTGTAGGAGGAAATTGGCTCCAATCAAGCGCCGTCCACAGGGTATGGCATGGCGTTGCAAAATGGAGTGATAGCCTTCCTTCTTCAAGATCCCTTTACCCTGTACAAATCTCCCACTTTACCACCACCAAAGCACCCCCAGACCATCACATTGCCTCCACCATGCTTGACAGATGGCGTCAAGCACTCCTCCAGCATCTTTTCATTTGGTCTGCGTCTCACGAATATTCTTCTTTGTGATCCGAACACCTCAAACTTAGATTCGTCTGTCCATAACACTTTTTTCCAATCTTCCTCTGTCCAGTGTCTGTGTTCTTTTGCCCATCTTAATCTTTTCTTTTTATTGGCCAGTCTGAGATATGGCTTTTTCTTTGCAACTCTGCCTAGAAGGCCAGCATCCCGGAGTCGCCTCTTCACTGTTGACGTTGAGACTGGTGTTTTGCAGGTACTATTTAATGAAGCTGCCAGTTGAGGACCTGTGAGGCGTCTGTTTCTCAAACTAGACACTCTAATGTATTTGTCCTCTTGCTCAGTTGTGCACGGGGCCTCCCACTCCTCTTTCTATTCTGGTTAGAGCCAGTTTGCGCTGTTCTGTGAAGGGAGTAGTACACAGCGTTGTACGAGATCTTCAGTTTCTTGGCAATTTCTCGCATGGAATAGCCTTCATTTCTCAGAACAAAAATAGACTGACGAGTTTCAGAAGAAAGTTCTTTGTTTCTGGCCATTTTGAGCCTGTAATCGAACCCACAATTGCTGATGCTCCAGATACTCAACTAGTCTAAAGAAGGCCAGTTTTATTGCTTCTTTAATCAGCACAACAGTTTTCAGCTGTGCTAACATAATTGCAAAAGGGTTTTCTAATGATCAATTAACCTTTTAAAATGATAAACTTGGATTAGCAAACACAACGTGCCATTGGAACACAGGACTGATGGTTGCTGATAATGGGCCTCTGTACGCCTATGTAGATATTCCATTACAAATCAGCCGTTTCCAGCTACAATAGTCATTTACAACATTAGCAATGTCTACACTGTATTTCCGATCAATTTGATGTTATTTTAATGGACAAAAAATTTGCTTATCTTTCGAAAACAAGGAAATTTCTAAGTGACCCCAAACTTTTGAATGGTAGTGTATATATATATATATATATATATATATATATATATATATATATATATATATATATACACACACTTTTTTTTCTTTTTCCACTCCAAGCAAAATAAATTATTTTCTTGCTTCTCTAGTCATTATGGTAAAAAAAATAATAATAACCTACGACAACAGGGGACTTGCAACTTTTGAGTTAGATTAGAATTTCTAAGCCTTTTAGATGAGGATGTTCCGTTTGTAAAAGTGCCTTTTGACATTCTGAAAGGCTGTTACTGTATTCGTGAGGTAACTTTGCTTACAGTGAAAAAAAACAGTATGTTGCATCTCATCTTACAATAGCAACAACCAGCAATGTCATTTTTTTTTTAAAGCTAACTGCCTGGTCTGTATAGTATACATGACAATTAAAATTGTACGTGTTCCTTTTAAATATGTAATCTCAAACGTAATGCTCTACTGCCAAATTAAATGACCTGTTCTTATTACAGGCTGATTGGCTGATTAGGACTCTGTTAGCCACGCTAGATTATACTGAAAAACTCAAGATAAAATCTAAAGAGAAGTATGGCAAAGTTGTTGATAGTGTACAGGTGCAGGAGTGATGCAGTGCGCAATGAACAAACAGAAAATTGTAATCCAGTTGGAAACAGGTTTTATTGATTAATCCCGGTTCTAGTGACCAAACAATAACTCCAGGCAATACACAACAATGAGTAATGCACTGGATGTAAATAAATGGGTTACAGTCCCAAATAATAAACACACGTATCTTTCCCACAATATACAAAACACAGTCGCCAGTCCTCGGTGCGTGCTGTAGTGCTTGTGGTGGGTGATACAAGTTTATTCGTGACAAAAGTGAAGTGCTATTTCGGGTTTTGTGCTGGCCCTTGGCGACAGCAGCAGAACGTGATAGCCATATAATAATTACAAACAAACAATTATAGACAAACAAAACAAAACACTCACGGGGCTTTTCTCACTGGGTCTCCCACAGGTCCTTACAGGTTTAATATTCAAACCAAACAAAGGAACAGATTGCGATTCTCCGCCCCCTTTTATGCAGTCACACATGACCCCTTGGTAAACGAGTACAACCACCTCTCCAGTCTGTGGCTGCCACATTGTTTACCTTCCGGGTCAATGCGTTCTTGCAACAGAGTCTTGCCTTCATCCAGACTGCCCGACTTCCTGACTCTGGGAAAGAACTGTCAGACCAGCCCGTCCAAAGAACTCTGTTCTCGCTGCTTAGAGCACTCACAGGTCGGGAGGGAGATTTACCACCAAGAATCATAGTATTTCTTTCACAGGAAGCCATAACCTGTTTTTTGATGGCTGCTTTTTCCTTGAATCCCTACTGCGTTCAGTTTGAGAATTAATCTTTTATGCGGGACTGTGTCAAAAGCTTTCTGGAAATCTAAATAAACCATGTCATATGCTTTGCAGTTATCCATTTTCAATGTTGCATCCTCAAAAAAGTCAAGTAGGTTAGTTAGACACGATCTCCCTTTCCTAAAACCATGCTGGCTGTCTCCCAGGAATTGTTACCATATAGGTAATTTTCCATTTTGGATCTTATTATAGTTTCCATAAATTTACATATAATAGAAGTCAGGCTTATTGGTCTGTAGTTACCTGGTTCGGTTTTGTCTCCCTTTTTGTGGATCGGTATTACGTTTGCAATTTTCCAGTCTGTCGGTACAACCCCTGTGTCCATGATCTTGGTTAGCGGTTTGTAAATAACTTCTTTCATTTCTTTAAGTACTATTGGGAGGATCTCATCCGGCCCAGGGGATTTGTTTATTTTAAGAGCTCCTAGTCCCTTTAACACTTCTGCCTCTGTTATGCTGTTTCTATCCAATTTAAAATTGGATAGAAACAGGTCAACATGTGGTGTATGTTATTCCTGTCCTCCTTTGTAAAAACCTGTGAAAAGTAATCATTTAATATATTTGCTATTTTTTTTTCTTCATCTATGATTTTGCCATTTGTGTCTCTTAGACATTTGACCTCCTCTTTGAATGTTCTCTTGCTGTTATAATATTGGAAAAATATTTTGGAATTGGTTTTAGCCCCCTTAGCAATATTGATTTCTATTTCTCTCTTGGCCTTTCTAACTTCCTTTTTGACTTGTGTTTGCAGTTCCAAGTACTCTTTCTGTGTACTTTGTTTTTGGTCCCTTTTAAACACTCTGTAAAGTGCCTTTTTCGCTGAATATTTTTTTAATTGATCTATTAAACCATTTTGGCCATTTTGTTTTAGATTTAGATTTGTCTACTTTTGGGATGTAATCGTTTTGCCTCTAGTACTACATTTTTAAAAACAGCCATCCTTTTCTGTGGATGTTTTCTATTTTACTCCAATCTACTTCTGTTAGTCTCTGTTTCATACCTTCATAGTTTGCTTTTCTAAACTTGTAAACCTTAGCTTTAGTCAATTCTTTTGAGGTTTTAAAAAATATTTCAAATGAGACCATGTTGTGGTCTGAGTTTGCCAATGGCTCTCTGACCTCTGTTTTAGTTATTTTGTCTTCATTATTTGAAAAGATTAAATCAAGGTATGCCTCCCCTCTAGTCGGTGCCTTGACAAATTGCGTTAGGAAGCAGTCATTTGTCATTTCTACCATTTCAATTTCGTCCGTCGTGCCCCCCACCGGGTTCTCCCATTTTATACGGGGGAAGTTGAAATCCCCCATTTGTATGGCTTCTCCTCTGCTACACGCATTTCTAATGTCATTGTATAACAGATTATTTTGTTCAGCGTCTGAATTTGGTGGTCTATAGCTTGCTCCTATTATTATGCCCTTTGAATTTTTGTCCATTATTCTGACCCATATTGATTTGGCGTTGTTTTCTTTGTCCAGATTTAACACCTGGGCTTCAAGACTATTTCTTATGTATAGCGCTACCCCTCCACCTCTTCTGTCCTGCCTGTCTTTCCTATATAGTGTGTACCCACTAATATTATATTCGTCTCCATCACTCTCAGACAACCAAGTTTCTGTAACACCTATCACATCGTAGTTACTTGTTAGTGCAGTAGCTTCAAGTTCTAACATTTTGTTTCTGAGACTTCTAGCATTAAGATAGATACATTTAATAGTTGTCTTACCTGAGTTGTTGTCCTTGTTTTGATGTGGTCTCCCTTCTGTTTTTTTGTTTTCTCCCCCCTTCCTTTCTAGTTTAAATGCTTCTGGACCTCCTGAAGGATCCTTTCTCGAGTAGATTGGTTCCCTTTCTGTTTAAGTGCAGTCCGTCCCACCTGTATAGATAGTCCTTGTTGTAGAATGTGCTCCAATGTTCAAGAAAGTTGAAGCCTTCCTGGGTGCACCACGATTTCAGCCATGCATTTTGATTTTGTATTTCCAGCTGTCCATATGGTCCTTAGCAGGGCGCTGGCAGTATCCCAGAAAATACCACAGTTTTGGTCTTGCCTTTTAATTTCCTTCCTAGCTCTCTGAATTTGTTTTGCAGGGATCTTGGTCTGTCTCTTCCAATGTTGTTTGTACCAATGTGGACGACTACTACCGGGTCGTCTCCTGTTCGTTCTAGGAGCCTGTCCACATTCTCAGTGATGTGCTTGACTGAGGCTCCTGGAAGGCAGCACACTGTTGTAGTAAGGGGGTCCAAACTGTGAACTGAACTTGCTGTGTTTCTCAATATGGAGTCCCCAACGATCATGACCTCCCTTCTTTTTGCTGCCTGGCCAGCACTGTTTATAGAGTCCTGGATGTTGTTTCTTTCATTCTCTTGATGTTGGTTTTGGTCATCTAAATGTTGAAGTAGCTCAAATTTGTTGGATGTTTGGATTTCTGGTGGTTGTGTTAGACGAAGTTTCTTTTTTTTCCTGTTTCTGCCTATCTGAACCCAGCTGTTTCGACTTTCTTCCATCTCCGTGGTGGCTTTCAGTCTGCTAGGGGTGCAGACTTCCATGAATTGTGGGTGTGCCAGCTCCTCAAGCTCCTGTTGCTGTCTCATTTCCTGCAGCTCCATTTCTAACAGGCTTACTCGTTGAAGCAAGTCCTGGATCATGCAGCACTTTACACACACTTGGTTGAGCTCTGTTGGGTTTTCTCGGATTTCCCACATCATGCAGTTGTCACAGATTACTGGCTTGAAGACCTTTTTTTTAAGTTTAGTTTAGCTTCTGCAGCTGTCAACCTGCTTTCAAACTGCTCCTAACTGCGCTGTACTTGTCCACGACTGTACTTCTCCCACAATGTCGCTTCCACACGCTGTTGCTGGGAAGCCTGTCTGCCTTTGTTTGTTTGTGCTGCAGGCTCCCCCCCCTCCCCCGTGTCTCAGAACGCCGCGGGATTTGAATCAGCTGCTCCGAGTTTCAGCTTGTTATCAGAAAAATACACGCAGCTGCAAGGCTTTAAGCTGCAATGTTTTCTGATTAAAGCAACTGATAAAACTGATAAAACTGACCCTGAGTGAGCAAATAATACAAAAATTTAATACATATTTCATTTATTAAACAAAGTTATGCAACACCCAATGCCCCTGTGTGAAAAAGTAATCACCCTCTTAGACTCAATAACTGGTTACGCCACCTTTAGCAGCAATAACTGCAACCAAACGCTTCCTGTAGTTATTGATTAGTCTCTCACAGCGCCGTGGAGGAATTTTGGCCCACTTCTCCATGCAGAACTGCTTCAACTCAGTGACATTTGTGGTTTTTCGAGCTTGAACTGCTCGTTTCAGGTCCTGCCTCCACATCTCAATGGGGTTTAAGTCTGGACTTTGACTAGGCCATTCCAAAACTTTAAATTTCTTGTTCTTCAACCATTCTGATGTAGACTTGCTTGTGTGTTTCAATCATTGTCTTGCTGCATGACCCAGCTGCGCTTCAGCTTCAGCTCACGGACGGATGGCCTCACATTCTCCTTTAGAATTCTCTGATACAGAGCAGAATTCATGGTTCCTTCAATGATGGCAAGGCGTCCAGGTCCTGATGCAGCAAAGCATCCCCAAACCATGACACTACCACCACCATGCTTGACCGTTGGTATGAGGTTCTTACTGTGGAATGCAGTGTTTGGTTTTCACCATGTCTGACAAAAGTTCCACTTTTGACTCATCTGTCCATAGAACATTGTTTCAGAACTCTTGAGGATCATCCAGGTGCTTTTTGGCAAACTTGAGACGACCATTCATGTTCTTCTTAGTGAGCAATGATTTCCGCCTTGCTACTTGCCACGAATCCCATTTTTGCCCAGTGACTTTCTGATGGTGGAGTCATAAACACTGACCTTAGCCGAGGCGAGAGAGGCCTGCAGATCCCTGGATGTTGTTCTAGGGTTCTTTGTGACTTCCTGGATTTTACGCCTTGCTCCTGGAGAGATTTTAGCAGGACAGACACTCCTGGGAAGATTCACTACTGTCCCATACGTTCTCCATTTGGAGGCTGTGTGGTCCACTGGTTAAAGAAAAGGGCTTGTAACCAGGAGGTCCCCGGTTCAAATCCCACCTCAGCCACTGAGTCATTGTGTGACCCTGAGCAAGTCATTTAACCTCCTTGTGTTCCATCTTTCGGGTGAGACGTAATTGTAAGTGACTCTGCAGCTGATGCATAGTTCACACACCCTAGTCTCTGTAAGTCGCCTTGGATAAAGGCGTCTGCTAAATAAACTAATAATAATAATAATGGCTGTGGTTCTGGGGAGCCCCAGAGCCTTAGGAATGGCTTTGTAACCCTTTCCAGACTGATAGGCATCAACAACTTTTTTTCCGGTGGTCTTCAGGAATTTCTTTTGACAACTTCACTCTGATGATAAGGGCCAAAGTTAGTCAGATTTATATTTGGCAGGGCTGGCCCAAATCAGGCCTGGTTGTTAACCAAAGTACTCAAACAGCTGACCCTGATTATCCATTTAATTGGGTTGAGTTAATTAGGGGGGGGGCAATAACTTTTTCACACCTGAAGATTGCATGTTTGATTACCTTGCACACCAAACAAATGACAGAAGCACCAAACTTTGGTGTCTGTGACGGAGTAAAGCGATCCTGTACTGCAATTCAACCTCCCAGCCGTCAGAGGGCTGTGAATCAACCACGAAGTTCCCAACAAGGATCACCTGACATGGGACTGACGTTGGGGTGGAAGTGCAGTTACAGCAGTCGCCACCTTTGTTGGGGGCAGCAACCCCGGAACATGCTGGAACATGCTGCAACAACACACGAATCAGCAGATGATTGAGTGCTGCTGATTGGGAGGGGGGACTTTTCCTTGTGTATATAGGGCCTAGATTGTAACAGCTTGGAAGGAGACAAGCACACTGCTATCACAGATGCTTGTTAAAAGAGGACGCTAACACTCTGTGTGGACTTTTTATTAAATAGATCCAGAGAGAGAAAGAGAGAAAACCCAGCGGGATGCTGACTCTTCCCATGAAGTGAAGACCTCCAGGAAGCTGTAAAAACTTTAAAATAATTTTTTTTTCTGTTCATTGCAAGTCCTTGGTTAGCGGTTCTCTTACGTTTAAGACTTTTTAATTTGATCAAACCAAATACCATTGTTGGTAGGAGGGGAGGATTTTTCAAGGAATTATTTTGGTGATTTTTTGTAAAGCGAGTATGATCTTTAAAGGAACTTTAAGTTATTAACCCTTTGCGGTCCGACATCGCAATTTTCCCTTTCCGGTCCAATGTCGGACCCTGTCCGACATCATCAAAAAGACACCAAAAACAGGTCTCTAGTCGTTTTTTCTCCAGAAAAAGCCGAGAAAACCATTCAATGACCGAGTGAGACCGATAGGAGCTGAGAGACGCTGAAAAAAAGGGGGCGTATCTCATGAATACTGATAGACCCGACACCACATAGATAACACGGACATAAACAAACAAGATAGCTGCTTCCGCATCCAGCGCGCAGAGAATATCACAGACATTTGCAGAGCTTTTTGAGATGTTATAGTAATAAAATAACGACTTGGATCATATTATTGAGGAGTTTGGTGATAAAACGAGTGATCAAGAGATGATTTATCGATATGTACTATTATTACAAATTATTTGAACAATATAGCGAACGAGGGGTGAGGCGGTGCTGGAGATGCAGTACTGAGTGTCCTGTTGATATGCAGTGCCTTTTAAACCTGTTTTACTGTGAAAAAAAAATAGTTTTAAACAGTGCTTCTAAAATAAACTGCGCGTGTGAAAATAAATTGGACCTGACGCGCCTGACACGCGCTGAATAAATGGATCGCAAAGGGTTAAAATAAGAAGGAATGTATAGAGAAATGTATGAACAAAAACCCTGTGGAATTACGAAGATGTTGTGAAAGAAAATAAACAGAAAATAATAGAATTTTCTAGAAAGTCAATACTGCCTCAAGTGGTTTTCTTCGATAGCACACCTCACATTCCCACAGTCTGTGACAGTGTCATTTTTTCTCTCAGACTCCCTCTATATACTACTACAACCCACAAAAAAATCTGGCAATGTAAAAAATGTGAAAAAAAAATACAATGTGAAAAATGTGCAAAAATGCAGAAAATCAGACAGGGGGCAAATACTTTTTCACGGCACTGTATGCCCCCTTCAGGTCCTGGTCAGGCCGCTGAACGTCCCTGCACATAAATATGCTGGAACTGCGAGCGGTTCACCTCACTCTCCAGCATTTTCTTCCGGTCCTCCGAGGGAGACATGTCCTTGTCCGGACGGACAACATGTCGGCAGTGGCGTATGTCAACTGCCAGGGAGGACTTCGGTCCCCAGGGTTACATCTCATAGCCTTCCAGCTATTGACTTGGGTATAACGGAACCTGCTATCCCTACGGGCTGTTCATTTTCCCGGAGTGGTGAACTGGGCGCCGGACCTCCTCTCGAGGGAGGGCCCTCACCCATCAGAATGGCGACTCCACCCTCAGGTAGTAGAGCGCATTTGGGAGCGTTTTGGGAAGGCCTGAGTCGATTTCTTCGCCATGGCAGAGACGACTTATTGCCCCCTATGTTTCTCCCTCCACCGCTGCGGTGGTCCACTAGGTGTCGACACCCTAGCTCACGAGTGGCCCAGTGTATGCATTCCCGCCAATACCGTTGCTCCCGGCCATCCTAGAGACAGTCGAGAGAGAAGGTGACAGTTCTCCTGGTGGCCCCCCGATGGCCTAGGAGAATCTAGTTTTAGACTCTCTGCCAACTACTACAAGGCCAGCCCTGGGAGATTTTGCTACGCCTGGATCTCCTCAGTCAGGCGAGAGGCACTCTCTGGCACCCAGAACCGGGCAGACTCCAATTATGGGACCCCTGAACAGGACCGTCTGTCTGCTTTAGGGCTTTCAGACACGATCGTAAGTACACTACAGAATGCTAGGGCTTCCTCCACAAAGTCGTTGTATGCATACAAGTGGAGGTATTTTCAAGACTGGTCTCTGACCTGGGGTCACAACCCTGTCTCTAGCCCTATAGCAATTATCCTACAATTACTAGAACAAGAACTACTGGAAGTGGGGAAATCCCCTTCTACGCTGAAAGTGTACCTGGCAGCCATATCTGATTGCCATATCCCTGTTGACTTGTCCCCAGGCACCCATTTCCTGGCGACCCGGTTTCTGAAGGGCGCTCGGCGGTTACATCCACCTAGAAGGGACATCCTCCCCGAGTGGAGTCTCACTGGATTGTGGACACAGTTTCAACTGCATATACTAATGCCGGCCTACCCCCACCTGGGCGGGTGGCCGCATAATCTACCAGAGGAGTGGCTACATCGTGGGCCTTCTTTAGAGGAGCCTCACTATCTGACATATGTACTGCGGCTAGCTGGGCAACCCCGCATACATTCACCAGGTAGATTCCTCTATGCCTTCATTAGGCACAAGAGTTCTTGAGGTTGCAGGCTCACACCGCTAACCATGGTTTTGAGGTCTCGAGACGTCCCTCATTATTATTATTATTTGTTTATTTAGCAGACGTCTTTATCCAAGGCGACTTACAGAGACTAGGGTGTGTGAACTATGCATCAGCTGCAGAGTCACTTACAATTACGTCTCACCCGAAAGACGGAGCACAAGGAGGTTAAGTGACTTGCTCAGGGTCACACAATGAGTCAGTGGCTGAGGTGGGATTTGAACCGGGGACCTCCTGGTTACAAGCCCTTTTCTTTAACCACTGGACCACACAGCCTCATCTGCTGTCTCCGCTCACGCTCCCTCGTGACAGCTTTGGTATACTTTTACCAAAAGTATTGTTGGTGGTCGTCTTCGAATTGAAAGGGAACGTTAAGTTACGGACGTAAGCCTAGTTCCCTGAAAGAGAAGATGACCACCAACTTGCGAGGTCACGGGTTCGATGCAAAAGAGGAAGCGGGCTCCGTGGAGTGACTATTTGTTCTCTCGGAAGGTGGACTGAGGACATCACTCCCCGGAGGGGTCTATCGGCAGCTCTTACGTCTGTACCCTAAGGTTTTTTTCCTGTTGGATATGGGCAATTCCATGATAAAGTGACCATGGCCATGAAAATAAAAGTTGTATTTATCAAACATATTTTCCTCTATTTTACTAAATGGTGTATATTTATCCAGACTGTATTATGTTTGTCAGTTTGTGTCTTTTCTTTACAGCCATTTAAAGTTACTATTAAAAAAAAAGAAGTCCGGCTTCCATATATTTTAGGTGTCAATGGTAGGATAAATGTTTTAGTTACACGTTTGTAAATATACTGATGCACAAAAGAAGTGCAATACTCAGGTCTAATGGATTTAATCAAATATTTTAAACATAAATATCAAACAAAATCACAGAAAATGTGAACAAAAATACAGCTCAAAGAAACAGAACGGAAAAACTGTTGCCTCAGGGACTTTGTCAATGTATCACTGAGCAGTAAGGTTGCACTCAATCTGCACCAAAGGCATTCTTGTGTTAAAGGAGATTCCTTTCCACATCATCACACTTCCATCGCCCCACTGTTTGGCTTGAACAATGCAACAGTCAGCATAACGCTCACCACAATGTCTCCACACACGTTGTCTTCCGTCAGGTTTGTCAAGGGCTAAACGGCATTCATCTGTGAATAAAACACTCCACCACTCTCTCTGCCACCACCTCAGATGTTCTCTAGCCCACAGAAGACGGGGATTTTGTCCCTCAGCTGTCAACATGTTACCCCTGAATGGCCTCTGAGCATGCAAATCATTTCCTGGAATTTCTCATGCTGTAGCCACTGAAGTCTGAAAACGATTACTCAGATGGATCAGTCAGATGTGACGGTCCCGGGCCGGTGTGGTGACCCTCTGCCTTCCAGGACGTGGCCTGTCCCTCGCAGAGCTGGTTTCCTGGTTTCTCTGGACTAGTCTGCTGATTGTTGAAACAGAACATCTCATTCTCCGGGCAACTTCTCTCACAGACAGGCGGGCCTTTAATCATGCAGACAGCAACCAGGTGCTCTTCATTACTAAAGCAGGGCACGTCGCATTTCTCGCTGTTCTTACGTTAATTAAAATCATGTCTTTTCGAATGGCTATTTATACAGATACTTAACCCTTTGCGGTCCTATGTCGGACCTTGTCCGACATTGCAAATTTCCCTTTCCGGTCCATTGTCAGAACCTGTCTGACATCATCAAAAAGACATAAAAAACAGATCTCTAGTCGTTTTTGCTCCGGGAAAAGCCGAGAAATCGAGAAATGAGACCGACAGGAGCCGAGGGAAGCCGAAAAAAAGGGGTGTATCTCATGAATACAGATAGCCCCGGCACCACATAGATAACATGGACATAAACAAACATGATAGCTGCTTCTGCATCCAGCGCTCATGATTTCCATTACATGAGAGTAGATGTTAAAACTTCATGCTGATTTGAACTTGGCTCTCGCCAAGATAAGCACCAACTAAGACGTAGCTTCACAGTAAACTAATGTGATCCATATGTGTCTCCATCCATTTGCGCTTCCTTCCATATGATGATGTAGATATCCTTCTGTCTGGTGTTGATGGCTGAAGTGTAATGCTGGCTCCAGGGATCAGCTTATTTTGCCTCCCTAGCGCATCAGCACACACAACGGCTGCGATGCTGGCTCGGGGATCAACCATAGTGCGGTCTCCCCAGCGCATCAGCAAGACAACCGTCTGGATTGAGCTAAGTAGGGTACATCTCTGGGGTCTTCAAGTGGGCACCTTCCATCCTCGGTGTTTCGTCGACTAGCCCACGACACCTCAAGAGGGCTCGACGGTGATTCTGGCGTCCCAGCATCACCCCTCCGTCCCCCACTCAACTCAGCCCAGCTTACTTACCTGTATATCAGCCTTTCTTTCTTTCTATTGTGCTTGAGATCCCCAGCCAGAATCTTTCCGTCTCAACCACAGCCAGTTGCTGCTCCTCTCTGCTGCTTCAGATAAGTTCTTCACTGTGCGACGCAACTCTTGGCCATTGAATCCGACATCTCTGAGAAACCGGGTTGTAGAGTGTGCCACAAATCCTCGACATCCCACTTCCACTGGGTAAACCCAGACTCTCCATCCTCGCTGTTCCGCTTCAGTGGCTAGTTGAGCATACCGCAGTTTCTTCCTCTCATACGCCTCATCTACAGCATCCTCCCATGGCACTGTTAACTCCACCAGGTGAACAAGGCGTGCTGATCCAGACCACAAGACAATATCTGGTCGAAGGTTTGTGGTGGCAATCTCAGGTGGAAAAATAAGCCGTTGACCAACATCCGCCAGCATTTTCCAGTCTCTAGCAGCTTCCAGTTGTCCTGGGCGAGGATTGGTTTTAACACCTTTCTTGGTGGTTGCTCTCCTGGGCGGAGGAATGTTGTCTTTGTGTGTAATGTTTTGATGGAACAGGTGGCAACTTATTGGTCATGTTACGCTTGTCTTCCAATGCTAAGGCCAAACATCGCAGCACCTGGTCATGGCGCCAAGTAAACCGTCCTTGGCTAAGAGCCACCTTACATCCTGTCAAAATGTGCCTTAATGTTGCAGGTGATGAACACAAAGGACATGAGGGATCCTCTCCTACCCAGAGGTTTAGGTTCTGTGGTGATGGGAGAACATCATATGTTGACCTTATAAGGAAACTGATCCTGCTCTGTTCCATTGACCATAGGTCTTGCCAGCCAATCTTGCGTTGTTCCACACTCTCCCATCTCATCCATTCTCCTGCTTGCCCTGGGAAATGGCCTTTATACACCTCATCCTCTCCTCCTGCTTTTGCACCTCGTTGACTACAAGCTTCCTCCGTTGCGCTGGGGCTGCCTTGTGCCATGTAGGAGGAGCTGAACTGAGACCAAGACCCCTCTTCCATGCTGAACTTGCCCCATGATATCACCAATTCGAAGGGCAGCCTTTGCATCCTCCACAGCTTTCTTTGCCACCCACTTTCTTCCAGTTTTCAACACAGGTGCTGCCTCCCTTACGCATTTGTCGCGTGACTCTACTAATGTCATTTCCAGTCGGACCTTGGCGCACTTAAACTCCTCGGTTAGAGCGGAGACAGGTAGCTGCAGTATTCCTTTACCATAAAGTCCCACTCTGCTGAGGCAGCGTGGAACTCCCAACCATTTCCTGATGTGTGAACTGATTAAAGCTTCCAGCTTCTCTACTGTTGTCAAAGAAACCTCGTACACAGTCAGTGGCCACAGCAGCCGTGGCAGTAGGCCAAACTGAAAGCACCAGAGTTTTAGTTTGCCTGGTAAAGCGCTGCTGTCTATGCTCTTCAACCCTTCCACAGCTTGTTGTCTAACTTCTCCCACACGAACTGTGTCCTTTAGTTCCCGTCGTACCATCTCCCAAGGCTCTTCACTGGCTTCTCAGACACTGTTGGTATTGCCTCACCATTAATGAAGAACGTTTTATCTACTACTTTACCTTTAATTATAGAGATGCTCCTTGATTTAGTGGGCTTGAATTGCATTCGTGCCCATTCAATGTTATTGGTTAATTTGCCCAATAACCGATTAGTGCAGGCTACTGTTGTAGTCATGGTTGTCATGTCATCCATGTATGCTCGAATTGGTGGTAGTCGCATTCCAGAAGCCAAGCGCTCTCCTCCCACTACCCATTTTGATGCCCTAATGATTACTTCCATTGCCATGGTAAAAGCCAGTGGAGAAATGGTGCATCCTGCCATTATTCCAACTTCTAGGCATTGCCATGTAGTGCTGAATTCTGAAGTTGAGAAACTAAATTGCAAATCTCCAAAGTAGGCTTTGACTAGATTTGTTATTGTCATTGGTACACTAAGAATATCACAGACATTTGCAGAACTTTTTTTAGTTGTTGTTATAGTAATAAAATAATGACTTATTTTATGAATTATTGAGGAGTTTGGTGATAAAACGAGTGATCAGGAGACGATTTATCAGTATGCTCTACTAAGAAGAGGTATGTAAAAAATACAGTGAACGAGGGGTGGGGCGGGGCTGGAGATGCAGTACTGAGCGCCCTGTTGATATGCAGTGCCATTTTAAACCTGTTTTACTGTGAAAAATACTTTTAAACAGCGCGTCTAAAATAAACTGCATGTGTGAAAATAAATTGGACCTGACGTGCCTGAGACGCGCTGAATAAATGGACCACTAAGGGTCAATCAACTCATTTTAGCAATTTTAACTCAAATACCAAACACTGGGCATGTGACAGGATAGCTGGGTGTCTAAGGCTGTCAGGAGGTATTTCCGGCAGCAAAACTGCAGCTTGTCGAAACAGCACATCCTCGGGCGGTGACGTGCAAGCATCCCCGGGAGGTGACGTGCAGGCATCCCCGGTCAATGGCGAATTGGCATCCCTGGGTGATGGCAATCTGGCATCCCCAGGCGGTGCAGGCTTTGCAGCCCCAGGTGGTGCAGGATTTGCGGACCACACCTCTCAGGACCGTCTCTCTCGGGAGACGATGGCAGCAGTGGATCCTCGGGAGGTGACGGCAGCAGCGGACCCTCAGGAGGCAATGGCAGCTCCAGCTTGACCCGTGCCAGTCGCCGGACACCGGGCTTTCACCCCACTCCCCTCACCAGCATCTGCAACGGTGGCTGAGGTTTGCAAGGCAGGTAGCCCACTGGTGGTGTTGGAAGCAACAGGTAATCTTCCTCTGGTGGTGGAGATGGGAGCAGCGGCTAAACTTCCTCTGGCGATGGAGGCGGGAGCAGTGGATAGTCTCCCTCTGGCGGTGGTGAGAGCAGCAGGTAGTCTCCCTCTGGTAGTGGAGGCAGGAGCAGCAGGTAGTCTCCTATCACTGCGAGGCTTCTCCCAGTGGCGCTAGAGGCCTGGGCTTCCCCCTCTTGGGCCGTGGACACTTGGCCTCACCCCTCTTAGGCTCTGGACACTCAGCCTACCCCTCTTGGGCACTGGACGCTCAACCTCCCCCTCTTCTGGGCTGGCCACTGCCTCCCCTTCTGGGCGCTGGACGCTCGGGCTCCTCCCACTCCAGGCCCATGTCTGGTTCCCAGTCGGCCTCTGAGCAGCGGTCCTCCTCATGCTCACAGCACAGACAATAGGTGCACCACTCCTCATCATCTAGCTCCTAGTGTGGGGGGTGGTAGTCGGGTGCAACATCCCCGACCTTGCCAATGGCAAAGCAGCACTTTTCCCTGTTTAGGCAGGTGAGGCAGACGTCCATCCCTTTCTCTCCACAAAAAAAAATGTGTACCGGCAGTACCTGCTCTGGCCTGGGTCCGTGGAGACGCTACAATCCCACACTGGACACCATATGTGACAGGTTGCCCGAGCTATGACGTCCCAGACCAGGAAGTTGACACAGATGCAGACAGGTACTTGCGGGTTGAAAAGTGCTAGTGTGAGCTTTTATTAAACAAAAATAAAATAAAAAGGTTTAACAAAACAAGTCACGAACACCATGAACAAACACAGAAACCAAATAACCGTCTCAAGGGCCAAAATAAAGGTTTAAACAAAGGGCATTAGCCTTCACTACAAAGTTTCAAAATAATAACAGCAAACACTCACAGTGATTTCCATTACATGAGAGTAGATGTTAAAACTTCATGCTGATTTGCTCTCACCAAGATAAGCACCAACTAAGACATAGCTTCACAGTAAACTAATGTGATCCATATGTGTCTCCATCCATTTGCGCTTCCTTCCATATGATGATGTAGATATTCTTCTGTCTGGTGTTGATGGCTGAAGTGTAATGCTGGCTCCAGGGATCAGCTTATTGCCTCCCTAGCGCATCAGCACACACAACGGCTGTGATGCTGGCTCCGGGGATCAACCATAGTGTGGTCTCCCCAGTGCATCAGCATGACAACCGTCTGGATTGAGCTAAGTAGGGTACATCTTTGGGGTCTTCAAGTGGGCACCTTCCATCCTCGGTGTTTCGTCGACTAGCCCACGACACCTCAAGAGGCCTCGACGGTGATTCTGGCGTCCCACTCAACTCAGCCCAGCTTACTTACCTGTACATCAGCGTTTCTTTCTTTCTCTTGTGCTTGAGATCCCCGGCCAGAATCTTTCCGTCTCAACCACAGCCAGTTGCTGCTCCTCTCTGCTGCTTCAGATAAGTTCTTCACTGTGCGACGCAACTCTTGGCCATTGAATCTGACATCTCTGAGAAACCGGGTTGTAGAGTGTGCCACAAATTCTCGATAACCCACTTCCACTGGGTAAACCCGGACTCTCCATCCTCGCTGTTCCGCTTCAGTGGCTAGTTGAGCATACCGCAGTTTCTTCCTCTCATACGCCTCATCTACAGCATCCTCCCATGGCACTGTTAACTCTACCAGGTGAACAAGGCGTGCTGATCCAGACCACAAGACAATATCTGGTCGAAGGTTAGTGGTGGCAATCTCAGGTGGAAAAATAAGCCGTTAACCAACATCTGCCAGCATTTTCCAGTCTCTAGCAGCTTCCAGTTGTCCTGGGCGAGGATTGGCTTTAACACCTTTTCTTGGTGGTTGCTCTCCTGGGTGGAGGAATGTTGTCTTTTGTGTGTAATGTAATGCTAAGGCCAAACATCGCAGCACCTGGTCATGGTGCCAAGTAAACGGTCCTTGGCTAAGAGCCAAAATGTCAAAATGTGCCTTAATGTTGCAGGTGATGAACACAAAGGACATGAGGGATCCTCTCCTACCCAGTGGTTTAGGTTCTGTGGTGATGGGAGAACATCATATGTTGACCTTATAAGGAAACTGATCCTGCTCTGTTCCATTGACCATAGGTCTTGCCAGCCAATCTTGCGTTGTTCCACACTCTCCCATCTCATCCATTCTCCCTGCTTTGCCTGGGAAATGGCCTTTATACACCTAATTTACTCATTTACCTTTACCATAAAGTCCCACTCTGCTGAGGCAGCGTGGAACTGCCAACCATTTCCTGATGTGTGAACTGATTAAAGCTTCCAGCTTCTCTACTGTTGTCAAAGAAACCTCGTACACAGTCAGTGGCCACAGCAACCTTGGCAGTAGACCAAACTGAAAGCACCAGAGTTTTAGTTTGCCTGGTAAAGCGCTGTTGTCTATGCTCTTCAACCCTGCTACAGCTTGTTGTCTAACTTCTCCCACACGAACTGTGTCCTTTAGATCCCCGTCGTACCATCTCCCAAGGCTCTTCACTGGCTTCTCAGACTCTGTTGGTTTTGCCTCACCATTAATGAAGAACGTTTTATCTACTACTTTACCTTTAATTATAGAGATGCTCCTTGATTTAGTGGGCTTGAATTGCATTCATGCCCATTCAATGTTATTGGTTAATTTGCCCAATAACCGATTAGTGCAGGCTACCGTTGTAGTCATGGTTGTCATGTCATCCATGTATGCTCGAATTGGTGGTAGCCGCATTCCAGAAGCCAAGCGCTCTCCTCCCACTACCCATTTTGATGCCCTAATGATTACTTCCATTGCCATGGTAAAAGCCAGTGGAGAAATGGTGCATCCTGCCATTATTCCAACTTCTAGGCATTGCCATGTATTGCTGAATTCTGAAGTTGTAAAACTAAATTGCAAATCTCCAAAGTAGGTTTTCACTAGATTTGTTATTGTCATCGGTACACTGAAAAAATCAAATGCTGCCCAAAGAAGTTCATGTGGCACTGAACCATATGCATTAGCCAAATCCAGGAATGTCACATGGAGCTCCTTCCTCTCTTTTTTAGCTGATTGAATTTGTTGCCAGATCACATTGATGTGTTCTAAGCATCCTGGGAAACCTGGAATGCCCGCTTTTTGTATTGAAGTGTCAATGAAGCAGTTCTTTAATAGGTAAGTTGACAATCTCTGAGCAATAATGCTGAAGAAAATCTTGCCTTCTACGTTTAATAGGGAAATAGGGCGAAACTGACTGATGCTTGTAGAATTTTTTTCTTTAGGTATAAAGACTCCACCTGCTCGGCGCCATGCTCTTGGTACAACCTGTTTTTCCCATCCTACTTTCATCAATTTCCACAGGATTTGTAGAACTCCTGAAGCACTCTTGTACACTCTGTATGGAACTCCATTAGGCCCTGGAGATGATGAAGCCCTTGCTTTTTTCACAGCTTGCTCTACTTCTTTCCACTTAGGTGCACAGTCCTCCATTTGGTATTCTGGTGGATTGATAGGTGGGATGTCTGACGGAATTGACATAGGCTCCTGCCTTTTTGAATCTGTATGTGTTTCCTCCAAATATCTCTCCAGCTCAAACTTAGATGCTTTTTTTGTGCCATTCTTCTGACTGGTGAATAACTTCTTTACAAATTTGAATGGAGTCTTTATAAAAGGTAGTTCTCACTCGCTCCTTCTTTTTGTAGCGTTTCCATAGGCGCTCAGCTCTGTGCAATGTTGCAAGCTTATCTTTTATGACCCTTTGTAAGAGATTGAGTCCCTCCTTCTGACTTTCTTCTGCTCTTCTCCATTGCTTCCTCTGCTGTCTCCTTTCTCTAACTAAGCGTTCAATCTCCTGCTGCCGTCTAGACTTTCCAGGAATAGTTTGTACTTTTTCCTTCCTTTTTTCAACTCCAAACCTCTCGCTTCCATATGCGTAGATGATGTCCCCAAATTTATCCAGTTTCTTTTCAACTGTTCCACTTAACCTTTCCAATGCAAAGCAGAGATCTGTGTTTACTGTGTCCCATGCAGTTTTCTCACAAGCTCTTGGCCATTTAACTCCAGGCTTGTGCCCGTTGAGGTTCTTTTCTCTCTTACGCTGGTTTGTCTGACCGGGTTCACAAAGATCATTAGGTTCATCACTAACTGTGTCCATGCAAGTCCTCCTCACATCTATGACAGGGGTGCTGCGAACTGTGGTTTGCTTCCTGTCGCTGGATTTCATTCGACTGACTTGACTGACTTCTTAAGAAGTACTGATCAATGCGAGGCCCTTGTCCCTTCTCCCTCAAGCACTTCATTCTCCCTTGATGAATCTTCAAACCCCTGACCGTTGTCGCCTTGCTCCAGCCGCAGACACAAACCTGGAGTTCCATGTCTTTGCTAACGCAGATCTTGAACTAGTCTTTTGTGCAGTACTCTCCATACTCATATCCGTTTCCGTTCCTAAGTCCTTAACCGTGTTGTCCAACGTTGAGTCATCTTCCGCCCCCGCTCTCGTAGACTCTAGGGGTATTTTTGTCCTTAATTTCTTAGAAGCCTTGGGCGGGTGTCTCCAGCATCCTGTAAACAGAGCTGTAAAAAAAGAAGAAAAAAAATTCCCTTCTAGTTTTTCTGTCTCTTGTCACTGCCTGACAGGTTATGTGGAAATTTATCAGCAGTTCAGGAAGCTTTCAGAGAATACTGCATTGTTACACAGAAGACCCTTCTCCATTCACATTGTTAAGAAAACCTCATTAGAGGTATATTTAAATGTTATTCTTAATTATTAATAAAAAAAAAAAAAACATTAAATAACATATTACAACATTTATACTTAAATCAAGTATAATCATAATTGTATTTATATTTGGTGATATTAAAAAAAAATATATTTTTTACATTTAAAGTATTAAAAAAATATATATATATATTGTAATTAATTTCTTGATTACAGTTCAGACACCGTCACATCCATAACGCTGTGTCACATTGTGACAGGCAGCGAATGAATCCTAGTCAACAATCTCACTCCTGACCTGTGAGGGTGCTGTATAACAGGAACAGTGTGCCTCGTACTGGATGGGCTGGCAGTTCATTCCAGGGTCATTCGGAAGCCAGCCATCCAGGAAGGGGGCGGAGTCACAATGCCCGAAGTCAGCGTCCTAATGCGGTACGCAATGTGTCAGTCATGGATTGGAGGAGATGTGACTGAACTAGCTATCGCGGGGGGCATGGCTAAGGGTATAACAGGGGATGTGACTATATAATCTGCTACTGAAAGAACTCGTTTGGGAAACAGAAGTAATTAATTACCGTGAGTGTTAAGTGTTTTCTTTGTTTCTAACTGTCTGTTCTTGTCATTATAGAAGGCTAACCTCTGGGAGCTGTAGCTAAACCGCCAGCAATTAAACCCGGACTCCACTTCACCTTTGTACATGAATAAACCTGTAAATCACCACTTTCACTAAGAGCATTCACTCTGGACTTGTGACCGTGTTGTGTTTGTGTGTGTCTTGTTTTGTGTATTATTATTTTAGGACTGAACCCCGTGGTTTGCCTGAGCGATACACATTGTTGTGTAGAGCCAGGTATTAGTATTTGTCAGCAAATAAAGAGCTGCTTTTTCACTGTGAACTGTCTTGTGTCTATCATTCCTGAGCACCGCATCACCACTGCACCTGTGCACTATGAACCACTTTGCCACACACATCCATAACACGGTGTCACATCCATAACGCTGTGTCACATTCATAACGCTTTGTCATATCCATAACGCTGGACTTGTACTGTTAAAATATTAAAAACCTGATATATTAGCTAATATGATTTTGGGGAGCAGCCAAGTCTTTCTCACAAAATTACATGGGTGCAGGTCAAATCACAGACTTTTGAGAACATGTAAAGTGATCCAGCAATGCTTGTCCATTTCTAGCACATCTATAACTTGAGTTTCTTTGGGCAACAAAAAAAAAAATTCTGAGACTTTGAGCCATGGAATTTTAACATGACACAGTTTAAAAAACACTATTCAAAATAGTCTATGTTTCTTTAATTCATTAAAGGACCCCTTGTGTATGGTAACAAAGTTACATTTTGTGTGCAAATGTCACATCCATAATGCTAGAATTTACCATATTGGAAACTTAAACATCTGCAGTAATGTTTGGAAGATCAGGTGTTCTCCAGTCATTCGCACATTCTCTGAAAGGAAAGAGTAACTGTTCTAGTTGTAAAATGAATAAGAAACCATTTAAGATTATTTACAAAGCCCTACATTCATTATCTGAGTTGTTTATTTCTGGTTTAGTAACATTATTGGGTATGTCTTCTTTCTGCAAACATTTTGGTAATAATTTGGAGAAAGAGCTTTGGTAATTGATCATATTTAACATAAAGCATGTAAAATGGTGCAGTATAATTAGGGTCTGGAGCAATTCACAGAAGATTTCAATGAAAACTGGGTAATTTGCACTACCTAAACAATGTGCAATCAACATGAAACCTCTTCATTAACAATCCTGTTAAATCAACATTTAAATAACTCAGTACTACTCAGAGCCATTGAAAATATCATCAAAATGGAAAGGGATATTAAAAAAGAAAATCCTGTTAAACTGGTATTTGAATATGTCAATATGAATATAATTGTAACTTGTAACTGCGAAATAATTATAAAAGATGTTAAGGATTGTGGCAGGATGGCTGGGCGGTGACATCAGGCAGAGGCAGGAACAAAAAATACTGACACCAAACTGCAGTTTTAAACAGAAAAGACGCTGGCGGCCGTTTTATTCAAATAAAACAAAATAAAATAAATATTTTTAACACAAAACAAAGTGCTCATAGAGCGAAAATAAATATTGAAACAAAACAAGTCTCAAACACAAAATAACACGATCAGGCTGGGCAATAGCCTTCACTGATCCTTTGAGTTATTCTTTTAAGTTTCGTTTTCTCTCGCTCCTCTCGCTCCTCTCGCTCCTGACACACCCACCACTGAGTGCAGCGAGCTGCAGGCTTTTATGCAGGTGACCATCTCCCGATTTAGCAACAAATTAATCACTTAATTAATTCGGGAGATGGCCACCTTCTGCATGAGGTTTTTAAACTGCTGTGGATGGGGCTACCCATCCACGCTACTAAACAAAACAAATCGGCTACGCCGTCATATTTATAAACAATAACAAAACATACAGCGCTTCGCCGACATAAATATAATAATAAATAAATCATAATACAAAACAATAAATTGCACAGGGGCAGAGGGGGAGACCCCGTTCTAAAAATAAATACATTTTACAGGGCTCTTCGCCCTGTTACAAGGATGCTCCGGGAATGTCTTCATTTTGAACTTAAAGCCAATAAAATAGCAATAATGAAACCCCTTAAAGTGATTGTAGCTAACAAAATAGTTCCATAAATGTTCTCCGCTTTACACAGAAATTCACTTTATAGTTCTCCAATTTGTGGTTTTGAAAGAAACACATGTTTTAGCAAACATGTATGCATAAATGATATCTGGTACTACACTGTTAAAAAAAATCTCTGTTTGGAAGTTGTGACACAAATATAATGATTATTGGTTGTAAATCTCCCTCCCGATCTGTGAGGGCGCTAAGCAGCGAGAACAGAGTTCTCTGGACGGGCTGGTCTTACAGTTCTTTCCCAGGGTTCAAAGGAAGTTGGCCAGCCTGGAAGGGGGCGAGACTTCATTGCAATAACACATTGACCCCGAAGGGAAACGACGTGGCAGCCACAGGTTGGAGAGGTGGTTGCACTAATTTACCAAGGGGTTGTGTGATGGCATAAAAGGGGACGGAGAATCGAAATTTGTTCCTTCGCTTTTGGTTTGTGTAAATAAACTGAGAAGGACTGTGAGAGACCCCGTTCCTAATCATAAAAGTACCGTGAGTGTTTTGTTTGTTTTGTCTTGTAATTGTCTTGTCTTGTCTTGCACATTACCAGACAGCTAACACAGTTCCAGAGCTGTTGCCTAGGGCCAGCACTAAGCTGGAACGGCACTTCACCAACAGTCACTAAATAACCTGTATCACCCACCACAAGCACTACAAGCACTACTCCACGCACCCAGGACTGATTATTGTGGGTCAGATATTGTGTTTATTAGTTGGGACTGCAATCCCTTTATTGTTTATCCCGTGAAGTAGACATTGTGTATTGTTTAGGTCACCAGACCTGGAATAAAAATAGCCATTCACCTGGAGAGGGAAATTGTCCTCACATCTCCCAGCAGGTGTCCCCATCAGTTCCAGACTACCTCCTACTGGCTACTGGAGGAAAGTACAGTAAAATAAAAAGGGTCCAGCATTGTGAAATGAAAGAAAATCAATTTTCCCTCACTGGCATGACCTTGAGTCCACAGCCAGGAGCTGGTACAGTACATTCCTGTGGCAGGAAGCTGTCAAGGAAGCATTGTTAAGAAAGTCTCTCCGATGTTAAGTTCCCAGCCATGCTGAAACAAGAGCTTCAGGAAGTTCCAGCAATGGGGAGCATCCTGTTTTCCAAAGCATTTAACTATACATTGGAAGGAGAGGGTCCCACTGATTGTGGCAGAGTAAATACAACAAGCACGCATTCATCAGATTCCAATACAGTAACAATATTATGGTGTGTGGACAGCTTAACTGGTTAGAGCACTTGGCAGTCGTATTGAAAGTTTAAGTAGCTCAGTAGTTAAATTCCTCCTCTGTATTGTAACAGGTTTTGAGTTGCTTTGTAGGTAGAAGTTTAGGTAAAAGTAGTCTCATATAATCAGTGTTTTCTACAACAGGTACAATAATTTGATACTTATTATCTACTACATTTTCATAATATATATATATATATATATATATATATATATATATATATATATATATATATATATATATATATATATATATATATATACAGATATATATATTTAGTATGAGAGTTTGTTTATTTTCTTTAATTCTCCATGGTTACTTATAATTATTAGTAGATCATTATTTACCATGCTTTGAGGGGTGAAGTGGTGTGGTTTGACAAATGACCATAGGGGTATGTAGCAGTAATATCTGTCCCCTGTGAATTTGTATAGAGATTTTCAATTTTTTAACTCAAAGTTGCCACTGTTGTAGAGAGGGCAGAAATTACAGTTGTACACCCCTATTGGTCATTTCTAAAAAAAAAACACCTCAATGCAGTTTAATTGCAGTAGAGGTACTGGAATAGTTAGTAAGCATGGTAAACAATGATCTAAATAATGAACTGTATCCCTAAAATTATTCCGGAGAGACCAGGAATGGCAAGTGTAAAGTAAACACATACTGAGTTTTCTTTCTTTTTTTATTAAAATCTGCATACTTTCCCTTTTTAATATATTTTGTATGACAGAGAGGGCAAGAGTATGGCTATATTCAGGGAACCTTGGAGGGCAATTACTGTCCAAGTGGAAACAGGAAGTGAGCAAAAGAAGAGATGGAGCTGATACCAATGATCAGGTCTTGGCCTGAGGTGACACCTGCTTCAGTGAATAAATCTGAGCCCTTCGAAGGTGACGCAGATTCTGACCATTATACTAATCTATACTTCCCTACTTCACAAATACTTTACTTGTATCTCTGTATTTTATCGATGTCTACAAAACATTCAATCATAAGATATGTAGCAGTACAAAACATGACACAAATTCCTTGGGCCCAATTAAAAACAAATCCAGACAAGAGCCACTTATTTAAATTCATTATTCATGATAGTATGTATGTTGTGATAAACCACAAAAACTTGGTGACAAAGAATGAAAAAAAAATTAAGAAGTTTCTTAGGAAAATCTGAAGATCAGGATCTTCTTTCCCGTGAGCCTTGTTCGCTTACTTTAGAACTGTCCAGCTGGTGAAGCTGGTGGGGCTTCTGCCTCCGGAGGTAGGAGTGATCATTTACAAACAGAGAAATGGTTCATTAGGGTCCATTGATGTTAAATGTATTATTATTATTTGTTTATTTAGCAGACACCTTTATCCAAGGCGACTTACAGGGACTAGGGTGTGTGAACTATGCATCAGCTGCAGAGTCACTTACAATTACGTCTCACCCGAAAGACGGAGCACAAGGAGGTTAAGTGACTTGCTCAGGGTCACACAATGAGTCAGTGGCTGAGGTGGGATTTGAACCGGGGACCTCCTGGTTACAAGCCCTTTTCTTTAACCACTGGACCACACAGCCTCCTTGTAAATATAGTCCTATAACTCAACATTGACAGCTGCAACATTCACTCCTGTGTGATAGAAAATCTCAATTTCAGTATTTCACCAAAATGTTCTAGCCACAGGTTTAAAAATAAAATGTTTGTGAATTTCATGCTTTTCAACTGGAGACCTGGGTTCGAATCCAGAACAGGTTATGAATGAATGAAATTAGTTTGATAAGTTCAATGTATAGCCCCCAGTGGATTAGCTTCCACATCACAAAACCACCAAACAACTCACATGGCACACTATACCATATTTTGCATCTCAAGAGGCTTTTAAAGTAAAAAATACACACCATAAATATAAACATAGTGTTCCCAATAGTAAAATCTAAGGAAAGTCTTGGGTGCTAAGCATGTTTGGACCTGGTCAGTAGTACTTAGAAGTGAGTCTTGGTAAAAGAGTAGACTTGGTAAAAAGTAAATGCAGCTTTATACTGTAGTGTGAGATACCGCAGCTGTCCCAATATTTGTCTGAGAACGGCAGTGTATGGTACTCTGTACTGTATAGTATACTGGAAACAACATATAATATCCCAGTAGGTTTTCAGTATCCTTGCTGTATACATTCCTTCAAACATCTGTGCGTGTGGAGTTGGATTAAACCAAACGTCCACAGACTCTTCACTTGAATAAAGTTGCTTTCTCTGTGCTGCTGTTGCTGTGCTCAGCATTGCATATTTAAGTAAGGGAATACTCTGGAAAAGTGCCAGACTTAGTCACTGGAAACGAACACCCTTTTCCTTCACCAACATAATGGAGCTGAAGCTGAGCTAATGCTGTTATTTACAAGGCAGGAAATATGCTGTGGAGACACCTGATTAATATGGGCTTACATAAAACTGCATGTTGTTTATAAATAGCTTATTCAAAATGAACTTAATTGAAAGGATTAGTGCTCCATATTTTCAAGTAACTAATAGGAAGGTAAATGTTCTATTATCATTAAAGAGGTTGTAATATATGGATAGACCTAAATAACACTACTGTATGTCATACAAAAAAAAATATTATAATTCCCCTGAACATAAAATGATAATACTATTGTTGCAAGGTGATGAGTAAGCAATAAAGCACGACAGGGTATGTGATATCCTGTAATATCAACAACCCTGTGTGACCTGTTTTGACCAATTAAGATAGCTGGTTCAGTGTGTATAATCAGGGGTAATACCATCTCTAGGTTCTGGGGACAAGGAACCTCTCGAGCTTCCCTCTCGATGTTCCACTATCTTCAGAACCTCTCGATGGTATTTTTCCCTGGGAATACACACTGAACCAGCCATTATTCTATTTATAACCACAATGTTATCCTCTGTTTCATTAAAAAAATAGATCACTGAGCCTAAGTGATACAGCACTAATAGGGTGACCAAACGTCCCGGTTTAGCCGGGAGAGTCCCGGTTTTGCATCAAAAGGTCCCGGTGTCCCGACATTTTTCTAAAAATCTTAAAACAGTCCCAATTTTCAGCAACTTCCTGCAGTGCGACATACTAAATACCTTTTGTCAAAATAACATAAACAACCTCCTATAGAACTTAGTTTATAGCACCTGCAGCGATAACAAAATATATATTTTTAAAAAGCCACTAGGGTAATCAATTATTTTTTTAAGTGATTAACACGAACATACGTACTTATTCCTCAGGGCACCGTGCATTTTCATTTAATTTATAATCAATATGAATCTACAATTATGTGTAATATGGTAATTTTGTAGCTGTTCACTTCTGGCAGGATTTAGCACAAGAAAAATGCCAGAACATAAATGTGTTTCTAACCACAGTCTACACAATTTACTACTACGACTACTAATAATAAACTCAATAAAAAAGTAGCAATACGTATAAAACACAATATTGCAAGTTAAACTAATTAGCCACAAATTATACACCCAGAAGTGTACTGAAATTAGCTAGCTGCTTAAAACAAAAAAACAACAAAAAAAAAGATTACTAAGAGTGAGAAGATGGCTATTTAAATCTCAATTAAATAGCTTATATTTAAATGGTTTAATTAGTCTTCTCAATTATTTAACAATGTGTCCCGGTTTTGAGCTTTGAAAATCTGGTCACCCTACCTTTTATTCAAAAGTGTCTGCTACCCAGGGGTTAAATTGGCACAGAACGGTCCGGAATGGCATTCCGCCTCTTCAGGATTCCGTTCCTGGTCTTCTGATTGAAAGTAGGATTCCGTTCCCCTTACATGACAGTTCCATCTCTTTTAAAATCCCAATTTAACCACTGCTGCTACCTATTGTAAGTGTTTTTGTCAAAACCCTGTTCCTCAATATAGTGTAATCAGCAAGTGTAAGAGGCTAGTGGACCAGTCACACAAGCTGAAATACGATTTTTTATTTATTTTTTTTATTTTGGAAGCATGGTATAGTAATGTATTAGGCATTTTTTTTCAAATTGTACGACCTCCTAATTCTCTCTTCTCAGTGCTATTTATGGTTAATGCACAATAATAATATTTTAAAAACAAATCTTTGAAGTAACTATTTCACTGTGATTATATGGAGGAGATTTGATGTAAATAATGTATTACAAGTTTAAATATGTTTATTGTATTGGTTATTACAGGTCTTTAGTTGATATGTGTTACAAGATAATGCTAATCCTTACTGTGAGCTGAGGTAGAAATGTGTGGCATAAGAAATATTAGCTACATGTACAAATGGTTCTAATCGTAAGCACCACCAGTTAAACGCACAAAGGTTTCTGATCATTTGATGGTAATTATTTATTCCAAGCATTTCCTCCTTTCCCTCCTTACAAAAAAACAGGACAAACTTCCTGAATTCTTCTGTCATTTCTCTTGCGTTACTCCAAATCATTTGGAGGCTGTGCAGGGGAACTGTTATGCACTCCTGTACAAATAAGGAAAAATACCGCAGAACAAACCAAGGCTCTGAAGCTTTTTCAAATACATTTCTGACACTCTAAATAATAATTCACAATTAGATAAGCGGTTCGCTCCTTATAAAAACTGAAAAATGTAACCGGAAAGTGGAACATCCTCCTAATCATTCAGTTCATTATAACTTGATAATAACTTCACTGAATTCAAAACGAAGTAACACCTGTACTGTAATTACATTTGAATTCCCACTAACTAATGTTGTGGTGCAATCACTAATAATAATCCAATTGTACAAAGATGAAATTGAGAGATGCTGCTGACATCACATTATGAGTACCAAGGGCATTTTAATGTACATATTTTTTCATGGACCAGATTAACCAGCTTTTCAACCAGCACCAAGTCTCATGAAAACCTGCAAACCACCAGCTTTACCAGCATATGGCTTCACCTGGCCTTTTGGTTGATACACACCCTCGATGAAGCTTGTTCTTAAACATTTAAAAAATCTAAATTGTACAATATAGATACAACTGCAGTTTTCCTTTGTTTACTCATAATTCACATACAGTAGAGCTTGGTGGCACCAAAGTCTATAGTAACCCCAACAGCATCTCCAAGCTTCTCCATGCTTCTGAACGGTTAACCAGCCTTATCCCGCCTCCGCGTGTTGAATACATTATCCAAATCCAAACAAGAGCAGGGCATTGGCCGGGATCGTATTTCACTCGCTGAGATTCAGTCTCTCAGCTCTCGGGCAGACCAAACATTGGAAACCGTGTCTAATATCGAGGAGCATAAGGACACAATACCCCGCGGCACTGTAACCAAGGAGAGAGAAAAAGCGAGAGGCACCGTTATACAGCATTGGATAAGGAGTCAGAACGAGGGATTTAACTGAAAACCCACGCCCACCAGACGACAGGAATTAACAAAAAAACTGCATTCTGCAGAAATAACAGAAAACCTGCGAATTATTTTAAATATTTCCCCTTCTGTTTATTTTTTCTGGGTACCGGTAATGGGTGGATGTGTATAGGATGTAACCTCGTTCTTGTCATTTCCACTGCATTTTGTGATTCTTCTACGACAAGGGAATTGTAAAGGAGAGCTGCATACAAATAGGATTTGGGGGTAACCGAATAACAGACTCATACACACGGATACAAAAAGAGGCAAAAAGCAAAGGAGAAAAGAGAGCCGATGAATGTAAGTGAACAGTCAGATCATTTTCTGTAGATTGTTAAAATAATACATTATTATTTATGTTTAAAGGATATGATAATTGTCAATTGCAGAAATGTCGTTTTACCTCTACGGCTAATGAATGTGTGTGTAGAGGAGGGCGGCTCCTTAAGATTTTCAGTTATGCACACGCTATTCCCCATGTATCAGGTATCCTTACAAGAAACCCTGCATTGTGTGCGTGTGTGCAAGTGTTTCAAATTAATATCTATCGCACTCAAAATACGTTAGTGGAAATTGTTTATAATTACATAGTGAGTCAGAGCCAGATCTACTGGCACCAGCCTTTTGGCGTTCCTTATTAATACCAGTACAAATTCTACAGCCAGGCAGTATAAACCCCAAAGACTGCCGCCAGTTGTGCGTCAGATTTACTAATTATTATTAGTTCATGATGCCTGACTACAAAAATGCAAATGTAGCCTCAATAATAATAATAATAATAATAATAATAATAATAATAATAATAATAATAATAATAAATGTCTGGTTGAAGATCCACATGTGATTAGATGATAATCGAAGTCAATTTTCGGTGTTTAATAAATAGCTTTTAAACAATTGTATTTTTCAATAAAACACAATTGTGTTTCTCTTCATTTTGTTGGCATGTAACAGCCAATCCAGCTTCTGCACCTTTTTTCCCCCCAGATTTGGGAGGCCTGGTTTGAGTATACCAAGGAAGGTTTTCCCGTTCAGGTTAAACGTATATTTATTTAAAATACCTGTTTAATGGTAACGTTATTCATACGATATTTAGTTTAATATACAATGGTAATCTGATTTAAAATGGCTGCAGCTTTGTAAGGCATTAAAGTCATTTATTTATTGAGTAAAAAAAAAAAAAAGTACTGCACTATAGATATCATCTTTTTTTTTTTTAATATGTCCCTGTTTAACAAAAGTTTGTTTTCATCAGTTACCAACACATCTTGATGATTTCTTCTCATTTTTTTCTGCGGGGCACGTACTGTATACATCATGAAAGTGAACACTAGCATGCTTCAACAATGGAACACTACATATGCCGGTGAACATAAATTCAGACAGCATTGACTCCAGTTGTTGGCACTGTGTTCATGTTTAAATTATAAATGGATTGTTTAATTGTTTTTGTTCTATTATGGTTTGTGTTTTATGTCTATAGAGTAATAAGGAAATTATCAATATATATTTTTTCTGTTTGTTTAAGCAAGCAGTGTAAATGTACCAGTAGTTGTGTGTACGTGTTTGAGTGTTGGGAGGTAAAGTTTAGGGGGGTGGGGGTGGAGGCAGATTCGGTTTCTGCTGGTGCTGTGAGGCATGCATTGGTTGAAAATCGACTCTAGTTTTAATACGAACCATCTGGTGAAATTCTTGCTGAATTAAGGTGTTTCCACGGGCAGCTACTGAATGGGTTTATAAAAAAGAAAGCCCTTTTTAGAGTAGTGGAAGGCAGGGGTATTTTATCTGAATAGAAAAATGATAAGCAAGTAATTTTTTGTAAAATATTGAAGATTATACCTTATTTAGATAACAGAGACAGTTGTGTGGCGTATGGTGCACGGTTTGCTTTTCTGCGTGGCCGTCTTGTGCATAAATCTGCACTTTCGGCAGACCTGAAATGGGACAGCGAAAGTTTTCATAAAAGTAAACAGTGCTTATGTAAAATCAGGACAAATGTATAAAACTAATTTCTAAGATGTTCTGAGAAACTGCGGAGAATCGATGTAAATCTTTATTTATGTTAATAGAGGAAGCACGGTATGATAAATCAACATGAGGAGGGGTCGTACGTTTACACGTAACTGTCTGTCCCAACATGTTACGTGAAAACAAGGCTCTTGAGAGATAGAAATAAGAATAGCCTTTCACAAAAACAGTTTATAAATTCTATATTTTTTACATTCGTGTAGAAAAAGGGTGGCTTTTATTAGTTAAAACTGAGCTCTATGAGATAATGTGGATCAGATACCTCTGTCTGTCCGAGCTCCCAGATGTTACGTGAATTTCTCTTGCAGCTCATATAAAGGTAGTGAACAAAAAACGGAAACACCAATGTAAAGTCACTTAATAGGGCGTTGGGCCACTATGGAATCCCGCTCTGTGGAGTTCTCGGCGGACCGTTTTTGATGAAACTGACTGCTCGCGACCCAGGTTGAAATTTGCAGTCATTTGATCTGTAGTTGCTCGCCTGTTTTGCCTTGCACTTCGAATTAATGCACAGATATCACGATCCTGGAGTATGCGCTTCCGCCCACTGTTGCCCTTTTCTGATGATGTCTTTCCCTCGGAGTTCAATGCCGACATCACCTTAGACACCATTGCTCGTGAAACATCAGCAAGTTGAGCTGCCTTGGTCACTGAAACTCCTGCCAAACGCGCCCCAACAATCACCCCTCTTTCAAAGTCACTGAGGTCTCCTCTTGCAGCCTTGCTAACCATAATTATAGGCAACCAGGCCTGTCCAGCATTTTCATACATGACCCTAATGCTGGGATGTTATTTGCTTAATTAACGCATGAGCCACACCTGTGTGGAACCCTTGCTTTCAATATACTTGGTGTCCCTCATTTATCCAGGTGTTTCCACTTTTTTGTTCACAACCTGTAGCTCTCAATGGAAATTTCCACGATAACGCGATGTGTACATCCTCTCGTTTTCAAGGCGGGCTTTCAAATGATAGCCTTCTTTGAGGTGTATGCTGAGGAGAAGTGCCGGTAATTTCTGAACGTTTTCAGTCCGTCCGCTAGTTACGTGAGATAGTCCAGTTACGTGAGGAAGAGGAATTGCTAAGTAATTCTCGGTAATATATATTCTACATTCTAATTTTGCTTTAACAATTTACATTTTCATCATCGCAAGTGTTTGAGCTATGTAATAAGAAATTGAGTTTTTTAATAGATTGTTTATTTATTGACCTGAGGACGGTCATTTGGTAATGAATCATTACGTGAAACTAGGTTTTTAGATCTTTCTTTTTAATAATAATAATTTGTCTGGTATTTGTGAAAAATAAATTCAAAATGTGATATTTGTGCCTGTTACTATGAATGAAATGTAATTAAACTAAATAAATTAACTGAGAACTACACAAACTCAGCTACAAGTGTGTCTTTTTTAGTCTAAAATAATTTGTTATACTTAGGGGCGTGTTTGATACCCAATGTCCTCAATATTAATATACATTGCTGTTGAGCCACTCAACTAAGGTATTTTTGCTGGAGAGGTGGTAATATGATGTGCCCTCCGAGTCTGCCTCATTGACTCTGACACTGACAGTCGGAGTGAGACAGTGACAGTCACTGACAAATCGGACAGTCAGAAGGTGCCGCCTTCTTTTTCTGTACTACGTCTAGTGCAATGATCAGATTATGAGGGCAGGTCCTCCTAACCAACCCCTAAACAAAACGATTGAGCATTTCGTTTCCAAATACGATATTAAACTCAAAATAGTACAGTGTAATACGAGAATCCAAGGCGACTTTAAAAGAAAAATAACAAAAAACATTGCTGCTTTGGTGCATAAACTTGTTTCTACATTTATATTAAAATGTTTAAATTACAGCATGACTGATCATTACATGTTTTGATTTTGTATGTTTGGATCTATAAACCTGTTTGCCCACCCTAGTGTTGCAAATCAGTATTCAATTTCAGCTTTTTAAAGTAGGATAATCCTGCTAATCCAAAAATTTATTACAATAATTCTCTTTTTGGAGAAGCTCATAGATATACAAGCAGCCAAAACATTCAGTAACTACAAACCAGTTTCATCCTGATTGAGGCTCACCAGCGCAGTGTAACCTTGTGTCTTCATTTCAACTGACAGCTCCAGTTATTGCTAAGTACAGGGATACCCAAAAATGTTATTTGGGTATTTGCAGTCTTATTGCATACCCAGTTAACATGTTTTGGGTATCCCTGTCCTTAACAATGACTGGAGCTGCCAGCTGAAATGAAGGGAAAAATCACTACACTGTTTTGACTGCTTGTTTATCTTATTATTAAGTTATTAGCCTATTAAGTTATTTAGCAGTTATTTGTTTATCTCCAAAAATAAGTGTGTCACAATGTTATTAAATTGGTTATTGATTTTGTACTTCATGCCTTTAAAGTCAACTGAACAGTATAACTAACAAAAAACACTATTTTCTTATTAGTATGTATTCAAGACTTATTGTCTGTTATTTATTATATATTAAAGACTTGTCTGTTGTTTCAGCCGATCTGATTGAAATCAGTCGATTAAATGGCACGTTATCAATCAAAATTATTCCATATTAATGGGCCAGTAGGTACCTACTAGCCTACTAACCCCAAAATCTACACCCTACCCGTAAACCTAATGTCTACAACTAACGTAATATATACCCCTAAACCTAATCTCAACCCCTAAAACTTACTATTAAAGTAATTTTTACTATTATTTCAACACTGCTTTTTAGCTCCCTCTAGTGGCTACTACATCCGACTTCCATTAAAGCACTTCATCCCAACCTACTGTACCTCTTGGGAGGCTGCTAGGTACCTACTGGCCCATTCCTATGGGATGATTTTCCTTGATAACGTCCCATTCAATCAACTGATTCCAATCAGATCGGGTGGTTGTTTATTAATTTGTTGCAAGACTTACTGGAAAGAATTTATATTTTGAAATTAAACAGTTGTTTATAGTATAATTATAGGCTCCGTGTCTGTCCTGTTACGTGAACAATAAAATGGCATCATCACTTTCACTTTTTTAAATTTATTTTTTAATCTCTATAATATCAATGTTGTATTAACTGGAAATCACATATTTATTTGCCTGCAAGTAGCCAAGTAAGTTTCAAGTGTAGGACATAGACTAAATTGAAGGATTCAAGTTTGGATCAACAGTGAACTTACTGCGAATTCATACCAGACAAGGACTAATTTGTGGTAAATCAAATAATTAATCATTAGCTTTTATGTGTATTTAATATCCATGTTCTAGCATCCTGTAACACAATTATCACTTTTAAACAAAATTAACTGGCAGACAGCATTTTCAGTACTGTAGCTGGTTGTTTTATAGCCAGCAATATCAAAATACCATTACTAGGATGTTAAGTCTAGAGCCAGCCAATTCAATAGCGAGGACCCAGAACTAAGGTACCTGTGCGACAGCAAATTCGATATACTGTACAGCAGAGAGCGCATTGTCCTGGGAATGATCAACTTTGCCAGGATATTCCATAGAGAGCTCAGTTCTAGGAAACTTAAAGCCAACACAGTCAAAAAATACAGAGAACTCAGTACTGGCATATTGCTGAAATAATACATACAGTATATTGAGGCAGTGAGAACTTGGGGACTGGGAGGAAGTGAGGCAGAATGGATTCAACTAAGGGGCTCAGAGGCACTATGTCTTACTGTCCACCACAATATGATATTCTCAGTCTTCTACTGGGAAGCCCCAAAGAACTAATTCATCCACTTCCATGGTCACCCATCATGTCCCATTAAATATTTATCTTTCCAACATTGTCTTTTATCTGGAGTGCAACCTTCTTTGGCCATCCCTATATTACAGGCCTTGTCCAACTGTTTGAAAGCTGTTTTGTGGTACAGCTGCCCAGAGTGCAGATTGACTCTTGATTTTCTCCATGTTTGAGCAATGGTATTAATGGAATTAATTTGAGCAAATATCTGGTCCAATTCACATTTCCATCAAGTAAGAAAATATCCCCATCATATTTTAGAAACACAATGCTTTTCTAGGAGAAAATACAACCTCAGATTTAAGTGTTGATCCTAACTAATGGTCTTTTTGTGTTTTAATGTTTTAAGCAAACCTGATGGGTTTCCCTCTCAATGAAGTAATCTCAAATCTCAAATCTCAACAAATCATTTTTCGTAAAAAAAAAAAAAAAAGTTTTGTGTTTGAATATTTGTTCCGATAACCAAATGCACTCTGTAGAGTTTAAGGAACATTTAAATGAACACATCCTTAAACTAATGCAAATGGTGGCAATGAGGCTTTAAACCATCAACAAACAAACAACATTGCTGATAGATGCAAATTTTGTCAATGTGTAAACAACTGGGTGAATAATACGTTTGAGCTAAGCCATGATCTCTTGGCAGAAACAAACATGATTCCTCCCTGTAATTTAAAATTTGTATCATAAAATAGGATCTGCGCTGTGTCATCTAAAGTAGGGTTAAGTAAAGGGACAGAAGAGCTGGTAATAAAAAGGCATTAGGAGCGCTGCAAGAAAAGAACGAGAAAGCAAGAACCTAAAGTAGGGCTGCTACGATTAAATCTAAAAACAATTTTTCAATTGACTCCATTCTTCATTATATACATTGATATAAATACTGGATAATCAATTCAATAATTACATTTTTGTAGCATGCATAGTTAACATTATTGAAGTTTATCAACAAAACTACACCGAACGCCCTGCCTTGCTATTTACAGTATTTCTGCCACAGACAAGCAGTGGGCGTGCTCTTCTTCTCCTGCTCGTGTTAACCGGCATCTGATTTGTTTGTCCCATCCTACCAGCAAATTAGTTTTGAAAATGCTTTGAAAGTACGCCCCTCTGTGTATTCGATGTAACCAAAAAGCGCACCGTCTTGGATCAAGAGCAGGGTGACATGCTTGTATAACATGTAAATGTATTGTACACATTAAAGAAAACTGACTCTATATAGTTTACGGTTCTTTGGAGTTTAAAAATGAACTGTTAAACCTTAGAATAATACTGTTTTTATGGGGTTTTTTAATATGTTTTTCAAACTGGACTGCGTGCTCTTTCTGCGTTTCCTGATTGATGGCCACATCTAGTCGATGTAAGTACAATCAGTGCCGCCCATAGCTGATAAAACGAATGATGAGCATTTGAGGAGATTTTTGGAATCGGGTCCGAACCGGGAATCTGTCATTGGACCCGGGTATTTTGAGTCCGTTTCCAGTTCCCAAACTATTTAGAAAACATGTTTGCATGTCAATGTGTGAGCAGAAGGAGGGGGAGTGTGTGCTTTTTTTGTTTTGTTTTCTAAATATGAACATGTCCATTATAGTTATCAAGTGTATTTTTGACAGAAATTAAAAGTCTTTTATAATTCATGGTTTTATGTTTTTTTAATAATCAGTTTTATTAAAAATATAATAGTACTGACTGGAACCGAATCCTTGATATTTGTGTCCGGTTCATTGGTTTCAAAGCAGGAAATGGGTACCCGGTTTCAAAGGAACTGGTTCGCACATCTCTAGCTTAAACATTTTTATGCCGGTACTCCTACAGTACCTTTCGTAAAACTATATTACAGTTATTACCTCTCGCATTCAATTGTTGTGGGAGGTGGGTTTGTGGGCGGTACAATCGTCAATATTTATTCAAACGATTATATTTTGTGTGTCCAATTAATCGATTGCTACTTGGATGCTTAACTGACAGTTATGAGTAAGTGAGAGGAAGCGAGGAAAGAATTTTATGCTAGAACCATTTTTATTTGAGTCATAGGATTGAAAGACATTTGTGAAGTTTACACAGAAAACAGTAAAATAAATAAAACATTCCATGAAAATTGATAATCTCAAATCTTTAGACTACCTACTATGCCTTTGGTAGGCAAGTCTGAGAATGTATTGAGCATTATTCTTCTCTATAACAATAATAATAAAAAATAATGTTCCTAGAAAAAAACCTGGCAAGAGATTTTTCTTGTGCTGTCTTGAATTATTTCCAATTAGTTTGTCTTGTATTTCTAGGATTGACTTCAGTAATGTCAAAATATAAAACTACCCCCAGGAACATGCTTTAAAATGTGATGTAATAACCCAGGGTTGTTATCCCAGTCATACATAATGTGTATGCCTCAACCCTCAACCTTTAGGAGCAGGCAACAGTTATTATGGCATAGTCCCATAACATAGAATACTAAAAGTATCAAATTAATAGAATAGATATTACTTAACCATAATGGAAAAGGTATGGGGTACAACCTGATGGGAATGGATTCCAGCTGCAGTGTAATAGAAAAACATAGATATTAACCAAGTAGCATACAGAAAATGCAATCTATTTTTGACGTATAAATACACAAAATCTTGAATCCACCAGTCAGGAATATCCATTCCAGGGCACTACCACACGATAGATGACTGCGAATCATTCAGATACAATGCCTACTGTAGATAAACTGAAGGAAAGCAAAACATTTAGCATGTAAATACATTTAAAAATATAAAATGTTTGAAATAACAATACAGGGAACTGTGATCACAATAAAACATTACCTTGATAGTCGACCTTGTCACTACTGTAAAGCCGTCACCTGCTCCTTAGACTCTTACCTTCCCGACTTCATTTGGTAATGCTCTTCAATCAGGGTGCTATTGCTTAATTAGTCCCTCTCCCCTAAAATCAAGTCAAATAGTACTGCAGACAACAGTAACACTGAACAGCTTGACATATAGACCAATACATATTTCAACATAGGTTGCACATGAATGGTCTTCCACGTGACACCGCAATTTTCATTTGTAGAATTAATAATCCAGGTCTCTACTGGATGGTCCATACGTGGCACGAAGTTTAAATACCGGGGCTGTCAAATTTGTATACAGCCTGAGATCACAGTAATGTTACGAAGAAATGGCAAATGGATGGACAAACGGATAGACCAAGCACCTTTTACACAATTATTATACCAAATTAATCGTGATATGTTTTTTGCTTTAAAATTATTTGGGGTGTTTAAATACATCTCACAGACTCTTGCATCTCTCATTGTATTGCATAACTGAAAATGTATCAATGTTCCAAAAACTTTAGGCTATGTTTTACTAAACATGTTTAAACTTAATAAATAAACAGTTACCATAACAAACATTATTGTAAACACAATATATTCCTAATGAAGTGGATTTCTTACCTGTAAACAACAGGAACACGTTTAAAGTCCGGAACTCATTATCTGTAGCTTGGTGTTGTTTACATTATCGTATACACTCTGGTTTGAAACATCTGTATCTTTTAAGTGGCCGGAGCTGAAAGTACTTTTTAAATGTCCCAATACAGTACTGGTATCATTTTAAAAGCAAACATATTTATCGTATGTATTTCAATTTTGGGAAAACCTGCATTTCTAGAAATATAAGGGCAATTCTCATACCTCCCATTAAATTAGTAGTATGTCACACTTGCTCTAGCGGTCAGAAAGAGCACGTGAAAATTGGAAGATCTCAAACCTCCACTGGTAAAATGTGAAATATGCCTCTTGTTTTGAGTGATGCTTTTTTTTTGCTTTTGTTTCATTAAATATTTTTACTAATACTGGGCCACCATACTTTGCATGTCATTGGATAGGGGAGGGACTGGTGGTGGTTTATTCACTTTGTTTCATCGGATGCCAACGAAAGTCTAAATCTTCGGCTCCTGACCAAATGTGCTCGTGGGCGCAAACATTCTGCAACCCTGCTGTTAGCGAGTATCATATCCAAACACACATGTTCACTGCAGGAATACTCACACCAGTACCCATATACTACTGTGTCTAACTTATAACAAATAAATACAGTTATCATTTAGGTGTGGATGAATTGTTTACTGACTACACTACACAACAAAAATAAAAAAATAAAAATAAAATAGGTATTTAGAAGCAAACCAGCACTACTCCAGGTTTGCAGTGAACAGAGAAACACTGCTGGTTGTTTACAGGTAAATGAACATTCTCTTCATTTACCGTATTCCTTCAAATTTAAGACGTCCTTGAATTTAAGATGCAGACCAAATTTCCCACCCTCAATATGAGAAAAAAATAAAACATCAAATAAAGATGCATTTACAAAGATACAACCTCAATTACTTATATAAGAAAACAACTTATGGAGGCAGTTTGCGTCCGTCTGCTGTCACACAAAGCATTACAGTTATGCGGTGCTTCTCATTTTCAGTAGTGATTACTCGCACCTGTTTTTCTCCCTTTTGTGAACTGTGGTATTGCTTGACATGTCAAAATATGGGGGTCTGATCAGCATCTCTGATCTGTCCAAGCTGGTACTGTTTGTTAGAACTGAGCCTAATAATGAAAAGCTGAAATCGTAAGAGCTTCTCTTTGCAAGAGCTGCCTCGTCATTGCCGCCGGTGTCCCTCCGCACCAGCCCATCTGATCTACAACCCATTCACAAACTTGCTCAGCGTCAGCTGGCCCGTTCTGTCACAATTCATGCCAAGGCATCTCAAAGCACTTTGCATTACAAATAAATATACTATACAATAATATACAATAAAATATAAAAAAAAAATAGAAATAAAATACATATAAAATAGGCCATTCCAATCACCAAAAAGCCTCTGAGTAAAGATGTGTTTTAAGCATTGATTTAAATGCTTTTATTGAGTCAGCATTACGGATTTCATTTGGAAGATTGTTCCATAATACAGGTGCATAATGACTAAAGGCTCTTCCACCACAAGAACTACGTTTTATTATTGTTGTCACCAGAAGTCCAGCATCATCAGATCTCAACTGGTGTCCAGTGACATAAGGTAAAAGCATATCATTAATGTAAGCAGGGCCATTTCCAGCGACAGCCTTAAATGTCATTAATAACATTTTAAAAATAACTCTGTACTTCACCAGAAGCCAATGCAAGCGTGCAAGAAAAGGTGTAATATGTTCAAATCTTTTTGTACCTGTCAGAATTCGTGCAGCTGTATTCTGAACCTGCTGTAAGCGATTGATTAGTTTACAAGGTAGACCAGCCAATAGGGCATTACAATGGGATGAAGCAAACGCATGAATTAAAATTTCTACGTCAGATTCTGCAAGATACAAACGGACTTGCGATGTATTCCGCTAATGATAATAAGCAGACTTCACTAACACTAAGAGTAGAATCAAATAAGACTCCAAGACTTTTCACAGCTTGTGAAGAGCTGATGGGACGGCTGCCAAAGGTCATTGTGGGATTTTATTTAATGCTATTTTAGAGCCTATTAGAAGAATTCAGTTTCATTTGCATTAACTGTAAAAAATGTTTTGACATCCAAGCCCCTATTTTGTCAAGGCAAGTTGATAGTTTGGACTTTACATTTACATCATCAAAACTCATTTTAAAATAAATCTGGGTGTCGTTGGCATAAGAGTGGAAATTAAAACCATGTTGTCTGATTACATTACCCAGCAGTAACATATGCAAATTAAAAAGTAAAGGACTAAGACCAGAGCCCTGTGGAACCCCAGAAACAACAGAATTAGCTGATTTTGATCCTCCAAAGGACACAAATTCATGTCGGGAGATCGAGAAGAATCGTGTGATCAATGGTGTCAAATGCAGCAGATAGATCCAAAAAGACAATCCCTGATAACAGCCCTTCATCTGCATTCAGCAGAATGTCATGAGCAACTTTTATGAGTGCACTCTGTACTATGTTGTTTACGAAAGCCAGGTCATTTTTGGATAGAGTGGTTATGGATTATGTGGTTATAGGATATGGTTTCCTATATGTGTTCCATAGTAACTGTGACCCTTTCTGCACTATCTAAGAATTATAAGCCAGTTTTGCATTTGACCTCAAGGAGAGGTAAAAGGCCACTGTCATGGACTTTTTGGATAAATATATGGGTTACTATCTGTGTTCCATTGTAAACATGTACACTCTGTAAGGACTCATAAGATAGTTTTACATTTGACCTTAAGCAGAGGCAAGGTCATTTTTGGATAGATTATACATGTGTTCCTATCTGTTTTCCATAGTAACCATGACTGTATCTGCACTCTGTAAGGAGTTATAAGCTTGTTTTAGATTTGACCTTGAGCAGAGGTCAAAGGTGACGATCAAGGCATTTTTTGAATAGAGCATATATGGGTTCCAATATGTGTTCCTTAGTAACTATGGCCCTATCTACACTCTCTGAGGACTTATAAGCTAGTTTTACATTTGACCTTAAGCAGAGGTCAAAGGTCATTTTTGAATAGAGCATATAGGGGTTCCACAGTAACCATGACCCTTGGCAATTCTTGTTTATGTTGATTATAGAAAAACGTCTGTTCACATATATATATATATATATATATATATATATATATATATATATATATATATATATATATATACTGTATATATATATATATATAATGTTGAACCAAACAAACTCATCAATTTTTTCGCGTGTCGTCTCAATTGGAGGAAACGGATCTTGTCCAGACACTTGTAAAATTCTGTCAAAGGCAGCTCTTGATGGCGGCTGCGAAAGTTCTCAGGTGTTTGATCAATATTCACTGTGAAGGGGCAACAGAAAATCTGAATGTCTTGTGTGACAGAAAGACAATGATTCTTGGTGGTAAATCTCCCTCCCGACCTGTCAGCGCGCTAAGTAACAGGAACCGAGTATCCTGGACTACTTGGCCTGACACTTCGTTCCGAGGGTTAGGTCATTTAGAAAAGGGGTGGAACTTCGGTGCACTAACTCATTGACCGAAGGGAATGATGTGGCAGCCGCGGATTGGAGGAGCGGCTGCAATCATTTACCAATGGAGTCATGAGTGACAGTATAAATGGGGTTCAAAGCGACGTAATCTGGTCCTTCGTTTTGGTTAATGAAAAGTGACCCAGAAGGACCTCTGTTTTTGTGAATCAGTATTGTGAGTGTCTGTTTTGTTTTGTCTATTTGTTGCTTGTAATCACTAGACAGCTAACATGTTCTGGAGCTGTCGCCAGAGGCCAGCACAAACCCAGAACAGCACTTCACTCGTATCACAATAAACTGTATTTGTATCAGAATCAGTAATTCACACACTAAATGGACTTGTGTATGTGTTTTGTGTTTAATGTGGGGATACAAGAACGGCACTATTATTTCAGGACAAACCAGGGGATCATAGCATAAGTAATACACGCCGCTGTATTACCAGCATTATTATTTACTGTTTGTTTTGCCGTCAGGCACTGGACATAAAATAAATAAAAACAAACCTTTGCACCAGGATTAAAAAAAGTCTGTTCTTTGATCACCTGCACCTGCACACTATTAACCACTTTGCCACACCTGTCAATCACTAAAAAGTCTTTAAAGAGCTTGTTGAACTCTGCAATTAAGGCTGATATAATCAACACGTGTTTCCCCAGGGATACTTTCATTGGGAAAACTGTCAATGACAGCTTTTAATGATGGGAAGTGTACAACATTGTGATCTTTGGCGTGCTTCTCAAACAGGCGGAGTGCTTTGACAGTTGAGTGCATTTGTGAAATGATGGCGTTTTTCCCTTGGAGGCTGGCATTGAGTGCATTAAGTTGCACAGTGATATCAACTAAGTAGCCAAGGTCCGCTAACCATGCAGGATCTGTGAGGTCATTAATTAAGAGGCTCTTCTTTTTCTCGTAATAACTGCTCGATTTCTGATCTGAGTTTCAATACTGAACCTCGACTAAGCCAGTGTACATCAGAATGATACATTACGTCACCATATTCAGCTTCCACTTTAGTGAGGAAATTCCTAAATTGCCTGTGACTGCGTGATCGCGACCGAATAAAATTGATTGTCTTTACAACTGTAGTCATTATATTTCCCAATTTGATCACTCTTGCACACAGGACTTCCTGATGAATGATGCAATGCAGCATGACCACCGGCTTCTAAGACTTTGTTGCAAATTATCGCTGCCATCCCATTTCCCATTTCGCTCACCGATCATTGCTGGGGCACCATCTGTTGTTACACTGCATAACTTCTCCCAAGGCAAATCAAACAGCTGAAACAGATCGGACACCCTTGTTGTTCCACAAAGGCTCTGGAGATCAAGGAGCTCTTCGGTGACACTGAAATACTCGCCAGGCCGTCCGGCCGGGTGAATGGTTTATCACACTGGACCGAAAGAACGCGGATTCCACGTTCCTATTCGTCCAGTGCACAGGAAGTAACTCCGCTTCGCCTTACAAAAAGTCAAAAAAGTCTGGTTAGAGAAAACGTCGGTTCTCCTAGTGGCCCCCTAGTGGCCCAGGAGAGTCTGGTTTTTGACCCTGTGCCAGCTGTTACACGGCCAGACCAGGGAGAATCCGCTCCGCTCGGATCTCCTCAGGCGGGCAGGTTCCAGCTCTGCGTCTGGCCCCTAAAAGGGACTGCTGGTTAGCCCTTGGGCTATCGGATGCGGTCGTGGGTACATTGCAGAGCACGAGGGCAGACTCCACTAGGCCTTTGTATACCTATAAGTGGAGGTATTCCAAACTTGGTGTCTGGTTAGGAGCCACGACCCCATATGCCAGTCATTTTACAGTTTCTGCAAGAACTGCTTGATGCTGGTAGGTCACCTTTGACCTTGAATGTGTATTTAGTGGCTATCTCTGCTTGCCATGCCCCCGTAGTTTCAATGTCTCCGGGCGTGCATTTTTTGGCTACCCATTTTCTTAAATGTGTTGCTGATTACCCCTCCTAGGAGGACTGTTCTCCCCCGAATGGAGCCTTAATATTGTACCGGAGGCTCTCACAAAGGCCCGGTTTGAGCCTATACACTCCATAGAGCTGAACCTGTCTATGAAGACAGCCTTCCTCTTGGGGATCACCTCTGCTAAGCGGGTCAGTGAGCTGCAGGCGCTGTCTGTGCACAGCTCCTGCATGCGTGTTTGAGAAGATGGCAGCAGGGTGTCTCTGCGCACCAACCCTGCTTTCCTCCCCAAGGTGATTACAGCCTTCCACGTCAATCAGTCTGTGGAACTGGAGTCTTTTCATCCACCTCCGTTTGTTTAAACGGAGGATGAGAGATTAAACTGCCTCTGCCCAGTGCGAGCAATGAGATGCTACGTGCATAGGACAAGAGCTCTGAGATCTGACCAGCTCTCCGTCTGTCACGGGACACAGACCCTAGGACAGCCCCTCTCTAAACAGCGTCTGTCACACTAGATTGTGGTTACAGTCTCAACTGCATATAATAGTGCTGGCTTGCCCCCACCTGGTAGGGTAGCCACACACTCCACTAGAGGGTTGACTACATCTTGGGCTCTCTTCAGAGGTGCCTCGATGTCTGATATTTTTACTGCGGCTAGCTAGGCTACGCTGCATACCTTCTCCAGGTTCTATCGTCTTAATGTGGTAGACCCTGCCCTGCCTTGCCTTCTGTAGGCACAAGGGTCCTTGAGGGTGTAAGTTCACACCACTAACCTCTGGGTTAGACAGTGCTTATACATCCCTCATATGCTGCCATACCTTCTCCCTCGCGACGGCTCTGGTATACATTATCCCATATATAATGTTTGGTGGTCGTCTTCTAATTGAAAGGGAATGTTAGGTTACTTACCGTAACCCTGGTTCCCTGAAAGATAACCACCAACCACAAGGTCGCTTCGGTCGCCCTCACGGGTTCACAGAAAAAGAGAAATGGCTTCCTTTGGATAGTAGTTTTATACCCTCGGTGGGCGGGACAAAGTGCATCATGCAAGGAAGGGGCCTATTGGCAGCTCTGATATAAAGAGCTCAGCAATTACCTACCCAATGGGCAGGAATATCCCATACATAATGTTTGGTGGTCGTTTTCTCTTTCAGGGAACCAGGGTTATGGTAAGTAACCTAACCTTTAAGTGTGGAATGTTCTGATATTTAAAAGAATTTGAATGAAATCTTTTTCTTTGAGAGGAATTGTACGATCTCTATTTGTAAAGCATTTTTTTCAGTGCAAAGTGTGTATCATTTTTCAGAACTGTTAAAATATACTATGTACATACACATATTTATTTGTAAGAAGTCAGTAGGTAAAATAAATAAATCAGAATTTAAGTTTAGTAACCTTTTTTAGATTTTCAGTATAGTGTACATTTTGCATTGGGGTAAAGATTATTAAACCAGGCTACCGGTAAGAGCCTACTAGGTTTGCTTTTAGACATTTTTCCACAGCACATTTTTTTAGACTTTTTGATTACCTACCCGAAAATAGTAAAAATGAAAAATCTGTGATAAAAATGTATGGATCTTTGAAATAGGGTTTATGAGCAGCATTTGTTAATAAGTTAGTAAGCTAGTCAGTAGACTATTATTCAGATTTGAAAAGGAAATACAGTATCTGCTAGGGAAACACAGTGGTGTTTGTTGAAAAGAGATAATGATGCATAATTCCTAAACAAATTAAATTCCTATATCTCCAAAATGTATGCCAATATACAGAACTGCTTGATGTGCAAGAGGCAAATCGGACAAATCCTTTAGCAGTTCTTGATTTCAGTTTAATGATCATTAGTGTTAGATACAAAAATAACTTTTTTAAAACCAAACAATACTTAGTGATACTATATGGAAAAGCTGCATGTTATCCAAAGCTTCTATAGAACATGTTAGTGTCCTGGGTTCCAGTCTAGTGTAGTTAATACACTGTGCTGGGTAAGTCCAAATTGCTCCTATTCTATCCAAAGCGAGTCTAGAACTAGAGGCCTAGTTACCGACCCATATTTAAGTGTGCAAGCTGCTTAGCAACCAGACACTTGACAATGTATCCCTCAATGCATTTTGTCTGCACCTGTGTCAGGCTAACAGAGATTGGAGGGGGATGCTGGTGTCAATAAAAATCTAAGCTTTTAACTGCCCCTTGTACCATGGAAAAATCTGAAACTGCCTTATATTCTGAGCTCAGTGGTAGCTTGTAAGCCATTAATTACTCCCTCCTGTTGAGGCCCATAAATACATTTCAAAGACTTTAGTAGCTATGACTCATTGCTTTGTCACTCGCAAAGACTCGAGCCGAGATGCTTGTGGGATTGCTCTCAAAACCGCTTCCCCCCAAGCGGGAGGGGCCCTCTTTGCTCCATTTGGGCTCGATTCCTCTTTTGTTGGTTTTTTCTTTTAGCAAATATATTTTTGTTTCTGGTCAGTAGTTTTGGCTATTATTTTGCATTGTTGGATGCAGTCTGGTCATTAGCGTTCGTTCAGGGCGTTTATGGGACAATAAGAAGAGCCAACAGGGTATGGTCATTCTGTGCTTTGGAGACATTCTTGCATGGATATCAAGAGATCTTCAGGGATAACCTATGCTAACTGCATGCACTCCAGCAGGGTGTTTTGGGACACTGCTGTTTCAGAATGAACAGGACCTGCTCCATCTATAGTATTGTTTTGGTATCATGATTTTTGATGAACATGACACATTCTGTCTGCTGGCACCCCAGGGTGTTGTAATGGGGGGAACATGTAATATCATAAACAGCTTTATAAAATGAGTGCTCCAACAGACTAAAGGCTCAAATTAAAAGTTAACATTCTGGCACATTCCAGAGTTTTAATGTAACAGCTAGGTTCACAAAACAGGTACCTTTGGGTATATTAAACTCAGTGTATAAGCCGACTGTCAAAATATTGGAACTGCCTCTACTTAATTAGAAGCAAATGCAGGGACTGAACTGCATGCGCACAGTGATTTGGAAAAGCAAGACAAGTCCAGCCTCAAGTCATGGGGGGCATGTGGTTACCGGTTGCTTCAAAGGGATGTAAAATTGATGAATTAGGTATTTGTAAGAAATGTATGCAAATGTTGTGTATGAATTATATATTATATACTAAAGGGCAATAAGGTTAGTGTGTTAGGGTTGTGACAAGTGGCTAAGTCTTTAGAAGTTTGTCCTTGGGAGACAGAACGTCCTTCATAATTGAGCTGTGGGACGGCAGACAGATTGCCTATATGTAAAATATGTGTATCTTACAATGGGGGACTGAATGAACGGTGCACACTCCTTGTAGCCATTCTCTCTCGTTATTACAGAAATGACTCATGCTTACCCTAAATGTAAATATATTTGAGTGAGTGCAAACACAGCAATACATAATGATTATGAACACACATCGTGGCATAATAAACAGATACAACAAATATGATGCAAATTTAAAGGGTATACAGTTTTCTTAGATGCTTTGAAGTTGAGTTGAGTCATAGTTAGGAGAGAGTGATCCTTTACTACATGGCACTGACTCTAATTTCTATAAAGACCCTTTATAGATGCCAATCTAGCCTGGGTTACAGATGTTTATGATATCTGGCAACTAGAACTGATGAACCAGGTCAATGCACAGAATAACAAGAACTCAGAATGATTGCAAACAAGCTAAAAGGCAAGGGGATAGTAAAACATTGTATTTGAAAATGTCATTTGAAGGTACTTGTCCTTTGAACTGTAATACTACTAGTACGACTATGACTACTACTACTAATAATAATAAAAACAATAATACATGTGTTCCATGTCTATTTCTTTCAGGATTAAGGCAACCTGCCTACATGAGGATTGGTTCTCCGCTTATCGGATTGGGAGAGCTTGCAATGGAACGACTGAACAGACGAGGGACCTGGAACAAACGGGTGCTGCTTCTTCTCTACGTGGCCTTCGGACTTATAACCGGTCACTCATCCACGGTGTTGGGAACCCTGGACTTACAGCTGGATGAGGAGCAGCCAGCTGGCACTATTGTGGGGGACATCAGTGCTGGGCTCCCCCCTGGAACCACTGCCTCCTTGTACTTCATCTCAGACTTGGAAAGCACAGGTGTTGGCAGCGACTTGCACATTGACGAAACCACTGGCATTATTAAGACAGCCAAAGTCCTGGACCGGGAGACCAGGGACCGCTACAACTTTATTGCTGTCACCATGCAGGGGGTGACAGTGGAGGTAACAATTGTGGTCAATGACATCAATGACCATGCACCCAGCTTTCCCAAGAGCAGGGCTACTTTGAAGATCCCAGAACAAACAGCAATAGGGACTAGGTTTTCCTTAGAACCAGCATCTGATGCTGATAAAGGCCAGCTCAGTACACAGGGTTACCTAGTAAAAAATGGCAACATGGGACAAGCTTTCCGACTTCAGACCAAGAGAGGCTCCAATGAGGTCTTGTACTTGGATCTTGTGGTAAATGGGATCCTGGATCGAGAGCAGGCATCTTCATATTCCTTGTACTTGGAAGCTTTTGATGGTGGCTCTCCAAGGAAGACAGGGCATATGATTCTGGATGTCTTGGTCCAAGATATAAATGACAATGCCCCTGTCTTTAATCAGAGCCGCTATCACACCCTGATCTCTGAAAACATGAAGCCTGGTAGCACCATCCTGCAGGTGTTTGCTTCAGATGCCGATGAGGGAGACAATGGACTAGTCATCTATGAGATTAACAGAAGGCAGAGTGACCCTGAGCGATATTTTCTTATTGACCCACACACAGGCATAATAACCCTCAGCAAGCCCCTTGACTATGAGATGAGAAAAGTCCATGAGCTGGTGGTCCAAGCTCGGGACAATGCCAGCCAGCCAGAGATCACCAATGCTTTTGTGTCCATCCATGTGCGTGATTACAATGATAATCAGCCTACCATGACCATCATTTTCCTCAGTGAGGATGGGTCCCCACGGATCTCTGAGGGAGCCCAACCAGGCCAGTATGTTGCACGAATTTCAGTATCTGACCCAGATTATAGCGAGTACTCAAATGTAAATGTCTCTTTGGAAGGGGGAGACGGCAAGTTTGGTCTAACCACTAAGGATAACATCATCTACCTCATTTGTGTTGACAAGATTTTAGACAGGGAAGAAAGAGATTCCTATGAACTGAGGGTGATGGCCACTGACTCAGGGATCCCTCCATTGAGGGCAGAGTCCTCATTTACAATTCAGGTCACTGATGTCAATGACAACCCCCCTCTTTTTGACCAGCAGGTATACAAGCAAACTATCCCCGAGGTGGTCTACCCTGGCAGTTTTGTCCTTCAGGTGACAGCCAGGGATAAAGACCAAGGTCCCAATGGTGACGTCAAATATAGCATCCTCCAAGACCATGGGACACATTCTGATTGGTTTACAATCGACCCAGTTACTGGGATCATCACCACTGCAACAGAGCTGGATTACGAGACAGACCCCAAGCCAAGAATCATTGTGGTGGCCACAGATGGAGGCCGACCTGCTCTGTCTTCCACAGCTGTGGTCAACGTAGTCTTGCAGGATATAAATGACAATGAGCCTGTTTTTGATAGTAACTTCTACAATGTCTCAATCAAGGAAAACACAGCTGCTGGAACTTGCTTTCTTCAGGTAGGAACTGGTCTACCAATGTCATGTTTTTTTAAAAAAATATTGCTTTCATACACAATGGCACTATTATATTTTGTACACATATCTGAAGAACTGCTGAAACTTGGACAGTGTCAAAAGTGCACCAGAAGGTATGCACATAAGTCACTTACATTACCTTAGTTATACACGGGGTGTAGATCACAGTGATCTTTTTTTTTTCTTGATATAGATTTACAGAGGTGGTGTGATTTATGCTATTGACATAATTGCTTCTTCCTTAGAACTTAACTAAAGGAGTTTGATATATAATTTGTATTCTTCTATGTAAAAAAAAATAGGTATGTTATTCTGGAAAATCATAACAGCGAAATGTGAGTAATTTGATTGTAATTTGACCTTTTTAGTGAAGTTTGTTAAGCATTTGTGAAGCGTTTGTTAATAGTGCTAATTGAGAATTCACCTACTCTCTGAGAATTAAAGAGAGTTGACTGTCCTCCAGTTCACCTCTGTAAAAGATTGCCATGGAAACTGAGAGCTTACAAATTTGTTCAATGATCGGGGAGTAAAATTGCAAACCTTTTAAATTAATTGTTGACTTAAAGTAGCTTCCATCCAAAGTCTGGTGTTTTTATTGCTTGCTCGTGTAAAGGTAAATCTATGTTGGCACTTGACTTCTCCTGCTGGTATTTGAATAGAAACCATGTTTAATGGATAGGGCTAAATTAAAGAACAACTGAGGAAACCAAACCCCAACCATACATTATTAAGAATTCCCATGAGGAATGTTTTTATGAATCACACATGTTTCTGCTGGCATCTCCGGGACTAATTGTTTCACACATTTTGGTGTCCTTGAGCTCCTATTAAAAATGGCAACATGACAGCCATATTACAGTTTTTACTCACATTAATGGTATTTCCAAAATTTCACAAAGGATTACCTATATTAAATCCTGGAGACCGAATTGCTATTCTGTTGTTGTTACATGGCCATGGTATATAGGAATGATCTACAGTAGTAATTGCCTGCAGAGTTCACCTGTGTTTGTGTGCTCCAAATATGTGAAGTTCATAAGTAGTGACAGTTGGACACATAGAAAGAAAGAAAGAATTAAAGGCAGTTTTTTTTATCCAAAAGCAATTATGATCTCAGAAGTGGGCTTGTTCAGTGGGGAAATTGTCCAAAACGAGTTGAGAGAAAGTGAGATAAATGAACACATCCTTCATCGTTACTGAGTTTCCTCAGTAAAAGCCAGCAATGCTAACAGGGTAAAAAGGCTTGGCAGGAAGTAACTTGGCCCAGTGGCTCCTTGTGGCAGTGTGGCAGGGTGAAAGCCTTGCCAGTGCACAGGTGTGTGTGGGGAATATTGCTTTGGCAGGGAGGGGGTTAAATTCCTCCCTGTCAAAACATAGGTGTGTTTGATGGTGGCAACGCTGGCAGCGGAAATGCTGGCAGCAGCGTAGGGCACTCTGGCAGTGACCATGCTGGTCCCTCATCTTTATCCTGAAGGGGGCAGCACACCATTTAGTGCCCAAGCTCCATCTTGGACCTTCCAAAGGCCTCTCTGAAGAGGGGGTCAACCCATGGGCACTCCTTGAAGCCGTGCCCAAAATCTCCACACTCCTTACAGAAAGGAGCCCATTCTGCCTCCAGTCGGCGCTGCTGCTCCTCCAGACTTTCCTTTTTCATCTGTTTTTTTTTTTAAAACTGCAGTTCCTCTCTGTCTCTAGGGGCGCTATACCACTCTGACACCAAATGTGGTAAAGATAGTGTCATAGCCCAGGCTGGTGGAAATCGGGAAGGAGATCCATAGACAGAAACTGCAAGTTTAAAGCGTTTTTGCAAATGTTTAATAATACAGTGGCTCTCAAAAGTATTCACCCCCTTTGGACTTTTCCACATTTTATTGTGTTACAACATGGAATCAAAATGGATTCAATTGAGTTTTTGCAACTGATCAACACAAAAAAGTCCATAATGTCAAAGTGAAAAATAAAATCTACAAATTGTTCTAAATTAATTGCAAATATAAAACAGAAAATAATTGCATAAGTATTCACCCCCTTTGCTATGACACACCTAAATAATCTCTGGTGCAACCAATTGTCTTTAGAAGTCACATAATTAGTTGAATGGAGTCCACCTGTGTGCAATTAAGGTGTTTCACATGATTTCAGGTTAAATACATCTGTCTCTGGGAGGTCCCACAATTGGTTAGTACATTTCCTAACAAAAACTACGTCATGAAGACAAAGGAACATTCAAAGCAAATCTGGAATAAGGTTCTTCAAAAGCACCAATCAGGGGTAGGATATAAGAACATTTCCAAGGCATTGAATATCCCCCGGAGCACAGTAAAGTCCATTATTAACAAATGGAGAGAATATGGCACAACTGTGAATCTGTCTAGAACAGGGCGTCCTCAAAAACTAGTATCCGGGCGAGAGGGGCACTAGTCAGGGAGGCCACCAAGAGGCCTATGGCAACTCTAAAGGAGTTACAGTCTTCCACGGCTGAGCTGGGAGAGACTGTGCATACGGCAACAATAGCCCGGGTGCTTCACAAAACTGGCCTTTATGGGAGAGTGGCAAAAAGAAAGCCATTGTTGAAAAAAACTCACATCAAATCTCGGCTAGAGTTTGGCAAAAGGCATGTGGGAGACTCTGAGACCAAGTGGAAGAAGATTCTATGGTCTGATGAGACCAAAATAGAGCTTTTTGGCCTCAACGCTAAGCGCTATGTTTGGCGCAAGCCTAACACTGCACATCATCCTGAGATCACCATCCCTACCGTGAAGCATGGTGGTGGCAGCATCATGCAATGGGGATGCTTCTCTGCGTCAGGGCCTGGAAAGCTCGTGAAGATAGAGGGCAAAATGGATGCAACAAAGTACAGCGAAATCCTGGAGGAAAACCTGCTGAAGTCTGCAAGAGACCTGGGACTTGGGAGAAGATTCATCTTCCAGCAGGACAATGACCCCAAACATACAGCCAAAGCCACACTGGAGTGGCTTAAAAACAAAAAGATCAATGTCCTGGAGTGGCCTAGTCAAAGCCCGGACCTCAATCCAATTGAGAATATGTGGAAAGAGTTGAAAATTGCTGTTCACCAAAGGTCCCCATTCAACTTGACAGAGCTTGAGCAATTTTGCAAAGAAGAATGGGCAAAAATTGCAGTGTCCAGATGTGCAAAGCTGGTAGACACTTATCCAAATAGACTTATGGCTGTAATTGCTGCCAAAGGTGCCTCTATCAAATATTGACTCAAGGGAGGTGAATACTTATGCAATCAATTATTTGTATTTGTAATTAATTTAGAACAATTTGTAGATTTTATTTTTCACTTTGACATTATGGACTTTTTTGTGTTGATCAGTGGCAAAAACTCCTAATTAAATCCATTTTGATTCCATGTTGTAACACAATAAAATGTGGAAAAGTCCAAGGGGGGTGAATACTTTTGAGAGCCACTGTAAATAATAGATAAAACAAATAAATAGACACAAGGGCCAAAACAAACAATTGCTCAAAACAATATCTATACTTTTGAATACCGTGGTTTCAGGCGGAGCTGCCGTTTACATGGAAACACGGCTTCACAACTCCCATAAACACCAACGATAATTCTCAAGATCGGACCACCACCAAACACACCTTTAAGCTTTTAGTTATTTTTTTTGTTTAGTTTTTATTTAAAATAGTGCAACAGAATACTATTACAGACACTCAGATACTGTGGTATGCATTTAGGTTTTCAAAACTGGTGCACGCACAGTTTGAACTTCTGCATATGGCAGCGTGAAAATTCAATAACTTCTAAGCCAGTATGTGAAGTTGTTCCTGATGAGGAAGGAGGGGGTTGTGGAATAAGAATCGTCTCTCTGTCTGGTGGATTGCAGACTGGCACCGTGAGTAAAGGGAGAAGCCGGCTCACTGCTCCTGACAGGGGAATTAAACTCTGTCAGTCCCTGAGCGGGGAGAAAGGGTTTCCTTCCTTCTCCATCCTAGGAGCTGCCCCACTCTGCCCTCTTATCTGATCCAACTTCAGACTTTATTAAACAAACCTTAACACAAAGCAGAAAACGTCACTCTCAATTACATGCAAATACACAGAACAGAAAACAATTTTGTCTTAACAACAGTACCTAAAGTACTGGTACTTAACATAAAGCTGTGTGTGTATGTCTTTGCTCCTATACTGGTGTTGCTCCACTAAAATTCCCTCAAAACCATGGTGGTGTCCATCTTGGAAAATGTTGGGAACCACCCCATATAAAACTTTCCCACAGTAAAAGCATAGCAAAGTATATTTAAGCATAGTGAAAGCATGATAAAGCATCTGGAATCATTCTAAATCCCAGAGATCATGGTAAACTATGGTAAATGCATAGTGTAACCATGATAAAAGCATGGGAAAACTGCAAAAATACTGCGTACATTTACCAGGGTAAACTTTTATAAGGTACTTTTAGGTAAAGTGTGACCCCCCACTGTATTATCTATTTCTGGTAGAATTCAAATATTTTAGATATAACCATGTTAGACCCTACTCAGAGCTAGCTCAGCTGTTTGGTTCTATAGCTGATTTTGAAGAGTGTAGCTGGGCATCCCAACATTTTTTGAAGCCCAGTGTAAGTGAGAGTTGTACAGTGATGTGTGATAGTGAGATGGGTACAGGGCTTATTTTACAATGTTTTGGTTAGCCTTCCTTCAATCTAATCTAAAGGTCTCACCAACGCTGCCATCCCAAACAGGTGGTGTTAATGCCTGTCCTTCTAATTAATATTATCGTGCTGGTGCTGGCTGTCGGAAAACTGCCTTGTCTGGGCCGTGAGGTCATATTTTTTTGGAATCCTCAAGGAAAGACTCATTATGTTTAATATTATTGAGGCTGGCCGCACATCTGGAGGCGCGCTGGGTGTTTGTGCTGGAGGAAGCTGCCTAGGGCCTTTCCTGTAACACGAGAGCAGGTCCCTTGCAGGCTGACTGACACAGACCCCCTTTTGATAGGTTAGGGAGCTTGATCTGGCCGGATTGATGGTCTTCTCACTATTAAAAGGAAACAAAATTATTCATTCATTATATTTATAATTATCAGGAGATGTTAGCTACCCTGTAGTTCTCCGCAGGAATTCTGTACAGCCGGGCGGCAGAACATTATAGCCAGGAGCACTTTTAACAGAAAAATAAACTTGCCTTACCTTAAATATATAATACGCCAAAGAATTTAAATATTGTGTTGCCTTTCGTTGACTATATCTGGTTGTGCTTTTTTATGTTCTACATTTTCTTTTTCATTACTGTTTTTTATTATGGTAAATTACCACTCTACGATTTGGCTGGGGAAAGATAATGTAGGGTTATTGGAGTTCAACAAAAAAACGATAACCTTTTCACTTCTCTTGTAGCTTAATTATTGATCTTATTGCTTCATTTAAATTGTTTTCTTTATGTTAAGTTTTCAGGGCATTTTGTTAATGCACGTCCATTTTTGTTTTTCGCTGTTCTACATTTTTTGAATGCAACTGTTCATTTTAACCATTTTAACACAACAGTAGTCACACACGTTTGGTCACCATCATGTTGCATGAAACCGCAGTGTAATAATCCAGCACCTTTGCACTTAAGCATTTGTATGTCACCTGACAACAGCTGATATCCCATCACGCCTTTCTTCTTAAAGGTGTACAGCCTCTATAAATTAATCCCCAATATCTCTCACAAGCTCCTGGGTACATATTGTTACAATATCACAACAAAAGGAATACTCTTTTTTTGTATAGCTATTATGTACTATATATCACCTTACAGTACAATAATACGATAAAAAATGCACTGAATGATAATACCCGAAAATAAACTTAATATTTTTTTAATAAAGTAGTCGGCACAAATATAGTATTAAGCGATGGATTGTGCCGATCGCCGGATTATTTTGACCCATTCATTGTCACTATTTTTGCTTTTAACACAGAAAACTTGCCCCTTCAACTCTCTGATTGGTTAAATATTGTGTCAAAACGTAACACAACTGTCATGTGGTTCTAGGATTTGTTTTTCACCCAGCAACGTGCAACTCATCTAGTCTGCTAGAAGCGCAATCAGTCCTTATTGTTAAAGGCACAGTAGCATCTGCAAGACAGGTTTTTGTCCCGTTCAATCACTTTATCGCATTGTCTCCTAAGAGACCAAGCGCAGATTTTATTCTGCCTTCTCCCTGTCATGAGAAACCAGTTGTACCTCTTTATCCTGTCTTCTCACAGTGATGAAAGACTAATCGAAATCCCTCCCCAGATACTCCATGTTTGCTCTGAAATACATACTCAGATTAGATCAGCTACGGTATATATTTTGTGTGGCAGAATTGAAAACTTCAAATGTGAAACTGATGTATAAACATTACTAAGAATCGCAGCCTGTGAAATGTTTAGGTCATACAATTTTCTAAAAAATGCTGTGTGTGTGGGGGGGTTCTTTACCACCAGTAATCTTGAGTCCCAGTGCAAATCAATTTTCCATAAACAGTCCGTGCAGCAAAATCCAATGACCTGCACTCATAGACTATGACCTTGCTACACACTATTTCACATAAAGTAGACCACCCAGGTGACTGACACCACTAAGCGTAACATTCCTGTTATAAGCACATACATACAAGGTTTCAGGGAAAAATATTTGGAGTCTCAAAATACCAGTAAATTGCTTTTGAAATTTGGTTTTATTAACTTGAATTTAGCTAAATGAGTTAAATGACGACATGTAGACTAGAAATGAGCTCTGCTCGCTGATAAAGTTTAATGAGAATGTGATTTTTTTTGCTGGTTATACATAAAGGTTGCAAACTGAATTGGGGAAAGCAGCAGCTGGCTAATTTTATTCTCCTCAGCTAGTGTAGAATGAGTTTTAGACAGATGATGAGAGCCGGCTGGGGAGATGAGTGCACCTCTGAGGGTATTGATATTGCTTTCCCTGCCCTCTCAGCTCCTTGTCTCACCCAATTCTATGTTTTAAAACAATATTTAATAGCACAGGAGATAATAAGATATGCTGTGTGTACTGAAGTAATACCTCCTACAGGAGCTGGAGATGTTCAGGTCAGGCTTTGTTTTATACAGCCATGTAGAAGAACATGTTTTAGTTTGTGTGACAGGAAGTACCCTGTCACTGGTTCTTGAGTGCATGTGTACCTTTATGGAAACAGCTGGGGTGCCCAACAGACGATGCATTGCTAGGCAACTAATTGAGCAGGTAGGCTCGCCCGGTGCTGTGTTGATCAGGAGGTCCTGGTTGGCTGGTGGGCACAGCTCAAAAAGTGCGCCACATCTCGAGGCTACAGCACGGCCATAGCTATACAGACGGGCGCTGAGCCAAAGCTTGCTGTGTTGACATCGAGGAGGAGAGTGTCCGTTCCATGGAAAGAATTACTACACAAAACCCTTCCACTCCAAGATGGTGCTCGTGAAGGCATTGCTCAGCTGAGGCCATTTGAAAAGGCCATTTGAAGAGGCAGGAGTTGCCGTGAGGATGCCGGAAGCCCAGAAGTAGCTCAGTTTAGAGGATATTGATCTGAAATAGTATAGAGAAGGTTTGCATAGTGTAGTAGTTTCCTGGAGCGGGGCGTTCCTTTTGTGTGGCACACTTTTATTATTTTTAGCTTTGTTTTCTTTTCTTTTCCTTATTAACCACACAGCTGCTTATCCCGCGATCTCCACGTGGAGCGCAAGCGAGTCCAAATTTGTCACTCCCGTGAGAATAGCGTGCAAGGAGTTAAATGTGCATCTGCAAAGTTTAACACGTCTTTTTAATGTAGTCGTCGCCAATGGTTTTACCCCGGTTTTCTTCCCAATTTGGAATGCTCTATTATTTTTATCTCGGTTCACCGCTGCAACCCCTTGGCGACTCGACTGCACTCGACTTAACACGTCTTTTGACGTGCTACAATAAATCTCATAAGAAGAATATATAGTACTATAGTCCGCAGTTTTGTTTTTTGCTGGGAGATGGCAGCAGTCCCTAACAAATGTGCTTGACAGACTGGACCATCCATAGACGAGCAGTAAAAAATGGATGGACGCATTTGCTGAGTAAAAAATGGATGCTTACTACAGCGAATGAGATGAGGGTATTTATTTCTTTGTTGGTGTTACAAGGGGTTGTAAGGAACCGATTTATTCTTGTGATGACATACACTTCACAGATAATAATGCATATAACAGCGATATACACCCGTACCCGAAACTGTGGAACATAGAAAGTAAGTTTACCACATCAGTGATATGGTGCGTTGTGTGGTAAACTTATAACTCATTATTATTATTATTATTATTATTATTTGTTTATTTAGCAGACGCCTTTATCCAAGGCGACTTACAGAGACTAGGGTGTGTGAACTATGCATCAGCTGCAGATTCACTTACAATTACGTCTCACCCGAAAGACGGAGCACAAGGAGGTTAAGTGACTTGCTCAGGGTCACACACACAATGAGTCAGTGGCTGAGGTGGGATTTGAACCGGGGACCTCCTGGTTACAAGCCCTTTTCTTTAACCACTGGACCACACAGCCTCCTACATTTTCTTTAATTGATGTTGATTAATGCATGTTCTATCAAGTTCATTTCAAGTCTGATCTTTGGTATGGCTGGCATCTGATGTTTAACTTTAGATTTCTTACTGTCTGTAACATCTGGTTTGGGTGGGGATCTAAACTCAGACATGGTATCCTGAGGGATTTGAGTTTAATTAGATATTCCTCTCTCCCTTATTCTGACAGTAAGTTCTGAACTGAAACCTTTCCCCAAAGGAATCATTGCAGCTCAGAGAGGTTGTTGCCGAGACATAACAGCTGTGTGCAGCTGTGGAACAGCAGAAAGCCCAGTAAAATAGTCTTTGTATGTAGGGCCAAACAGTTACCCAACTTTTTTACTTGTTAGTCGCATCTCTCCCTCTTTCACTCCTCAATGAACCCCGTCTCTCCCTGTTTCTCCCCTTCTCTCTCCCTTAATTTCCACACACCTTCTCTCCTCCACACTCTCTGCTCTTGGTTTGCTCTATCCCGTCACATAATTTTGTAACTCATTAAGTGAGAAACACCATCAGACAGGTCTCAGGATGTACAGCTTCAGAATGGAACCGCATGGGTCTTGATTAGCAGTGAAATACACAAAGTTCATTGGCTTGGTTTACATGCACTTACTCTACAGTCATGACTGTGTGATGTTGTCACACAGCAAAAGGACATCCTTTAGGCAGCGCGACTTTAAGGGCAGGGTCAATCGCTTTCTCGCGATAGAAATAGCTGTAAAAACCCATGTAAACCAGAGCAGGAATCGTGCTTGTAGCTGATGAGGTTTCAGCAGTCAAGATCCAATTTTTCTAACTTAATATCACGTAATCTCCAGTAGAAAGGCCGTACAAAACATAGACCCCCCCCCCCCCAACACACACACACGCACACTGTACATTTATGGACTACTTAAACACTAGAACCGTTGCGGTTATACTCATACCTACAACCGCCGGTACATTTTAAACACCATCAATATTAAAATGAAAGATAAACTATCGGATACAACTCAAAAGTTGTTTTTTTGGTTTTTAAAAAAAAAATAATTTAGTCGTTGCCAATTATTTTTATTATTTTCTCCCCAATTTGAAAATGGCCAATTATTTTTAGGCTCAGCTCACCGCTGCCACCTATGCGCTGACTCGGGAGGGCGAAGACGAACACACGTGTGCCGTCAGCCGACCACTTTTTTTCACACTGCGGACTCACCATGCAACCACCCAAGAGCTACAGCATCGGATGACAATGCAGCTCTCGGGCAGCTTACAGGCAAGCCCGCAGGCGCCCGGCCAGACCACAGGGGTCGCTGATGCACGGTGAGCTGAGGACACCCTGGCCGACCTAACCCTCCAACGCGGCCAATTGAGCGCCGCCCCCTGGAAGCTCCTTTCCTCGGTCGGCAAAGGAATAGCCTGGCCTCAAACTCGCAACGTCCAGACTATAGGGCACATCCTGCACTCTACTTGGAGCGCCTTTGCTGGATGCGCCACTCGGAGGCCCCAACAACTCAAAAGTTTTATTCAAGCACATCATATCAAACAACTGCACAGCCGAAACGCTGTATTTAAATGAACAATTAAACATAAAAAGGGATTATTTTCTAACTTACCACATGTAATGCACTACTTCAAAAAATGAAAAACTACAATAAAATAAACATTTCAAAAGAAACTAGTGTGTAAACAGGTATATGCACATACAAAACTGTAAAAACAAAAGTAGATTTTAATCTAAAACAAAAGTAACATATGATTTATCTTGCGTGTGTGTCACTCGCAGCACAGAATCCAGGTTGAGCTGCTGCAGCCTGCAGCGTCAAGTTTTCTGATCTAAATGTTTCTCCTGAAGTGCTGTGGCTAGCTTCAAGATTAAATATCTCCTACCTTGTACAAAACGAAGGAATTGATGGCTGCCAGGTCCAGTAGAGATAACAACAGGCTTGTATTTATAAAAAAATTGAATATGGTAGGTTATTCAAAATAAAAACATGTATTGTAAAAGGTGGTTCTAGTGTTAGTGAAATGTAACTTTTAGATGTTCCACAAGCACACACACACACAAATATAAATTCAAAGTAGTAAAACTTGTAGGAATTATATTTTATATAATTGTGTGTGTGTGTGTGTGTGTGTGTGTGTGTGTGTGTGTGTGTGTGTGTGTGTGTGTGTGTGTGTGTGAAAGGTAACCAGACAAACAAGTAGCTAATGCGTGGCGTAATTCAGAATGTGCGCGACAACACGTGAATTAATTTCTCTTGTTAAATGTTTTTATCTTCATGGCAACGCATAAAGCTCTCCTCACGATATTCAGAGTCGTTCTTTTCCTACTTAGTAAGCAGACACGGACATTTAAATATCCCCTCCCCTAAATGACTATGAATTGTTTAATCTGCATTGGTACAGACGATTTTTTTTTCCTAAATCAGAACTGCATAGCAACGCATTTCCTGAAAAATACAGCAAACAGGTCGTGAGGAAAACTGTCATGACTTGTGCATGTAAACACTGCCGTTGCCAACTATTACTGCTGCTTTGTGGAATTCTGATTTTTCTTGAAGTTTTCAGTTTTGTAACTGCTGAACCTCAGATTTTTAAAGAACGTGTGTATAACATGTCAAGATTCTCTGATTTTGTTTTTACTGTTTTTTTTTTACCAAAATGCATGCAATATTTACAGTAGGCTCCATCAAATTCTGCAAAGACAAAATAGTTTTTTTTCTTTTGGTACATGAATGAATTAATACATAATTCTTTTGGTACATGAATGAATTAATACATAAACACATTGCCATGAGATTTACAATCTGTATTTTATTTAAAAAAAAATATATACAGTACTGAGCAAAAGTTTTAGGCAGGTGTGAAAAAAAGCTGTAAAGTAAGAATGCTTTCAAAAATAGACATGTTAATAGATTATATTTATCAATTAACTAAATGCAAAGTGAGTGAACAGAAGAAAAATCTACATCAAATCAATATTTGGTGTGACCACCCTTTGCCTTCAAAACAGCATCAATTCTTCTAGGTACACTTGCACAAAGACAGGGATTTTGTAGGCATATAGTCAGGTGTATGATTAAACAATTATACCAAACAGGTGTTAATGATCATCAATTCAATATGTAGGTTGAAACACAATCATTAACTGAAACAGAAACAGCTGTGTAGGAGGAATAAAACTGGGTGAGGAACAGCCAAACTCAGCTAACAAGGTGAGGTTGCTGAAGACAGTTTACTGTCAAAAGTCATACACCATGGCAAGACTGAGCACAGCAACAAGACACAAGGTAGTTATACTGCATCAGCAAGGTCTCTCCCAGGCAGAAATTTCAAGGCAGACAGGGCTTTCCAGATGTGCTGTCCAAGCTCTTTGAAGAAGCACAAAGAAACGGGCAACGTTGAAGACCGTAGACGCAGTGGTCGGCCAAGGAAACTTACTGCAGCAGATGAAAGACACATCATGCTTACTTCCTTCGCAATCGGAAGATGTCCAGCAGTGCCATCAGCTCAGAATTGGCAGAAAACAGTGGGACCCTGGTACACCCATCTACTGTCCGGAGAAGTCTGGTCAGAAGTGGCCTTCATGGAAGACTTGCGGCCAAAAAGCCATACCTCCGGCGTGGAAACAAGGCCAAGCGACTCAACTATGCACGAAAACACAGGAACTGGGGTGCAGAAAAATGGCAGCAGGTGCTCTGGACTGATGAGTCAAAATTTGAAATATTTGGCTGTAGCAGAAGGCAGTTTGTTCGCGAAGGGCTGGAGAGCGCATACACGAATGAGTGTCTGCAGGCAACAGTGAAGCATGGTGGAGGTTCCTTGCAAGTTTGGGGCTGCATTTCTGCAAATGGAGTTGGGGATTTGGTCAGAATTAATGGTCTCCTCAATGCTGAGAAGTACAGGCAGATAATTATCCATCATGCAATACCATCAGGGAGGCATCTGATTGGCCCCAAATTTATTCTGCAGCATGACAACGACCCCAAACATACAGCGAAAGTCATTAAGAACTATCTTCAGCGTAAAGAAGAACAAGGAGTCTTGGAAGTGATGGTATGGCCCCCACAGAGCCCTGATCTCCACATCATCGAGTCTGTCTGGGATTACATGAAGAGAGAGAAACAACTGAGGCTGCCTAAATCCACAGAAGAACTGTGGTTAGTTCTCAAAGATGTTTGGGCCAACCTACCTGCCGAGTTCCTTCAAAAACTGTGTGCAAGTGTACCTAGAAGAATTGATGCTGTTTTGAAGGCAAAGGGTGGTCACACCAAATATTGATTTGATGTAGATTTTTCTTCTGTTCACTCACTTTGCATTTTGTTAATTGATAAATATAAACTATTAACATGTCTATTTTTGAAAGCATTCTTACTTTACAGCATTTTTTCACACCTGCCTAAAACTTTTGCACAGTACTGTATATATATATATATATATATATATATATATATATATATATATATATATATATATATATATAGTAAAGATAATCTCATATATATAAGCATTTCATTTCTTTCATTATAAACATATTTGTCAATCTTCATGTTTAATAGTTTCACAAATCAAAGAATTGTGCATGTCCAATCAATAACTAATATTGCTTCTGTTCAAATCTAGTAAAAACGTTTAGTTTTTTTAATACAGCGTTTTTTTTTTTGTTTTTTTTTTAATATAGCAAACTAGGTTAGCAACACTAAACTTGAAAACTTGAGGTTTTTTGAGTATAGTGACGTGTGTATTAAAATAGCCAACAAAAGCCGTCACTGTCCGAGTACACAAACAGGAACGTGACAGACAGGCAGCCATTTTCAAAGAAGCGTCACTAGCTTCCTGAGGAATTCAAAGAGAATTTTACAGTTTCAGCGTTTCATTATTTGGCTCCGTTCTAACAAACATTACCAGCTTGAACAGATTGGAAATGCTGATCAGACTTCCCCATTTTTCGACATGCAATACCACAGTTCACAAAAAGGGACAAAAACAGTTGCGAGTAATCACGACTGGAAATGAGAAGCATCACATAACTGTAATGCTCTGTGTGACAGCAGACGGACAAGAGACTTGTAAAAAAAAACCAGATTCTTAGATTGGTGGGATTTTTCATATTTTGTCATGATGAGGGACTTTATTGCGTTGTTTCCATTTGAAACTGTGTTTTAATTTTGATTATGCCAACCCTAATTTAGGAATTCCTCAGATTTCTGCTTTATTAAATAACTGGCAGAATTTATATATAAGCTATGCCTTTCCACAAATACATTAAGAAATGCTGCAGGCAAAAACATTTTTCTGTTGGTGAGCACTAGATTTTACCACTTAGGAATTGTACAATAATAATTTAACAAATGTTTATCCCCACATTTAAAAATGTGGTTTTCTTAAGGGGAGCAAGAAGTGAAAACCTGATTGTCCAGTCCTGTTAAATGTCAGTACCCAGCTATTTCTCTTGCTGGGTACTACTGCTCCACAAAATCAGAAGCCAAATAGGCAGTAGTTTTGGTCTTTGATCTCTGATCTCTAATATAATAACATGCGGTCTCACTGCGCAATTCAGAGTAATCTCAGACTGCCCGGCACCCAGTTAAATTTCCAATGCTGTTACCACACACTTAAAATCTGTTTTCTTGCCTGCTTTCCTGGTGGTCTGAAATTGCTCAGGATTCTGTTTAATTCCTGACCTGTTTTATAGTAAAATCTGGGAGGACTGCATCGTTTCTAGAGAATGCCAAAATAGTTTGTGGTTAATCTGAACCATGGCAAAATTAATAGATCTGCAATTATATGAAAGTACCGTATTCCTTTGAATTTAAGACACACTTTTTTTAAAGTTTCTTCTCAAAATGGCTGTGTCTTAAATTCAAGTATAGTGACGTGTGTATTAAAATCACCAAAAAAGCCGTCACTGTCCGAGTACACAAACAGGAACGTGACAGACAGGCAGCCATTTTCAAAGAAGCGTCACTAGCTTCCTGAGGAATTCAAAGAGAATTTTACAGTTTCAGCGTTTCATTATTTGGCTCCGTTCTAACAAATAGTACCAGCTTGAACAGATTGGAAATGCTGATCAGACTTCCCCATTTTTCGACATGCAATACCACAGTTCACAAAAAGGGACAAAAACAGTTGCGAGTAATCACGACTGGAAATGAGAAGCATCACATAACTGTAATGCTCTGTGTGACAGCAGACGGTCACAAACTGCCTCTATACAGGTACATCGTTTTCTTATATGCGTAATTGAGGTTGTATCTTTGTAAATGCATCTTTACTTTATGGTTTATTTTTTCCTAGAATTGAGGGTGGGAAATTTGGGGTGCGTCTTTAATTCAAAGGAATACAGTATATTACATTGGGGCAAAGGATTTAGCCTGCTGAGTAATACAGCATGTAGCACTAACTGCAAACAGTACTTGGTGTATAGTTTTAGCAATGTTAAAGTGCAGCTCCGATGGAGGTATTGGATATTGAATGTTTATAGTATATTCTGTTTACATCATGTTCATTACTTTGTTTCACATGGAAACTGTAAACAAAGACCAAACTATGAATTGTGTTTGGTGGAAATTAAAACAATTGAATTTAAAAAGTAGACTTTAAACTTTCACCTTTTTTTTAGAATGTCTGTGTTGATTTGTAAATGTGAAAACACGTCAGCATAGAAGATTTCTCTTGTGAGGTTTCTTCATTCTGCACTATTATTAAATTTCAGAAATGGATAAAAGCTGTTTTTTCAAACTGTACAGTTTGCATGATCAGAATGTTTCTTGTACTTCAATGTCAAAAGGCTAGCAGTTTGGTTACCTTTAAGTTTGTGTGTGTGTTATGTTCTAGATCACCAGTGGTACCATAGTGCAACTGCATATGTAGAAATATCACTTTGTTTAACAGAAGGTACTTAGACCACAATGAAGCGCACTCAACTCCAGCACTCAGCACTCCCTTCCAGTTTCCCTCACAGGTCTTAAATTCAAGAGACTTGGAGGCGGCTGTCAGTTTTACAAGTGACAGCTTTCTTCAAGAAAATTGTACAAAATATCTGGCCTCAGTTTTTTTATTTGCAGCAATTGATATAATATATTGCTTCAGGTGAACAGTGCATAGCAAATGATTGTTGTTTCTCCATGTTCTTCCATTTCCTCTGTATGTTACGATGGCTCTGAATTAAAACACTGCATGCAACAATTTAAACAATATGACATACAAAAAGCGAAAGACGCACATTGAAAAACAATGCCAGCATTTTTGGAAGTGATGACAACAACAAAAAAAAAACAATGACTACATTTTTGACAATGATGACAACTCAGAAAACACTATAAACACAATGGAAGGCAGGGGCGTAGCAGAAAAGGATGGAGAAGAAAGTGAGGGAAAATCATTGTGAGCCGCCAAACAACCAGGCTCACAAATGTCAGTTTTCAGAGCTTTAGAACCTGATTGCAACCTTTTTCATCCTGGCGCTCACACCACTGGCTTGGATCCTCCTCAGTTAGACCTGTCAGTGATGGGTGGGAAATGAGCTATGGAGTTACAGTATGTGGGTAAAATTCACATCATCTTTTAGTTGTGAAGTGTGGTGGTCTGTGGCTGAGTGGTGGACACATTCTGAAGCTGGGGAAATTAAGCATATGATTGCTGGTTTACACTGTCTGAGTAAGATGAGACGCTTTGATTAACTTGGCAGGAGGACACTATCAACTTGACAGAGCTGAGCTGAAACCCTGTGCCAGTGGTACTCAATTCTGGCCCTCGAGATCTATTCCAGTCCTGGTCTTTATTGTAACCAGGTCCTAAAGTAATTAATTCCCTCTTAATAGGTTCAATTAACTATTTTAGAACCTGCTTGGAGTAAAAACCTGCACTGGACTGCTGAGCCAAAATTGGGTACCACTGGGTACCCTATGTTAAAGTAAAGTGTTGAATGTGTATTTGAAATGTTTCAACATATGTATGTTTTTGGTTTAAGGTAATATAGATCAAGACAAATGGATTCCATAGGATTCCATACTGAGCGAAGGGTCATGTTACTGAGCGAAGGGTCATGTTACCGAGAGAAGGGTCATGTTACTGAGCGAAGGGTCATTTTACCGAGAGAAGGGTCATGTTACCGAGAGAAGGGTCATGTTACCGAGAGAAGGGTCATTTTACTGAGCGAAAGGTCATGTTACTGAGCGAAGGGTCATGTTACCGAAAGAAGGGTCATGTTATCGAGCGAAGGGTCATGTTACTGAGCGAAGGGTCATGTTACTGAGCGAAGGGTCATGTTACCGAGCGAAGGGTCATGTTACCGAGCGAAGGGTCATGTTACCGAGAGAAGGGTCATGTTACCGAGAGAAGGGTCATGTTACCGAGTGAAGGGTCATGTTACTGAACGAAGGGTCATGTTACCGAGAATAGGGTCATGTTACCGAGAGAAGGGTCATGTTACTGAGCGAAGGGTCATGTTTTGGCATGCAAGGAATCAGGTTGCTCTGTATTTCTGCACGTGTCACAATACAGGACTGTGCTGTCATAATTTGTCAATGTTGCCGTTTTCTTCAAGAGACCGTGGGCAAAAGACAAATTGACTTTAAAAGTTTGATGTATTATTTTTTAACATAGCGAAAATCTGCAAAAAAAATCAGCTAAATATGACACGGCTCCATTGAAACATTGAACCCAAGCTCTATATATCCCCTAATCTTTTGTGTCACAACCTGACCCCTCCTTCGCCAAAACATGACCTTTTTGCGCCTCAACCTGATTCATTGAGAGCTGAAACATGACCCTTCATGCAGTAACATGTCCCTTCACTTGCCGTATTTGTCACACTTTTGTCTGAAACGGTGCCTCATAGCTTGTCGTTGGTGCTGCTGTGAGTGGGGCGTGTCCCCAGGCACCCCATTGGTGGACGAGAGCAGTGGGGCGTTCTCCTGCGGCATCCTGTCAAAAAACGTAAGCATTTAAAGTCCAGATTAGGCTGCGCACGTAACACTTGCTGCCAAGTACATACATGCGAAGTTGCCGTCGGTGCTGCTTCAGATTTAAGAAGCGAGTCAATCGGGGTCCGTTTCTGTCTGCACTATGATACAGGCCAGGTACGTCACTCCAACTTGCAAAATAAATTACACGTCTAGTAATCAACGTTTACATTTTCTTTCATGATGTAATCCTAGTTTTTGTTAAGTGGAATGTAATAAAAGTGAAATAAAACAGTGAGTAAATATAGTTTTTTTTCATTGTACAACACCACTTTGTTTTGCACGTTTTATTTGTTTATTCAAGTTAAAAACTGGCGTAACTTAATGAAAATGTGTCTATGGACACTTTCTTTATTGAGATGACACAATAATGGGAGGGATTATTAAAAAATATATATGTTTTACTTGAAGTACACACAAGATTCTTTTTTTTAACCGTAACCGTATTGCATTCTTTGTTTTGTAGTTAAATCATGAGGGTAAAATAAGGCCTTTCTTACTTCAGGGATGGTTTTAACTTTAATACAGTGTTACATATAATTGTTTGAAAATGTTTTGAAAATGAATGAATATCCGAACAAATATCTAAATATTGAACGAATATCCGAACATGAAAATTCCATGCACTAAAATAAAGTCTACAAATAACTCTTTATACAACGTTGACTCTGAGTTGTGAAGTTAGCTGAGAATAGTTCATCTTTTAACACACACGTTTTTGCTTGGAAAGGTTTCTTTTGTTTTTTAATTGTTTAATCTCCTCCATAGCTTTTTCACCGTATACTGATGGGAACTAAACATGTAGATGTGGACTGTGTGTTTCTGTTTATTTTTATACTATATTTGGAAGGGTGTGCGTGTGTCGAAGTGTGTATGTGTGTGTATGAGTTTATTTGTGAGTGACTGTGCGTGCATTTGAGTGTTGTGTCTGAGTGAGTGAGCAAGTGTTTTTTAAATTTACAAAGCAGTTGTGCTGATTTGTTTCCAAAGGTTGAGCCTCTCTTCTTAGCTACTGGCTGGCAACAGCCCCAGTGAGTCTCTCTCCTTCTGCCTCCAAGATGTTGAAGAGTGAAGTCACGAAACTCGAACCAAAACACACAAAACAAAACAACGTTGGGCTTGTTTTGTTTCAAAATAAAAGACAGAAGGGCGCCTCAATGTTAATGACAGCATTTGAACTGTCTTGCACATGGTTTAAAAGGACAAAGTGAAGGAGCATACATGGGGATGTCTACTTTTACACAGATATCAGGGGAAAACTTTAGAGATGGAAGTATGAGTTTGAAAAAGTAGCAAAGTTACTAAAATATATTTAAAATGTTTATTTTGTTCATATAACAAATACCCATGACTTCTTTGAATTCCATCAAAATGACCATAATACTTCCTAAAAACCATCAAAAAAAATGACCCAGTGTTTCTCGTGTACACAGTTATGGTGACAATTGTGATTGAACATTCGAAAGCAATTTAAACTCTGGAGGTTTTACTGTTTAGTTTGTTTTAGATAGCTCTGTTCCATGGCCTATGACTTCACTGTCTGCCATTAACTTATTTTCTTGCCACTGGTGGTTCTGAGGTCAGAAGGGAACAGATAAAACAATAAATATTCATAAGAACGTAACAAAGGGGTATGTATGTGCATCTGTTTGCCAGATCAATAGTGTACTCTGAACACACATTAACTCAGCATATAGATTGTACTCAGAGGGACCTGCTTAATTGTCATAAAATTGTATTTAGCACTTCTCATAGCAACCTAGAACAAACATACAAACAGTCATTAGATCATTTTAAAAGTACACAGACTGTTTATGTACTGTGTTCTACTATTCAGATCTGTGCATGCTTCACATTAGGAAGTTTCTAAAGGGGCGACTGAGGTCAACAATGGCATGGTTAGAGCTACTGCAATAACTGCAGTTCAGCTGTGCAACACTAACAGCAGTAAGTATTGGGACAGTAGATGGAAGGCAATATATCTTGAGAACAATAAACTAACTTGTTATTTATTATGCTTATAATGTTAATTCTGCTTCTCAGAAATGTTGCTTTGCAGTTGCATCAAAACAGATCCAGTGGTTTGAAATGTGATGGTACTTTATGCTTCTGACTGCAGCAGCTGAACACATCTGCAGTCAATGTAAAGGTTTGTTTTTAACTGCAGTTGTTTTAGCAATAAATAAAAAAAATATTTTATATAACCATGTGAGCTTATATCTGCATAAGTGAGAGTGATGTTCACTGTTTTTCAATTAGTTTGAATAGTGCACAACAAGGTGTGATTTGCTACAAGGGCATGCATGCAATCAAAGTTTTCATTAACAAGTTTTCTTGCTGTAATTAGCTCCTGCTTTTGCCAGTTAATTGTTTGCATCTGTATGGCAGCCCCCCTCATAAAGCCTTTTCTCCAGTTTAAATCAGGAGAAAATAAAGCTGCAGTATATTAGAACCAATTTCCTGTGAGGTAAATAAAATTGGTGTTATGGGATTTTGTGCTTTTTGAAAAAATGTTATTCTACTTTTTCCTTTTTTTAATAAATGAAAACTGGTCCAAACCAGAATTGGCGAGACCCATTTCCTGAGCTGGCAGAAATAAAAAGTACAAAAGCAGCTTTCACTACTGGGAGAAACTGGGATATGGTTAACTGAGAGGCTGTTAAAAACCAGCATGGTTAAGCAATGTTTTTGCAAGCTGAGAGAAACACACACACACACACACACACACACACACACACACACACACACTATATACATAAATCACTATATTGTTTATTGTCAGACAGATTAGTTCCCGTTGTTGGGGTCCCAGTGTTTTTTGGAGCATGAAGTGTAACTGTATTACAAGTAAAGGATTCATGCACCCTCCAGCTCTGCAGGACGTCGATATCCATAGCAGTCTGCCAAGCATTTCTAATTGTTTTAGTTTAATTCCATCAACTTTCGCTAGCTATGGATGCTGATCCAGGCTCTGTGTGAACCTGATGAGAGTTTGTAAAGCCTTCCCGTGAGATAAGCTGGGAAAGACAGCTGCTACTGCAGAGGGGTGAATTGGAAGAGAAGAAGCCAGCTGGAGATGACACTAGACTGTACAACCGGCAAGTGGAATAATCCTGGAAAAGTATTAAATTATTATTATTAGTGGTCGTAGTTGTAATTGAGATAATGTAAAACAATAATGTTAAAATCCTATGGACTTATCAGAAGTTTTGCTAAAGTGACCCTGAGCAAGTCACTGAACCTCCTTGTGCTCCGTCTTTCGGGTGAGACGTAATTGTAAGTGACTCTGCAGGTGATGCATAGTTCACACACCCTGGTCTCTGTAAGTCGCCTTGGATAAAGGCGTCTGCTAAATAAACAAATAATAATAATAATAATAATAATAATAATAATAATAATAATAATAATAATAATAATAATAATAGAATGGACATAGATAAACACTACTGTAGTTAAGGCAGTTTGAAATATTTTCATTCAAAAATGAATATTTTCTTTTCATTCAATATATATATGTATATATTTTGGCTTGGTTTTCCCAGTACAATATTTTTTATTTTATTTTTTTAGTTCAGAAATTTGCAAGTGAGCAGTTACAATATGTGTGTCACTGCAAACAAAAGGGAAACATTTGGAGATGGTGGCAGGTGGCCTGCAATTTCTATTTTATAATGACTATAAGGCCCGGGACAGACAGGCGCGGCACAGCACTGCTGGGCATTTTCACAGTGCAATACTGCTAGTTCATACCCGTGCACACATGAGCGGTATGCACTACGCGACTGACTTTTCTGACAATATTGTAGAAAAATTAAATGGTACAGTACTGTAGTTGTCAGTACCACACCGAAAGCTATGTACTCGAATATAATTTACATATATGGCCAAAAGTTTTGCATCACCTAGTAGAATATTAGGATGCAGACATCATTAAAAAAAAAACAAAAAAAACCTATATGAACATAATTTCAATATTTTATTTAACATCATGCAATCAAAGAAACTACAAAATGATATTACCAAAGTGTTCAAGACTGAATAGATTCAATTCTTTTAGCCTGTCTGTATACGACATGCCTTTTAAACCCGGGATAATTCTGGTTGCTCTTCTTTGCACTGTTTCTAGAGCAGCAATATCCTTTTTGTAGCGAGGTGACCAGAACTGAACACAATATTCTAGATGAGGTCTTACTAATGCATTGTAAAGTTTTAACATTACTTCCCTTGATTTAAATTCAACACTTTTCACTATATATTTGAGCATTGTGTTGGCCTTTTTTATACCTTCCCCACATTGTCTAGATGAAGACATTTCCTAGGTCTTTTTCATAGATTCCTTTTTCAATTTCAGTATCTCCCATATGGTATTTTTAATGCACATTTTTATTGCCTGCGTGCAGTACCTTACACTTTTCTGTATTAAATGTAATTTGCCATGTGTCTGTCCAGTTCTGAATGCTGTCAGCAGCTTTTTTAAAATTTTTTTAATTTAGTAGTCAGCAATTAATTTTACCCCCTTTTTTTCTCCCAATTTGCAATGTCCAATTGTATTTAGGCTCAGCTCACCACTACCACCCCCACGCTGACTCTGGAGCGGCGAAGACGAACACATGCTGTCCTTCAAAGCATGTGCCGTCAGCCGACCGCTTCTTTTCACTCTGTAGGCCCACCATACAGCCAACCCAGTGCTGCAGGGTCAGTGGACAATGCAGCTTACAGGCAAGACCGTATGCGCCTGGCCAGTCTACAGGGGTCGCTGGTGCGTGGTGAGACCTCCCGCCGGCGACATCCTGGCTCCTAAAACCATGCTGACTGTCTCCCAGGATATTGTTACCATATAGGTAATTTTCCATTTTGGATCTTATTATAGTTTTCATAAGTTTACGTATATTAGAAGTCAGGCTTATTGGTCTGTAGTTACCTGGTTCGGTTTTGTCTCCCTTTTTGTGGATCGGTATTACGTTTGCTATTTTCCAGTCTGTCGGTACAACCCCTGTGTCAAGAGACTGTTGCATGATCTTGATTAGCGGTTTGTAAATAACTTCTTTCATTTCTTTGAGTACTATTGGGAGGATCTCATCCGGCCCAGGGGATTTGTTTATTTTAAGAGCTCCTAGTCCGTTTAACACTTCTGCCTCTGTTATGCTAAAGTTATTTAAAACTGGATAGGAACAGGTCGACATGTGGGGCATTTTGTCTGTGTCCTCCTTTGTAAAAACCTGTGAAAATAATCATTTAATATATTTGCTATTTTTCTTTCTATGATGTTGCCATTTGTGTCTCTTAGACATTTAACCTCCTCTTTGAATGTTCTCTTGCTATTATAATATTGGAAAAACATTCATATTACAGTTTACAATAATGACGTTATTGAAGTTATGAAACAGGCCTTTCAAAATCCCATATACAGTGGGAAACCCAATTTAAAATCTGTACATGATCCATACCATTTTTCAAAACAGACACCAGGTTATATACAAACACACAGCGATTGCACAATACAAGCTGAATCAAAAACCTGTTGATTTAAAAAATCAATAACAAAAATCTTTACCTGACTGATATAAGGGTGCCATGCTAGGGCAGAAAGTTGCCTAGCACCGGCCCTGAATGCAGACGACTCCAGTAGATATCACTTTTTACACAATTACTGTTGATAAGGACATCATTACTGCAGGCTCCACTGGGTGGGTACAGCAGCTGAAAGATGCTGGTCTGCTGCATACATCTCATATACAATGTGCAGTAGAGGCTTCATAACTTTCATCTTTCTATCCAAACCTACGAGAACTATTCAAATGGGTGCGACTGGGATATCAATGAGGCCGCTTCCATAGCAACCACTCCCAAATAGGCTCACCAGCTAGAGCACAGGGGGAAGGGAACCATCCTCTGAATGTAATTAATTTAATTATTTAACCAAAGAAAGGCTGTATGTAGCAAAAAGCAGAAAAAGAAAGAGACACGACACACCCCTGCTAGGACCTGTCTGTGTGGACTGCTTGTGGAGTGTCAATTCAATTGGTTATGAAAATCTAACATCTTATAGCTTTATATGCTGGTATCTGCATACAGCAGCGCTAACATTAGCAATGACAAGAATACATTTCTGATGGCAAGATGTTTCCCTTCAGAATATAGAAATGCAAGTCACTTTTTAATGTGTTGTTTTTCCAGTTTTGAGCCTGTCCTCCATCTCATTTTACCATCAATTAGATTTTACTGTAGGACTGTCATTTTTCTTTAACCAATTCTAGATAAAATAAAACAAAACAAAAAAAAAACAATAAAACAAAGTGAAAATTCTTCATAATTTAGTGCAGGGTTCCTCAGAATCCTTATCTGACAATCCACTCACAGTCTCCACTTCCTATAATTATTCTTCCCATTCCTTATCCTTATTAAATACTAACCCTGTTCATAATTAAGAGCTCTATGTCTGCCTGCCTGATGCTCTCGCTCAAAACACCAATAGAACAGATCAGATGGTGGTCCAGTAAGAATAACAAGCCTCGATTTTCTAAAAACTATTAAGAAACATATGTGTAAGCTAAATGTATAGAGACCCAGGACTCTACTTTTTAACATCATTAATCGTTTTTCTTCCAGAAAAATAGCCGAGTGACATTGAAAATGAGAGGCGTCATCTGCTTCTTAAAAATTCATGCCTGATTCTTTTTTTCTTTTGTGATCCCTTAACCCTGTAACCTAGCTGAGCTTTACTGATAAAATACCTAAAGGGGGGTGGGGGTGGGGGTTGGGTAGCTCAGATTTTTAAAGGAAAGCATTTTCTTTAAAGATAGCCTTTATCTCTGTTATGGAAAATGTATTGCAAATTAAATCTAATTGAGCCGCTACTTTGTTAGGCTGCTTTTTTCTCTCCTCCTGTTGACAAGAGGCCTTATCGGTAATAGGAGAGAAGAATAGGAAATAGCACAGATACAAATGAGCCACACAACTGCAGGGGTAGGAGGGGGGTAAAGAGTTGCAAATCAGCTAGACCTGACTCTCTGGCTGTGATTAGCTATCTATAGCATCTGAAATATTTTACCCCAAAGAGCTAGATACACAACATAACATTCTGAAAAAGGGAAGAGAAGGCTCTTAGGACTGGTTCAGAGCATTCGTGCTGAATGAGCCACTGCAACACCTTCTAACCCTGGGCAGTGCTGCAATGGATTGTCTTTTCATTACATATAAGCGGAAGGGCTATTAAACTAGGGATTTGCTATTCCCTTAGTATCTGGATTGTGACAGTGTTTGGTACAGGCAGCTATCTCTTTACTGAACCTTGGCCACTACGATGGATGGGGATGTGCTTTAAAGATCAGCTCACTTAACAGAATGAAGGCACAAAGCAAATGCATTCGTGTTTAATTGCAGTAACAGGGTTTCTGTACCTGTCGTGGAGCTATTGTACAAGAAATGACACAACAAATTGGATTATATGTTTAATTACAGTGACAGAATTCCTGTTACTGCAATGGCTGGTTATAAGTATTTTTTTTTTGAACAATTGTTTTTTTAATATGTTTTCCAGAAAATAAAGTAATACATGAACAAATACAGTAGATATAAACAAATAGTGGGAGCTCCTTCCGCTTTGGCAGCTGGTGGTCATGCCACCGCTCCATTTCTTCAACCCATCCCATTTTCTCCTTTTTTTTCAAAAAAATCACACACAATTTTTTTTTTTTTCAAAAAATGTCACCCGCAGTACTGTTCCTGGCCTGCGTATTGTGAAGGCACTATATCCCACACTGACACCATATGTTACAGATAGGCTGGTGGGTGACGTCAGAACATAAAACAAAACACTTTTCAGTAACAATTACAAAACAAAACGGCACAGTGAGCAAAATAAATAAATACTCAAATGGAGACTGTGGCGGAGTGTCCCGCCCCTATATATATTTGTGCACTGTATTTGTATTTTTGTTTGCAGCGCGGATAAAAGCGCCGCGTCTTTTGTTATTGTTTTTTTATATTTAAAAACCCTGTGAGGATGCGTGACTGATCAGCTACTGATTATTTAACTAGCTGACAGTCACGCATCCTTACCAAACGCGTGCAGACTGTGGCCGAGGGGTAATAAGATAATTAACAGCAAGTGAACCCCTCGGCCAGAGTATAAGAACCTGCAGCTGCCCGTGCTACGGGAGAGTGTACAGAGGAGAGTACGGGAAAACACGGGAGAGCGAATGAAAGCAAAGGAAAGCAAAGCAATTGCTATATTTAAAATATACTTGTTTCTGTTTATTTGTTTGGCCATCGCGCCTTTTTGTTTTGTGTTTTGTTGTTTGTTTAAATCTTTTGTTTGTATTATTATTTAATTAAATACGCTGACCGCAGTAGCGTTCAGCTTCACCTGCCCATCCATTGTTTTGGTTCAGTTACTTCCTGGTCCGTGACGTCACCACACCTCACCACTGCAAGCCATCCTGCCACATATGGTGTCCTGCGTGGGACAAACAACGCCTCCAGGAGCCGGACCAGGACAGAAAAGTGCGTTTTTTTTTGTTTGTTCGTTTTTTTTTTCAAATAAATAATGAGAAGAAGTGGAAGGAGGAAACAGCAGCAGCAAGTGCAACAGCGCGGGGCTGGTCGCAAGTCCCGCCAGGTCTCTGCTGTGCTGGACGTCTGCCTCACCTGTCTGAGGGGTGAGGAATGGTGCTTCGCTGTTGGTGAGGTCGGGCATGTAGCATCTGACCAACCCCCTCCATGGCAGATGAGGGAGGAGCCTGAATGTTCTGCGCCCATGTGGGAGGAAGATGGCCCAGAGCAGGAACCGGAGGATGAGGGGTCGGTCCGTCCACATCCCAAGAGGGGGAAGGCCGAGCGTCCACAGCCCAAGGCTCCACTAGCAGGGGAAGAATACCTGCTGGTTTCACCACCACCATCCGAGGGAAAGGAGCAGGAGCTGCCTCTGCATCCTCTGAGGCGGACTGGTCCACTGTCCTCAGAGGGGATCTGGGACTGGCTGGCGGAGCCTGAGAGGGATATTGTGGAGGCCCTCCCTGCTGTAATCAACCTCTTGTGGGCGAGAGATGGGGAGCGCTGGGAGGCCTGGGAACAGCAACACCACCCAGCATCCCTCCCAGATATCGCAGCCATGGTGCTCAACTACCTGGCTGCAGATATGGGAGGGGCCCCGCTGCCGTCTCCAGCGCCAGAGGGAGAGGAGCCATTGCTGCCGTCTCCAGCGCCAGAGGGAGAGGAGCCATTGCTGCCGTCTCCAGCGCCAGAGGGAGAGGAGCCATTGCTGCCATCTCCAGCGCCAGAAGGAGAGGAGCCATTGCTGCCGTCTCCAGCGCCAGAGGGAGAGGAGCCATTGCTGCCGTCTCCAGCGCCAGAGGAAGAGGAGCCATTGCTGCCATCTCCAGCGCCAGAGGGAGAGGAGCCATTGCTGCCGTCTCCAGCGCCAGAGGGAGAGGAGCCATTGCTGCCTTCTCCAAAGCCAGAGGGAGAGGAGACCTCGCCACTGTCTCCAGCACTAGGAGCAGAGCAGCAGGAGCTGCCTCTGTCTCCACCACCACCAGGAGCAGAGCAGCAGGAGCTGCCTCTGTCTCCACCACCTCCACCAGCAGAGGGTGAATACCTGCTGGTTCCGCCTCAACCGCCGTGGGAGGACTGCTTGCCCCTCCCACCTCCACCAGCAGAGGGTGAATACCTGCTGGTTCTGCCTCAACCGTCGTGGGAGGACTGCTTGCCGCTCCCAGCTCCACCAGCAGAGGGTGAATGCCTGCTGGTTCCACCTCAGCCGCCGTGGGAGGACTGCTTGCCCCTCCCACCTCCACCAGCAGAGGGTGAATACCTGCTGGTTCCATCTCCACCTCCACCAGCAGAGGGTGAATACCTGCTGGTTCCACATACACCGTCATGGGAAGGATTGCTCCTGCCCTGCTCCGCATCGCCTGGGGCTGCCTGTTGCTCCGCATCGTCTGGGGCTGCCTGTTGCTCCGCATCGCCTGGAGAGCCACCAGTTACAGGGTACGAGGGAGAAGTGGAGCTCCCGCTGCCGTCTCCATGGCCAGGGGCTCCCCTCCCGAGTTTGCCTCCCGAGGATCCGCTGCTGCTGCCGTCGCCTCCCGAGGGTCCGCTGCTGCTGCCGTCGCCTCCCAAGGGTCCGCTGCTGCTGTCGTCGCCTCCTGAGGGTCCGCTGCTGCTGCCGTCGCCTCCCGAGGGTCCTGTTTTGCCTGGGGTCACTACCAGTCCTGCCATGCAGCAGGGAATACTGTGGCTGGAGCCCCATGGAGGGGAGCTGCCAGCCATGAAGAAGGGGGGGGAGGTCAGGAGACCAGCTCCCCCCGCAGCAATTTCGCTGCAGGAGAACGGGTGGCCGGAGCCCCACGGAGGGGAGCTGCCGGCCATGAAGAAGGGGGGGCAGGTCTGGAGACCACCCCCAAAATTTCCTTGGCCGGAGGAGCCGACCTGTGCGCGGGCCATCGGAACGCTACGGCTGTTTGGGTGAGAGGAGGACATCCCACCGTGGCCGCCACCTTTGGCCCGTTGCTGCCCCTGTTCCTGGGCCGGGACTGCTAGCTGGGACTTTGGGGACTAAGGGGGGAGGTGGCCGAAAAGGCCATGTGTGCTGCGCACAAGGGGGGGCATGTGTGGCGGAGTGTCCCGCCCCTATATATATTTGTGCACTGTATTTGTAGTTTTGTTTGCGCGCGGATAAAAGCAAGCGCCCTTTGTTATTGTTTTTATATTTAAAACCCTGTGAGGATGCGTGACTGATCAGCTACTGATTATTTAACTAGCTGACAGTCACGCATCCTTACCAAACACGTGCAGACTGTGGCCAAAGGGTAATAAGATAATTAACAGCAAGTGAACCCCTCGCCAGAGTATAAGAACCTGCAGCTGCCCGTGCAAGCGGAGAGTGTACAGAGGAGAGCACGGAAAACACGGAGAGCTGGCGAAAGCAAAAGAAAGCAAAGCAATTGCTATATTTAAAATATACTTGTTTCTGTTTATTTGTTTGGCCATCGCGCCTTTTTGTTTTGTGTTTTGTTGTTTGTTTAAATCTTTTGTTTGTATTATTATTTAATTAAATACGCTGACCGCAGTAGCGTTCAGCTTCACCCGCCCATCCGTTGTTTTGGTTCAGTTACTTCCTGGTCCGTGACGTCACCACACCTCACCACTGCAAGCCATCCTGCCACAAGACACACAAACAAACAAATATTGTTTAAAGCCAGCACGTGTAGTAATTGTTATATTTCTTTAGTTCTTACTGTCTCACTCTCTCGTTCCACCTCTGAACACAACCCAAGTGAGAAATTTGTGCTTCTTTTATGCAGCTGTGCCAGGACTCGATTGCTAATCATTCAATTGAGTCCAGGCACAGTCTGCACGTGAACTATTTGTGACTTCCCCATGCCCATATACACACATACATTTTAAATCACCTGTGCTACATAACCCAAACTATACCAAATAAACCAAATACACCCAGAGTCAGGGGTACCACGTCACAGTACATATCTATGTATGTATGTATTGTACAGAGTAGGGGGGGGGGAAGGAAAATTTTGTCCTGGGGGTAATATGGGTAGCAGGGTCTACATGCCCCAGTGTACCTCGGTACCTAATTTAACCTGCCACTAATTTAATGAGGGACACCTACCTGTGATCAAGCAGGCAGGTATCGAAACAGATCTGCAATGTTAGTTATGTTGTCTGTATGAAGGTGAGGACCTGCAATTGTGTTTAAACCTGTCATTGTTTGGGTGAATCGGTAAACGGCATAGCCGTCCAATTGTTAGCTAGAAAATTTTTATTAGTTTAGCGAGTGCTCCAACATAGAGTTAGGCTTTTTTTTTTTTTGTTTGTTTTGTTTTTGAAAATAAATATACAGGCACCATTCTGTTTTAACCTATCGGTACTGTTCCTTTTACTAGAAGATGTTGATAAAGGTTACGGAAGTGACAAAGCAACCCCCACTTTGCTACAGAAAATACACTTTAAAATAACATAACCTTTTGTTTAAAAAACTAAAACACATACATATTTTAAGAAAACTATTGGCTTTTAATAACAATAGAATGTGCACTAAAACTCATAATGTATAAAAAAAAAACTTGAAATGAAAATAAATCCAACATTGTTTTGTATATCTAAGCAAAAAGCACTTTGCAAAATTAAATTAATACAATATCTAAAATTAAACTAGCTTGCAAAAGACTCCCAGCGTGACTTTGTGCATTCAGCTTAGGTGTGTGTCAGTGGTTTGGTGGCTTTTGTACCAAAGCAGTGTAAGGGCTGGTTGTAGAAGATGTTGTTTTTCATTAGAGTAGCATTTACCTTACAGAAACAAGGCAAGTTATTAGCTGTTCTATTCATGAACTTTGTCTGTTAGCAATGCAGAGATAGCACTGAAACACTGTTTCACTCTTTACTTTTCCAATCTCCCAGGACATACTTGTAAACAAGATGATTGATCCCAGAGGAGTTTCCTGCTATATAACAGGAGGAATGTAAGACTGTGACAAGATGGCTTTGTGGTGACGTCAAACCTGGAAGAAGTAGCACACTGATGTATGAATGAATACACTGGTGCACAGATTTATTGAAAAATAAAAGGTTTAAACAAAACAGAAACAAACACTGAACTCAAAACAAACTGGCACAGTGGCCAAAACAAAACAGCCAGATACAAAACAAGACACGAAACAAAACAAGACAAGTATCGTGCTAGTGTATAATCAGTATGCGTAGCAATTGTTATGTTTAAGCTTTTAGTTTCTCTTTCACTCACGTCTCATTCCGCCTCTGAACACTATCAACCTTCAGCCAAAGCTGCAGGTTTTTATATTGTGGCATTGGGTTTAAATGGCTATTATCTAGTTTATCCCTCTGCCACATTCGGCATAGGATTTCTCATATGCGTGGTCAACAGCCAGTTTGTCAATAATCACCCGCTGTTGACCACGCATTCTCACGATTTTATCTGGATGGGGCATTTAACCCCATCCAAGCTGTAAACAATAATAATAAAATGGCGTGCTTTTACACACAAACAATACATAATTCAATAAATAATACACACAGGGGTGAGGGGTACCCTGTCCCACTTCTCCCCACTTGTGCGTAGCACACATGGCCTCAAAGGCCACCTCCCTCCTTAAAAACCCAACAGTCTCTTGACACAGGGGTTGTACCGACAGACTGGAAAATTGCAAACGTAATACCGATACACAAAAAGGGAGACAAAACCGAACCAGGTAACTACAGACCAATAAGCCTGACTTCTATTATATGTAAACTTACTATAATAAGATCCAAAATGGAAAATTACCTATATGGTAACAATATCTCGGGAGACAGTCAGCATGGTTTTAGGAAAAGGAGATAGTGTCTAACTAACCTGCTTGAGTTTTTTGAGGATGCGACATTGACAATGGATAATTGCAAAGCATACGACATGGTTTATTTAGATTTCCAGCATAAAAGATTAATTCTCAAACTGAACACAGTAGGGATTCAAGGAAATGCATATACATGGATTAGGGAGTGGTTAACATGTAGAAAACAGAAATACTGATTAGAGGAGAAACCTGAAAATGGAGCGAGGTAACCAGTGGTGTACCACGGGGATCAGTATTAGGTCCTCTGTTACATTAATGATTTAGATTCTGGTATAGTAAGCAAACTCGTTAAATTTGCAGATGACACAAAAATAGGAGGAGTGGCAAACACTGTTGCAGCAGCAAAGGTCATTCAAAATGACATATGGGAGATACTGAAATTGAAGAAGGAATCTATGAAAAAGACCTAGGAGTTGACTCAGAAATGCCTTCATCTAGACAATGTGGGGAAGTTATAAAAAAGGCCAACACAATGCTCAACTATATAGTGAGAAGTGCTGAATTTAAATCAAGGGAAGTAATGTTAAAATTTTACAATGCATGAGTAAGACCTCGAATAGAATATTGTGTTCAGTTCTGGTCACCTCATTACAAAAAGGATATTGCTGCTCTAGAAAGAGTGCAAAGAAGAGCAACTAGAATTATCCCGGGTTTAAAAGGCATGTTGTATGCAGACAGGCTAAAAGAATTGAATCTATTTAGTTTTGAACAAAGAAGACTACGTGGCGATCTGATTCAAACATTCAAAATCCTAAAAGGTATAGACAGTGTCGACCCAGGGACTTTTGACCTGAAAAGAAACAAGGACCAGGGGTCACAAATGGAGATTAAATAAAGGGGCATTCAGAACAGAAAATAGGAGGCACTTTTTTACACAGAGAATTGTGAGGGTCTGGAACCAATTCCCCAGTAATGTTGTGGAAGCTGACACCCTGGGATCCTTCAAGAAGCTGCTTGATGAGATTCTGGGATCAATAAGCTACTAACAACCAAACGAGCAAGATGGACTGAATGGCCTCCTCTCGTTTGTAAACTTTCTTATGTTCTTATGTTCTTAACGGAAATGCTGACAGAGGCAAGGCTGGCTTCTCCAGCCTGGGCAATCCTGGCAGCGGAAATGCTGCTCTTGCAATGCTGGCAGTGGCAATGCTGTCAGCGGAAATGCTGACAGCGCCACGGCTGGTTCCTCCAGCCAGGGCACTCCTGGAAGTGGCAATGCTGACAGTTGCAATCCTGGCAGCGGCAATGCTAACAGCGGTCATGCTGTCAGCGCCAAGGCTGGCTCCTCCAGCAAAGGCAGTTGTGGCAGCGGGCGTGCTGCCAATGGCGCTGCAACAGTGCGACAGTCTCCCTTCTCTTGGGCTCCTGCCCCAGAATTTCCAGCAGCAAAATGCTGCTGCTGGAAACAGCAAAGCCCCGGGTGATGACAAGCAGGTATCCCCGGTCGATGGTGAACTAGCCTCCCCATGGGATGGCAAGCAGGCCTCCCCAGACGATGGAGAGCAGGCCTCCCCACGTGATAAAGGCTCGGCAGCCCTAGGAATTGCAGGCTCAACAGCCCTAGGCGGTGCAGGCTCGGGCGCGATGGTGGGCTCAACAGGTAGTCTCCCTCTTGCGGTGGAGGTGGGAGCTGCAGGTAGTCTCCCTCTGGTGGTGGAGGTGGTAGCAACAGGTAGTCTCCCTCTAGCGGTGGAGGCGTGAGCAGCAGGTAGTCTATCTCTGGAGACTGGTGCGGCTCTTCCTCAGTCACTGGAGACTAGTGCGGCTCTCCCTCGGTCGCTGGAGACTGGTGCGGCTCTCCCTCGGTCGCTGGAGACTGGTGCTGCTCTCCCTCAATCGCTGGAGACTGGTGCGCCTCTCATTCGGTCACTGGAGACTTGGGCTTCCCTTTCTTGGGCTTTGGACACGCGGGCTTCCCCTTATTGGGCTGTGAATGCTCGGCCTCCCCCCCTCTTGGGCACTGGAGATGCAGGCTTACCTCTCTTGGGCTGTGGATGCCTGGCCTCCCCCTTCTTGGGCTGTGGCCGCTCAGGCCTTCTGGGCCCTGGACACTCGGGCTCCTTAGCTCACCTCTTGAGGTGGAACCAGTCGTCCGAGGTGTCCGCCTCTTCCCAGCGGAGCAACTCGCAGAAAAGGGGGTCCTCGTATGGGCATTCCCCCTGAAGATGCCCAAACTCCCTGCACTTTTCACACTGAGGTACCACCTCATCCTCCTCATCAGACCAGGACTGATATGTCCTTTTTTTCTTCAGGAGACCCAGTTAAAAACAAAACAAAAAAAATGTGCAACCGAAATACTTCTCCTGGCCTGAGTCTTGGAGGCGTTGTCAATCCCATGCAGGACACCAAAAGTGACAAGATGGTTTTGTGGTGATGTCAGACCCGGAAGAAATAGCACACACAGACAGCACTGATGTATGAATGAATACACTGGTGCGCAGATTTTTGAAAAATAAAAGGTTTAAACAAAACAGAAACAAACACTGAACTCATACATTTTAAAAAATAATTCAACAAATAATATAATACACACAGGGGTGGGGTGTACCCTGTCACAAATACCAAACAGTGACAGGGAATTAAATATGTACACATGAACACAAGCACACACACCCAATATATATTTTAGTTATCTCTGTCTCTATATTTATATGAGTAAAAGATCAGCTTTGTTTTTCACACTGGCAAGGAAATGACAAAGAAGGCTTGCTGTTTTGGCAAGTAGGGGTTCAAAATAAACCACAGGCTGTGTTCACTTTTTCATTTCCCCTTGTCACGCAAGGGCCCGTCCGCCTCCTCCCTCTGTTAGTGCAGAGAGCAAGCTGGAGTCAAAAATAGGGCCGGGATAGAGCCAGCATCTCTGTGAGGCCGCCTGCTAACCACAGCGGCGCCATACTCACTCGCTCACCCCGGCACCGCAGATCCATCTGGTTGCCAACGCACCGCAGACTCAGACGCAGCCACGGCAAGAGCAGCAGCTGCTGCAGCAGCACATGTGAGGCCAGCAGCACGCTACAGAGGGAAAGAGCCTGTCTGTCTCTGTGCCCCATCTATCTGTCTCTGAGTTTATACTCTGAGGTTGAGTGCTGGAGACTAAGCTGTGGGGCTACGGGGCTGACAACACTCATAATCTATCACTGTTCATATTTATTTATCTTTCTCTAGTTGTAGAGTCTATTGGTCTGTGAGTGTATGAAGTGTTATGCATAGACTTAAGTGTTATCTAAGAGAGGCAGAAAAAGACCATCTAAAAGATTGGATGTGGCGCTCTTTTGATGTAAACAAAACGATAGTAAATGTACAAAGTAACTTTTCAGTTTCCTCACTACTCTTCTTTCGCTATCCAATGTTTTCAATCTGCATTTACTATGCATTTACAATGGTACTCTATACACTTATAAAATGATGTAGGAGAATATACATTGAGAAGAGTGCCAAAGATTGAGACATACCAGTATATTGCAATGAAAGAGAGGCAGTAATATCAGTAAAAGACATGGCAAGATAACCAACATATTTCACTTGCAGCCTCAACAGGTTTCAAAAACCTATGTGAAATTAAAAAGTATTCCTTTATTAAATCCAGCATGTTCTATTTAGATGTGTCAAATAAAGAAAATAGATTTTTAAAGGCTATTCCGCCTTCACAGTTCCCCTCCATCTAAAGTATAATCACCTTCCCTAGTGTGAACAGAAGATCTCAGCTACTGACATGCCTTTGTGTCCTAAATGGATTAAAGGGCAGCCCTTTATGATGGCCGCTTGCTTCTTTAGGGGGCTGGGAGAAATTAGATGTCTGTAAATCTGCCCTCGTGGTTGCTGTGGAAATGCAGGCCTAAAAAAAAAAGAAAGCCTAGACGGGCCAAACAGGCTCCTTCATCTGGAGCGCATTTCAAGGGAAAATATTTTCATAACTGTTTGAAATTTTAGATTTTAAGTGGATTAAGGAGACTGTGTGCAGTTTTTTTTCCCCAAAAAACTTTATGAAAAGCCCATCTGGTTTGTGTTATTGTTCTATGAGCAGTGTTTCATTCCTCTGCATTTCTTATCGCAGCATTAGGTAACAATCTATGTTTTTATTCTGATTTGTACACCATGTTAACTCTCATTAATACAAATTAGTCTAAGCCAAATGCATATTGTCATATGGGGGTCATATGCAGCATACACATGGGAGGAGTCATACATAAAAAACACTCATTATCATATAATAGACATACCCCAACTCAACATGACACGACCATCATGACAGTAAAAATAGACATAATGAAGCGTTCTTACCTTTGTATAAGTTAGTGATCAGCAGATGTGTCAGCCACACGAAGAGCACAGCGTGTGGTTTTCACTAACTCTACTGTGCAGAATACATTTTTTTCTTCTATGGGTAAATATTGGGACTTTCTTCCTATGCATCAGGATGCGGGACATTTGCTAGGAAATCGGGACTGTCCTGGTCATGTAGGGATGGTTGGCATGTATGCTTCTACAGCAAGTACTTTAAATGCTCTGCTTTCTGAAGAGGCACCCCCCATGCCATAACTTTTATTTAACTGATATTTATACAATAATTGTTATTATTTTCTATCTTTACACCTATGTTTGATATCTATTTGTATACTTATGTTAGTATTATTGTGTCATATTCATTGTATGTATTTATGATTTATTATATTATTGTTTTACATTTTTAATTTTTTTATTTTATGTTTCCACACAAATAAAATAGTGTTCATGAAAAAAACATCAGGGTATTGTGCAAATCAGAAACGCTGACAACTTGCATCCACAGTTTTGCTGTATTGTTGTATTCCAGTTTTTCAGAATGGTTGACAAAATGTTTGCAGGAATCTGCAGCAACATCTTTCTTTTTCTTGCACGTTTGCGCTGGTCTCTCATTTCTATGCTTCATGGTAAAGGAATTGATGCATGAGCATTATGGCAACTCAAAATGCTACATAATTCACAATAAGCGACTGTTAAATTTGTCCGGGACCATGTAGAAGATTCATAGCAACAGGAAATTGTTTTATCCAAGTTCGTCTTAATGAGAATTGACTGACCCTTATTACCAAGGTTAATTTGCACTGGCTTTTTTGTGTTTTTCCATGCTTTTCACATGATGGGTATACTATGTTTTTTTTATATGCTTTACCATAACGACTGGCGATTGATACAACTGGGGGTCCCTGTTTTAGGAACTGATCCAACTGATTGAACCAACCAAAATCTATATATTAACTAGTTTAACTTTTTGAAATGCGTCCATTTTATATTTAATGTATTACTTTTTCTTTGTCATCATTGCAACATTGAGGAAAGGATTGTTGAAAGTAAGAAAAGTAAGGGGACTACATGAGTTGACCTTACATGATACGAATATCATGACATTACCTATACATTTTCCATGAAAAAACGGAGTCTCATTGGGACCATGTTTACTGACAGTAAATAGTGAAAAGTGAGTATATATCAGAAATGGAAGTTGCAGTACAGTTATAGTGAGCTGCAGTTTCATTTTAGTTTGCCTGCAGTCTAACTACACTTTACAGTTTTAAGTACCATTACTGGAGTTGTATTTGGTGGTAGCTGTTGGTTGCTCAATTTTATTGCCATCAATCCCCAGAGGACTGGTTGACTAGTATAGTAATTGAAGAAAATATTAGAAACAGGTCATTAAACATTTAGGAAGTTTCAATTGGAATGGTTCCTCAAGGACCCTCCATAAACTAACAGCGTGCCCCCATAGTTTAGAACTGAGAGACTAGGGGGCAGTGTGTTTAACAGATTAAATCACTGATTTCAAATACTAGCAGCACAGCATCTCTGACAAAGGGCTGTTAGGACATCTCTATAGTGAGGAGGGTGTAATGTATCACTGCCATACAGATGCAGAAGTGAATTTCCTCCCAGTTTCTTTTAGTGGATATTAGAGCGTCCTGCAGTGCCAGGCACCCAGTCAGAGTCTACAACTCATTTAAGAAAACAACCAGTCTTTCCTCGTTTTACACCACTTCCCCTCTGTGCTTCTTTCTGCACTTCATCCCTTCCTCAAGTAGAGGTGCCTGTACAACATGTCATGCATGCATTTTTAGTTATATCATAAGTACCCCACATCAACTTTTGATTTAAATAAAAAAGTTTTTGAGGTCTTAGTGACCTAGTATGTCTTGTTTCTCAATGGTTGGGCGAATGAAGATATCTTCAGAACTGCTATCCCAAACTTCAGTATCATTTAAACAGACATTTGTTGCAAGAAGTTATTACTCTACTGTGAATGTAAATCATGTTCACAGCACTGACACATTATTGTCTGGGTTATTGCAGGTTACAGTATAGTCACATGACAAATTTGATGAAACTTTGCATGGCCACGTGTAGGGTTGGGAATCGGCAGTGTCTTCACGATACTATATATATCACGATACACTAAATGAAGCATGAAACATAAAAATCACACAGTTGTCTCATGTGCTTGTGAAAGTGTTTGCAATAATACTGGTAAATCACTTTTGGTCAAATAAGCTTCACGGCCTGTTTTGCTTTTTTTTCCTGTTTATTTTTTAAAGTATAAAACAAAATTACAAATGAGGGCTTGTGGCAGGATGGCTTGCAGTGGTGAGGTGTGGTGACGTCACGGACCAGGAAGTAACTGAACCAAAACAACAATGGATGGGCGGGTGAAGCTGAACGCTACTGCGGTCAGCGTTTTTAATAACTAATAATACAAAACAAAAAGACTTAAACAAATAACAAACAAAACAAAAAGGCGCGTTGGCCAAACAAACCAGACAGACAAACAAACAAGTAAGTGTTGTGCTGGCTAATCCAGTACGTTTTAGCAATTGTTATTTTTAAATTCTGTCTCCGCTCTTTCTCCCCGTACCTCCTCTCTGTACACCCAACTTCGCAGCACGGACAGCTGCAGGTTCTTATACTCTGGCCGAGGGGTTAACTAGCTGTTAATTACCTTATTACCCCTCGGCCACAGTCTGCACGCGTTTGGTAAGGATGCGTGACTGTCAGCTAGTTAAATAATCAGTAGCTGATCAGCCACGCATCCTCACAAAGTTTTTATAAATACAAAAATAATAACAAAAGACGCAGCGCTTTTATCCGCGCCACAAACAATAATACAAATAATAATAAATAAATACATAGGGGCGGGACACTCCGCCACAGGGCTCCAGACAAAGTTTTTCTCTTACTAGCCAATGGCTCCAGGTCAAATTAAATTGCTTCAATTGCTTGGTGCTACTTCAGGAGCAAGTTAGTTGCTACGATATTCAACTGCTTAAAATACAACAACCTGTTAAGACACTAAAGTGATACTAAAACAGTAACTTAATGTCTGTACTCACTTGTTTGTTGCCACAATCTGCTGAGTGGTTAATCTATGCATCTGATGACTGCAATGAACTCAGATGTTTATAGTTTAAATATAAGTGCTGTGTTTGGAATTGGTGACGGCACCTCTGTACAGTGTAACATGGGAATAGCATGTTACACAATAACATTTTACACACTTTACACACAGCGTGACACTTATAGAACATGAGCATACATGCCAACAGTCCCTATATGGTCGGGACAGTCCCGATTTCCTAGCAAATGTCCCGCTTCCCGATACATAGGAAGAAAGTCCCGATATTTACCCATAGAAAAAAAATAATTTATTCTGCACAGTAGAGTTAGTGAAAACCACACGCTGTGCTGTTCGTGCGGCTGACACATCTGCTGATCACTAACTTATACAAAGGTAAGAACGCTTCATTATGTCTATTTTTACTGTCATGATGGTCATGTCACGTTGAGTTGGGGGCGATACGTCTATTATATGAAAATGAGTGTTTTTTGAGTATGACTCCTCTCATGTGTATGATGAATATGAAAAAAAAAACTGAATGTTGTGAATGTTGTAGGACAATAGGGGAGAGGTGATAGAACAAAAGGAAATGCAAACTCTGTCAAGGCCTCTTTCTGTCTGACTGTTTTTTTTTTTTTTTTACACAAACAAGAGCTCACAGCCACAAGCCGGGCATATCACGCCAGCAAAGATGAGGTCAGAGCAGGCCAGGCCCCAGGGGACTCTGGGATACTGGATAGCTGCTCTTGATGTTTAAAGGAAGGAAATAAAAGTCAGATAAACAAAGAGAGCCTTCCACAGTCCCTGTTCGAGTCAAAGGGTAAAGTTGAGACCTTCTCGATGTCAAGAGCACTCAAAAAAGAAAATTGGCAGCTCTAAAAGCTACTGCATGAGGATTGAAACTGTCCTGTGCAAAGTATTATTTTCTTTAAACCACTGCTGGAGGCTAGGATGCATTGTAGTGTTTTGCGATACCTCATTTAGGGAGTATTGATATGGTACCATGCACAGTACCATGATATTCGATACTGTCACGATACTTTGGATCTTATGTCCAGTACATGTTGAATGGCTGCCAAATTCCTTTTTTTTCAAGTACATAAGAGGCTGATACACAGTTAATAATGCTTCAGGATCGTGGAATGCTTGCTATTATATATATATATATATATATATATATATATATATATATATATATATATATATATATATATATATATTATTTATTTTTTCTGCTGAAAACAAGTTCCAGTGTATTCAAAGGTCATTGCCACCAACTATAAAATTCAAATAAAAATGGTAAGAAAGCACAACACTTAGTGTAAGCGACACCATTTTCTTTATTTCTTACATATGAAAAGAGAACTCTGGCGTTTCGGCCAGCTTAAAATACTCCAATTATAAGGAATCTCTTAATTTTTATATATAACAAAATAACACAGAAATTCTTGTGTGTGCAGTGCAGAGCAGATACAAAACAGACTGATTTCCAGGTGCAAGGGTGTTTACTGATTTATTGAACAATGATCAGAGCCTTATGGCGAACACCTGTAAATAATAATGATGGAGTGATACAGCGGCGTGTATCACTCAGTATTTGTAAATCCCCAGGTTTGACCCGTAACCAAAAATCCAGTTTTACACACCAACACTAAACACAAACACAGTTCTTAGTGATAGTGATCGTGCAAGTGGTGTATTACAGTTCTCCGTGAAATGCAGGGGTGAAAGTGATATCCAGGTTTATGCTGGCTTTCGCTACAGGTACAACTGGTAGTCTATTAAAAAACAGACGACAGTTAACAACCACTAACAAACACAAGACAAAACTCACAGTTCACGATACTGCAACACAGACTCCTTGTTGGTTTGAAACACTAACCATTTACCAAGAAACAGATCACTTACACTACAACCCATATTTATACCCTGCGCATGATCCCTAGGTTAACGAGCGCATCTGCTCCTCCAATCCTCGGATGCCACGCCGTTTCCCGTCCGAGTCATTGAGTTTGGGTACCGTAGCTCCGCCCCCTTCCTAAATGACCGACTTCCACCTAACTCTAAGGAATAAATTGTCATGCCATTTAGTTAAAGGTACTCTGTTCCTTTTATACAGTGCCCTCACAGGTCGGGAGGGAGATCTAACACCAAGAATCATTCGATCTCTGTCACAGTAACATATGACCAATTGAAAACATATGTAACAAACGCATATTCATGTTTAACATTTTTATTATCATTTTTCACAAACATACATAAACATTCAGATATTGCATGTAAAGAATATGAATATGAATATTGGTTCAGAGAATACATTGTGATATTGAAATAAATTAAGGATTTTTTTCTATAGGCACGCTGTATTATTATTATTATTATTATTATTATTATTATTATTATTATTATTATTATTATTATAATAATTATAATTTAGTCATTTAGCAGGCGCTTTTATCCAAAGCAACTTACAGAGACTAGCACAACTTTAGGTCCCAGAATCTTTTTTGGACTTCTTTATTTGACCTTTTTATGGAAGAGGTTGCGTTTATTTTTTCGGTTATATCCTTCCGTATTTAAAATTTAGCTGTGGCTCCGGACCTTTTGCCGAAAATAGTTTTATGTGCTAAAATATCATCAAGCAAAAACTCAACTTGGTGTTAGATATTTTGAAAATCACCACTTCCAAATGATTTAATATAATTAGTTCAGCGGATAAAAAAAACGGATTTCTGGCAAAGAACTGCTTTACTAAAAACGCAATTCAATAGTGAACAATTTAAAGTTAAGCATTATATATAATCCTACATTTCTAAAACAAACAGGCTACTAATGTAGATGCCGTCCTCTTACGTGCTCTAAGAACAGAATTATTTTAAAGTGTATTCAAGCCAAATGTCTCTGTCAAAACAACATCCCAGTGCACCTTAAATAAGAATATGATATTTTACTAGCGAGAGGAGGCCATTTGGCCCATCAAGTTTGTTTGGTTGTTAAAAATCTTACAAAGAAAGTAAATTAGACAAAAGACAACCACTCTGGTTACCATAATAAACTGTAAGTGCTTTTTATTTCTTTCATGCTGAACCTGTAGCCGTCTGCACTGACTTTTGTAGTGTGACTCGGAAACTTTATAGGTCCTGTGCTTTCCTCTGCAGATGAAGCGTCACATTGATCCTGTTATCTGTAGGGAAACTGATGTGCTGACAGTGAAGTCTGTATTCATTCTGGTCTTTCCAACGCTCATGCAGACAATTCAAAACACGTTGGAAATTTATATTTTTGCAGCGTCTAGAAAATGCACTGTAATGATGAAATAAACAAACAAATCAGTGAACTCCTTTTTGATCAGCTTCTAAATCATTCCTGTTTTAAGTAATATGAAATAGGGAGTCACTTACCTAAACGAAAAGAACTGAAGAAACTATGGTAAAAGAAAAATGTAAACTTCGGCAAAGAGATCGGGGTGGCAATCTGAAAGATGTTTCAATAAATTGGTCGCATTTCCCCCTTTGTTTTTCACTTCTTTAAAACACTTTCAATATTTTGATTGTCCGTTGTCATCTGGCTGAAATCTTGTAATTTTTTTCCGTGTGCAACTTTGCGGTGAACTTCTTGCAAATTGTTTTTTCTTTTTAGAGAAATTGATTGTCTATTTCCAGTTTAAGTTTGCAAAAAAAAAAAGTGTAATTAATGGTACATGTACCTTTTTTTGACAATAGGAAAACACCCATCAGATTGCAACTGATTGCACCTGTACTAAAATCTGACAGTGCACCACTTGCAATCTGACAGAGTACCACTTTCTGACATTATACAGGTCACGTTTTGGTATATGTACCACATTCTGACAATGTATCACATTCTAACACTACACCGGCTCTATAGTCCAGATCTATCAAAGTGAAAAACAACGTCCATAAACTTGAAGCTTATCTATAAACATTTATTGAGAGGAACGGTTCCCAGCTACAAGTTAGAAAAACTTGGCGGAACTGCCGAGACTCTCTATACAGCAAGAAGAGTTTTGCTGTTTTGACCATGTTGCAGCGGCAAAACTAAATAACTTAGAAGTACCATTCTACTAGAATTCAACGCTGATACAGACACGCTTTAGCCCGCTGTGCTGCCGGTCAGCTGTTGGAATACCCCCAGTTTTGACTCTTACATCTGTGCCTGACGAGTTTGCACTGAAAAGGAGCTGCTCGACTGAAAATCTCCAGCTTCCGGTTTTAAAACCAGCAGTATCCGGTTACATTGAGAAAACGGCCTGACTCGATTTCACATGTTGCTATACATCAAAATAAACCAGGGAACGCAAGCACTTTGATATCCATACCAGTTACACTAAGCTATGTTTTGAAACACATATTGCAAAAAATCCCGAGGTTCGAACTTGCGACCCGCTGCGCTTCTGGGTAGCTGTTGAAATGTATTTACTTTTTAAACTGACATAAATTAATAAATGGCAAGCCAGGAAATACATGTCATTAATTGATTTGGTTGATATTTTTATCCAGAGCAATTGATATTTGTATAGTCCTACCTATATATTATATATTAAAAATCGTTTAAAAAATATATATATATATATATATATATATATATATATATATATATATATATATATATATATATATATATATATGTAGTATACAGATAGCCTATTAGTCATACAATATGATGCTCGGGAGCAATCACGTCGTGTTTGTATTTGGCAGTATAGGTCAGTGGTGTAATGGTTAGGGTACTTCACTACATACTTTATATTAAACAATTTATTTATGTTTTAAAACAACACATATCGCAAGAAAAAAAAATTACTGTGGTTTGAACTTGCAACATGACGTTCTTGAGAGCACACGTCCTTAGCCCGCTGCGCCACTGAATTGAAAATGTTGAAATGTGTTCATTTTTTAAGCTTACATCCATGCCTGACCAGCTTTCGCTGAAAACCTGTAGGTTCTGCTCGAGTAGAAATGTTCTATTTCCTGTTTGTTTGGTAGATACCATAGAATGGAATTGTACACTAGAGTGGCATGTAGCTTCCTTGTCTAAATCTCTGATAAATTGTAGTTCCTCGTTTAATTAAAAATAAATAAAGGAATAATTTATTTGGTAGAAATGATTGAAACAAATGCACAGAGGAATAAATACACTTTGAAATACATATTTTTAAATAAATACATGTAGAAATAAATATATGTTTATATTATAAATGTATAAATTGATTAATAAATAGCAAGCTAGAAAAGAGGAGTGTATCCTTGGGTTGATTCGGATTGACTATGTTGTCTCAAATGTCTTTATTTCAGCATACAAATGTATTTTAAGTTCAGAGTTCTGCAGAAAGGGCTCTGGTCCACATAATGCTTATTTTTCAGCCGTTACCACCTTGGTCAGCACAATGTAATGTATATAGACACACACACACACACACACACACACAAATACACACAAATATCTTTAATTCATAAGAAAGCTGCACTAATTAAAATGTTACTTCAATGGTAATGGAAGAATAATATTTACTGTAAAAATTGTTTTATAGGTCTCACTGGTGTAAAAGTCGCTCCCCCTTTTTGAGACTTCAATTTTAGAAAAACACCTTTTTTGTGTTTAAAATACTTTTTATTTACCATTTTTTCCTCTACATAAATAAAGAAGGATACACAGGTTTAGTTTCTAAATAACCCTTGTTTGCAACATTTTATTCCATTAATAATTTTACAGTGTTGTTTTTTTGTTTTTAGTTAAACTGCTAGAAACTACCCATTTTTCAAAATGTATTTATTTATTTTAGTTTATCAAGTACACATACAAGTTCAAGAACATATCTTCTTTGCTTTACTGAACATTTCTTTCCAAAACCATACTTAGACAATAGTTCCCGCTGCATTGGCTTTTAAAAAGAAAAGTATTAAACAGTGCTGCTTCATCAATTAAAAAGCAAAAAAAAAAATAAATTATAAAATACAATAAAGAAAACAGTGCACCATTTAGTTACCAGTAAACAAAACATGTTAGTGTTGCATACGGTGCACTACAATTGCATTCAATTTCCAGCTGTACAAATACATTCATTTTGTTTTGTTAATCAGAACCATAACCACACACATACTTTACAAGTGTACCACTGCGTTGCACTGACATGCAGAACAAGTTACAGTTTGTATTAAAGTCATTCAAAGTACTCCATTCAAACAAAATGTTTTCTACATCGGGCCATAAACACTTTCCTCCTATCAGCTCGTTTTTCTTGGCTTTTTAAGTTTGTCTTTGTTTTGTCTCCAGTCACGTACTGTTTTTTCAGCACTGCGATTAACATGTATTTCAACGCGCAATTTCAAACCTGTTATAGCATTTTTTTTTTCTTTCTTCTCACTGTCCTATTTTATCCAGTCTCAAAGTCACCTGCATTATTATAGTATTGCAGTTACAATGAACGGAAGACTTAAAGTTTACTACTCGGCTTTTTAAGTAACAGCTGTTTGCTACATATCCTAGGGGTGGGTTCAGTTTTAATGTTGACAAATCAATGGCTCGGGAGGGTGAGAATAAGGAAATTCATAGAGACTGACAGCTATTGTGTTAACACTAAGTGAAGCACTATAGCTGTGATGTTTTCGAGAGGAGGTCAGTCTAGAATCTGAAAGCTTGGGTTTAACATTCAAAATGACTAAGGGTATTGAGAGTAAGAAATTAAAACTTTTAATTAGAACAGTGGTTTTGTGTTTCTACCTAGCAACATGAACAAATAAATCAGGATGTTGACAGTTAAGTTTGTGTGAGACATAACCGTGGCTATAGTAATCACATTGTGGCGCTGGTACAGTAGTTTAATATGAGACACATCGGCACATACGTTGCACAGGTGTATTAGACGCTCACCCCTTTTAAGGGCCCTGCAAAAATGCCTAGAAAATCAACTTATTCAACATTTTTTACAGTAAATAACAAAGATCTTTACAGTCCTGTTTCACCCAAATTTCAAATGGCAGGGCCGTTTGGATTTTGTTACTCCAATCCTATTTTGAAAAATCTCTCCCTGCCTTGCAGAATATGCCAAAGGGTTTGTTTCCTTTGAATGTATGGTTGGATTTCTGAGTGATGGTTGTCACACTGAGTTAGTGGAGCAGGCTATATAGCTCAGACTAGACTGTGGAACAATATTTTTACAAGTTTGCTTGGAAGTGCAGAGCCGCAGTGTGAGAGGTTGTTGAGCTGCTATACATTCCACACTCTGACCCATATTCATAAAACTTACCAGCTCCTTTATCGTGCCAGTGTTTAGCATAACAGTATTTCATCGGGTGATGCATAAACACCATTTACTGTCAAGAAACATCACTCATTGTGACATAGAATAACGTGCCCTTAGAGGCCAATTTTCCCATTAGCATATTATTCGTCTGATTCATAAATCTGTATTGGTGTGCAATTTATTTGTACTTTTTTTAAAGCTGACGTCTTGACATTTCGGAGAACCTGTCTCCAGACATGTCCCGTAGCCATAACGTGACGGTGTAAACAGACACTGCATGCCATTGACATCTTACGTAGGGGATACAGCTCATTTGCATACCTCTGACAATTGGTTAGATACAATCTCTTGGTAACAATCCATGACGGTAAATCACATCTAAAACAAATAACCAAAATAACCAGGCAATAGTTTTATAAATCACGTGTTAAATACTGCCATCATTCTTTTTAATGGCCGGAAATTACCGCCATCTTTTATGAATGTGGCCCTCTGTCTAAAACTTTGTTTTCTAATACTGCATTTGATTGACTTCACAATTGACTTCAAGATTCTCTGATTTAGCCTGATATCCACCCACCCTCACTGCCAGACTCGCTTGCTGGCCAGTCCAACTTACTATAAGGTGGTATAATGCTGGTATTATTTTAAGAATGCTGATTCTTCACTCTAAGATGTTCTAAAATGTTGTATATAAGCCCACAAACCAATCCAATTCACTCAAAGGAGCTATAAAGCTATCAATAATATTAGGTTACACGCCCCACCCACCCACCCACCCTCATCCCTACCAAAACATAAATCTGCTATCCACTGGAGACTGTGTAAACATTTAATTTTTTATATAACACCATTGCCCACTCTACAACCATTTTGTTGAGGCTCTAACACATATATCATATTTCAAACCACCTCTGCAGCAGTGGCAGAACAGAGGCGGGTGAACATTTCACTGATAATCAAATTTCTGTATTATTTTTTCTTTGGGTGGGCTTCCAGAGCAGCTGTTATGTCAAATTCAGCGGTCCCAGGTGGATGCCTGAGTCCAGGAATCAATTTGGTAGGGCTAAGATCCAGTTTTTCCAGCACTTTGATTCACATGAGCTTTGTTATTCATCGGTAAGACAAAACTGCCACCAACAGATGGACAAACAAACCAGAATCCTAGATCAAGAAGTAGCTAATCTCTGATGTGCCACCCCTGCATGTCGAGAGTCTGGAAAGTAATCCTGCAGTTGCCTCTCCAGTTAGAGGGGGCTTTCCATCTTCCAGCTGACTACACTGATAAGTAGCGTAACACCCACCCAGCTTGAGTCTGCATTATGTGAAATATTTAACTGATTTCTAGGTTCGTAGCCCCTTTAAAACAGACCCAGACACAAGATTTGCAGCATTTGAATTGTGCTTCCGGGCAGTTTTAATATTTACAGAAATAAAAGAAATGAAAACCAAGACAAAAACCTAACTCACACATGGAGTACTTTTTAAATTTCAGTCCCTAACTATCATTGGGTGGCTAAGCCATTTACCAATTAGAACAAAACACACACAAAACACAAAGGTTCACACAAAACACAAAGGTTCACACAGTACCTCTTTCTAAAACCACACAAGTTTCTTCACTATGACAGCCTCACTTCACACAGACTGGAGACTGTCGTGAACAAACTCCTGCTTTATTATACCTGCCTGCTGATTGCAGGAAGGTGCCCTTCATTGGTAATGAAGGGCACCAGATGAACCCCATCCTGGATCACTCCCGTGGCATTCTGGGGGATGTTATCTTTTGGCCCCTCCTTGACTACATCTTCCTCTCTTCCTCCCCCTAGACTGCCACAATTGTTACAGATGCTTCCATCTGATAAATATAACCAAACTACAGCCCAGGCTGCCACCTGCTGATGAAAAGATAGTAATCAGCCCTCTAGTGTTCTCAACAATAGTTTACTAGTTTCAAGATAATATAATGAACAAGATTCATATTGGTCCAAAGCTTGGCTTTGCCCATCCTTGCTTTCCACTGTGGAATCGGGCTTGTTTCACAAAGTATTTACTTGACTGTTATTTAAAAAATATTTAGATTTAAAGTAATCTTTTTACATAAATAGCTATCTTAAAGAAGCCAACATTTGAACAGCTGTATATTTGATTAATTAAAAGAGAATTTGAATAGGGCTTACACACTGTATCTTCCATGACTTAATCCAACAAGTAGTGCTCTAGCAGATGTTGTCCCAAGAGTAGGAGTTTTCTGCACTGACCAGAGCAATTTACAGCTTGAACTTCATCACTTTGTTTCTGAAAGTAAACTGGCTCAATCAGGTTCATTAGTGTCTCAAATGCAAATCTCCTCTTTCTGGTATTATAACATCTTTTTCCTGGATAGGAGTAAGCAATACATTTTACATTTTGATCATGGTCGCAGGTATTTAAACTTCACAGACAGTTACCAGAACTATAGTATTTAGGCCCATAGTTGAAGGATTGGATTGCACCCCCTTACTTTTCTTATAAGCTATTTTAGGGAAGATTTAATTTAGTAGTGCATTATTTTTAACAAAACACAAGACTATATTTCACAAATGTTAAATAGGATATTGATGCATATATTAAACATTTTGAATGAAATCTCTGCTTGTAAATTTGACTTTGACAGAAAAAATATTGTAATATTTAACAAGTTAAATACAGATTGTACACAGGTTCTTACATGATATTATAATTTATGTCCTGGGCTGCGCAGCCTTAGAAGTTAAAAATATGGTTGATGAAATAACCATCACTGGTCCTGGTGCATCAGGGTGGCACTAGGCTGGGGTCAGAGGTCACAAGTTAAGACCTGGCAGGGATGTGCTCACAAATCTGAGGAACATGGGAATGTGTAGAGCACCAGTAAATCAGACCATCTTATTTAGGATGAACATCTTGCAGGGCTGAAGGTTAAACCAACCCAGAATTCATATCATCTTTCATTTAGGTGCATTCTTTTTCAAACAATGATTCCATTTACACTCCATTATAACTTAAACCATATGACAGACAACATTATACAATTGTAAACAAGTCTTTGGTTAGCAGATCACTATAACTGCAGTTTAACTGCACTACTATTTTTTTTTTTTTAGTTTACAATAATCTGATCTCCCTCATAAACAACTGGACACCTACAATGGTTGTTCATTTCACCTCAGTTCAATCCAAATGTACTCCTTTTAATATATTGTAACATGCACGGGGGCTCCTACACTAACACTGATTGATGGGTCCCCATAGGGCTCTATGGGAAGTGACGAAGCAGAGATGCAGGACTGCTGCTGATGGTTGGACAGACTCAGGGAGAAGGGAGGGAGAAGGGGGGATGAAGGGGGGTGGGGTTTATTAGCAAGGGTTGTAAGACTGGGGGCGGCCATGTTAGGTGTGGACAAATAGAGACAAACTGAAGGAGCTCTGTGTGGATTAGACAGTCAAAATAAAAATATTAGTTACAGTGGCGTTGTGGCCAACGACAACCTAAAATATGCTTCCTAATGCAATTTGTCAAGGCACCGACTAGAGGGGAGGCATGCCTTGATTTAGTCTTTTCAAATAACGAAGACAGTATGATAACTAAAACAGAGGTCAGAGAGCCATTGGCAAACTCAGACCACAACATGGTCTCATTTGAAGTGTTTTTTAAAACCCCAAAAGATGGCTGTTTTTTAAAAATGTAGTACTAGAGGCGCAAAACAATTACATCCCTAAAGTAGACAAATCTAAATCTAAAACAAAATGGCCAAAATGATTTAATAGATCAATTAAAAAAAATATTCAGCGAAAAAAAGGCACTTTTCAGAGTGTTTAAAAGGGACCAAAAACAAAGTACACAGAAAGAGTACTTGGAACTCCAAATACAAGTCAAAAAGGAAGTTAGAAAGGCCAAGAGAGAGATAGAAATCAATATTGCTAAGGGGGCTAAAACCAATTCCAAAATGTTTTTCCAATATTATAACAGCAAGAGAACATTCAAAGAGGAGGTTAAATGTCTAAGAGACACAAATGGCAAAATCATAGACGAAGAAAAAAGAATAGCAAATATATTAAATGATTACTTTTCACAGGTTTTTACAAAGGAGGACACGGACAACATGCCCCACATGTCGACCTGTTCCTATCCAGTTTTAAATAACTTTAGCACAACAGAGGCAGAAGTGTTAAAGGAACAAGAGCTCTTAAAATAAACAAATCCCCTGGGCCGGATGAGATCCTCCCAATAGTACTCAAAGAAATGAAAGAAGTTATTTACAAACCGCTAACCAAGATCATGCAACAGTCTCTTGACACAGGGGTTGTACCGACAGACTGGAAAATTGCAAACATAATACCGATCCACAAAAAGGGAGACAAAACCGAATCAGGTAACTACAGACCAATAAGCCTGACTTCTATTATATATAAACTTATGGAAACTATAATAAGTGGAAAAATGGAAAATTACCTATATGGTAACAATATCCTGGGAGACAGTCAGCATGGTTTTAGGAAAGGGAGATCAAGTCTAACTAACCTGCTTGACTTTTTTGATGATGCATCATTGACAATGGATAATTGCAAAGCGTACGACATGGTTTATTTAGATTTCCAGAAAGCTTTTGGCAAAGTCCTGCATAAAAGATTAATTCTCAAACTGAACGCAGTAGGGATTCAAGGAAATGCATGCACATGGATTAGGGAGTGGTTAACATGTAGAAAACAGAAAGTACTGATTAGAGGAGAAACCTCAAAATGGAGCGAGGTAATCAGTGGTGTACCACAGGGATCAGTATTAGGTCCTCTGCTATTTCTAATCTACATTAATGATTTAGATTCTGGTATAGTAAGCAAACTTTTTAAATTTGCAGACAACACAAAAATAGGAGGAGTGGCAAACATTGTTGCAGCAGCAAAGGTTGTTCAAAATGATCTAGACAGCATTCAGAACTGGGCAGACACATGGCAAGTGACATTTAATAGAGAAAAGTGTAAAGTATTGTATGCAGGCAATAAAAATGTGCATTATATATATCATATGGGAGATACTGAAATTGAAGAAGGGAACTATGAAAAAGACCTAGGAGTTTATGTTGTCTCAGAAATGTCTTCATCTAGACAATGTGGGGAAGCTATAAAAAAGGCCAACAAGATGCTCGGATATATTGTGAGAAGTGCTGAATTTAAATCAAGGGAAGTAATGTTAAAACTTTACAATGCATTAGTAAGACCTCACCTAGAATATTGTGTTCAGTTCTGGTCACCTCGTTACAAAAAGGATATTGCTGCTCTAGAAACAGTGCAAAGAAGAGCAACCAGAATTATCCTGGGTTTAAAAGGCATGTCGTATGCAGACAGGCTAAAAGAATTGAATATATTCAGTCTTGAACAAAGAAGACTATGTGGCGATCTGATTCAGACATTCAAAATCATAAAAGGTATAGACAAAGTTGACCCAGGGGACTTTTTGAACTGAAAAAAGAAACAAGGACCAGGGGTCACAAATGGAGATTAGATAAAGGGGCATTCAGAACAGAAAATAGGAGGCACTTTTTTACACAGAGAATTGTGAGGGTCTGGAACCAACTCCCCAGTAATGTTGTTGAAGCTGACACCCTGGGATCCTTCAAGAAGCTGCTTGATGAGATTCTGGGATCAATAAGCTACTAACAACCAAACGAGCAAGATGAGCTGAATGGCCTCCTCTCGTTTGTAAACTTTCTTATGTTCTTATGTTCTAATTATTGTGACAGCACATAGCTGTTTGTTGTTGTATTCGGTACATTTCATGCCCTTGTCAGTGCTAATAAACTTGGTGTTATTCCCTGTTCAGCCTCCAGTCTCTGTGATTCCTGAGTACGTTGCAAAATACTAATTTGGGTATTTTTCATTTTTAGTTTAAAAAGCATTGCAGGGGTGTGCAATTCGTATCGCCCGACGCACAGGAGAACAAGATTTGTGTGAGGGACAACATGTTTTGCAGTCATACTTTGCCCATCGGACAACTAGTTTTTATTTATTTATTTTTCCTATGTTCATTCTGTTGCTAGAAAGATACTCCAGGTATATTTTTAGTGAGCCACGCAAGTTTCTGAAAACTGAATTGAGGAAGTCTAGCACCTACACACAAACATTTTAAAGTGCTTACGTCCCACACCTATCACTATATATATATATATATATATATATATATATATATACAGTACTGTGCAAAAGTTTTAGGCAGGTGTGAAAAAATGCTGTAAAGTAAGAATGCTTTCAAAAATAGACATGTTAATAGATTATATTTATCAATTAACTAAATGCAAAGTGAGTGAAAAGAAGAAAAATCTAAATCAAATCCATATTTGGTGCGGCCACCCTTTGCCTTCAAAACAGCATCAAGCATCAATTCTTCTAGGTACACTTGCACACAGTTTTTGAAGGAACTCGGCAGGTAGGTTGGCCCAAACATCTTGGAGAACTAACCACAGTTCTTCTGTGGATTTAGGCAGCCTCAGTTGCTTCTCTCTCTTCATGTAATCCCAGACAGACTCGATGATGTTGAGATCAGGGCTCTGTGGGGGCCATACCATCACTTCCAGGACTCCTTGTTCTTCTTTACGCTGAAGATAGTTCTTAAGGACTTTCACTGTATGTTTGGGGTCGTTGTCATGCTGCAGAATAAATTTGGGGCCAATCAGATGCCTCCCTGATGGTATTGCATGATGGATAAGTATCTGCCTGTACTTCTCAGCATTGAGAAGACCATTAATTCTAACCAAATCCCCAACTCCATTTGCAGAAATGCAGCCCCAAACTTGCAAGGAACCCTCCACCATGCTTCACTGTTGCCTGCAGACACTCATTCGTGTACGCTCTCCAGCCCTTCGGCGAACAAACTGCCTTCTGCTACAGCCAAATATTTCAAATTTTGACTCATCAGTCCAGAGCACCTGCTGCCATTTTTCTGCACCCCAGTTCCTGTGTTTTCGTGCATAGTTGAGTCGCTTGGCCTTGTTTCCACGTCGGAGGTATGGCTTTTGGCCATAAGTCTTCCATGAAGGCCACTTCTGACCAGACTTCTCCAGACAGTAGATGGGTGTACCAGGGTCCCACTGTTTTCTGCCAGTTCTGAGCTGATGGCACTGCTGGACATCTTCCGATTGCGAAGGGAAATAAGCATGATGTGTCTTTCATCTGCTGCAGTAAGTTTCCTTGGCCGACCACTGCGTCTACGGTCCTCAACGTTGCCCGTTTCTTTGTGCTTCTTCAAAAGAGCTTGGACAGCACATCTGGAAACCCCTGTCTGCCTTGAAATTTCTGCCTGGGAGAGACCTTGCTGATGCAGTATAACTACCTTGTGTCTTGTTGCTGTGCTCATTCTTGCCATGGTGTATGACTTTTGACAGTAAACTGTCTTCAGCAACCTCACCTTGTTAGCTGAGTTTGGCTGTTCCTCACCCAGTTTTATTCCTCCTACACAGCTGTTTCTGTTTCAGTTAATGATTGTGTTTCAACCTACATATTGAATTGATGATCATTAGCACCTGTTTGGTATAATTGTTTAATCATACACCTGACTATATGCCTACAAAATCCCTGACTTTGTGCAAGTGTACCTAGAAGAATTGATGCTGTTTTGAAGGCAAAGGGTGGTCACACCAAATATGGATTTGATTTAGATTTTTCTTCTGTTCACTCACTTTGCATTTAGTTAATTGATAAATATAATCTATTAACATGTCTATTTTTGAAAGCAGTCTTACTTTACAGCATTTTTCACACCTGCCTAAAACTTTTGCACAGTACTGTATATATATATATATATATATATATATATATATATATATATATATATATATATATATATATATGACATTATCTGAACAAAATGGTATTGTTATTTTAAAATAAAATACACTGGAAATCTCATGGCAATGTGTTTATGTATTAATTCATTTATGTATTTATTTTTCAGTGTTCCAGTTAGCCGTCATGGGACAAGATGTTAGATGAGGAAAAATAGCTGTAAAATATTGTATACTGTTTTAAAAAAATAAGTACAGTGCCTTGCAAAAGTATTCAGACCCCTGACCAATTCTCTCATATTACTGAATTACAAATAGTACATTGAAATTTCGTTCTGTTTGATATTTTATTTTAAAACACTGAAACTCAAAATCAATTACTGTAAGGTGACATTGGTTTTATGTTGGGAAATATTTTTAAGAAAAATAAAAAACTGAAATATCTTGCTTGCATAAGTATTCAACCCCTGTGCTGTGGAAGCTCCCAGTTTACACCGATGAAAGAAATTGCCCTAACGAGGACACAATTACCTTACCATTGGCCTCCACCTGTGAACCATTAAAGTTGCTGTCAGATTTTCTGGATAAAAACCCCACTGTTGAAGGATCATTGGTCAGGCTGTGAATCTGATGGAAAATGAAGACCAAAGAGCATTCTACAGAAGTTAGAGATAAAGTAATACAAATGCATAGATTAGGGAAAGGGTACAAAATAATATCCAAGTGTTTGGATATCCCAGTGAGCACAGTTGAATCAATAATCAGGAAGTGGAAGCTGCATCACACCACCCAGGCACTGCCAAGAAAAGGCTGTCCCTCAAAACTCAGCGCTCAAACAAGAAGGAGACTTGTGAGAGAAGCCACAGAGAGGCCAACAATCACTTTGAAGGAGCTACAGAGTTCAGTGGCTGGGAGTGGAGTAATGGTGCACCAGTCAACCATATCAAGAGCTCTGCATAACACTGGCCTGTATGGGAGGGTGGCAAGAAAGAAGCCGTTACTCAAAAAGTACCATCTGAAAGCACGTCTGGAGTTTGCCAGAAAGCATGAGAGTGACCCAGCTACGATGTGGGAAAAGGTTTTGTGGTCAGATGAGACCAAGATAGAGCTTTTTGGCCAAAACTCAAAGCGCTATGTGTGACGCAAACCTAACATTGCCCATGCCTCAAGACACACCATCCCTACAGTGAAGTATGGTGGTGGCAGCATCATGCTGTGGGGATGCTTCTCATCAGCAGGGACTGGGTATCTTGTTAAAATTAAAGGAAGAATGGATGGAGCAAAATACAGGGAAATACTGCAAGAGAACCTGCTTCAGTCCGCTAAAAAACTGAAGCTTGGGAGGAAATTCACCTTTCAGCAGGACAATGATCCCAAGCACAAGGCCAAAGCAACATTGGAGTGGCTCAAGAACAAAAAGGTGAATGTCCTACAGTGGCCCAGTCAAAGTCCTGATCTCAATCCCATTGAGAATCTGTGGCACTAATTGAAAATTGCGGTCCACAAGCGTCGTCCAACCAACCTGAACAATGTGGAGCAAATCTGCCCAGAAGAAGAATGGGCCAAAATCACTCCGACACTGTGTGCAAAGCTGGTACATACTTACCCCAAAAGACTTAAAGCTGTTATTGCAGCGAAAGGTGGGTCTACCCAATATTAATGTGTGGGGACTTTTCTAGCATTTTGCCCCTTGGACAGCAAGTTTTTTTCAAAAATTGCACACCCTGGGCATTGTGTCTATATGCATGAAATAGGAGCTATACAAAAAGCAGGAGAGTTAGACGATTACTGTGTAACTGATCTTGAGGGTTTGTAATAAACTATTTTAGATTGCGTCAAAGTATATCATCATGTAAAGAGTGATTTAAAAATGGCCAAAAACACACAAATAACCTTGAATGTGAGGGGATGAAACTAAACTCCCTGAGATTGAATAAAAACCTGCTTCAGTCAGGGAAAACAAGAGAGAGAAAGGATGTTAGTAGTTTTTTTTTTGCTGAATTCCATGGAAAGTCTCTTTTGAGTTCTCTTTGCTGTTTTCACCATTATTCATGTGGGGTTAGGACTGATCGGTGCTGGTGGTGATTGGGTTACAATGCAGGGTATCTCAGTTACTTCTCTCAGAGCTCAAGGAATCCTGTCTCCACAGACAGAGATTGGCCTTTCTGCACCGCTTCACACCCAGCCAGCCAGAAAGAGACTGCTGACCAACTGACGGGTGCACTTCAAAAACGATGAGTTCTAGCCTGTTTTTTTTAACCCCCGACCATCCAGAAACTATGTGTACCCGTTTCTTTCTTAGCTGTTAATGTTGGTCTGCAACATGTTTAAGAGATGTTAGATTTTAGTATATTAGTTGGTTAAAGTATGTGATTTTCTTGCACTCAATAACCATTAAATCTTATGCTAGATTTGCTCAGATCTACTCAGAATATGCTATGCAAGAGCAGTGTTTGAGTAGCTCTTTGGTTAGAGTGCTAGACTAGAAGATAGTGGGTGGGCTACTAATGAGTAAGATAGGACCTTACGATTGTGACCCATATGGTGTTAGATATGTGTCAGTCTGCTTTATTTATCTTGAATACTAGCATGTTCAACATTGATAATGAAACTTATGACCCTCATTTAGCAATGCATAATCTCTTTCACTTTTTTCCAAAACTGATAGGCATCATGCACCTTGGGTAAGATGTCAGCTATGTAACTCCCCTCCTAGTAAAATAAACACACAGGCTGTCATACATAAAGCTCAATGAGACGTTTAAGCTGGTCTTCAAGTATTCATCAGAAAGAAAGAAAGATACAGACATATACAGGAAGTTGTTCCCTGATTTCCTGTAGTAAGAGGTGCAGTGTGACACCCCTTCACCAGAGCCTGGGAATGGAGGATGAAGGAACTGAGAGGCAGGGTAACATAGCTGAGAGAGAAGCAGGGTTAGTAGCATGTTAAGAGAGAGGCAGGGTCAATAACAGAGTTGAGAGAGAGGCAGGGTCAGTAACAGAGTTGAGAGAGAGGAAGGGTCAGTAACAGAGTTGAGAGGCAGGGTCAGTAACAGTTGAGAGAGAGGCAGGGAGTAACAGAGTTGAGAGAGAGGCAGGGTAAGTAACAGAGTTGAGAGAGAGGCAGGGTCAGTAACAGAGTTGAGAGAGAGGCAGGGTCAGTAACAGAGTTGAGAGAGAGGCAGGGTCAGTAACAGAGTTAGAGGCAGGGTCAGTAACAGAGTTGAGAGAGAGGCAGGGTCAGTAACAGAGTTGAGAGAGAGGCAGGGTCAGTAACAGAGTTGAGAGGTAGGGTAAGTAACAGAGAGAGAGAGAGAGAGTGAGTGAGTGTGAGTGTAGCTCTCAGGGACTCTCAGATATTACCAGATATGTGACAGTGTATTAGAACAGTGGGTCCCAACCTTTTTCAGTGTAGGGACCACCTTGGTGTTTGTATTTTTCCCACTGATCACTTTCTACGCATTTTTTCACAAAACTAAATTGTATGTGTATAAGTAGAAAGTAAAGTATTTATACAACGCACCCCACTTAATGAGATTCCTGGGCTTGAATCTTCACTACCAGGTCAGCATGGAATGTTGTCATTTTGCGCATTGAAAGTTGCTGATGGCAAAGTTCCTGTTTCTTTTCTTTAAAATTGTTTATTTTTTCACATTCTGAATGCTTTGCAGATAAATGGCATCTCAATTTTGCATAAATTCTCCTGGGATCCAGTATATGTAAATACACGCTGGTCCCTGCAATCGTTACCTTGTGCGCACATTATTTCCCATAAGTAGTGTCAATATAATTTCCATTTGGCATATAGTCTTGTGAGATACTAAACCTGGCTGAATAAACTCACATAATAACATGGAGCTGAAATCAATCATTCACACTACGGTACAGTTCACAAGTCAAGCTACAAATATAGCCTTTTTTTGTTTCACATTAAGTTCTGTTACTATATGCAGATAACCTCTCCAAAAACGTATTGAAATAATGGTATATTCCTATACCCTGGCAACACTGTACCACATACTGTATATTTTTGAAAATGAAAAGTACTAAAACTGTTTAGTTATTCAAACCGAGTCAGGCAGGGCTGGATTTACCTATACGTAAATTACGCTATAGCGTAGGGCCCCCAGCAGAATTGGGGCCCCTGCAAGGTTGCAAAAACTGGATGCGGGCAGACAGGCCCACACACACAGGAAGAGAGGCACACAGAAGCTTGCTTTCAGTTAATTTTGTTCTTTTATGAAGGCTAGGCATTTCTTTCTCGATTACAGTGTACCTGGTCTCTGAGTCTCTCACGCAAGCAGCTTCCTGCTAATGTACAATACCAAATGCACCACACCCTCTACCTCACTCTGCAGGATAAAATGTATGAATCAGGCTCAATTTACGTATGCATTTATTTCAGTTTTAGGGCCAATTTAGAAACCTGTCCTGTCTTAAATGTGCACGGTATGCCTGTTAAATTTTAGAAACTTTCCTTTTTCATTTGGGGGTTGGAATTTTAGAAAAAAAGGCAGGTAAAGATAAACGTGTACAATGCGGGAGGCTGAAGGAAATTCAAATGTGGATGTCTGCAGCTAGCAAGAATGGTTGAAGTCCATAGTGTTTCTCTCGCTACAAAAAAACCCCAAATGAAGTAATGAACAGAAAAGTTGTTACCTTTTTTTGTTAAACTACATTGTTTTGTTTTTCTGAATGCAATGCTACTAGAAGGAATTTACGAATAGGTTTGGACAAAAAAAATAATTGTTTTGCTATATATATATAATTCTGCTACTATTGTATTTATTAGCTGCTGGACTTTCTGGTAAACTAACAAAACCACTGACCCATTGTGGCAAAGCGGTTAGCAGTGCACAGGTGTAGAGGTGATGTGATTACGAAACAAAAGACAGAAAACAATTTTTTATAATCCCGGTCTGGCGACCACAAAGAATAATCCCAGGCAATACACAGCAATGTATAAGGAGCCCTTATTTTCTAATGGTGTATATGCACGTGATTTGAAGTTATATTCAAATGTAATCAAACTTGTTTATAACTTGATCATTATTTCCTTTCCATTGACTCGGCTTTGGGGCATATACAAATGAAATCATCTAAATCGTAGAGAAAGGGGCTGACAGAATTAGAACAATGTGATTATATTGCAACCCTGAAAGATTTAAAGGAAATCAATATAAAGGCACTTTAATGTAGGTGGGAAAATTCAAGAATTGTGGTCTGTTGGCCCATTCAGGTTTTCAATTTGAAGTTTTGGTATTTCAGTACATAGAAGTTATGTATTTTTACATGCATGGAAAAACAGATACAGAGGCTATTTTTAAGCTTTTTTATTCCAACTTAACATTTTTATTAAGTCGTAATTTACACTAAACATAATACTAAACATAGCTTCCATTGTGTTACTAGCTTTGCATATACACACAAAAGAAGTAAGACAAGGAAATTAAATAGCCTTAACAATACACAATTTAGTAAATATTACATAAATAAACTTAAGACATAAGAGTATACCAAAATGTTCACCATGGTCCGGAAGCAATAGCCAACTGGACATGAGGGTGTGTCCATCTCCACATTTTAAAGCAGGGCTTGACTGCTTTACATTACTGCCACTTCTGGTGGGGTGCAGAGGCTGAGCAGGAGAAATTAAATGTTTCTAATTAAAACAAGTATGTAAACAAATAGTGTGAGAGTAAAAAAAGTAATTCCTCCCTGAAGGACTGAAACAGTGAACAGAAATGGGAAGGAGCTGGAGTTTATTTATCGGGAAAAAGTGCTCTTTTTAATTGCAGGCAAGCTTCCCCTGTGCATCTTTACCAGGGCTTTGTACAAGAACGGGGTCTCATTATTTAGGTAAACTTGTTGCTGTCCTGTTCTCTTTCTGTTACTCTTCACCCTTTCCTTCCCTTAGGTCTGACCCTCTGTCTTACCTCTCACTTATCCAACCTCCCCCCCCCACTCCTTTCTCCCTTGTGTTTGCATTTCATTCACTTTTCCCTTTTATGTATTGAATGCAGCCCTATTTTTTCTCACTGCTTTACTTTTCTAGCTGGCTTTTCTCTCTTTCTACTCAACTTTTTATCTTTATTTGTCTTTTGTTACAAAATAAATACATACATAAATAAATAAATAAATAAATAAATAAATAATAACACCCACACACACCTCTATCTATCATGGAGTATCCATGCAAGTTTTTTTTTTAATTCGAGACATTTACATGAGAAAAATGTCTTGTCTAAAATGCTTTTTTGGGTTTCGCTTCACACAGTTTATTTTACTCGAGTAAACAGGGCTTTTCACCTGACGTCATGCAAATTAATGGGAAAGGTGCGGGTTGATATGTAAATTAGCTATACGTAAAGTACTCGTGCTGTTTTTGAAGATTGCTAGTGAACTTTTGTGAAAATGTGGTTTCCATGCATATATACAGTATATATACACATATATCCCTTTCATTCAGGCAATACAGCATATAGGGGAACAGGTGATGCTGCGTATACTACCCTTGCTTAGAAACCCTACCCGTCCGGACGGCTGACAGCTGCTGAGGAAGCATTCAACACAACGCTTGGGCAAATACGGGTAGTGGACACTTAAAGGGAGATGGCAGATACTGATGAAACAGACTGAAGTGCATTAGTTTGTTCCCAAAATTGCCACTGCATGCTGTATCCTGCACAAACTCTTGTCAACAACAAAATGAGGTGTTCAGGAATCAGTTGCTGCCAGTGTGAGACAGACAGGGAAGGTTACCAGTGTTGCCAAGTCTCACAAGAAAAAAAAAGCGTCACTGCCTTTCAAAACAAGCCCAAAACAAACGCAATCCATGTTAGAGTATGGGTGTTTATGCAAATTACAACCCGCGACTCTCAAAAAACAAGCCCAATCCTGCTTATTATAAGCAGACTTGGCAACTGTGGTTCAATTGGACAGCAGCAACCATGCTGTCAGAGATTCTGTCCTTTCTTTTAAGTTGTGTTTGAGTTACTGTTGTGTTAAATATTAATGATGCAGACAAATAAAACACAATCAATACGTTCCTTTGCAATTGTATTTGGTCAGTTCTGAGACATTTAAGCAGCTCACTTGCTCTTTGTGTTTAACTTTAGCGTAGTTTTTACTAAGGGTATTCTCAAACAGCTGCTTTAATACTATAACAAGGGCATAACACAGTTCATGGTAAGTGGTTTTATACAGAACTGTAAACCCACAAGAGATATACAACATGACAGTCCAGACACAGCAAAAAACAATAATAAATAAAGCTGCCTGCATTACCATTAAGGTGAACAACACCACTGCTAACCGTAAAATCGCCCATCAGCCACTACTTTCTGCTGTCTTGGAATCCATAGTAACAACTGACCTGATCACTTGCAATATTTATAGTTAAGATTAAACACGCTCTTTAACATTTACACGTGAAATGCGGGTTTCCATGCGAAACTGGGTGTGGATTTACCCTATCCCTCTCTTTGGCCGTTTTTTTTTGGCCACAAACCTGATTTATCCGTCTTATTATTATTATTATTATTATTATTATTATTATTATTATTATTATTATTATTATTATTATTATTATTATTATTATTATTTATTTCTTAGCAAACACCCTTATCCAGGGCGACTTACAATTGTTACAAGATATCACATTATTTTTACATACAATTACCCATTTATACAGTATTCTCCCAAACGTGCATGCGCATCGCCATTTTACGTGTAAATTGACCCGCATGGAAACCCCATGTATGATGCCCCACTCCTTTGAAAGATGGTGATATTGTATCTTGCTAAATCTCAGCACAGAGTATGCCAGGATGATTCACTTATTCCTGGAGTCGTGAGAAGGTTCAGTGTGTGATTGGATTAGTCCTGCGAGCTGCAGTTTCTAATTGATAAAAACGACCCGAGCGTGCTGGGGGAAGCTATTGTCTAACAACTTTCTAAAAAGCAATATGATAAAGTTTCTTCTAGAGGCTGATTCTTTAACCAGATTTGATATGTGCCATGCATTTTTATCTCATCTTCTAAGAATTTGTGTGTGGGAGAGGGACTTAGTGGTTACAACTCGGGACAAATATATCAACAGAAATTTGGCAGGTCCATTGAGGGTGATGAAGACTATATTATTATAAGCCTGGAGATGCAACAATATGGTAAATAGATTATGTAATTATGTTGACTAGAAAATAATCTTATTTGCCCTCAATGCCATTAGATTGGTCTTGAACAGAAAGTTACTTCCCACAGAGAGTCATCAAGCTATGGTCATGACTCAATATGGGGAAAGGGCTTCTCAATATAATGCACTTTGCTAACTCTAGAATGGCCATAGTGTTGCTATCCCCAGTTCTAAAATTAGGGGTTAAGGAGATTGCAATATAAAAAGACAACTTTTGTTAAGTACATAACAGTTGAGTAGTTTGGCTGCAGGTCCAGGGCACATTGTAAGCTTTTTGAAAGCACTATAACAGAAACTGAGGTACAGAGTAGTTAACCTGCTATCTAAACACACTCCTCTGTTGTGCTGTTGTTTGTACTAATTGATTGCTGTCTAACTGCCATTGTTTTTCACAAGGGTTTTTTTTTAGAACAATTTAGAGAAAGATGCTGAAATTGCAACAGGAAAGGCCACTTAACGCTCAGGGTCATTCTGCATGTTGAAGAGGTGAGCCGTATGCTGTGGAAGTGATTACCTGGCATTAGCTCAAATCAGAGCTGGTATCTAGAAGCAAGGTATTCCTGTGCGATTGGTAAAAATAGCTGGAGAAAAACTGGCCAGCTGTTGAGTGTTGAAATAACTGCACAGCCCAACTTTTAAACCAGTAACCTATTTCGTTTTACTGAAGTGGAAGCATAGTAAATCAATGGCTATAACCATCAGCAGAGTGGAGTTAGATTGCAGTTTTAACTAAATTGTAAATCCAGTTTTTATTGTTTGTATGGTTTGTTTCTAGGTAAAAGTTAGATTGTTTTTGGCCTGAAGTTAGTTAGAGCTGAGGCTAGGATTGAGATGATACAGGGTAATGTAAAGCGTTGACACAACAAAGCCTAACTTAGGTAATTAAAACAACTGTTTTAGAAATGATCTAACCCCTGCTATCTCATTGGAATTAGTGTTGGGGTTCAAACCCTCAACTTCCTATAGTCCTCTGCTGTATTAGTTATCCCTTAACCATTTCAGATGGAACAGCTGGTGGTCCACTACTGAAATGCACTCCATGCAGATTTTTTTCTTTGTTGCATTAGTAAAGCAGAATGTTTGGAGGGAATTTTGCCACAAACAGAAATTGACAAAAAAAATGAAAATAAAATAATAATAATTTTGGTTGGTATTTCCTTGAAACCTTTTGTATCTGCATTTGACCCACAGCGACCCTTCCTCTGTTCCGCCTCTGCCAATGCCTCTGCCATTTGGATTCAAGGGTGGTCCTTGACTGACAGCCCTTGCTCTGTCTCTATAGTAGCCACTATGAGAGCACATTATTGTTTTCATCTCAGCAACACATGCTGAATGCTTTTATCTTAACAAAGATGAAGTGTTTTTGTTTAAGAAATTATTTTTGGTTAGGCTGAATCTTGTTTAACAGTTGGTGGGTCCTGCTAGTTTTTCCTATTTTTTCAGCAGTCAGTGTCACAGCTAGGATTTTGAACCAGCATCTCCTGGATTCAAGCACTTCAGCTCAAACAACAAGCTTGTCCCGTAGCTCTAACCATTAGATTATTGTCTCAAGTCCATCATCTTTAACCAATCTTAATATGACTCAATTTCTACCTGATACAAACTATCTGACACAAATACATTTCAGCTGGCTGTATCAATATTAGGGTTGATATAAAGGATGATATATAGGATGCTGTGTAAGACGAAATCTGATTTTCACCCCATTTAAGGTCAGAGCGGCCTCTCGTTGATATCAACACCATGTATTTTAGTTATTCAATATACATATTGATTCATTCATTAATTATTTGTGAGTGCATGTTTGACTTATGGAGGTATTTTGTGCAGATGGGAGTACTGCCTGCATAACACAAAGATTGTTGATACAGAGCAGGGGCTGCAAGGTTTGGGCAGCGTGCCCGGACTCCAAATGTGCCCAGGCGAGAGAGTGTGTGCGTGTGTGTGTGTACGCTAAAATAGAAACATCTTGGAGCAATTTTTTAAAAAAGTCAGAAATCAGAGCTCATGAAAGCCGAGGCCGACTCTGGAATGCTGTGTAATTTCCCTTTGATTAAAAGAATGGAGGGAGAAACATTTTGTTTTCTTTCTTCTCAAAGCTTTCGTGTGATGGGCCTTGTGTAAATCCAGCTGTTAGGAGATAGGGGCAATAGGGAAATGCAAAAAACAGGAAAAACCAAGGGTGGGAATTAAATGTTTTATTTTTAAGTATAATAAAAACAGTCAAGAGGTTATCATAAGGAATCCTTGGCTCAAGGAGAGCAGAGGGAGGTTGTAGTCTCCCTTTACTCAGCAGGGAGACTGAAAAGCTTTACCAGCTGCTCATTTCTTTAAAACAGCTAGACAAGTGCATGTAACCATAAACTTTACAATAAAGAAAAATAACTATACATGTAACTAGGCAGAGATTACACTGTGAATCAAAATGGCAATAAAGCGAAGGAATAGTAGATAAATGTTTTTAAAGAACTTGCAAAAACACCTGTGATTCTTTGTCTGCTAAAGTAAGGTCTTTCAGCCACTCAAATAACTCAGTTAGTTTGAGACAGGTTAAAACAATTCTACTGCTTGTCCTTCGGTAGCCACTTTCTCTGACTCTCAGCACAATATCCCCATATTTGGACTCTAAGGAAACCAGACTGAGGGAGTCTTGCTGTACTCTTGTGATGTCATCATCCCTCTTGCTCCTTTCAGTGTGGCAGGAAGCCAAGCTGTCACATTGTGTTTACCTAGTCCTAGCCCAGGCATTTGATGTTGTCAGACTTTGTTGTAAATATGTTTAGCTTTCTGCCATTTTACACTGAGACTTGATTTTTTTTTTCTCAAACTTATATCTACACAGTTTTGTCCTGTTATGTCTAAATTTCCTTTTTACCCAAACATCTCTGTATTTGATTATAGATGTCTGGAGTCTCCCTGCTGAAGCCATGCTTCCAGGGGCTGCAGAATGAGAGAGTGTGCATGTCTGTATATGTAGAAATGTTACGTGTTGTATAAAGTCCCTTGAAAAGAATAAGCAAATTGTCAACTAAAGCTTATTTAAAATCACTCATTTTATTAACAGGGTGTACATTATTATGTCAAATAAAGAGCAACAGTATTTTATTACGATATACTTCAGCAGCAGACTAGTTTTATCAGTATGCAAACAGAACCTTTTGAGCTGAAGTTTATAGAATCTACTTTTTACCTGAAAACAAGATTGAGGATCTCATGAAAAAACATGCCAACGGAAACAGCATGCTGTCCAGTTGATTTTTTGTATCCTTTCTCTGCATACTATCACTATGTCAAAAAAATTGTTATGAGCTTTTTCGTTATCTTGTTTATGTCATGATATCATTAATAAATTATACAAATAATATGTATCAAATACTTTACAGAGCACTTGTTTATAGTGCTACTGAACTGGCTGTACGGGAATAGGTTTATGAATAAGAATGACAAGCCTGTACAATCACAACATCCACATTGCAGACCCCTGCCCTGTTAGAGTGAAGATGTATGATGTACAGGGGCGTACCTCCAACCATATCAATATTTATGTTTCAAAATGTGCATAAGACATTGTCACACAAAACACAATAGTCTAGGCAGTGAAATCTGCTGTCCATGTAAATGCTGTTGTGTTGCTTAGTGTCTCGAGTTCTCGCTTAAGTTTTAATTACTGGTTCTTGTTTCATATTAACATTCAAAATGAATGTATATTTATTTATTGCCACTGTATGGGGCTTGTCATGCATATTCATAAACCTGTTCCCGCCCCTCTGAAACTGTTCCGTAGCGAGCAGGTACTGTAGGATCTGGGCAGATGACCAGTCAAAATGCTGAACTTTGTGGAACCAATGAAATGTTTCTGATTAAACAGGTTGGATTTTAGCAGCTGATGTTATGAATTCAGAAGACATTTTGATGATGCATAAACAAAAATAACTACTCAAAACTGCTTTATGAACAGGGATATGTTAATAAAAATATCAAAACAATCGTGATTATGCTGAAAAAGATGTTGCAGGAAGGAATACGTAGAACAAAGCAGAAAGTTAGCAAAAGTAATGCGTTGTGTTTCAAACATTCAGTAACACTTTCGGCTAGTTTCACAGACCCCAATTAGCACTAATCTTACACTATCCAATGTTAAAGAAGGTATTCCTGAGATTAGTGCTAATCAGAGTCTGAAACCAGCTGTTTAACATTTAAGTGAAGGGCATTATTACTGTAATGTGTCTTATGGTCTTGCCATAAAGTGCATCAGTTTGGAAGGAAGCTGTTGTATGGATTCTGTGGCATGTTCTATTACACAAACATGTCCCTGAATCTTTGTGATTTTTTTGTTGTTAGCTGCTAACATAGGCCAACAGACAGGAGACGTAAGACGCTTAGCCTTTTCTCTTGATCAAGCTTAATTGGAGCTCCTAGTCACGTAATCCAAATGAAGCCAAGCGCTCCTCTGTGAACACATTTTAACACAGCTCTGATTGTTGGATGCTCTCTGTTATTGGTACAGCTGAGAAATATGAGTGGTTCTGATCATGCCCTCTTAGCCGTTTGGGTTAAGAACTGCTCTGGCATCCTGACTCTGAGATCAGTTCAAAGCAGCAGAATTGCTAGTATTTTTTTTTAAATTCTTACAGTATTTCATATTTGTGATATATAGTAATACTATAAGAATTCTATTACAAACTTTTCAACTAAAAGTTTTATCAATGTATGTAAATAGAATCTTAACATTTTGTTACATGGTATTGAAATAACATCAGGGGTCATATAACAAATGTGTCAGGTAAATTAATCTTTGTGAAGGCCTCAGAGTCTCAATCTGATAAGCATACGTAAAAAATTGCATAATTAGTGTGTGTTTGGATGAATGTGGATGAATGCATGTATGTTTACACATCAGGGGGGTGATGTTAGTGCAAATAATTGCAGATGCAAAATTCAAATTGCATTGCGGCCAGACAATTGTTTTGCGCTGCGCCCTATGTAAGTTTAAGAGCAATGCAAATTACTCAACATGCACAAATAATGATCCATAATTATTATTATTATTATTATTATTATTATTATTATTATTATTATTATTATTAATTTCTTAGCAGTCGTAAACAAAAATACATTTCAAGAATCACAGTACAAGTATTAACACAATTAAGAGCAAGATAAAATACAATGACTTTGGTTCTAGCAAGTACAAGTATATGACAAAATACGATTCAATAACGGAGCAGATAACAGTGTCAGTGATAGTTACATCAGGATATAATTATAAACAAAATACTACATATTAAATAACACTTGTGACAGATTACAGTACTCTGTAAAGTACAGGATTAAATGCAGTAAAATAGGGAGCAGATAAGAGCAAGTAAAGCGCATTAAGGAAGAGTGATAAAGTGTCTGAAGAGGTGAGTCTTGAGGAGGCGCCGGAAGGTGGTCAGGGACTGGGCAGTCCTGACATCTGTAGGAAGGTCGTTCCACCAATGCAGGGCGAGGGCGGAAAAGGAGCGGGCTCTGGAGGCAAGGGAGCGTAAAGGAGGTATAGCCAGTCTTATAGTGCAGGAGGAGCGGAGAGGTTGAGTGGGGGTGTAGGGAGAGATGAGGGTCTGGAGGTAGCTGGGTGCAGTCTGGTCAAGGCATCTGTCGGCGAGTACAAGAGTCTTGGAGTGGAGTTGCATGGGAGAAGCGAGGCAGAGAGAACACTAGGCGAGCAGCGGAGTTCTGGATGAGCTGGAGCGGACGGGTGGCGAACGCAGGGAGGCCATGAGGATGAGGAGGAATTATGAGAGTCCCAATGAGCACAACTGTCTATTTAATTGCCGCACTTGCAGAGTTAGGAGTACAGAGAGTACAGAGAGCAGTAGTTTTCTGAGAAGGAGCTGAGAGTCCTTATGGCTGAGATCACTCAACATGAAATGTTTGGAAAAGTCTCAGCCAACATCAGTTATGCTAGTATTCTTAGGAAATTATATGTATTGGCCTGCCCTTTTTAGCATGACATCCAGAATTGTGCCTAGCACTCTGGAAATGGTGGATTGGGCTATCCCTCCAGACATTCCAACTGTGGTCTGAAAGGAACCAGAGGCTAAGTAGTGCAGAGAACACAGCACTTTCACATGTGCAGGGATAGCAGTCTCTAGATTGACGCGGGGGCTCACTCATCCCTCAATTCAGCTATAAGTTCAAGGATGACCTGTGGAGTGAGACGATAACGCTTTAGCACCGCATCCTCTGGCATCCCAAACAAAGTGACCCTGGAATTGAACATGCAGGGTCTTCTTTGTCTTGCCCTTCTTCTCTGAATGTGTTCCTATCTCTCCTCAACAAGAGCCAAATGTCGCTGCATTAGGAAATGTACCACAGCAGCCATCCTGAAGCCAATGACAGGTCTCTGCAGGCAGAGTCCTGCGCGGTTCCGATTTTTACGACCCGCTTCCGACCCGGACCCGCTACTACAGGACCCGACCTGAACCTACAACCCGCTGCACCACCATCTTCTTACCTGCGACCCAACCCACTTTAATAAGACCTGCAACCCGACCCAAACCCGCAACTGTTTGTCCTTTACCTACTGCCTGCATCGACTGACTCTCACGCTCTCACATTCACTTACAGATATATCTACCACTTGAGTTTTTACAATAAGCTTACAGTGTGGTAGCTCCCTTTAATGGTCTGGATATATTTTAACATCATAACATATTAACTATCTCTACTTTCTTTACTATAAAATACCTGTTTATTCATTTCATGCCACCAGCTGAAAGGGAGCTATACCTGTGCTTTCGCAGAGATGATGTACCAGTTTTGTGGCTGTCGTACACAAAAACATAATGACAGGTTTTACAAGCAACGAATCCAGTCACATGTTCATTATTTTCATTCGCTATGATTCCAAAAGAATTCCACACTTCTGATTTACTTCTCAAACTATTATCCACCACATGATATAAACTATCTTTTGTTTCACCTCATCCTGACATTTTTAATATCACCAAGCAGACGTGATAAAATGATCTTGCGACGTATCAGACAAGCAGCAAAACAAACCGAGAACACTGCTTATTCAGCTGACTCTTCCCCAATTGCCTCTTGGTTTGGTGCAGGAAATACATCTACCTTCTAATACATTATTTGGGAAAGGATTACAGACGAGTACCCTGAAAGGACAGAAAGTGTTTTTGGTGACTCAAATTCAGACCCAAGCTTGACCCTAAATTATTTGTTTATTTAGCAGAAACTGCACCCGAACCACAGACCGCGACAAAGTTCACATTCCGACCCGGTGCAGGACTCTATCTGCAGGTGTGTGCTTTTATACAGCTCTTAGTTACTTGCTTCTACAATGGTTTGCACCTTCTAAGAAGAGGTGTAAAGATTTTGGAGGGTCAGCAAGTGCAAGGCAAAAGCCTTACATCACATTATAATGTTTGTGCCCACTTAGTATCCAAATCCTGCCCAAATCCATGCTCTTTTTTTCATTTGAATACATTTCAATATAATCTTAATGGGTTAATGATAGCAGTGCAAATTTGATAGCAGGTGCAGAACGACAGGTGAACACCATTCTTTACATACTCCGCATTTTTAGCGGCCGGTAAAATCAGACTTTACGGCTGCTAAACATTATTTATGGCAGCATTACAGAGGTTTTGCACCCACAAATCACTGCGCGTATGCTTACATCACCCCCCTGAGAAGCATAGGTAAGCAACACAAGATGATGTGTTTATATATCAGCATCTGCAGGCAGCATTTAAGTGCTTTTGTGTCATTTTATTTATTTTCACCTTAGCTTATATGTTTTTGTAAACCACCGCCACTACTTCAACTGGTAATCTCATAAACCATTTCAGATACCATTTTAAAATGTGTAAGTCCCTTGGGAAAAATCTAAGGTTAATCTGCACTTTACTTCCATACAGCAGTATGGGGTCATATAGCATTTTGGTTTCCAGATTCCAAAGACCTATCACTTTGAGATATTACTCTGTACACAGCTGTACTCTGTGACTGAGGGTATCTTACAAGAAAAACATAACCCTTTTGTGTCAGTAATTTATGACTCCCAATTTCTTTTCTTTTAGCATTTTATGTGTCCAGAAAGATTACAGTTTAACACAACATGGTGTAAATGGGTTTAATACAATTGAACAGTGTATGGCATGAACACAAAGTTCATAATATAATGGAATTGGTATTTCTAAATCCTGTTGGGAGTGAGTCTATTATTTAATACTGTATGTAATCATTTAGAGGACATCCCTCTTGGATGTAATTTCCTTGTTTGCACTTGGGTTACCCTGTCAACTTCAAGTCAAGGGAACAGTGTGTTCTAAGGGAACATTATGATTGGCCAGCTTGTTTTTGAGCCCAGTCCAATACGCAGGATTGTAGTTCAGGGATTAGAGCAATAACACACTGACAGACAGTTTAATGAGCCACTGGAGAATTATGTTTTTAATGTAAGAGTTCCAGGATTTAGTGTAGGGGCATGTTTCATGTCTGCAGCAAGGATGGGATTGAAAATATTTTTTTCACCGGTTCAGCAGTTTTATTACCAGATTTTATAAATGTACCACATTTTAAAACTACACTGTGTGGGGTTTACTGTATAGACTAATAGTGTTACCAAATACTTGGGTGGGAACAGTCATATCCAAAGCATAGTTTGTAAGGATGTTAGAAGCCACAGAAATTACCATGCTCACTGTGGCAGGGTGAGAGACGGTAGATTCACTGGGTGTATTATGATTTCACTGGGTGTATTATGATTTTGTAGTCCACGGGAGGGGTGTGATGGCCGAAGGCCTAAAAATTACATTTACCAGAAGCCACTAAGGCTGAATGGGAAACACCGGGGTGCATTTAAGGGAATGGTAAATTCAATGGTAAATTGAATTGTTGTTTGAGTGCATGGGTATATAAGCTGGACTTTGTTTCTGTGTTGGGTGTGGGTGTACAGAGAGGAGGAACGAGAGTGAGATGGGAGAAAATCTAGCACGGTACTTGCTGGTATTTTGTTTTGTTTTGTGTTGTGTGAGATACTGTTTTTGTTTAAACCTTTATTTTGCTCGGTGAACTGTGTGTGTTTGTAAAAGTGTTTTGTTTATTTTTGTATTAACAAATACGTGCCCACCAGCGCTTTTCACCCGCAAGTACCTGTCTGTGTCTTTGTCAGCTTTCTGGTCTGGGATGTCACGACTCAGCCGTCCCGCCACACGTGGTGTCCAGTGTGGGATTCTAGCACTCCCACGGACCCAGGCCAGAATAGGTACTGCTGGTACACTTTTTTTTTGGAAATCATTTAAAAAAATTAAAAAATAGGATTTTTGTTGTGAATAAATAGGGTGGAGGTGAGGCAGTACAGAAGGGCAGATACTTTCTAGAGGGGAAAGGAAGGGGAGCCACCGGCTACAGAGAGGGGGGGAGGTCAGGAGACCACCTCCACCAGCAGCAGTTTCACTGCCGGAACTTCTGTGGCTAGAGCCCAAGAAGGGGGAGCCATCGGTTACAGAGAAGGGGGTGAGGAGACCACATCCACCATAGCCCCGACCACCACCCCTGTGCCCCAGCCCGGCGCCTGAGGGTTGGATTCCTCAACCTGGGCTCCTAGACACCCGACCTTCATGTCTGGACCTATGGTCGCTGGGCCTGACTCCCAGGTCACGGTACCACTGGGCACAGCTGGTCGCCTGGTCTCATGCTCTGCTCCCCCTGGTAGCCCAGATGTTGCTGAACAGTTGCCTGGATTTGCACCTGTGCTTGGGGCTGCAGCCGACTGATCGCCTGCCTGCGCTCCCAACGCCCCATCCACTGCGTCTGGGTCCCCTGTCACTGGGTCTCGGTTCCTCCATGAAGGCGCCACACTGTTGGCCACACTCCCTCAAAGATGAGAGAAGAAGGCCAGAAGGGGGGATATGTGGCCGGTAGATTCACTGGGTGTATTATGATTTTGTAGTCAATGGGAGGGGTGTCATGGCCGAAGGCCTAAAAACTACATTTACCAGAAGCCGCTAGGGCTGAATCTGAGGGAATGGTAAATTGAATTATTGGTAGTGCACGGGTATATAAGCTGGGCTTTGTTTGTGTGTTGGGTGTGGGTGTACAGAGAGGAGGTATGTGGGAGAGAGACAGGAGAAAAAGAAAGCCAAAACTAAACAGAAAGAAAGCAACTGCTACTTGTGCTGGGCAGACCAGCACAGTATTTGTTTGGTGTCAGTTTTTGAGATTTGTTTTTGTTTTAAGTTTTTATTTTGCTCCTTGAGCAGTGTTTTTGTATATCCCTTTCATTGATTTTTGTTGTTATAAAAAACCGCGCACCTGCAACTTACTTCAACACGCAAGTACCTGCCTGTATCTCTGAGTCAGCTTCCAGGTGTGGGTATGTCACCACTCGAGCTGTCCTGCCACACTCACCCTTCAGAATATACAGTCACAGGTGATACTGAAATTGAAGAAGGGAACTATGAAAAAGACCTTGGAGTTCATGTTGACTCAGAAATGTCTTCATCTAGACAATGTGGGGAAGCTATAAAAAAGGCCAACAAGATGCTCGGATATATTGTGAGAAGTGTTGAATTTAAATCAAGGGAAGTAATGTTAAAACTTTACAATGCATTAGTAAGACCTCACCTAGAATATTGTGTTCAGTTCTGGTCACCTTGTTACAAAAAGGATATTGCTGCTCTAGAAAGAGTGCAAAGAAGAGCAACCAGAATTATCCCGGGCTTAAAATGCATGTCGTATGCAGACAGGCTAAAAGAATTGAATCTATTCAGTCTTGAACAAAGAAGACTACGTGGCGATCTGATTCAAACATTCAAAATCCTAGCAGGTATAGACAATGTCGACCCAGGGGACTTCTTTGACCTGAAAAAAGAAACAAGGACCAGGGGTCACAAATGGAGATTAGATAAAGGGGTATTCAGAACAGAAAATAGGAGGCACTTTTTTACACAGAGAATTGTGAGGGTCTGGAACCAACTCCCCAGTAATGTTGTTGAAGCTGACACCCTGGGATCCTTCAAGAAGCTGCTTGATGAGATTCTGGGATCAATAAGCTACTAACAACCAAACAAGCAAGGTGGGCTGAATGGCCTCCTCTCGTTTGTAAACTTTCGTATGTTCTTATGTACTATAACTACATTCTTCAACACCCCACCATGGTGGACACTGCCTCATTTACCAACTTCCTTTACATGTTTGCAGTGCGTATCACACACTGCTTGACACAAGATGTCACTGCATTGCGGAGCGCTGAGGTAATGGAGAATAATTTGGAGTAAGTAGCTACTGCCATGAATCTTTACCCTCTATTTGATTTGAAACATATGCTAGGTTGTGAGATGTGGCTGATGCAACTGTACAAGACAGGTTTCCAGCACAAAACTGTTTACCAGGGTATTCAAGGCAGTTCTCTCTTATGTAGCAAGCTAACATACACTAAAGATTCCCTTAGAATAACCCCACACCTTCAATGTATCTCCAAATGGTCAGTGCTACAGTAGTATGTTTTTATTGATGGCAAAAATAACACAGTATTACCAAATGAAAATGAATTGTGTGACCTTCAAAGAGTAATACAATTACTACAATATTACTGTCAATAACAACCTATAGTATGCACCACAATCTAAGAGCCTTTACAACTACAACAGAAACACAGTAATAAAAAAGGGTTTATGAATTTTCCCTCGGAGTCAGTTTTGAAGAATATCAAGAGAAAAGGATTTATAGCCTGAAGGTAAAAATGTATGTTTCGGCTCATACACTTTACTTCAGGAAATATTTGAAAGGAGAGAGCAGCAAAGTTTTAGTTTCTGAGTGCACGATGAAGCATTCAATACAATCCACTTTGCTGCAAAAAATGGTTTAATTCAGAAATCAACAGTATGTAGTGCTCAAAAAAATTACTCCCACTTGTCTATCAGTCCATAGTGGTCCTGGCCAAGATAGTTGCTGTCCACATAATGGATCAACACAATTTCACTGCCATGAGCGCTTATCGGATTGAGACTGTCACAGCAGTCCAGACTACATGTTGAGTAGTGCCACATAGGTTGGAACTGGGTTCCTAAACTTTTACATTTACACAGTTTTGTCCCCCCTGAAAGATAGTAAAGCACAACTTAAGTAAATGTAGGTTCCCTAATATTTAATATGTGCTTGTTTATGTTTATGTTTATAGCTTACTTGGTATTATAGTCTAATGTTGAGAAATTACTAAAAAAAAACCAAGGCATATAATTGGCAGACTTTACATCTTTCCTTATTGTTGTGCTTCCAAAATATATTGTAATAATGGCTGATTTTCTTTTGTAATGGGTCAGCAACATGTTTGGATGACCTAATAGTGATAAATATATTGTAAGAGTTGTAATTAATTCATGGATAACTTAGCATGCAAGGTTATTGAGCTCATAAATCACCCACTGGCACAGTAACTGCAGCAGAGTGGAGTTGAAAAGCAGGAATATGTTGTGTTGAGTTCGGCAGCTGGTTTGAGTGACACCAAAGTCAATGGTGTTAGTATGATACCAATACTGGTGGTTCTGTTCCCCCCCAATCCAATACACACACACACACTGTTTGTATTCCTAATGAAGATTTGCATCTGGAGGCTTTGATCTGCTTAATGTTCTTTACTTGCTACAGTCCTGACCACTTTTTTCTTTTCTCCAAAAGATTAAAACCTATCATGTGACACCCAAAGCTTTACCCAATAAAATCAGCTTACGTTTTACATAGAGGTCAGAGTTTGGGAGATCCCATGATTCATTATTTGTCGTTAATCCTCAGGCCAGCTTTTAATTTTCACAGAGCTCACTTACACCCCATGCTGTTCAAAAAGTGTGAATATCGCATACCCGCTGGGTCTTCGTCTGCAGGTACACTTCAGGGAAGTACAAGGCAAGCTTCCTCATACAGTTATTAATACTTCATTAAAGCTTCATCATTAATTTAAACAGCCACAAATATTGAGAACAGGACATTCACATATTGAAGTCTTCCAGGTGGCTTTTACGACAGTGTACAATCTTACTCTGGTTTTTGACAAAGCTGCCTGGGCCAACATTTTTTTTGCTATGCTTTTACAATTAGCTACTTGGTGTTCTTTAGTTTCCGATTTAGCTTCCTTGTTAGGTTTGTACCTGAAGGACTGCTTTCAAATAAACAATGGGAGAACTCGCTGGGGAAAAAAGAAATCGAGGGATTTATAAATATGGCTAGATTGCTATTTTCCTCAAAAGTTTACATAAAGTCTGAATTTTAAAATGATTGGCAGTTTAGATTCCCTAGATTCTTCCAGATGTCCTCTCCTACAATGCTTCTTATTTCTATAGATTTCCAACATAATATCTGTCTGCTGTAACACAGATCTACATCTTGAAGTGTGTTCTGAGATTCTGTCCATTTTATTTAAAGGTCGCTTTCCAGATGGGTTAATACCTAAGACTTTATTGGAAACCTGGGTTCAAATTGGGCTTAGACCACAGAAATGGGTCTGATGATCTAATTTCACATAACCTAGAATGTATTTAAATGGAGACATAAATCAATCTACAGGAGGTTATCAACCTTTTATAGGCACTAAACTTACTAACATCAAAAGCTTACACTAGTAGCCTTATTGACTGGCCACCATAATTTGGAAACCTGATATTGAGCCAGTAACAGAAACTGTAGCAGTTCATCCTGAGTAAGTATTCCATAGACACATGTACAAATATACAGTTAGTTAAACAAAATATTTGGTCAGGTGGCTGCTGTGTAATTTTATTATTTTATCTTGTATCTAAATGGGGTTTGAGTTTCAGCAGGAATATATGTAGCTTGACCTTAGCTCCAACACCCACCCCCTCTGTAGTTTGTGACCTGCAACAGACCCGGTTTTGGAAAGTGTGTTTTTCTTGGCTGTTTTCTGGGTAAGGTACCTGAGCGTAGAGAGAGGGAGTTTTTTTTGTAATAAAGTTTGTAATTTATGACATTTTTTCCACTAGCAGCTACCTCAGAGTTAAAGCAGTTGAATGCTTTCTCTTTAATCTTCTTTCAGGCTTTCAGAGCCTTCAGGCTTTCTGCTCACTGATTCAAACCCAGTGATAACTCAGTAAGGCAAAAACACTCTTGAAAAAGGCACATAGGGACTGAACAGCAGTGGGGCTTTCTAACTGGCAGCAGTGGACACACTGTCTGAATGCAGTAGTTTAGCTAAGTGTTCAAGGAAGTGGACCTGCCTAATCGCAACAAATCTCTAATTGAAGCAAGAGAAAAACATACCAAATTCAAGCTGTTAGTTTGTAACACTAGTAATATTATATTGGAAGGTGTTATGCTTTTAGGTTCTGAATGTTGGCACATAGCCTAATTTATTTTTAAGAATCAGGTTTCTGAGTTAGTCCAGGCAGAGCATACTGACATCGTTTTACTGTACATTCAGTTTAAAGGGTTAGTGCCTTTAAAAAAAAAAAAAATCTGTAAAATAACTAAAACAAAGCAGTCCTTTTCTTTTTATAACACAGCCTAAAAATGTAATTTACAATCTGCTGCAAATTCCTAAATGGTCACAGAGTGAATGTGTCCTTTAGGGAATGGAAACCGATTGTCAACAAGGACTCCTTTCTCATAATGTATTATAATTTTATTTCAGTGACAAATTGTGTGTCACTGTAGCTTTAAATTCGCACACTCCTGAACTCTTATGGTAATGTGTAAACTGCTGTATGAGTGAAACAGGGTCACACATGGGGGAACACTTTTCTTGGAGTTTTTCCTCACTCATTAACAATCTAGAATTGTCAGGCCTTGAATCATGCTCTACTAACTGTCTCTTGTGGGGTAACTTCATCGCCATGTGAGAATTAAAAAGATACCCCACTAGGAGGAAAGCATGGCAAACATGAACTGTTTGTTGAAAGAAGGTTTGGGTGTGTTGGTGTTAATAGTCCTGTCTTATTCTGATTTCCCTTGCTCAAGAATCCCTCAAATGCTAATTTATATTCCCCCCAGATTGACTTTTTGCAGTTGAGCATATCTCATGTTAGTTAATCTTTTCCTGGCAATCAAATGCTCATTTATAATTCCGTTCTGTGTAAGAAAAGGACCAGCTTGTAATTCACAGAGGAACTGGAATCAAAACTATTTATCAGCATTAGTGAATACCTTTATCCTAAAAATGTAAGGTCAACTAAAGTTTTACCAGATGAAAATAAACTGCTTATTTATCTTTAAGACATGTCAAGACCTTAGACACTTGATACACGCACACGTACACACACACGCACACACACACACGTTTTTATTCCTATATTTGTGGGGACTTCTCATTGACTGTTTACTATTTCTAACACCAGTCAGACAAAACTCCACACGGTGAAGGTGGACAACAAACTTAATATTTTGGCACTTATTTATTTATTTATTTTTTTAAGGCACATTTAGTTCTTAAAAACATGTTTTACAAAGTGCACACGTCCCCACAACGTAGTTTTTTCAGGAGTTACTATCTTTGTGGAGACATTTTCTCAAATTTTGTCCACACATTGATAGTAATACCTGCCCCCAATAATAGCCCTTTAAGTTCCACTGTTACATTCACAGAACAGTCACAGGCGAAGTAACGGTTCTATAATTTTAAGTCATAGGTTGACATTGCAGGCTGCATTGTTCAGATGTCAGAAGTTATGATCGCAGGTAGGCTGATCGAGAAGTTGTTGCAGTGGATTACAAAAAAAAGTCGAAAGACCAAAAATGTAAGAGGTTTCATCCTATAAAATATAAAAATCATGTTCTTCCTCTCTCTTCCAATATCAGTTTTAATGACTGGGAATGTTATTTGATTATCTATTGATGTTAACCCATTTATCTAAAGCTTTTCCACCTCTTGACTTCATAATCTCTGACCAATGATCCCCTCCTACACATGGATGCATGTACACAAACGCACACATGTCCAGTGAGCCAGAGACGAAAGGCCATAGGTGGGTGGTGGCTGGAGATAGGGTCAGAGGTGACAGCAGGGCCATTTAGCCACTCTTTAATCTTGTAATCACATGTTAGAGTAACACTTCTTTGTTCTGGAGGCTGTTGTATCTCAGCGCGAGACATCTTAATTACATAAAAAACACTGCAAAGATGGAAAATACAACCACATCTACAGTTTGTTAAATACACCCTTGCTTTAGGTCTGGTGATGTAACTGGTAGTCCATAAACAACAGACCAAATAGATCTGCAGCAATATACATATATGATAAATTGTATTCATCAAATAATCTGCCCTTGGAACTTTAGCCAACATTAGTCACTGCAATATTTTATTTTTATATATATATATATATATATATATATATATATATATATATATATATATATATATATATATATATATATATACAGTACTGTGCAAAAGTTTTAGGCAGGTGTGAAAAATGCTGTAAAGTAAGAATGCTTTAAAAATAGACATGTTAATAGATTATATTTATCAATTAACTAAATGCAAAGTGAGTGAACAGAAGAAAAATCTAAATCAAATCCATATTTGGTGTGACCACCCTTTGCCTTCAAAACAGCATCAATTCTTATAGGTACACTTGCACAAAGTCAGGGATTTTGTAGGCATATAGTCAGGTGTATGATTAAACAATTATACCAAACAGGTGCTAATGATCATCAATTCAATATGTAGGCTGAAACACAATCATTAACTGAAACAGAAACAGCTGTGTAGGAGGAATAAAACTGGGTGAGGAACAGCCAAACTCAGCTGACAAGGTGAGGTTGCTGAAGACAGTTTACTGTCAAAAGTCATACACCATGGCAAGACTGAGCACAGCAACAAGACACAAGGTAGTTATACTGCATCAGCAAGGTCTCTCCCAGGCAGAAATTTCAAGGCAGACAGGGGTTTCCAGATGTGCTGTCCAAGCTCTTTTGAAGAAGCACAAAGAAACGGGCAACGTTGAGGACCGTGAGACGCAGTGGTCGGCCAAGGAAACTTACTGCAGCAGATGAAAGACACATCATGCTTACTTCCCTTCGCAATCGGAAGATGTCCAGCAGTGCCATCAGCTCAGAATTGGCAGAAAACAGTGGGACCCTGGTACACCCATCTACTGTCTGGAGAAGTCTGGTCAGAAGTGGCCTTCATGGAAGACTTGCGGCCAAAAAGCCATACCTCCGACGTGGAAACAAGGCCAAGCGACTCAACTATGCACGAAAACACAGGAACTGGGGTGCGGAAACTGGCAGCAGGTGCTCTGGACTGATGAGTCAAAATTTGAAATATTTGGCTGTAGCAGAAGGCAGTTTGTTCAGCGAAGGGCTGGAGAGCGGTACACGAATGAGTGTCTGCAGGCAACAGTGAAGCATGGTGGAGGTTCCTTGCAAGTTTGGGGCTGCATTTCTGCAAATGGAGTTGGGGATTTGGTCAGAATTAATGGTCTCCTCAATGCTGAGAAGTACAGGCAGATACTTATCCATCATGCAATACCATCAGGGAGGCATCTGATTGGCCCAAATTTATTCTGCAGCATGACAACGACCCCAAACATACAGCGAAAGTCATTAAGAACTATCTTCAGCGTAAAGAAGAACAAGGAGTCCTGGAAGTGATAGTTTGGCCCCCACAGAGCCCTGATCTCAACATCATCGAGTCTGTCTGGGATTACATGAAGAGAGAGAAGCAACTGAGGCTGCCTAAATCCACAGAAGAACTGTGGTTAGTTCTCCAAGATGTTTGGGCCAACCGAACGGCCGAGTTCCTTCAAAAACTGTGTGCAAGTGTACCTAGAAGAATTGATGCTGTTTTGAAGGCAAAGGGTGGTCACACCAAATATTGATTTGATGTAGATTTTTCTTCTGTTCACTCACTTTGCATTTTGTTAATTGATAAATATAAACTATTAACATGTCTATTTTTGAAAGCATTCTTACTTTACAGCATTTTTTCACACCTGCCTAAAACTTTTGCACAGTACTGTATATATAGGGCTGTCAATTAATCGCAGTTAACTTCTGCGATTAACACATTAATTTATTTGGCTATTAATTATTTTAACGTTAATCGCAACTTTAGTTCGAGTATCACACACGAGTACATCTAGTCTGCTGCGTGCTGAACACGCCTTCATCTCTCAAAATACACTAGCAGCTCTTCTGCTAGAGACAATAACAACAACAAATTAAACCCACCAGTTTCGACAGAAATGCAGGATCGCTGCAAGCCCATATCAAGCTAAGTATGATAATACTTTTTTTTTTTTTTTAATTGAGTTAGGCTGCATTGCTCCTTTTTTCGCGTAGTATGTAAAGCCTAACAATTGCACTTAGTATGCAAAGCCTAACAATTGCACTTAGTATGTAAAGCCTAACAATTGCACTTAGTATGCAAAGCCTAACAATTGCACTTAGTATGTAAAGCCTAACAATTGCACTTAGTATGCAAAGCCTAACAATTGCACTTAGTATGTAAAGCCTAACAATTGCACTTAGTATGCAAAGCCTAACAATTGCACTTAGTATGCAAAGCCTAACAATTGTTAGTTTGCAGTTTTTGGATGTGATGACAGGTTTTTTTTAAAGTTCTCTTCACAATTAACAGTTCATTTCCTAGAAGTGCTTACTATAGCTACATATTTATAATTTTATTTAAAAAAAAAAAAAAAAATTCAGTTCACAATCACATTAAAAATAGATATCCTATGTAGTATGTTTTCTGATCTCTGTATGCTGCTGATCAAGCTTGAACCGCACATTTTATTGTGTTGGTTGTATTTGTAATTTCTAAATTATTGCCCCTAGTAAATTTTGGTGGTGGTCTCAATGGGTAAATTTCCTGGTTAAATAAATACATAAATAAATACATTTTAAGCAATTTTATTTACAGTTAAGAATAATAAAAACAATAGTATCAGTAATAAAACAAATTTAAATTAGATGGATGTAGTAATTGTAACAATTTAATATGTGATTAAAACCGAGATTAACTAAGATTAATTTTTTTAATCGCTTGACAGCCCTATATATATATATATATATATATATATATATATATATATATATATATATATATAGAAAGCATAGCGAAAGCATGGTCAAACTTTTTAAAGCATAGAGGTATGGTAAACTGTGGTAAATGTGCACAGGAAAATTGCAAACGTAATACTGATCCACAAAAAGGGAGACAAACCGAACCAGGTAACTACAGACCAATAAGCCTGACTTCTATTATATGTAATCTTATGGAAACTATAATAAGATCCAAAATGGAAAATTACCTATATGGTAACAATATCCTGGGAGACAGTCAGCATGGTTTTAGGAAAGGGAGATTGTGTCTAAATAACCTGCTTTATTTTTTTGAGGATGCAACATGGATAATTGGAAAGCATACGAAATGATTTATTTAGATTTCCAGAAAGCCTTTGACAAAGTCCTGCATAAAAGATTAATTCTCAAACTGAATGCAGTAGGGATTCAAGGAAATGCATGCACATGGATTAGGGAGTGGTTAAGGAGGCTGTGTGGTCCAGTGGTTAAAGAAAAGGGCTTGTAACCAGGAGGTCCCCAGTTCAAATCCCACCTCAGCCACTGACTCATTGGTGACCCTGAGCAAGTCACTTAACCTCCTTGTGCTCCGTCTTTCGGGTGAGATGTAATTGTAAGTGACTGCAGCTGATGCATAGTTCACACACCCTAGTCTCTGTAAGTCGCCTTGGATAAAGGGGTCTGCTAAATAAACAAATAATAATAAATAATAACATGTAGAAAACAGAAAGTACTGATTAGAGGAGAAACCTCAAATTGGAGCGAGGTAACCAGTGGTGTACCACAGGGATCAGTATTAGGTCCTCTGCTATTCCTAATCCACATTAATGATTTAGATTCTGGTATAGTAAGCAAACTTGTTAAATTTGCAGACAACACAAAAATAGTAGGAGTGGCAAACACTGTTGCAGCAGCAAAGGTCATTCAAAATGATCTAGACAGCATTCAGAACTGGGCAGACACATGGCAAATTACATATAATATAGAAAAGTGTAAAGTACTGCACACAGGCAATAAAAATGTGCATTATAAATATCATATGGGAGATACTGAAATTGAAGAAGGAATCTATGAAAAACACATAGGAGTTTATGTTGACTCAGAAATGTCTTCATCTAGACAATGTGGGGAAGCTATAAAAAAGGCCAACAAGATTCTCGGATATATTGTGAAAAGTGTTGAATTGAAATCAAGGGAAGTAATGTTAAAACTTTACAATGCATTAGTAAGACCTCACCTAGAATATTGTGTTCAGTTCTGGTCATCTTGTTACAAAAAGGATATTGCTGCTCTAGAAAGAGTACAAAAAAGAGCAACCAGAATTATCCCGGGTTTAAAAGGCATGTTGTATGCAGACAGGCTAAAAGAATTGAATCTATTCAGTCTTGAACAAAGAAGACTACGCGGTGATCTGATTCAAGTATTCAAAATCCTAAAAGGTATAGACAATGTCGACCCAGGGGACTTTTTTGACCTGAAAAAAGAAACAAGGACCAGGGGTCACAAATGGAGATTAGATAATTGGGCTTTCAGAACAGAAAATAGGAGGCACTTTTTTACACAGAGAATTGTGAGGGTCTGGAACCAACTCCCCAGTAATGTTGTTGAAGCTGACACCCTGAGATCCTTCAAGAAGCTGCTTGATTAGATTCTGGGATCAATGGCCTCCTCTCGTTTGTAAACTTTCTTATGTTCTTATGTTCTTATTCATAAAACAGGTGTGATAGAAAAAACCTGTACTATGAATCACCTCTTTTTTAAAGAAAAAGAAAAAGAACACTCTGATCCATAGTATCAAATAATTAATAAACTGTTGTGCATGATGTAGCAAGAGATATATTACAGGAAACACTTCAGCATGCGGCACTGGGATGTGACCAGTTTCTTTATCACTATATGATCTGTGATGAATTGGCATGTCATACCTACAAGACGAGAGTTTTCCACTGCTGTGTTACTTTTACAAATGATTGCAATTACTTCAGGGACACGTGGATAAAAATACAAAATACTTATAATGACCTTAGGTCATTAAACAAAAAACAGCTTTTGTTACCACATGTGAAGAAAGTTGTAGGTGAGAAAGCATTCCCACAGTGCTCTTTCACGCTGCAGTTTCCAGAAGAATTGACCATCGCAAACCATTAATAATTTTCAAAGGGTTTTGCTGGCATATCTATATAAAAGTTTACCATAGTAAATATGCATTTACTATCTTTGGTGGTCCATGGTTTCTTGTGCTTTACAGATTACAGATTACATTAGTTTTTAGGTAATCTGTTATGTAATCTGAAAAAAACCTGCTTGAATTGAATAGAGACTCTCACAATGTTTGCAAAAAGAAGAATTTAAATTAAACTGTCAAAATATATCCAGGTATGGTATATCATACCAAAAATACCCCTTCTTTATTTACTATAAATTTTCATTATACATGTATAATAATTTTGCCAGTACAAAACGCCATCTCCATTGTAGTCTGTCTAAATGCTGCCAACAGACCAGAGAACAGGTTATTTTACATATGCAGGGCCACATGTTGCCAACTAAAATATATGATAGTAACTAATCAAATTACAGAGTTTAAGTATAAGTATACCTAAGTATAATGGATTACAGTAATGACGTTCAGTAATTTGATTAGTTAGCCTCCTTGTAATCCGTTGCTCCCCAACACTGATTTTATTATGGTTTATCACAGGCACGGGACACATTTTAATCATTAATCATTTTGGATTCCTTTAAACTAATTTGACTTACAGTACCATAAATAGTATGCTTCATGCAAGCCAAGTTATCATTAAATAATGACATGGTAATGAAAAAGTTTGTTTTCCAATTATGTTTATTGATAAAAAGGCATTTTCTTTAAACACGTATTTTAAAACCATTGCAAAGATATTCTTAGTGTGCTCTCCCTGCTGCTGTGCAGAAATATAATTGAACCGGCTCCATCTAGCAGTATAAAAACGTTATGGCAAGCTGTGAAAAACAAAGACAAGTTGTTATGTTGTGCATGATGGTTATGATTTGAAGACAGTTTGGTAATGGTTTTTAAGTTTATGTGTCTGAAATCCAGTGATAAAAGTGGTACCTGACAGCTCCTTTGTCTGTCCTGAGAAATGCATAGCCTAAGTACTGTGCTGTGGCACAAATCTTAAATTACATCCCCTGCAGTTTACAATGAAATAACCAGGCAACTGCAGTGCAATTTTATCATACAAAGTACTGTACAGAGACCAAGAGCAACATAAGAATATGCCAAAATATTAAAATATGTTTTGAGGCCTTGATTTTAAAACTTTGAAGGTAGACATTCTTGGCTGTGAGTGCCTATCTGCTGCCCAGTGTCAAGCAGATGCAGAGTCTTTTTAAACAAGTAGAGATTGCAAGATGGCATTGAAACTTTTTGAACACAAATGGTATCAATATTTAAAATGCCTCTTTCCCCACCCTTTGGGAAATTGAAATGATATGGTATTTGTTAAGAAAGAGAACTGAGGACTCTATGGGTACAAATGTTTCTGTTGCCATTGTGAGTGTCAGAGCACATCACTGTAGGTACATGTTTTATTGCATCATGTAAATACATCACAAAAGCATCACCTTAGATTGTTGGTCAACCCTGGCATGGTCATCAGCTATCAGTGTCGTCTTCTTTAGTCATTGACAGAACCATGAGATTCCAGAGCTCAAAGAAAAAAGCAGCTTACATTTTGAGCTTGCACAGGTTTTTCTTTGTTCTCTTTTTATTCAGTGCAAATCAAATGCACACACTGGCCTCTTTAATTACATCCAGCACAGTTCTTTCACAAAGGTATAATTTTTGTGTTTAGAGTCCTTGACCTCAAGAGAAACTGAAGCTCAAAATTAGAGGGCATGTAATGGAAATCATATTAAAACTGTTTGTTTCCTACTCTTTGGAGAGAATGAAGACTGGTACAGAACCTGAAAATATGATTCAACCTCAAGTAAATGAAGGATTTGGAAGACTGGTGGCGCTGTGTTCAATCCAACAATAATAAAATCTGCTTTCTCTATTGTATGTTCTCTTTTGTTCCAACCCATACATAATGTGGTTCATTAAGTGAGGCACAGCTAAACTGACATACAGCTACACAGTGAGGATTGATTTGAGCTGCTCCTCAGCACACATTTTAAAACAGCAGTGTAATAGCTGTAACAATTCAGCTTTAAGATTGTTTAGGTTTGGGATAAGGTCTAATCAGGGCACATCATCATCAGACACATTCTTCCAATAGATTTGAATGTTTATAGGAAAAATGGTTTAGAAAAAAGTGACGCTGACATAAGTGCCTCTCTAAAGCTTTAGGACATAGCACTTAAAACTATGGGCACAAAACGGATCTTTGACATGTAAGTCCAAGAGGAGGTATGTGCTAGGAAAATAAGGAAGTACAGTGAAAAAAACTAAAATTACAATCATTTGTGGTTGGCCTACATTTTTTGGGTTTGCATGCTTGCTCTTCTTTCTCTGACCCTACATATATAAATAATATCATGTATGTTTGTGTGTGTATAGATAATTATATCCAAAGTAAACTTTTTGAGTCAATGTGAAAGGAAAATGTTTAAGGGTAAATAATTATTATTTAAGTTCTTGCTCAGGATAGCAGAGGGGTCACTCTGACCTGAAAAAATATAAGCATGTGCCCTTCCTGTCTAAATATTAGCTTGTGGTCACCTGACTGCTGGTTAAGATGTTGTGCCCATCATAATGGTGTCACACTTCATGAGAGTAGTACCTAACCTTACCAAATAAATTTTAAAAAAAGCATTGTAGAACTGCATCACATAACCAATAGATCACAATCCAATTAAAGACCAATGAGTTATGTATCTGGGCAGTGACCCAACCTTTACAGTAAAATACACAGTAAAAACACAAAAAAATGGTGTTTGTTAAACTCCACTTTCCTGCAGTTCAGTGGTAATTGTATTTCATATGGGACATCTGGAGTTTAAACCAATATTGCTTCTCTAAGTAATGACAACAATCTTTTAAGCAGGAAGACTGCAGCAATGTGTTGCTGTCTCTTTAACCACAAAGTCAGTGAGATGCTAATCAAGCTCTGTTTAGTTTAAATGGTCCCTGCATCCCAACCCAACAATAAAACGGCTAGTAATTACTTACTTTTCGTGCATCAGGGCTACAGCCCTACTGGCCAAGAGAGTGTCCAGGGAACGGTGCCAACCCAATGAGAGAGAAAGATCGGGTCCAGCCAACTCATTCAGGCGACAGAGCCAATGGTGGTGCGTTAACAACTTCATAACTGTCTGGAAATGGAGGAATAGAGAAAATCAAATTACAAAACACATTTATGTTAATATGCTTGTACAATGGTTAATGTATCTGATGTATTAAGCCATAGAAAATTCTCAATTCTGATTGGTGTAAATTAAACACGTGATCACCCTCAAAAGAAAAAGGATTGCAACTAATATTTGTTTTGTGTTATTATCACTAATCATATTAAGTCTTGACTTATAAAAGATCTTAAATGACTACATGTTTATTTGGTTATTTTATCATGAACTGTTGTTAAAGTTGAACAATGAAAAATTGAGACACTTAGTTCAAGGTAAGTAACAGCTGACAGAGTCCAAGTGATTACTGCTTTTACATCTCTTGGCTGTCCATTGTAACTACACTGTCTTTCGATTGTTGGATTGCAACCTAATCTTCTCAGTTCATGTAGTCTATAATCTAAACATTTCCTTGGTATGTGTTGATCACAAAACAAGTACTTTTTCACTATATCCTGGTACAGTATGTATTTTCAGCTGTATAAGAACATAAGAACATAAGAACGTTTACAAACAAGAGAAGGCCATTCGGCCCATCTTGCTCGTTTGGTTGTTAGTAGCTTCTTGATCCCAGAATCTCATCAAGTAGCTTCTTGAAGGATCCCAGGGTGTCAGCTTCAACAACATTACTGGGGAGTTGGTTCCAGACCCTCACAATTCTCTGTGTAAAAAAGTGCCTCCCATGAAACAAATTAGCGCTCATTCATACTGCAACTAAAATTCTGTAGTACTGTATAATGAACAGAGCCTGTTTTTATACAAAACTACTTTGAATAATGTTGGTTTGATCCATTCCTACCTCATCACATTTAATACTAATTATGTTAGTAGTAATTAGAATACTACAACATGACCTTTATAACAAGAATGCTTAAGTAATAAGAATGCTTAAGGGGAATTATATAAAAAAATACTTAAGTAAACCAGCTAAAAGGAAGAAAATGTTATTTATATGAGCGTCCATAAGGTTAATAATATGCGGGTGGCTCAGAGTAGAAGTGGCGACCCCATCTCAAATTTAGGCTTGTTAGCATGAAAGTGACCCCTTGGTGTGAACTCCCTTAAACTTTAAACAAGCTCCCCTCCCACTTTGCTTTCTCAAGTTGGTTATTATCATGGCTTTTAACACAGCCTAATTAAATGTTTTAAATATTGAACAATTTGCCAAAAAGGAAGCAGGCTGTCAGTCATCTAAATATAGATGGTTGCCCCTGGGGTATTGCCTTCGAAATTGCTTTAGATGGGGCCCCAATTTCCAGTTAGAGAGTGTTAATTTATTAATATATCTATCTATCTATCTATCTATAGATAGATAGATAGATAGATAGATAGATAGATAGATAGATAGATAGATATTTAAAAAGTTAGAGCTCTGTGTATGCTTCGTTTATAATGAAGAACAATTAACAAAATTTAAGACATTGCCTTCAACACTAAAATGCATATGTAGTTTGGAGAATATAATATAATAATGAAATGGTGAAGTATACAGCAGTTACATTTTAGCAGTACGAATACTATATGAGTCAGCTGTCTAAAGTTTAGAATTGTAGGGCCTTATTTGTTGGTTATGCTTTGGATACAACTGTTACAATCAAAAAGAACATTGGTTTTTGTAACATTTTGTGTCACAAAAGCTAGTAAATCTGAGCCTTAATGCTATAGTTACAAGGCAAATGTGGGTGAATGAATTTCTTTCAACTATTTCTAATTATGTTTGAAACTCCAAAAGTATTAAAATTATGTAACCAGTTTAGAAAAGCATTTAAAAAAACACTTGAAAATTGCTTTTCTTTAGATTTCTCCGCTTTGGAAAAAAAAAGTATCACAAAGAGAAATGACATCAGTCAGCTAAACAGGATAAATGTTTAAAAGATTAATAACTTATACCACAAGTGAGATTTGGTAAGCAGATGAATAACACAAATGTTATAGAAACACTTTGAAACGTATATCTAAACTTTAATAAATCATAATAAATGCAAAAAAAAAAAAAATTAAATCCCAGGACCTACGTTTGTAAGTCAATCAGTTAGTCAAATAGAACCCACCCTTCAATTTTTTGTGTCTCTCAGTGGTGTAGTTCTAGGGTCACTATAATCTATACCCCCACCCCCCCCCCGGGGGCTCTCTCAACCCTACCACGCCGCCTGCAGTGAGAGGAGTATTGCTGCAGAACGAAGGTTTCCGCAGCATAGCTCTCGCAGGGCAGCCAACACAGGGTAGTGCTGCGTTTGCAACTCGTAATAGAGATCATCATTATACGCTACAGCCCGATCACATAAGGGTGATGAACTTAGGTACTAAAACAAAGTTTATTTCATAACAATAACCCTAAACTTAAGGTTGGTGGGGTATTGGTCGTGGATCACCAATTAATTCTCACAGGGTAATCACTGTTCAGTGTTCTCCCCCTCCTATACCCTGTTTATGGTCACGTGGTAGCGGTGTTGAGGGTGAATGAAGCACAACGTAAATTACGAGTTACGCATGCAGCACTACCCTGCGAGAGCTACCCTGTGAGAGCTACCCTGTGTGAGCTACGCTGTGTGAGCTGCCCTGTGTGAACTACCCAGTGTGAGCTACCCTGCAAGAGCTACGGTGTGTGAGCTACCCTGCAAGAGCTACCCTGTGTGAGCTACGCTGTGTGAGCTCCCTGTGTGAGCTACCCTGCGAGAGCTACACTGTGTGAGCTACCCTGCGAGAGCTACCCTGTGTGAGCTACGCTGTGTGAGCTCCCTGTGTGAGCTACCCTGCGAGAGCTACACTGTGTGAGCTAACCTGCGAGAGCTACCCTGTGTGAGCTACCCTGTTTGAGCTACCCTGCGAGAGCTACCCTGTGTGAGCTACCCTGTGAGAGCTACGCTATGTGAGCTACCCTGCAAGAGCTACCCTGTGTGAGCTACCCTGTGTGAGCTACGCTGTGTGAGCTACCCTGTGTGAGCAACCCTGCGAGAGCTACCCTGTGTGAGCTACCCTGTGTGAGCTACCCTGTGAGAGCTACGCTGTGTGAGCTACCCTGCAAGAGCTACCCTGTGTGAGCTACCCTGTGTGAGCTCCCTGTGTGAGCTACCCTATGTGAGCAACCCTGCGAGAGCTACCCTGTGTGAGCTACCCTGTGTGAGCTACCCTGTGTGAGCAACCCTGCGAGAGCTACCCTGTGTGAGCTACCCTGCGAGAGCTACACCATGTGAGCTCCCTGTGTGAGCTACCCTCGAGAGCTACGCTGTGCAAGCCTTCGTTCTGCAGCTCTATACTCATGCCTGCAGACCCTGTTTCCCCACACACTCAACAGAACCGCAGTTTATCACTAGTGGTTACGGTATGGGAAAAGGATAACAAGTGAACCAATGGATTACAAATTCAGATAATTAGGTATTGAGGTATTATTGTAAAGCAACTATACTTACAGCTATTTATATTAAAGATAAATAAACACACAAATACTGTACATATTTTCACAACCAGGTTCATACACTAATACACACATGATTAAAACGTTGTCATTATTATTATTATTAATCCTATGCGTAACACTCCCCCACTCCCTCTTCTCGTATATTGAATGGTTTGGTCCAGAATCAGCTCGTCTCACTGTCCTATTGCAGCCGCTTAAGAGTGAATGAAACTGAGGTTTTGAAACAGAAGTGCATAAGTTTGCAAAAAAAATGTGTACAGCCACAGGCACCCTTTATTTGCTTGTTGTGATTGAGTTTAATCTTTTAAATAAAAGTTTAGCTTATTTTATCTACATAATTTCCTATATATGGGTCTAAAAATAAGAACTGTTCCAATTATTACATCTAATTGTAAAATGCTGACACCTCAGCACAGCGTTGATACAGGTTCCCCTCACCTCTGTACATTATTCACACCTGTTGTTCCAGACCAGGCACGCTATATTCAAACTTTTTTCATTATTTATCTCTCAAGGGTTTCTTACGGTTATTGTATTCTTATTTGTATGAGTTATGCACATGTATATCTCCATATATTAATAGGACCAAAACAGTTAAATATTCTACACGTGAAGTACGGAAGTGGAGCTCTCCCTGCCCAAGAGAAGTGGGGGAACAGCGCTCCCCTGCGACCCCCCAGCACTGCACCCCTGGTCTCTCTGATGGTTAACCGTCAAAGAAAAGAATTAAAATGTAATTGGGATACAATTATAATACCAGTGCATTGAAACCCTAGCATAACCATTTACAGACCACAGCATTACCAGCAATGGTAACAAAAATGTTTTTTTGTTTTTTTTAATATTGCACAGTGGCCCTTTTTAGGATATATTTTTTCAGCGAGTATTGGTATATGATTGTTTACCAAACCAATTTATAGTGCTGAATTAATTAGGAATAGATAATTGACTGCAGTGACATTAAACAGCAACTTCAATTATGTAGAAGTAATTGTTTAGTAAGTGTTTGTTTAAATTTATATATATATATATATATATATATATATATATATATATATATATATATATATATATAGTAGAGAAAGATCTTTAGATTGGGAGTAATATGAGGTGTCTTAATGGTGAGCTGCATTTTTCTACAGTATATGTTTGAAAGTTTTCTAATGCAGTGTGCCTGTCATCTGTTATGTAAATCTATCATCAGTGTAATTTCTCTGTATGCTGTACTGGTTAAGTATTAGGATGTGAAGAAGCCAGAATGTGCAGTGTGTAGTAGGCTAATGAATATTCCTTAAGCATTAATAGGCATTGTTTTGGTGGCTATTCATTTCAAAACACTATAGATTACATTTTTTTTTAAATATATATATTATTATTTATTTATTTTAAGAGATGGAATACTCTTGGGTGGGTTTTAAAAAAAAAGCTCTGCGTTGTTTCTTTTTTGTAGTCAGTGCAGATTTAACATTGGAGGAACTTTATCCTCACACACTCCCTTATTTCAGTGTTGACTGAACCTTTCTCCCCTTCTTACCTTTCTCCATTTCCCTTCTCATCTCTCTCATTGTCCCCTGCCTCTTTTCTTAGCTCCCTCTTTCCCCCTCTAACCCCATCCCTCTTTTTCATTCCTTCCCTGCCTCTCTCTCCTCCCACCCTCTCTCTTCTGGTAAAATGGTTTGAAGTTTTAATAACATCCAGCTGTGGAATTAGAGAGACAAGGAGAGTGAATGAAAAAAAAAAGGTGAACTCTGAACCCGTCTGTAGCCCGTTGCCTAGAGGATATAGGACTAGACTTACTAAACGTTTCTTCTTAATTAGGTAAATAACAAACTGTTATAGTGGAGAAGGAACTTGGTAAATCTTCCTCATAGGAAAATACTGCAACACAGCTAAGAAATCAAGTGAATAAGAATACACTTTATTTCTCTTTGTCATCCAGTTACTTAAGTCTAACTACAAAGAAACAAGGACCAGGGGTCACAAATGGAGATTAGATAAAGGGGCATTCAGAACAGAAAATAGGAGGCACTTTTTTACACAGAGAATTGTGAGGGTGTGGAACCAACTCCCCAGTAATGTTGTTGAAGCTGACACCCTGGGATCCTTCAAGAAGCTGTTTGATGAGATTCTGGGATCAATAAGCTACTAACAACCAAACAAGCAAGATGGGCTGAATGGCCTCCTCTCATTTGTAAACTTTCTTATGTTCTTATGTTCTTACAATTTTAAATGGTTATTGTAGTGCAGATGGTCTGTGTCGGATCCCTGTATAATGAAAGTCCATGTTGGAATATGATTCTGGTGCAGCCCAGCTGTTTGTTTTATATTACTTAAAACAGCAGAACACTATCCTGTCTCATTAAGAAAGCTGAAGGGCATTTTCCTTCCCAGCAAGTAAGCTGATATCAGAAAGTGATTTTAAAAGTGTAATAATATCATTTTTACATCTTCCATGTGGCTCTTGTTTTTGCTCTTATTTTTATACATCCCATTCTGGTCAGAGTGGTCCCTGTCCCCTTTCACTTTGCGAACAGATATAAACGCCCTGCTGTTTTTTCAATCTGCCGTAAGGAGCCAGTGATAGATGCAGTTGTCTTCCTGCCATGCCTGTGAGGATGGTGCACCAAGCCTCAGACAACCCTCTAAAGCTCTACTCCAATATGCGTTTCTCATGAGAGTGAGGGCAGGGGGAGCAGCTGGGAACTCACTTGACTCTTATCACTGAGTGAAGCACAGAATTCCAGGCTCTTTCATCTCTGCTCATCAGAGAGACAGCGCTGGTCCCAATTTCTAAAGCTTTTGCTACAGTGCAAAACTGGTCCAATTTTTTTCTGAACGAAAAAAACTTCACTGGCAAACTAGTTATCAACAACTTTGGTCAAACTATGAGAACTTAAACACATTTTGCACTGGAGAAATAGCCTCAATACATGCTCCTCAGTGAACAATGGGCACTTTGTGTAACCCTCCAGAGACGGAAGTGCTTTCTGTCTAATGTCCAAATTAAGCCCAAAGTAAATCTGGGGTCAAAACATAGACCTCTTACCATGGCACAAACATGAACACATGTTAGAATCACTGAGTGCCTATTTAGTCACCTCATTTGATTTTTTCTCACTGTTCTCCAATTTTTGTGCAGGTCAGAAAAATGAAATTATACACACAAACAATCTCAAACATTCACACATACACATTAAAGTTATTCACAAATTGTTTGGCAGCAGTGTGCACAAGCACATGTTTTTTGTAATCATTAAAAGTTTAAAAACAATAATAGCAACAACAATAATAATAATAATAATAATAATAATAATAATAATAACAACAATAATAATAACTAGAAGTTGCAGGCAACTTTAAGGCTTCCAGGCCTTTACAGCAGAAAAAGATATGGTTTGAGACTCGTGAAAATGGAAATCGTACGAACATTTTGTTAATTGGAAAGCATAATTTTATCGTGTGTGTTTTTTGCAGGATAACGGTTAGTATTTTATAAATGTTGATTTAGTATTCCTTTTGATAACTACTTGCGATTCGTTGTGGGACTGCAATTCGCGCTGTGGAACTTTCAGTTGCATATTTGAAATACCCCGGCTGTCAATTTTGTGTACACCCCGAGATTATAGTAATTTTATGAAAAAAAAATTCAAATAATAATATAAAAATGTCAATTTTACACTGTTAAAAAATAAACTGGGCACAGTATTTTTTTTAACCATTATATAATTTACTGTTAGATGCGATAATAGTATTAAGCAGTATATGCTTTTCATGGTCATAAACGGCCTCCTGTTGTGAGATTTTCCAAAGCAGTCTTTGTCTCCAGAGACTGTTGTACAGTTCGCCAGAAGAGGGCAACCTTGTACCACCCCGTAGTTGAAAGCCAAACTTTGTTTTTTTCTGCTTGTTAATGTAAAACACAGTGATATTTTGTTTTTTGTTCTAATAGTGGGATACTACAGGTAACAAGATAAGGTTAAATAGGTATAAGATTATGGCTGAAGCAGTGAACTGTGGAAAAGGTGGTGAGTACTGCAAAGAAGCTGGTCAGCTACAATTATAAAATAACACGGTTATAGAGCAAGCGATTCTTAACCGTTATGTATATACTTTTATTTAAATGAAATAGCCAGTTAATTAAAGATACGCTTGCAAAGTGCCCCCCCCAAACTATCAGATACAACTCAAAAGTTTTATTTATAAACATCATATCTAACATTTGCATAGCAGAAACATCATATTTAAATGAAAAAATAAATATAAAAGGCTTTATTTTCAAAATTAGCGCATATAGGGCCATATAGCGCATTGTAGGTTATATTAATAATAAAAGCATGTGTTGTAACAAGCCGTCAAAATGACTACTTTGGGCGGTTCTAGGTAGAAGTGCTCATAACTTTTTTTTATTTTTGCAATTCTGACTTTCAAACGTCGTCAGTATATTCAATACATGTATTTAGGTAAAGTCAAGAACAGACAACCGTGAATCTTTAACACACGCATAGTAATTTCAATTTTAAAAGTGAAAACCGTCAAAAATGACTACCGTGGCGGTTCTAGTGTTAAAAAGAATAGTGCAGGTGTTTTGTTTTTTATGGCTTCTTCCTGCATGTCCATGAGGTTACTTTTAACATTATAGCAGAGAAGCTGGTCAGCTGGTATTTAATTAACTGAAATAACCAGTTAATGAAAGATACACTTCAAAGTCCCCGATTTTTAAACAAACTGTATTCGTGTGACTTGTAAAGCTCATGTATTAAACATATTAGTATTACTATTGTGTTCTGGTTTAAAAATAAGTGCGTTTTTTAATTTTTCCTGCTATACAGTTACAACAGCGTTTTAAAAAAAAAATGATTACAAAACATTTGTATACAGCACGAGATCACGGTATTTTTTTCAAATAATTAGTGTGTTTCAGTATGTCTACAGTTCTGTATATGCCTGCATGTCCACAAGGTTATTTTAAATAAATAACCAACATTAGGGCAGAGATTACAGTCATTTTTCTCGTACTTAGTGAGTGCGTGTGTGTGTGTGTGCGGGCGCGTGCTGCATTTCTTTTCCCAGCGTTGAAGCAGCTGCAACAGTTCCAAAAAAAAAAGTTCTTCGTTACAGTATGAGGTATTGTACACTGTACAGTGTGTATGTGTAATATAATACTTGCCATTCCAGTGTATTTACTGTGTTTAAAGTTACACGAGTTAGTAAACAGTTCTTTCCAGACACCAGCAAAAAAATGGCTGCCTTTTTTTCCTAGACCTTGCTCACGTTTCCATGGCAACAGGTCCCTAGTGGTGGGAATGTATCATTGCAGGGTATTTTTGGGGCAAAAATGCCATATCACCCACATTGATTGGCTCATGGCAGCCATGTTTGTTCATGTAGGAACTTTTCCTGAATAACTTTTTTTAGAGGACACTACAAAGATAACATATACCCAAGATTCACGTCAATCGGCCAAAGGGTAAATGAGGAGATGTCGTTTAAGCGTTTTACGCAAAATGGCACATAGTTTCCACACCATGTGACCGATCAACTTTTTTCTTACGTAAAATCAATCGTGGACATGAGCGCACTACATACAAAAATTTTCACAGCTGTACTATGTACCGTTCATGAGAAGAAGACATTTGAAAATTTCCCAAAAATTTAATTAAATCCAAGATGGCTGCCACACCATGTGACCAAAAGCCGCCATATTGACCATGGCACAACATCCCATAGTCCTCTACATCCGTGCCAAATTTCGTGAGTTTTGGTGCAGCCGTTTAAAGGTAATAGGCTTTTGTAATTTGGGAGGAAGGAAAAAAAAAAATAATAATAATAATAATAATAATAAAAATCTTTACAACAACAATAGGCTTCCAGCCATTCTGGCCTGGAAGCCTAATAATAATAATAATAATAATAATAATAAAAATCTTTACAACAACAATAGGCTTCCCGGCCATTCTGGCCTGGAAGCCTAATAATAATAAAAATCTTTACAACAACAATAGGCTTCCCGGCCATTCTGGCCTGGAAGACTAATAATAATAATAATAATAATAATAATAATAATAATAATAATAATAATAATCTTTACAACAACAATAGGCTTCCAGCCATTCTGGCCTGGAAGCCTAATAATAATAATAATAATAATAATAATAATAATAATAATAATAATAATAATAATAATAATCTTTACAACAACAATAGGCTTCCAGCCATTCTGGCCTGGAAGCCTAATAATAATAATAATAATAATAATAATAATAATAATAATAATAATCTTTACAACAACAATAGGCTTCCCGGCCATTCTGGCCTGGAAGCCTAATAATAATAAAAATCTTTACAACAACAATAGGCTTCCCGGCCATTCTGGCCTGGAAGACTAATAATAATAATAATAATAATAATAATAATAATAATAATAATAATAATAATAATAATAATCTTTACAACAACAATAGGCTTCCAGCCATTCTGGCCTGGAAGCCTAATAATAATAATAATAATAATAATAATAATAATAATAAAATCTTTACAACAACAATAGGCTTCCCGGCCATTCTGGCCTGGAAGCCTAATAATAAAAATCTTTACAACAACATTAGGCTTCCCGGCCATTCTGGCCTGGAAGCCTAATAATAAGAAGAAGAAGAAGAAGAAGAAGAAGAAGAAGAAGAAGAAGAAGAAGAAGAAGAAGAAAAATCTTTACAACAACAATAGGCTTCCCGGCCATTCTGACCTGGAAGCCTAATAATAATAATAATAATAATAATAATAATAATAATAATAATTTAGACATATGTGGTAAATGTGTGCATTTACAGTTTACAACCTCACAATCACAAGTATGGTGGTAGACTAATCACACATACATATAAACTTCAATTAATGAATGTATACATACACATATTCATAAACACACACAGGCACATACACACACACATCCCCACTCCCACTCCCAGATGCACACACGCGAGCTGATCTACACCTCATGTTTGGCAGAGAAATCTTGGCTGGGTGGTTTTGCCCCAGGCTGTTTAAGATCTGTTTGTTTGACTTAACATTCCGATAAAACAAAAACTGAGCAGGGAGTACCCTCCATTTCAGGGTCATGCTATCCACTGATGTTAAACTCCTTACCAAGGAATGACCTTCTGGGATTCTCCAGCTTTCCCAAAAGGGAGGCAGCTTGTAGCCAAAAGTGAGTCCAGTGGACCCTTTCAGACAGGACGCTGGTTCAAACTACATTTCTGAGGGAAAGTCTGTTTTATAGAAGTGTTGTATTTAGTGTTCTGCGATACCTCATTCAGGGAGTGTCAATACAATACCATGCACAGTAGGGCTGAGACGATTCATCGTGTCTCGAGATGCATTGCGATACATCACAACACGGTAAGATACACCTTTGTGTATCGTGTATCATGATACAAGCTTGAAATGAGGAGCTAATGTATCACATTTATTAAACTGTAAATCATGAAAGAAAAGGTCTTGGTTGTTTGAACGACATGCCTTTTAAACCCGGGATAATTCTGGTCGCTCCTCCTTGCACTCTTTCTAGAGCAGCAATATCCTTTTTGTAGTGAGGTGACCAGAACTGAACACAATATTCTAGATGAGGTCTTACTAATGCATTGTACAGTTTTAACATTACTTCCCTTGATTTAAATTCAACACTTTTCACAATATAGCCGAGCATCTTGTTGGCCTTTTTTATATCTTCCCCACATTGTCTAGATAGCTAGCATTAAATAGATAGCTGCATGTATTTTTTTGTTTTTGTTTTACCAGTTTTAATGTAGTGCTGTCCTTTTAATGTTTCCTTATCATAATCCGGTGTGAATGATTCTTATATATATATATATATATATATATATATATATATATATATATATATATATATATATATATATACAGTATATATATATATACATTCATAATGGCTTGGATAAATTAAGTGCTGCGACTGGCTGAACAAGATCACATGACCGTGCGGGAATAATTGGCTTACTGCACGGCTATGACATCATAGACCAACTTACTTACCTGATCTATTAATATTACTACGCCTTAATAGCAACAATTATCTAGACAGTGTCTGTAGGTAAAAATGTCAACCTACAACTGAAACAGCATTTCAATCACTCAACAATCTTTTTTTTCATCTCTGTCACTAAGAATTACAGAAAAATTGACAAATATATTGTGGTATTTATTTAGTCAGAGAAATGAACAAAGAAAACTCAGAGGCAAGAAGTAGCAGTAAGACTATTCAAAAGCCATCTGAGAAATCGACACGCAAGTCTCACTCAGCATGTAATATATATGGTATATGCAGCAGCGGCATCTACTTATTAAACTAAATATCGCCTTTTAAAACTGATTAGCGAGTATGCAATGTTTAAACTAGACAGAACAGATACATCTCACCAGTACCCTCAAATTTCCAAAACATATTTAAAACAAAATTTAAATTTCTCCTTCTCTCTGCTGACACAACCGTTGGGCTTTTAAACAAGGTCGGGTTCGGCATAGAATTCTATTGTGCTCGCCGCGGACGGGAAGAACTAACGGCACTGCGCAAACTGACACGGAAGTCGTTTAGTCCACATATCATCTAATGCTGGTTTACAATCTAGGGAAATTAACTCCCTCAGATGTGAGAAATCAGTCTGCTTTCAATTCACAAATGTCATTTCATTAATTTTTTTTTTTACTATAAATGGCAATGTTCAATGTAAGGTTTATGGCAAATAAAAAAAGTACAGTAGGCTCCCGAGTGGCGCATCCAGTAAAGGCTCTCCACGTGGAGTGCAGGATGCGCTCTATAGTCTGGATGTCGCGAGTTCGAGTCCAGGCTGTTCCTTTGCTGACCAAGGACGGGAGCTTCCAGGGGCGGCGCTCAATTGACCAAGCTGCCAGGGGAGGGAGGGTTAGGTCGGCCAGGGTGTCCTCGGCTCACCGCGCACCAGCGACCCCTGTAGTCTGGCCGGGCACCTGCGGGCTTGCCTGTAAGCTGCCCGAGAGCTGCGTTGTCCTCTGACGCTGTAGCTCTTGGGTGGCTGCATGGTGAGTCTGCAGTGTGAAAAAAAAGCGGTCGGCTGACGGCATACGCTTTGGAGGCCAGCGTGTGTTCATCTTCGCCCTCCCGAGTCAGCGCAGGGGTGGTAGCTGTGAGCTGAGTCTAAAAATAATTGGCCATTTCCAAATTGGGGAGAAAATAATAAAAATAATTGGCTAAATTAATTTTTTTAAAAGAGAAAAAAAAACAAAAGTACAGTAGTGGTTAGGGCTCTGGACTCTTGACCGGAGGGTCGTGGGTTCAAACCCAGGTCGGAGACAATGCTGCTATACCCTTGAGCAAGGTACTTTACCTAGATTGCTCCAGTGGGTAATTGTATGGGTAATTGTATGTAAAAATAATGTAATTGTATGTAATAAATAAATTAATTAATTAATAATAATAATAATAATAATAATAATAATAATAATAATAATAATAATAATAATAATGTGTTTGTAACAATTGTAAGTCACCCTCGATAAGGGTGTCTGCTATGAAATAAATAATAATAATAATAATAATAATAATAATAATATTACAATCAAACAGTCTTCAGGGACAATTTTTTCTCAGTGGAAGGATAAATAATATATTTCTTATTTTTTTCCTTAAAAAAGCTAGTTTGTGTAATTATTTTTTTTAAAAAAAGTAAATAATCCACTCCAGGGTGTGCAGTAAGACAATTCTTACCACACTTCCTGGATGATTGAAGGCACCAGCCTGCGGCCTCTTGCCTCACACCACACCCGGGGCGTGCGGTAAGAATCGTCTTACCACACAGCCTGTCATTAATAATTTAAATTATTTCTAACCACATTTAAAAACAGCATAGCATATAATAGTATACAAAATAAAATATATATACTCAACCTTAACTACAAAAATACAAATTCTTTGTGATAAAATCTATGGTATAATAATAATAATAATAATAATAATAATAATAATAATAATAATAATAATAATAATAATAATAATAATATACTGAGTTAAAGTTAAGTATGAAGTACATTTTAAAAAAAATCACAACTTGATATGTAGATTTTTCTAAAGAAACACATGAACAAAGTTTGTACTTTAATAGTTATCAAGCACATTGCTTAGTATTTTTTTCCTCTCATTAATGTGGTAAGGAGATTTGGTTAATTAAGTTAAATCTGATATCCCAGAAACTCTAGCTGACATACTGCTTTGTCTTTAAACTCAAACAAGTGCTATACTACTTAGTGGTAAATACATATCACTGATTTTCAACTGAATCTGTGTATAGATCTGAAATATTTTCAAGTCTGTCAAGCAGAGATAAGCTTTTCATAAGTATCGTGATACGTATCGTAGCGTGACCTTGGTGTATCGTCTCACACCTAATGTACAGTATTGTACATTATGAGGCTGTGTGGTCCAGTGGTTAAAGAAAAGGGCTTGTAATCAGGAGATCCCCGGTTCAAATCCCACCTTAGCCACTGACTCATTGTGTGACCCTGAGCAAGTCACTTAACCATCCGTCTTTCGGGTGAGACGTAATTGTAAGTGACTCTGCAGCTGATGCATAGTTCACACACCCGAGTCTCTGTAAGTCGCCTTGGATAAAGGCATCTGCTAAATAAACAAATACCTTGGATCTTATGTCCATTACATGTTAAATGGCTGCCAAATTCCTTTTTTTGTAAGTGCAAAGTGCATAAGAGGCTAATACACAGTTAATAATGCTACAGCATAGTGGAATGCTTGCTGTTTAAATGATTATATATATACATTAAGCGTTATATTTAAATGTTACATTTTCAAACCAAAACAAATGAGCCACTAATGCCTTCCTCTTACGTGCTATTAGAACATAATTCTGTTTAAAGCCAAATACCTCCGTCAAAACAAAACCCCAGTGCACATTCAATAAGAACACAAGACATTTTACTAGCGAGAGGAGGCCATTCGGCCCATCATGCTCGTTCGGTTGTTAAAAATCTTGCAAAGAAAGTAAATTAGACAAAAGACTATACTTACTATATTAAACTGCAAGTACTTTTTATTGCTTTCATGCTGAACCTGTAGCCGTCTGCATTGGTCAGACTTGTGTTGTGTGACTTGGAATCTCTGCAGGTGAAGCGTCACATTGATCCTGTTATCTGTAGGGAAACTGATGTGCTGACAGTGAAATCTGTATTCATTCTGGTCTTTCTACCGCTCATGCAGACAATTCAAAACACAGGGTTTTCACAGCTATCACATTACATGCACATAAAATACAGATTAATACAAAATCCAAAGAATATAAAAACATTGCTAACATTTGACATGAGGTAGAGTTTTAATGCCACATGTCGACAAATTTTATTTTTGCACTTTCTAGTAAATGCACTGTAATGACGAAGTAAGCAAGCATCAATGAACTCCCTCATCATCCATCGCATTCCTGTTTTATGTGTTAGTAATATGCACTGGAATTCACTTAAACTAAAAGAATGGAAGAAACTAAAGTCAAAGTAAACTTAAGCAAAGAGATTGGGGTGGCAATCTGAAAGATATTTCAATAAATTGGTGCCATTTCCTCCGTTTGTTTTTCACTTCTTTAAAACACGTTTGATATTTTGACTGTCCGCCTTCAACCAGATTGATGTTGTCATCTGTATGAAATCCAAAATAGTTCCAATTTCCCAGAGCACGCAGGGTAGTTGGTCACTTCCACTAAGCGGAAATGAGTCAGATTAGTTCATATTGTTTTTAAAGCACACAATTAGAGTTTTGTTTTAAAAGCGCAAAAAAAAAAAAAACGGTATCGAAAAACCGTGATACTTCGATATGTTTATTTTATCCTGATGTTAGGTATCGTAGGATTTTGGTATCATGATATACCGTAGGTACATATCTCTATATATGTACAGTTGTAGTCAAAAATGTACACACCCCAGAAGAAATTTAGAATTTCTAGAAATGTCTTGAAAACAAATAATTATAGGAAAAAAAGTTTTGCTTTTGTGGATGTGGATTTATTTCAGCAATTTTTTTGCAAAACTCCAAAAATGCTCATTCAAAAGTATTCATACCCTGACAAGGAAAATTAAATTAATAGCTAGTTGAGGCACCTTTAAACGATTAGGATATTTGTCAATGAGCTTTTGGCATGATTCTTTTGTGATTTTTGACCATTCTTCTGCGCAAAATTGTTCCAGTTCATTCAAATGCCAAGGACTTCTCTTGTGCACAGTCTTCTTCAACTCATACCAAATATTCTCAATCAGATTTAGATCTGGACTTTGACTAGGCCATTCCAGAACCTTGATTTTATTATTCTTTAACCATTCTGAAGTAGATTTTGATGTGCTGGAGCGTCCAGTTGCACATCAAACCAAGTTTTGTAATGGAGGGTTTCAGATGATTGGTCAATGTCTTTTGGTATGCTATGGAATCCATTTTACCATGTATTGGAACTACATTTCCTGGGCCATTAGAGCAGAGATTTTCAAACTGTGGGCGCCCCTGGGGCCCGATGAGGTTATTAGGGGGCGCCAATACCTGACTTTTTTCTGACTTCCTGCCGATTATAAAAGCTCTGCAGTAAATGGCAGACTCAGTGGGCCTCCAAGATGATTGATTCAATAAACTACCCAGGCAGGAATCATGTTTAATCTGACCAACAACCCCTGTTAAACCTGAACAATCTGTCTACAGAGCTTGTGTCATTTCAGACCTATCATATCTCTACCGCGACTCTACCTCCCAGCCCTCCTTCATTTGAAAGTGCAGTGGCAGTGGGTTTTTATTAGTGTTGGGATGAATACAGGATTTTGATGTTCGGATATTTGCTCATAATTTAAATATTCATTCAGATATTTGTTCGTTTTTCAAAAAGTAATACAGGCCATTATATTGCGCTGAATGCAGGCAAAGACAGCATAGCAGCAGGGGGGCGTGGCCCCAGTGTGTGCCTTTATTTTACAGCAAGACCTTACACCCCAGTGAATTAACTACAAAACAAAGGGTACCAAATAGCAGTTCAAGTTAAACATTGTTTTGTTTTTTCCCCGAAGTAAATAGTACATAAAAGTTGACAATGCATTTTATTTTATTTTTTTCCTTCCTTGCCATTGCTGTTTCTTCACAGTAAACATTGGCCATAGACACGTTTTCATAAATTAATAACATGAGGTTTACTTGTGCCTTTTTGTAGCTGAACAAACAAACGAAAACTGAAATTTAACATTAAACACTTCAAATAACACAAACGTGGAAATGGCGTGGTAAAGTGAAGGAGAAAAAAACTCACCGTTATATATACAGTGGTTTGCAAAAGTAGTCACCCCCCTGCAAAGTTTTCACATTTTTTTGGCACCTGAGCGTATTCCACGACGCTTTCAAATTAGACTTTACATGTATAATCTACACATAAGAACATAAGAAGAACATAAGAATATAAGAAAGTTTACAAACGAGAGGAGGCCATTCAGCCCATCTTGCTTGTTTGGTTGTTAGTAACTTATTGATCCCAGAATCTCATCAAGCAGCTTCTTGAAGGATCCCAGGGTGTCAGCTTCAACAACATTACTGGGGAGTTGGTTCCAGACCCTCACAATTCTCTGTGTAAAAAAGTGCCTCCTATTTTCTGTTCTGAATGCCCCTTTATCTAATCTCCATTTGTGACCCCTGGTCCTTGTTTCTTTTCAGGTCACAGAAGTCCCTGGGTCGACATTGTCTATACCTTTTAGGATTTTGAATGTTTGAATCAGATCGCCGCGTAGTCTTCTTTGTTCAAGACTGAATAGATTCAATTCTTTTAGCCTGTCTGCATACGACATGCCTTTTAAACCCGGGATAATTCTGGTTGCTCTTCTTTGCACTGTTTCTAGAGCAGCAATATCCTTTTTGTAACGTGGTCACCAGAACTGAACACAATATTCTAGGTGAGGTCTTACAAATGCATTGTAAAGTTTTAACATTACTTCCCTTGATTTAAATTCAACACTTCTCACAATATATCCGAGAATCTTGTTGGCCTTTTTATAGCTTCCCCACATTGTCTAGATGAAGACATTTCTGAGTCAACATAAACTGCTAGGTCTTTTTCATAGTTCCCTTCCTCAATTTCAGTATCTCCCATATGATATTTATAATGCACATTTTTATTGCCTACATGCAATACTTTACATTTATCTCTATTAAATTTCTTTTGCCATGTGTCTTCCCAGTTCTGAATGCTGTCTAGATCATTTTGAATGACCTTTGCTGCTGCAACAGTGTTTGCCACTCCTCCCATTTTTGTGTCGTCTGCAAATTTAATGAGTTTGCTTACTATACCAGAATCTAAATCATTAATGTAGATTAGTAATAGCAGAGGACCTAATATTGATCCCTGTGGTACACCACTGGTTACCTCGCTCCATTTGGAGGTTTCTCCTCTAATCAGTACTTTCTGTTTTCTACATGTTAACCACTCCCTAATCCATGTGCATGCATTTCCTTTAATGCCTACTGCGTTCCGTTTGAGAATTAATCTTTTATGCAGGACTTTCTCGAAATCTAAATAAACCAGGTCGTATGCTTTGCAATTATCCATTGTCAATGTTGCATCCTCAAAAAGTCAAGCAGGTTAGTTAGACACACTCTCCCTTTCCTAAAACCATGTTGACTGTAGTTATTTAAAATTGAAAGGAACAGGTCGACATGTGGGGCACATTGTCCGTGTCCACCTTTGTAAAACCTGTGAAAAGTAATCATTTATTATATTTGCTTTTTTTTTCTTCATCTATGATTTTGCCATTTGTGTCTCTTAGACATTACTTGCTCTTATCTGCTCCCTATTTTACTGCATTTAATCCTGTACTTTAGAGTACTGTAATCTGTCACAAGTATTATTTCATCTGTAGTATTTTGTATTTAATTATATCCTGATGTAACTATCACTGACACTGTTATCTGCTCCGTTATTGAATCGTATATTGTCATACTTTTTACTTGCTAGAACCGAAGTCATTGTATTTTATCTTGCTCTTAATTGTATTAATACTTTTACTGCGATTCTTGAAATGTATTTTGTTTACGACTTTAAATTAAGTAAGTCGCCCTGGATAAGGGTGTCTACTAAGAAATAAATAATAATAATAATAATAATAATAATAATAATAATAATAATAATAATAATAATAATAATAATAATAATGTTGTCTGTATCCTCCTTTGTGAAAAGTAATCATTTAGTATAGTTGCTATTTTTTTTTCTTAGTCTATGATTTTTGCCATTTGTATCTCTTCGACATTTAACCTCCTCTTTGAATGTTCTCTTGCTGTTATAATATTGGAAAAACATTTTGGAATTGGTTTTAGCCCCTTAGCAATATTGATTTCTATCTCTCTCTTGGCCTTTCTAACTTCCTTTTTGACTTGTGTTTGCAGTTCCATGTACTCTTTCTGTGTACTTTGTTTTGGTCCCTTTTAAATGCTCTGTAAAGTGACTTTTTTGCTGAATATTTTTTAATTGATCTATTAAACCATTTTGGCCATTGTGTTTTAGATTTGTCTACTTTTGGGATGTAATCGTTTTGTGCCTCTAGTACTACATTTTTAAAAACAGCCATCCTTTTCTGTGGATGTTTTCTCTATTTTACTCAATCTACTTCTGTTAGTCTCTGTTTCATACCTTCATAGTTTGCTTTTCTAAAATTGTAAACCTTAGCTTTAGTCATTACTTTTGAGGTTTTAGAAATTACTTCAAATGAGACCATTTTGTGGTCTGAGTTTGCCAATGGCTCTCTGACCTCTGTTTTAGTTATTCTGTCTTTGTTATTTGAAAAGACTAAATCAAGGCATGACCCCCATCTAGTCGGGTGCCTTGACAAATTGCTTAGGAAGCAGTCATTTGTCATTTCCACCATTACAATTTCATCCGTCGTGCTCCCCACGGGTTCTCCCTTTTAAACGGGGAAGTTGAAATCCCCCATTAGTATGGCTTCTCCTTTTCTACACGCATTTCTAATGTCATTGTATCAGTCTGAATTTGGCGGTCTATAGCATGCTCCTATTATTATGCCCTTTGGATTTTTGTCCATTATTCTGACCCATATTGATTCTGCATTGTTTTCTTTGTCCTGATTTAACACCTGGGCTTCAAGACTATTTCTTATGTATAGCGCTACCCCTCCGCCTCTTCTGTCCTGCCTGTCTTTCCTATACAGTGTGTACCCGCTAATATTATATTCGTCTCCATCACTCTCAGACAACCAAGTTTCTTTAACACCTATCACATCGTAATTACTTGTTTGTGTAGTAGCTTCAAGTTCTAACATTTTGTTTCTGAGACTTTAGCATTTAGTTTTAATTTACAGGTTTTACTGCATGCAGAATGTAGAAAACAGGCAAACGATAATAGTTAAAATAAAAAATTAAGCTGGACAAACATTACAGTTACTATTCGTAATTGCATTAACATTAATAAAGACTTGTCACTTATTAAAATGTTGCATCCTCATTTTCTCTTTCTTTATTCTGCTTTTAGGACTTAAAAGCTCATTTAGTTGTTTCACAGCAAAACACCATCAATTAAACTGATTGTATTACTATTATTATTGTTATGTTGTTAATACAGTATACCTTATTTCACAAGCATAAACAAATTGAAAATCCAATGTTCGTAGCACTAAGGGCGTTACTACTAGTAAAACCAGACTGATCTAAACAAAAAGTTATACTGTAATAACAATACTGTAATATTAGTTCAATCAGTTTAATTTACGGGGTTTGGCTGTGAAACAATTAACAATGGGCTTTTAAATCCTCCACGTCCTTACTTTCTTATTTAAATGTGGAATAAAGAATGAGAATAAGTGACTGTATTTATGTTAATACAATCCAACTTAAAAATATATATTATAACTTTATTAAAGATCAGTCGCTTATTTAAATGTTGCACCTTTGCCGCTATCCCAGCTGCACTGTATCCTGGTAGAACCTACAGCACGCTCAATGCTACAATAGTGTAACAACCTGTGATTTCCATCATTACAGGACTTAGTCACTGTCCCGTTTGTTTGTCTTTAATGTTTCTGCATTGCATAATATTTTACTGTGTCACGCCACTAGATAGCGGGGGCGGGGGCAGGGATCAGGTGTTGGTTGCTAGTCTGTCCGTCTTCCATGACAGAGGCTGTCTCAGTGAGAGCGAGAGGTAGACTGGAATTTAGCACAGAGAGATTTTTATTTATTTTGTTTTGCTTTTGGCGTGGTCCTTAATTGTTTGTTTGTCCTGTGCTAATAAACTGTTGAATTTGAGCACGAAGTTACTGCCTCTGTGGAGCCTGCTTTCATTTTACATGCAACGTAACAATATGTTATTTTAGGAAAATCGTATTTTTATAAATATTGTACTGTTTACTAGAAGGGGGTGCACAGGAAAAACAACCAAGATGGAATTATTTTCCTTTAACTCATTGAAGCCTATCTATTATTTTTTATAATACATGGACATTATCGGTGATAATAAAAAGACAGTAAACGGGTGTTAAGGTTCAAATTGCAAGTTAATTTAATGAATAATAATAACATAAATTAAGTCAATATTAAAGAATCTTATATGCAAATATAGCCTTCATCCATGTATTTTATATTTGCGTGTATATATACAGTTGTCATCAAAAGTTTACATATTCTCTGTTTGTGTTATTTACCAATGTATTAAGTGTTATAAATATTGTTTTATACACTATACTTACACAGCAATGATACCTCTTTATGAATGAACTCCATTGTCATACATATTGGTACCCTGTGCCTTAACTCAGTTAATTCACCAGATTTTTAACTACCACTTGGTAAGACGAATGAGTATTCAACACACTCACAAAAGGTATCATTGCCATGTAAGTACAGTTTAACAAACAATATTTATAACACTTAATACATTGGGAAATAACATTGTTGCAAATAGAGGGTATGTAAACATTTGACGACAACAGTATATCTGTATATACGTTAGTCCTGCAAAATAGCCTAGCGCCTTGACTGCGAGGTCTTGGGTTTGATTCAACCCATAGAATTAAAAGGAAAACAAGTTCTGTATGTTGCAGGCTGCCTATCCACAGCTTTAAAAAGCACGACTCTCCTATTGCAGAAAGAAGATACACTACTAGTATTTGATCCTCTATTTTTGAAGTTTTTGAAAAAGAAAAACATTGAAGTGAATTTAAATAAAATAAAGGTCAAATGATATTATATCAGCTATAATAGTCAGAAGAGTTGAAGCTCCTTAATAAACCCTATTGAATATCACAGCAGGAAGAATCTCTTAGTCCTTGGATATATATATAAGTACTGGGCAGGGTTAGTACTGCGAGATAGAAGACTGCTAGACTGCAGCACTTATAAAGACCTACAGATACTGTTGTAATCTTGTTGCGCTCATGCTGGAAGAGAAAGTAACTATTACCGTCCCAAGTTAAACTGTCCGTTACGCAGTAGCTCAAAATAAGCTTAAAGCAGGCAGTCTCGCGCAGACAAGTTCATTTTTTTTTTTAAAAGACAAGTTTGTTCTAAGTGTGCCCCCGTTTTTTGAGGTAATGAGACATCCACAAATTAAGTATACTGAGCCTCAAAAGAAACTTAGCACTCATATTTGAGCATCAAAAGAAACGTATCACTTATATTTGAGCATTAAAAGAAACATATCACTTGTATTTGGATAAAATTCACTAGATGTGATCGAAAAATGACAAACTCTGTTTTAGAGTAGGTGCAGTGACTTTTTATTGTGCTGATTAACAATTGACATCACGAAGATGCTGCAAAACTATCTGTCAATCTTGGGCAGGTGTTGTCACTCTTGTTCTCCCAGTTTGTGGCCTGTCATTGACAGAGTGTGTCTGGTTATACCGTTTCTCCAGCTTTGAAATTTCTGGCTGTGAGCACCCAAGATGGCGAGCCACAGTACACTGCCCTAGTCTAGCCTCCAACATGCCAATTGCACGAAGGCGCTGCTGTCTTGACAGACGTGGCATATTGTTGTTGTTTTTTCTGTGATTTTATTGCTTTTATTCAAGCTTGCAATTCAACAGCTGAAATCAATCCATATCCAGTGTCCAATCAACTGTCTCACTAATTAGGTGATTAAGTGCATATGCTTTAATCATAGTCACTCAAGTGTGTCATGGTCAAGGATGAATGATCAAGTGATTAAAAGAAACCAAAAACATTTTGTCAAAGTCCATCATTGATATACTTATTTATTTTCAAAAATAAATATGTTATAATAGTGATAAGTTTTTTGGTGCTCTTTATAGATAGTTAGAGCTGAGGGGTGGAAATGTTGCTGTCAACATGTCGTAGACATTGGAAATGTTTACTAGGAAGATCAAATTGAAAAGATCTTAATTAGTGAAAGTGATCGTAGTGACTCAGAGTCACTGCTTTAGGACAATGATCAGGATGATTATAAGGAAAGTGATCACTTTCACACAGATCAATACTTTCGGCAACTGTCCTCCTCAGCAATTACTGGCTCTTATTATATTTCATTTCTAGTAGTTTTATTTAAACTACAAAAGCTTATCAACCGTGATTAGATCGGAAACTTAATTTATGGGGAAATTGTGTGAGCTGAGATTGTCAGCTTAGCTCATTCGAGAGATAACACCCCTACAGAAAGTGTAGTAGTCCATGTTTTGTGGAACATGACTAGAGTTCTGCTCAGGTTGCAGACAATTTAAGTTGGGCCAGACATACAACCTTGTAAAGTAGCAGAATTAAACAGAGCCCTGCCTACAGCTTACAGGAATTGAGACTTAAAATGAAATAGTAGCTTTTGTGAAAGGTGCCCTTGCAGATCAACATCGTACCTGCACCCAGTTTTCTTGGAGCCAGCAGTGAAACAGACTCAGTTTTCTGTCTTAATATTTCTATTGAAGGCTTATTCGGTGTCAATTTGAAATGGCAACAAAGGAGGTGTGAGCGTACTGCACTCAAGATGAACTCACTCATAAACAGATGCCAAATATGTTTCTACAGGCCTGCAGCCTTGAATTTCATTGTAACACTTCAACTGATCTTTCAAATTCTCCCTTAATCTGTACCCCTCACTGTAACAGCACTCCCATCTCCGGAAAGATTTGTACCGCTCTATGCTTTATCCCACTGTAACGGAACCCCCAACATTCTCTCAACCCTTCTCCTCTATAGCTCACTGTAAAATACCCCCTATATTTGAAGCCCACTCACTCAGCTTCCTAATGTCATCCCTGTTTTACCTGCGCTGTGGACAGACTGACAGGCAGGTTTCAGTCTCTAGTACAGACACCCCTTTAATAGAATTTCATACACTCCAAATCCATCCCAAGATGTTTCTGTACATTTTTAACTTTCAGATCATAAATATTTAATATATGTGTTGTCCGAGTGCCAAGGTTTTATGAAAGCTGCGTGCCCAGAAAAATATACATGTTGTGCCTTTTTGTAGCCAAAATGGAAAGTGATTTAGATTTTTATTTCAATTCAAAAGGCTTTTATGCAGGGCTGTTCTGGGCTGCCGTTTCTGTGCCATTGATTGAGATGAAATGTTTATATTAGAGACTGGTGGGGAGCATTCGTTTTAATCTAAGTCTGCTGAACCCGATGAGACTCCACAGTTGCCTGTTTTAAGTTGTCCAGCTTTCATGGAGCATATGTTCAACCCTACACTGTCTTTGATCTATAGGGTCTGTTTTACTCACGGGTTATGGACATGACCGAATGTTCCTCAAAACTATACGGTAGATTAATTTAAAAAATACAGAGCTGCATTATCCGATTTTCAAGAGGGCTGGTAGGCAATATATTTGTATTGAATTAAAGGTCTTATTGAGATTTGATTGAATAGAGAAAAAAATGCTTCTGCCTCCTAAATCAGCTTGAATCCTTGTTTATCAAGACAAATCAAATGCATCATTATTATTCTGATCACCCGTCAGTGGCTGTCTCGGGGCAAACTCGGTTATGACCAATGACATGTACTGTTAACCATCTTTTAGGCCTTTGATATCCAGTTTTGATGTATTTTATTTGTTATAGTACATGGCATGGTGTAGCTGGATAGAATCATAACATAAGAAAGTATACAAACGAGAGGAGGCCATTCGGCCCATCTTGCTCGTTAGGTTGTTAGTAGCTTATTGATCCCAGAATCTCATCAAGCAGCTTCTTGAAGGATCCCAGGGTGTCAGCTTCAACAACTTTACTGGGGACTGGTTACAGAGCCTCACAATTCTCTGTGTAAAAAAGTGCCTCCTATTTTCTGTTCTGAATGCCCCTTTATCTACTCTCCATTTGTGACCCCTAGTCCTTGTTTCTTTTTTCAGGTCGAAAAAGTCCCCTGGGTCGACATTGTCAATACCTTTTAGAATTTAGAGTGCTTGAATCAGATCTCTGCGTAGTCTTCTTTGTTCAAGACTGAATAGATTCAATTATTTTAGCCTGTCTGCATACGACATGTCTTTTAAACCTGGGATAATTCTGGTCGCTCTTCTTTGCACTCTTTCTATAGCAGCAATATCCTTTTTTTAATGAGGTGACCAGAACTGAACACAATATTCTAGATGAGGTCTTACTAATGCATTGTAAAGTTTTAACATTACTTCCCTTGATTTAAATTCAACACTTGAATCTTGTTGGCCTTTTTATCGCTTTCGACATTTCTGAGTCAACATAAACTCCTAGGTCTTTTTCATAGATTCCTTCTTCAATTTCAGTATCTCCCATGATATTTATAATGCACATTTGTATTGCCTGCGTGCAGTACCTTACATTTTTCTCTATTAAATGTCATTTGCCATGTGTCTACCCAGTTCTGAATTCTGTCTTGATCATTTTGAATCACCTTTGCTGCTGCAACAGTATTTGCGTCTGCAAATTTAACAAGTCTGTTTACTATACCAGAATCTAAATCATTAATGTAGATTAGGAATAGCAGAGGACCTAATACTGATCCCTGTGGTACACCACTGATTACCTCGCTGTATTTTGAGGTACTCCTCTAATCAGTACTTTCTGTTTTCTACATGTTAACCACTCCCTAATCCATGTGCATGCATTTCCTTGAATCCCTAATGCGTTCAGTTTGAGAATTAATCTTTATGCGGGACTTCATTAAAAGCTTTCTGGAAATCTAAATAAGCCATGTCATATGCTTTGCAATTATCCACTGTCGATGTTGCATCCTCAAAAAAATCAAGCAGGTTAGTTTGACACGATCTCCCTTTCCTAAAACCATGCTCCCAGGATACTGTTACCATATAGGTAATTTTCAATTTTGGATCTTATTACAGTTTCCATAAGTTTACATATAATAGAAGTCAGGCTTATTCGTGCATAGTTACCTGGTTTGGTTTTGTCTTCCTTTTTGTGGATCGGTATTACGTTTGCAATTCTCCAGTCTGTCGGTACAACCCGTGTCAAGAGACTGTTGCATGATCGTGGTCATTTCTTTAAGTACTATTGGGAGGATGTCATCCGGTCCAGGGGATTTGTTTATTTTAAGAGCTCCTAGACCCTTTAACACTTCTGCATCTGTGGGACCCCTGCCTCTCTTATTGCCAGCACACCTCCACTCTGGCACACACTTGCCGATTCTTCCTGAGCAACATACAAAGAATCCGACCCTTCCTCACCAACTACGCCACACAACTCTCCCGCCTAGACTACTGCAACTCCCTCCTGGCTGGCCTCCCTGCGTCCGCCACCCGTCCGCTCCAGCTCATCCAGAACTCCACTGCTCGCCTCTTCTCTCAGCCTCGCTTCTCCCACGCAACTCCACTGCTCCGCTCACTCCACTGGCTCCCGATCACCGCTCGCATCCAGTTGAAGACTCTTGAACTCGCCTACAGATGCCTTCACCAGACTGCACCCAGCTACCTCCAGACCCTCATCTCTCCCTATACCCCCACTCGACCTCTCCGCTCCTCCTGCACTAGAAGACTGGCTCTACCTCCTCTACGCTCGCTCCCCTGCCTCCAGAACCCGCTCCTTCTTCACTTTCGCCCCGCAGTGGTGGAATGACCAACACCTCCTCAAGACTAACCTCTTCAGACAGCACCTGTAGAACTCCTCTTTTCCCTCTGGACACTTTATCACTCTTCCTTAATGCGCTTTACTTGCTCTTATCTGCTCCCTATTTTACTGCATTTAATCCTGTACTTTAGAGTACTGTAATCTGTCACAAGTATTATTTAATCTGTAGTATTTTGTATTTAATTATATCCTGATGTAACTATCAATGACCCTGTTATCTGCTCCGTTATTGAATTGTATTTTGTCATACTTGTACTTGCTAGAACCAAAGTCATTGTATTTTATCTTGCTCTTAATTGTATTAATACTGTGATTCTTGAAATGTATTTTTGTTTATGACTGTAAGTCGCCCTGGATAAGGGTGTCTGCTAAGAAATAATAATAATAATAATAATAATAATAATAATAATAATAATAATAATAATAATGTTGTCCGTATCCTCCATGGTGAAAAGTAATCATTTAATATATTTGCTATTTTTTTTTCTTCGTCTATGATTTTGCCATTTGTATCTCTTAGACATATAACCTCCTCTTTGAATGTTCTCTTGCTGTTATAATATTGGAAAAACATTTTGGAATTGGTTTTAGCCCCTTTAGCAATGTTCATTTCTATCTCTCTCTCATTCGCCTTCGCTGGCTTACCCCCCAAAACCCAATCAATTATTCCACTGCAGGCTTCTGCCCTGCCACACATGGCAACAGAATATTCTGACCCATTTTTGCATCTCACTAGGAGAATGGAATTTGCTAACATAGTATTGAGTGCTTCATGGATTTATTTGGTTTAATTGATTTATCTGAGGCAATTGCAGTAGTTTGCTTCTTGATCAATTTCTCAGTGATTTGATTTTAAAATATAACAATAATAATTCTATAATTATTTTGTAACTGTTTCTCTATAGTGTCGGTCATTATATGTTACTGTCTTTTCCTTTCTAGGCTATGGTCAAAAGAAGGCTTCAGGTAGATCTTAAACAAACTCCCAGCTTCCAAGCGCTCGCACTCTCGTAGCCAGTGAACTTACAGCAAACTAGTTTCTCATTTGTCCAATCTTGGGAGATACCTGAGGTACATTCAACTGCTGTTTTGTTAGACTGCACTTTAATTGCACACTGGAATGAGGCGGACTGCACTGCAATATTTGGAGTCACTACGTTAGAATTCTTACTGCAGTTATACTGTTGTGCAGTCAAAGCTCATTCCAGTTCTCTATGGTTTTATTTTTTTATGTGAAAAAGACACAGCATCCCATCCTGATTGGTTTATTTGCATTCTCTCGCCTGGGACCAACTGTAACTGTAACTGTCTTCCAGCGTCCGCAAGCTGTCACAGGGGAGCAGTGCAACCATCGCTAATATATTAAACACACCCATCCATAAACATATATCGTCTTGTCACTCGTTCTCGTAAACACACTCTGCTTAATGCAATCTAACTGGCAGCCGTCCTGCTGCTTTACAAACCCAGGTTCTGTGAAAGTCATCCAGCTTTTTCTTTTCTTTTAAATGTCTCCTTGTCAGAGGGGCCCAGGTGGTTTAGTGGATTTGGCAGTTTTTCATAGACAAACAAAATGAAATTTAAAATACAATCTGAGCTTAATATTGGAGATTTGTTGTCATGAAATATGATTATCTAGGGCCCTATAAAATTTGTTTTATTTATTTGTATTTTCTAATTTATTTTTTTCTGATTTCATTTTTATTTTCGTTTTAAAAAATGTAATTAGATGTTTCCGTTGTTTTAAATGAAAATTGTTTTATACAGTAATAACAATTAAGTAGCCTATGTGCAAAATCTTTATTCAGAATTGGATTGCAATGGCAAAAATTATGATTTGACAGAAAAGACACCAACAATTTCAACAGAACATTCTGCAATATGTAAAATTAACACTTTTTTGTTTCTCACATTTTTCAAGTAGCACACAGTAAGTATATCCAATAAGACAACTGGTCCACAGAGTCTCTTCCGGTCTCACTGCAGAAATTTAACACATGAATAGCAAAAAATTAGTTAACATAAAATAATCAATTCTTGCAGAAGTGCTGCAGGTTTCTGTTATCATTGTTCTCTACATCTGCCTTTACCACTTTGAGCTAGTCCGGAGAATCCTAAGTTTCGGTACTGAACAACTTTCCTCAGTCCATTCAAATCATTCAAATAAGAGAAAAAAGATTTCTATTAGATGGCACTGTCATCACTAATTGTTACATAAGAATACTCCTATGGAGTACTTAAAAGTTTCTGTTAAGTTCCAAATACAAGATATCACATTATTGTTACATACAATTACCCATTTATACAGTTGGGTTTTTACTGGAGCAATCTAGATAAAGTACTTTGCTCAAGGGTACAGCAGCAGCATCCCCCACCTGATATTGAACCCACGACCCTCCAGTCAAGAGTCCAGAGCCCTAACCACTACTCCACATTGCTGCCCTCTATGTACCCCCACACACAAAGGTGTTGTGTCGCATCGCGTTTAGGAGCGGTGCTTTTTCCCAGAGCACTCAACCAATAGCTACTGAGTGAACTACTGAGTGACGTCACCAGAAATGAAAAACCGTAGGCTTATCGCTTCGGAGAGGGACATTCCAGGGGAGTTATTTATAGGTCTGTAATTACTTAGAGAAATGTAATGGGGTTTTGTCATGTCATCTGCTTTCTCCCACTTTCGTAAAACCATAATCCATAAAACAACTAAAGCCTGTCAATAATGTCAAACACTCTGAACTGCAATCAAATGAAATGGAATGAAACGTGTGTTAAAACTGAAAAATTGCTGTCATGTCATTGGTGATAAGTATAAAAAAAAATTAAAAATCAGTCACTACTATGAATTATCGACATTCCTGTCTGATTTATATACCGTGTGTTGATAATTTATTGTTTATTCAGGTTAACGTAGACTATTCCTTACATCATAGTGTTCTGTACACTTGACTTTTTTTAACATATATAAATATATCCTGGTTCAAATTAATTCTGATGTTAAACCCATTTTCCTCTCTTTCCATTTCTGGCACAGAGAGGATCATATACCTGTACAATCATATACCTGAGTCAGTAACCGTACAGCAGAGTTATGAAATTGTAAACATTTAAAAAATAAATTTTAAAAAAACCTACGTTTTCCATGTAAGATCGTCTTTTTTACTTGAAGTATATGAAATACAGTGAGTATATGTTATAGCATTGTAAAATGTCTTATGCATTGACTTATTAGATTGATCTGAAACCTAGCATGTACAATTGGTTGAGGAAACGATATTTGCATTGCACAATTAATATGACTGTTGATTATTTTGCTGCAAAATCAGTTGCTGTAAAGCTGTGGTCTAGTAAAATGATTGACTGTTTAGACACAACAGAGTAAATTTTCAAAGACGACTAAGGGGTTTAGACGGGTGTAATTGCTTTTTAAACGTTTGGTCCAGCGTCAAGTGTAAGAGCGATTTTCTAAAGCATCTAATATTCCCATCTGATGCCCTTAGACATCTGTTACCGTCTATTGGCGTCTATTCTTTTTTGACCTCATTATTTTTACGTGTGATTGTCAGACTATGTCGACGTCTAGAAACAGTAGTTTAGACGTCGAAAGTTACACCTGCTGCAACGCAGTGTAAAGCACTTCTATAAAAGGGGGAAGTTGCGTGCGAGTTTAAGGAACAATGGCAGATCTATTACTAGAACTGGTTTCTGCACGAGCTGCTCGAAGAAGAGCAAGAAGAAGAATTAGGGCATATAGTGAACGGGTCTATCGTCGCCGACTTACTTATTTAGAATTACCAGAGGACGAAGTTATCAGATGTTACCGCCTCAATGCACAAGAGATGTTAAGTCTGTGGAAGGAATTAAAGGACTTGTTGCAGTAGTACTGTCTGAAAATATTAAGATGGTTAATTATCCCATAACAACACATTAACAATTGTATTTAATATGCATTATATTACTCAAGATTTACATTACTATAATATGAACCATTATAGTAACATTAAAATCAGTGGGCATCGGAATTATTTCTAAACTATCACACAGATATATTTGTGCAAACAGTAATTCCTTAGTGTTATTTTAACATATATATATATATATATATATATATATATATATATATATATATATATATATATATATATATATATATATGTTAAAGTTGCAGTTCAAAATCACAAAAGTCAGGAAATGGGAAGTTAAGGTTGCACGCCTATTATGCCTATGCATTGCATCAGATATGATGTCATACATGACATCAGCAATGACTAATCACATGACAAATGCTCCACCAAGACTGCCCAGAAGGACATTACCTGGGTGTATTTATTGGTATGCAGAATATTGTGCCGTTAGCTGTTCTTAGGAACTCATATGACAATAACAAGACAAAGAAGCACAGTTTGGTCCTCCTTCTCCATGACACTGTTCTAGAAAAAAAAAAACATTCCTTTTACAGAGATACTTATTCAAATGCATTTGGTAAACCAATGGTCTTGGATAGATTAGCGGCAAGTGTGCCAACTTTTGCATTGGAAGTAACCATTGTAATTATGCAACACCTAGGTTATATCACATCTATAGACAATAGTGCAAAGAGTGACCTGAGTGACAGTGAGCGCAATGAAAGTGTGCTTGTTTTGTGTATGATTGTGTCTACGTTGGCACGTACGCCAAAAAGTATGATAGCTACAGTCCAGCACAGAGAATTTTTTTTTTTTTTTTTCCCAGTATAATGTCCATCTGGGCAGTCTTGGTAGAGCATTTGTTATGTGATTAGTTATGTGAACATTCATGTTAAATTTAATTACAAAAACAAAAGACATATTCCTCTAGACGATTAGATTTGACCTCTGACCTAAGCAAAGACACCTATATATTGTCTTTTTTTAACATATACTAATATCCAGGTATTATAAAAAATAAAAAATGTACTTCAGTGAGTTACAGGTTCTGTGACTGTAAACTAAAGGTCTCCTATAGAAACTCTCCAAAGGTTATTATTTTTGGTAATGTCCTTCTAGGCACTCTTTGTGGAGCATTTGTCATGTGATTAGTCATTGCTGATGTCATTACTGATGTCATGTATGACATCATATCTGATGCGATGCATAGGCATAATAGGGGTGAGTTAAGCTTGCAAAGTTTTTGTTACTGAATTTCCTTTTTTTTTTTTTTACCTGAATCTACTACAGTATAAATTTCTAAAGTCCTACACATGTGGAAGGAAATATGTTGTACAGCAACCCATGAAGTGGAGACCACACAAAAAAAGGCAACCAGCTTGGTATAATGCAGGTGAAACAGGACTGTTCGAAGAGGTCTAAGTAAAACACTGCATCCCAACACATTTTTTTTGTTTTTCACCCAGGGTCAAGGACATAAAAATGTGAGATCAGCTACTGAAATGTGTCAACTGGCTTATTACAGTCTTTATGAAAAAATCTGCCCCTATGCACATGACTTTTTCATACACTACAGCAATCCAGTAATGAAACCTGCTTTGTTTTTGTATGCAACATTTTATAACTATAAAAACATGCTAGTTATCATCTATTAGTGAAACATATATAATACTCCATACAGCATACCATGTATACAGTTATCATGAACATGAGACATAAATGTAGCCTATAGTATAAATATTACAATTGAGTGCAAATGTTAAACTTATTTAAGCATTTGAACCCGAAGGAGTGCTATTAGAATATGGATCTGTTAAAACATAAAAAATAAATAGTTTTTATCCTGATTTTACTGTGTTTACCACAGTATTCCTTGAGTAATGCAGTCTTCTCAGAAAACATCCGTGGTCTGTTCAGGTTCTTTCGGTTTAATCCAAGTGGACCCTGTAGTCTACTTCTAGTTGCAGCGTAAATAGTAACTTCAAACAGCACCGTATTTCATTTAAATATTCTATTGAATGCAGCTGTTAGTACCCTGTTTTGTGAAGGGTTTGTTATCGGTAACTTTTTTTTTTTTAAATATGGTTTGAGTGCATATTTGTGCAGCCAGCTAAATTTCTGTATGTTTTTGGTAATCATGCTGTTTGTTGTGTTCATAAAATTTATTGAAAATGCTGTCAGGTGATCAGTTGCTGGTGATCACTTAAATAAAGTTTGCATCCGTTTCTTTTATTTTTACAACTTGTGAATGAAACCATAGAGTAGCCTAGTTTGGTATATTATTTACTCAATTTAAGTCATTCTATAAATCTACTGAAACTGCAAGAACAATTTGACACTGATTCTGCATCTCTGAAAATGTCTAGCCTAAGGCTGGGACCAAATCAAAACTCTGACAACCCGCTAATCGCACTTGACAAAACTGTATTTAATAGCGTTTTCTTTTTATGAGTAGAAGAAATAAGATACTTACAAAAAAAGAAAACGCTATTAAGTACAGTTTTGTTAAGTGGATTAACGGGCTGTCAAAGTTTTGATTTGGTAGCAGCCTAAGTGCTAAGTATTTATTTATTTTTATTAATTTATTAATTTTTTAATGAGGAAATTGATAATAAGTACAGATAAAAATACGCTGGGTCCTGACTACAGTATTTGCTCTAAACGAGCATGACTGTACAGTAAAGTGTTTCAAATGATTTTGTACATTTGTCATTTCCGTATTTTTGTTTTATGATGGCTAATTGAGATATTGTTTTTAGTTCTAAACATTCAATGTTATTTACACTAGAGCATCAAAGTGCATAGCTATTTTTTTATGATAGAAATAAACAAAAATGATTTCTTTGGAAGTTCTTCTGGCTTTTGTGGTTATATGGGTATGTGTTTTTGATTTTTGTAAGTCTAATGTAATGTAAATAAATGTTTTAGGCCTATTATTTGAAATGTTTCACCATTATTTAAAGCTACTCTGGTGCACAGTCGCTCAGCCTAAGTGTACATGTACGTTTTAAATACTTGTTCACCTTTTATAACTGACTGACACAGTTTTTATTATTTATTTACTTACTTGTGAAAAGCTTGAAATCTTAGCTACGATCAGCCGTTCGGTGTGCATTCTGGGAGCTGTAGTTCAAACTGGAGAGTGTTCCTAAGTGATTGTATTGTTAGAGTCCAGTCAGAACTACACAAAAACGGTTACCAAATCGTACAAGTGCGCATGCGTAGCATTCGTTTTTAAAAGTACTTTTTTATATTAAAATACACATTTTTAAAGCTCCCCAACCACAAAAGGCACTAAAGAATACTTAGATGCAGTAACTTGCCAAATGGGAGTAGTAACTGTCCAGTAGTTTTTTTTACCTACAGGTGAATAATAAAGAACGGTTTCCCAGCACCAAACTTACACGAAAGACAACACGTTTTAAAAAAGTTTTGTAGCTCAAAAACTACCAGACAGAATAACACTAAACTTGTAGAAATAATTCAGCTTACCAATCAGACCTGAAATCCAGAATGGCAGGCAGATTGATTGAACTTAACCCCACTTTTGGAGCTGCACAAAATAGGGGCTTATAATGGAAAGAACATTGCAACCTTAACTATGGCAGGACTATGGAGCGCCATTTGTGCCAAAACTATCTGGCTGTTAGTTTTTCAGTTTGTTTGTCAATTTGTTTGTCAATTCGTGAATTGGTCAATTTGTCCAACAATTCATCCATAAATTTGTCAATTCATACAGTAATTCATAAATGTATTTGTTAATTCATCTAATAATTCATTAAGTAATTTGTCAATTCATTAATACAAAAGGCTATACGGACGTGCAAATTTCCAATCAACCAGACAAACTTCCCAACAAACAGACAAACTTCCAACTGTCAATCTCGCACTGTGCTGAAAACACTGCAACCTTTCTAGCCAATGGGAGCACACACGAATATTTTAATCAATGAAAATCCAGCCTCACTCAAAACTGCTTCAGCCAATAATATTTAGAAGGGCGTTTCAAAAGGTATTCTATTTAACAAGATACTCGACTGCTGATTTTCAATAGAGACTTCCGTCACACTGCGTGCAAAGTATTGTGGTAATAGAAGTTAGGCAAAAAATTCTATGGAGAGTTAATGCAGGCTGTAACAGGGTGAGGTGCCCTGTACATTGATTTATTTATTTTATTTTAGAACGGGGTTCCCCCTCCGCCCCTGTTTTATTTTGCAATTTGAGTTTTTATGATTTATTATTGTATATGTCGGCGAAGCGCCGTATGTTTTGTTATTGTTTATTTGTATTTATTTAAAAATGTATTTACGGCGGAGTCGTGTGTTTTGTTTTAAAATACCTTGTGGGAATGAGTGACTGTCAGCTGGTGATTATTGAATTAGCTGGCAGTCACGCGTAGTAATGCTACCTGTGCAGACTGTGGCCAAGGGGTAATGAGAGAATTGATAGCCAGTTAACCCCTCGGCCAGGATATAAAAGACTTGCTGTTTTAGCTGGAAGGGGTGGGTGTTCAAGAGGAGGAACGAGAGCAGAGAGAGAGAACGAAACAAAAGGAAACTTAATAATAATACAGGAACAGTGAAGGCTACTGCCCAGTCTGACCTGTATTGTTTAGTATTTTTGTGTTCGTGACTTGTTTTTGTTTAACTGTTTTATTTCGCTCTGTGAGCACAGTTTCTTTTTGTTCAAACCTTTTATTTATTTTTGTATTATTTAAATAAAACAGGGCCGCCACGACTTTCTTTTTGAACTGCAGTATTTGGTGTCAGTTTGTTTTGGTTCCTGCATCTGGCCTGACGTCACGACTCAGCCAGCCTGCCACACAGGCGTAAGAAATGTTGCTGGTTTTTGCCATGTTAAAAAAAAAATGCCAGTAGCTTGTTTACTGTACTATATTGCTGTGTCTTGATAATATTTTATGTTATGTATTTCTAAAGTAACCGGTGTTACCAGACTGTTAAATGATTTAATCAATACACTTCTAAAATATTAATGTGTGCTCCCATTGGCTAGAAAGGTTGCAGTGTTTTCAACACAGGGCGAGATTGACAGTTGGAAGTTTGTCTGGTTGATTGTAAATGTGCAGGTCCGTACAGCCTTTCGTACTAATGAATTGACAAATTAATTAATGAATTATTGGATGAATTAACAAATATGTTTATGAATTACTGTATTAATTGACACATTTATGTACGAATTGCTGGACAAATTGACCAATTCACGAATTGACAAACGAATTGACAAACAAATTGACAAACTAACGGCTAGATAGTTTTGGCACAAATGGCGCTCCAGTTTGAGATTCGTTTCATATTCACTACCGTCTGCACTTTACCTTTCAAACCAACTGTCGCGTAAAGAGGACCAATTGTGAATTCTTTCTCAGTTTTATCTACCATACAAATAATTTGTGAAATATACTACTATCCCTATATGACAGAACACAGCTTAGTATTTCCATCCACAACAGCTACACTTTTCAAACATTTACATTTTTTATAAAGCCATTATTTACAACCTTTACTTAATCTGTAATGGTTTTCTACAGCACCACGGAGAGGGTTTTTGGTTCTCAACATTAGGTAATAGCACTGTTAAAAACACAGCTGTTAAAGTTACTTTGTAAAGAATCAGAATTATCAGACTTCACAAATTCCTTAGAATAAATAATAAAGTGGTCTCATAAACTAGTTCTCATTCTTTTCATAGGCTGTTCAGTAAAGCACTTCACTTCACTTACAATGTTTCAAACTCGTTAGCTCGCTCATACCTAGGCAACTAAACCGATACATTGTTTAAGATCTGCGGATAGTTTTGAGTTTACACAAAAGTTAACTCGTTTTCATAAACATCTACACATACCAAGATACAAAAGCATCAGATAAATTGGTCCGCAGCAAATAAATAAAACTGTACACTTGATAAATGAATAGCCTACAATGGAATGTAAATAACGTATCAGTAAAGTGAATATAATTCACTGAGGTTGTGAAGTAATTCACAGTGAGTCATCTTTAAATTAAAGTTGATTTAGTTTGTAATATGTTTACTACATTCGTGTCGGATTACTATATGCGTCTATGAGATGTCATTGTACGTATATCAAGCCAACTTTATCACGGTTATTTACTTTTGTTTTATTTAGTGGATTATTCCTAAGCAAGATGGGTCTGACATGTAAATCCAATGATTAATAGTCAGCTCGTTCATTTTTGTTACTTTCTACTAAACATTACGTTATCGCAGCACCTGTAAAATGCGTGTTTATTTAAAAATTAATAGCCTACTGACACAAATACAGTAATGGAAGGATACGCATTGATTAATCTGATTCATTTTGTGGACATTTAACTTTGGCTACCACTTTGACTTTGTGTTTCAGCAAGTATATATACTCCGGCAATTCCTTCCAAATTGATACGAGCAATAGTACCAAGGGCTTTTTCTTCAAGATGGGTCAAAGATGTAATAGTCTGAGTGGGTCTGCCGCACATTTCAAGAATTTCATCAACTAATACTTAATGTTCTTCTTTTGTGAAGTTTGGTTTTCTACTTTAGCTGCTTTTTTGGATGCTGGACCAGACGTCCCAGCCTCATTGCTGCTTATCATTGTGTGCAATAAAGACGTGCATAGATCTGTTCTCAAATAGGTAACAGGTAGCCGCTATCTAAATGTCAAACTATAGACAAAATACATCACTTCCTGTTGAGTTGCATACATATAATACGACTAAGTAATTTGAATATATGGAGGTCTGACTAAAGTCTAAATCTCTGACAATCACATTTACATTTAGATGTCTAAATCCAATTAGAACCTATGAGATAAGTTAGCTATCAATGAATTATAAAATGGGTATTTTAAATACTCGATCCTGATTGGTCAAAACAGGTCACATGGGGGTGGGTCACATGGGGGTGTTGATATTGCAGCATATCACCATGGGTTGGCACTTTTTTTCAAATCACTGGCAGATATCCATACGCCACTAGAATTTAAAAACAAAAACGGCAGACATATTGAAATTTATCGCAATAAACATGACCGACGAGATTTATGTAAATGTTGAACTTTTGGGAAACCAAAGCATACATGAGATATTAAATGAATCTGAATCGGACACCAATGATTAATTAAAGTAGTGAAAAAAAGCAAAAGTAAGTATTCAAATAAATTCAAAACTCACCATTCTGATCGCTCTGTTCCTTCTTCCTGAACTACGGCGTTTCCCTATCCCATTTTGAAAATAAATAGTTTAAAAAATATCTCTTAAACTTTCAGCTTTTCACAAAAGATTTGGGTCCCTCTTAAAAGAGACTTTGGGGTTAAAAGATGTTTTGTTGCTGTTGCTCCCAGTCTGTCCGTTCTTCAGTCTGTCTGCCTGCTGCCTCTGGACCCACCCCCTGTGCAGCTGTGTGATCTGATGCTGAACATTTATAAATTAATCTCGACAATTCCTGCCATACCTTTTAAATGTGTCCAGGTACAATGGTATCATGTCTTCTGCTGTGCCCTGCATTGTTTTAAACTGTTTCTTAACACTGGCCCAGTAGGTCTCCACGTTGCCAAGCTGTAAATTGCAAAGTCAGTTTGATAAGTAACCGGGTATTCCATGCAAATAACGTCTTTCTCGCCACTGTGAAGCTGTAGCACAAATCTGGTATGGATGCCTCCTGTTACTACCCCAGATAACAAAGGATGATTAAAAAAAAAAAAAAAAACACACTCTCACCTGATACTATTGCAGGTCTTGAAGGGTCTGTGTGATTTAAAGGCAGACTCATTTGTGCTGTGTCATGATGAAAATGGACAGTAATATTTTACTTTAAAATGTAATGAATAAACCAAGAATTACAAGAAGTGTAACAAATCAAAACTGCACTTTCAATGGCAATGTTCATAAGAACATAAGAAGAACAGAAGAAAGTTTACAAACGAGAGGAGGCCATTCAGCCCATCGTTTGGTTGTTAGTAGCTTATTGATCCCAGAATCTCATCAAGCAGCTTCTTGAAGGATCCCAGGGTGTCAGCTTCAACAACATCACTGGGGAGTTGGTTCCAGACCCTCACAATTCTCTGTGTAAAAAAGTGCCTCCTATTTTTTGTTCTGTATGCCCCTTTATCTAATCTCCATTTGTGACCCCTGGTCCTTGTTTCTTTTCAGGTCAAAAAAGTCCCCTGGGTCGACATTGTCTATACCTTTTAGGATTTTGAATGTTTGAATCAGATCGCAGCGTAGTCTTCTTTGTTCAAGACTGAATAGATTCAATTCTTTTATAAGACATCAGCAAGTTGAGCTGTCTTGGTCACTGAAGCTCCTGCCAAACGCGCCCCAACAATCACCCCTCTTTCAAAGTCACTGAGATCTCCTCTTGCAGCCATGCTAGCCATAATTATAGGCAACCAGGCCTGTCCAGCATTTTTATACATGACCCTAAGCATGCTGGGATGTTATTTGCTTAATTAAAGCATGAGCCACACCTTTGTGGAAGCCCTTGCTTTCAATATACTTGGTGTCCCTCATTTACCCAGGTGTTTCCATTTTTTTGTCCACTACCTGTACATTTCAGTATCATTCATATTGCTTTGCCACCTGTAGGGGCGTTGTGGCGAATAGATAACCGAATAGCTAACTGGCGTTTTTGACCTACTTCCCGACCACCTAGGCACCAAACTTGGTATGTGAGATGTACCCGATGTCACCTACATTTTGGTACCATTCATATTGCTGAGCCACCTATAGAGGTGCTGCAGCGAATAGCTAATTGAATAGCTAACGGACTTTTCTATTTGAATGCAAAACTAATGACTATTATTTAAAAGTTGTTACATTAAAATCCACTATCAAATCGTTATATACAAGCACCTCTATGCTGTTGTTGTTTTTTTAATTCTTATATCAGCATAATGTGCCAGAGCCCTGGGGGAGGGGGCTATTGCAACAGTAACACAGGGACCCAATTACCACATGCATTATGCACACGCAAGTACAACGTGAGACAGTTACTTTGTTAAACCCCTTGACAATTTTAAATACCACTATTAAGTCGCCTCTGGCTCTCCTTCTTTGTAGGCTATACAGATTCAGTTCTTTCAGTCTATCTTCATATGACATGCCCTTCAATCCTGGAATTAATCGTGTTGCTCTCTTCTACTCTCTCCATTGCCTTAATGTCTTTCTTATGATATGGGGACCACAAGTGGACACAATATTCAAGATGTGGTCATACCAGAGCATTGTACAATTTTTATATAACGTCTCTAGATTTGAATTCAACTGTCTTGAATATATAACCTAACATTCTATTTGCCTTTTTCTTCTCTGCACTGCCTAGTTGGCTTAACAGATTCATCCACTACGACCCCCAAGTCATTTTCATACACAGCCTCCTCTATTTTGTTACTATTCATGCTGTACTTGCCTGTAATGTTTTTGCGCCCTATGTGTAAGACTTTGCATTTATTCACATTAAATTTCTTCTGCCTTGTGTCAGCCCAAGCTTGAATCTTGACTAAATCTCTTTGTATTATTAAAGTTGCTGATTGGGAGTTGGCTACCCCTCCCAGTTTTGTGTTGTCTGCAGATTTGCATAGTTTACTGATTATGTCTTGGTCCAAGTCATTTACATAGATGAAGAATAGCAATGGTCCCAGTACTGATTCCTGTGGTACCCCACTTGTTACGTTACTCCAGTCTGATGCCTGGCCTCTAGTATTATTATTGTATTACCTGTACTGTAACACTTGAAATGTATTTGCTTACAATTGTAAGTCGCCCTGGATAAGGGCGTCTGCTAAGAAATAAATAATAATAATAATAATTATAACTCTCTGCTTTCTATCTTGCAACTAGTTATGAATCCATGCTGCTACTTTACCATTTATTCCTACTGATTTAATCTTTAAAAAAAAATGCTTTTTGAAAATCTAAGTAGATGATGGCACTATCCTTGTACACTCTAGTAGTCATCTCCTGAAAGAAATCTAGTAAATTTAACAAGATCTACCCTTGCTAAAGCCATGTTGACTGTCACTTATAATATGTTGTTACTATATAAATATTCCTCTATTTTGGTCCTTATTATAGTTTCCATGATTTTACATATGATTGATGTTAAACTTTTAGGTTTACTTTAGTTCCCAGAGTCAAATTTATCTCCCTTTTTAAATATAGGAACAACATTGCCAATTTTCCAGTCTAGTGGGTTGGCTCCATTATTTATAGATTTATTGAATAGATAACATATTGGTTTAAAAATGTGTTCCCTAGTTTCCGTAAGGACTTCTGGACAGATTCCGTCGAGCCCTGAAGATTTGTTTATTTTAAGTGCTGCTAGCTCCCTTAGAACATAATTCTCTTCTATAACAAACACTGGTAATGATGTTTGTGTACATTCTGTTAACCTTGGTATATTGTATAAACCCTCCTTTGTAAATACTTGTAAAAAGTGTTGATTAGGTACATCTGCGATTTGGTTGTCTTTAGTCACTAAATTACCACTGCTGTCACGAAAACTACCTTCCTCTTTCAGTTTCCTTTTAGCATTAACATATTGAAAAAAACATTTTGGATTAAGTTTACTATCTGACACCACTTGTCTCTCTAATTCCCTTTTCACTCTCCTAGTCTGCTTTTTAAGGTCTCTACAGGCCTCTCTGTATTCTATTTGTGAGTCTGCTCCCTTTGATTTAATAGAAAGATATAATTGTCTTATTTTTAATACCCAGCTTGTGGAAGGGTGGGGGTATTCACTGACACAGGAAACAGAAGATTGTACTTGAAAACACTACACAGGTGCCCAGTTTTATTTATTTTCTTTTTTATTTATTTTAGCCCGCAGAGGGCGCTGTTGTCTGTGGCCTGTATACAAGCAACAGTAATCAGGACCACAGGTTACCAACACAGGTACATGCAGGCGCACTCACAGGTGCTCAAAAATAATAATGAAAACCAAAGGCGAAATGAAAATGGAAAATAAAACACAGTAATAAAACTACAAAACAAAAGTGTTGCTTACGTAGTGCCCCCACTGCCGCTATGCCGGTCAGCTCGGGTCTCTGTCCTACACTTCTCTGTGCACTATACACTGGGGTGGCCAAGGTTCCCCTATCACTACACACGTCCCCTCGGGTACGTAACCATATATTTTAATAAACAGTTTATTTAAGGCTGGCTGTCTTCCTCGGCCGTGCTTGCCTGATTTTATTCCGTCGACCACTGGTGTTCCTGCCTGGTGTTTGTGTACGCTCGCCTCTTCAACTAGCGTCATTGGGTTTCCCCGGTCATGGCCACCCGAATGCACAACCAAATGCAGTTCTCATGGGCCGAGCAACCCCCCAAGGCCTGCCTCTCAACCACTCAGAGAGAGGATAAGCCAACACACCTTCCTCCCAACCTCTCCATGTCATTGCCATGATTAACAGGCAGATCTTACGAGGCTGCTGCCCCCTTCCTGCAGAACCACGCTTGTGCCAGATAGTCAGCACAGATTCCACCCCCCCCCCCGTTACACAGCTTAATAGATCGATTTACCCATCGTGGTTTATTTTTCTTAAGTGTACCTTTTCTCATTTTTGGGATAAATGTATCCAGCATTTCTAACATTATATCCCTAAATGCAATCCAGTTGTTTTCAGCTTCATTATCTATTAGTATTCTATACCAGTCTATGTTTAGAAGCTCCTGTTGCATTCCTTTGTAATCTGCTCTCCTGAAATTGTAAACCATTGTCTTTGATTTATGTACTGCCCTTGATTTATTTGCCACAAACTTGATCATATTGTGGTCACTTATTCCTAGTGGTTCTATTACCTGTAAGTTGTGTATCCATGCTTCATTGTTTGTTAATACCAAATCTAGACATGAATTGTATCTAGTCGTAGAAGGCTGTGTGGTCCAGTGGTTAAAGAAAAGGGCTTGTAACCAGGAGGTCCTCGGTTCAAATCCCACCTCAGCCACTGACTCATTGTGTGACCCTGAGCAAGTCACTTAACCTCCTTGTGCTCCGTCTTTGGGTGAGACGTAGTTGTAAGTGACTCTGCAGCTGATGCATAGTTCACACACCCTAGTCTCTGTAAGTTGCCTTGGATAATGGCATCTGCTAAATAAACAAATAATAATAATAACATTATTATTATTATCATCATTATTATTATTATTAATTCACTGGTCGCTTACAAGGGCTTGAGTAGTGCAGAATAAGGGGGATTTAATTTGAGGAACAGGGGTGCTTGTGTAACATGGAATTAGAGCTGGGCGGCTATTGAGAATGAGAGACAGAACAAATAAGGACAAAGCTCTCAGTCCAGGTTGGAACCAGGCAGCGTCTCTTAGCTGCTGGATGAACAAGGAGAATGAGAAGACAAACATAAAAGACGCTCTCGATGAGAGACATAAAAGACAAAGGGATAGATCCATCACTACTCAGAGCAGCATCCCCGGGCAGCGAGGCTGGCAACTGGGCGGTTTGGAGAGTTAGGATAAAGAGTCTCGGGTCTGTGTTGGAGAGACGAAAATAGAGAAACAACCGCCCCCCACCCCCGGGGCCCAGCTCAGCAGGTGGGGACTCGGCCATCCAGAAGGGGCAGAAAGGTGCTCGGACCTGAAAAGAAACAAGGTAGATGGGATAGCAAGGTTGTGGCATTGGTGAGGCTAGCGCATGAGCTGCGACAGAATAGTTGTAGCCGGGGGTCCCCTCTAGCCGACAAGGAACCGCTGGGGACGACAGTGACTTGGGCAGGAGGCCGACCCAGTCGGTCGGGGGAGTGAAAATCACTTTCCCCCCAAAAGAAGGACCCCCGGCTCTCCGCAGCACCGTGAAGATAGAGAAGAGACCGCTGAGCTGCACACATAGATAAGAGGAAGCTGTAAAGAAGAGAAAATACAGGGAGAGGTTAGTAATGATGACTAGGGATTGGAGGCCATCCGTGCTGTGGAAAGGAAAACACGCCTAGTGGGGAAACCTTTGGTGGACCTGAAGGAGAGGGCACCCCCACTCCGGGCATACTAACAAAGGACTTTTGAGCTGCTGCAATGTCTGAAGGGGAGGATCTGATATACGACTCAACTGCTGAAGAAGACCAGCGCCCCATGTTTTTGATCAGGTGCTGATTGACTCTGGCTCGTGCTGCAGAAGTGGCTGCTCCGATCCGGAAAGAGTGAGAGGAGTAGTTTTGAGGATAGCCCGGTCCGAGTCAGGAGGGAGTTGAGGTGAAAGTAAAACCAATGTCTCGTAATGATTGTTCTTGAGAAGTCAATGAAAAGAGGATCTGTAGGAAGACAAGAATTCCTGGAGGCGAGGTACTAGGTTAGAGCAGAACTTGGACAGAGAGAAGAGTCAATTTTTGAGAGTTGGACGTACTGACCTTGACGAAGCTGATCTGTTTCACAAGATCTGATAAAGAGGATGAAGTGCCCCCAAGGGACTTGGGTGAGGTCAGAGCGCCGCAATCCTACAGCTGGGAAACTTGCGGATGATGGCACAGAGAACTCTGAGCAGCGTAGGAATCTGAAAAAAGCAGCTAAGCATAGTGCTTCCATAACGATGTCATCGAAAGGAGTGAAGCATCCGCGGCAGAGAGTGGAGATGAGGAAAAGAAGAATGTCCGAAGAAATGGGCTGTGTTGAAGTGGAGGAAGGAGGGATGCTCTTCTCCATGCCTCGAATTGTGAGGCAAACCTCAGGAATGGAAAGGAGTGGGAGTGATGGAATGGACTAAAGGCCATGAACTGATACTGGATGCCTGACAGGTAGTTCCTGATAGAGGAAGGAGCCAGGTTGAGAGACCAGGCCAGCAAGTGCTGAAGATTAAAGGTGGAGTGAGAGATCCGATTCTGGGTGCAGAAGGTGGTGAAGGAGGACCAGGCAGTAGAGTAAGCTGAGTGTGTGGATGGGGCTAGTGCTCTCTCCATAAAACAGCGGGCCGACTGGAGGAGACCAGAGAGTGTGGAGTTTAGTTGAATATTAGCTGGATGAACAGAGGCACCTGCTGAAGGTTGGGATCTGCTTGTGGAATTAGGCTGTGGAACTTCGGGACCTGCTGGCGAGATAAAGCGTTAGCAGCGTTATTAAGGGACCCGGGGATGTGGCAGGACTGAATAATGACGTTATTGTACACGGAGATCCAGACCAGATGAACTGTAGAGGTGTTGTCACTGAAGAATACAACTGATTTTCTGGGTCATAGGTGGCTCCAGAGCAGGGTGGCAACTACAATAGGATAAAGTTCCAGAAGGGGAGAAGATTTCAATTAAGGAGACAGGGAACGAATTTCCTGGGGCCAGGGACTTGAAAACCATTGTGATCCAAAGAATCCTCCAAATCCTGTGTGAGAGACGTCTGTAAACAGGTGCATGTCCGGAGCTGATATGGCACCATCGTAAAACTGAGAAAGTCCGTTCCAGTAGTTAAGGAGGATGGACCACATTTCAATGTCTTTCCTGGCTTCATCTGGGCTGATGATTGAGGCATCGAGAGACTTCGTAGTGTTAGAAAGAGCAAGCAGACGGGAGATGAAAGTACGACCTTGAGGGATGATGCGAATTGCATAATTGAAATGACCCAGAAGAGAGAGAAGGTTACGTTTTGTAATGGACCTTGAGCTCTGGAAGGAAGAAATCAGCTGGTGAATCCGAGTGAGTTTAGATAGAGGAAGGCGGGCCTCAAACTTGACAGTGTCGATAGTAATGCCTAAGAACTCGAGTAACGGACAGCCAGCTCAATTATGTATGCCAGATAATGATCCAACTCCTCTTGGCGGTGAGGAAAGGCGCAATACAGCACATCTCTATAGGCCAAAAAAGCCAACACAAATTCCCCCATAGTTAAGTTTTTAAGCAAACATGGATCAGTAGATTTGAGTGTCACTGATACATCCCCGCAGCTGACTGTACGTTGATTAATTAATTCAGAAGTGGCTATAAGAACGAGGACAAGATTAACATCCTTACCTTCAATAATCTGTTTGCGTAAGGCAGGAGAAACAGTGATACGCCTGGATCCAAATGACTGCTGTGGATCGACGGGAGCAGCAGAAGTCATGGTGAAGGAAGGAGTAGGATCGATGACCTCGATGACGGAGGAGGAAATTGTATGGACAGGTGGCTGGTGAAGAGCGGGCCTCCAAGGAACCAAGACGGCCATTCATGTCCAGCATGGAGTCGGTGATAGGCTGTATAAGGGCCTTCATGTCCTGCATAATAGAGATCCTGAAGGTGTCTGGGTCAAATGCTGCTTGTGGAGGAAGGTGCATCCTCTGAGCAGGAGAAACAGAGGCATCGGTCTGGCTTTGTTGTCTAACCTGGCGAAGTGGGTCTGAAGAAGAAGGCAGGTCGAAGGCCTGAAGCTGAGGAGGGATCGGCACTGCAATCGGGAGGCCAGGGCGTTGGTTCTGAGAAGCATTTCTCTTCCTTTTGACTGGTGGGAAAACAGGAGTGGCTGACATAGTACTGCAGTACAGCCGAAACAGTTCCTCCTGATCGGCTCCGGTAGGAATGGGAATAGCCTGATCAAAAAGCACCTTGAGCAGCCTAGGCTGGGTCCAGTCTTTGTAAAATAGAGTCTTGATCTGGGGCTGAGTGACTGCCTGCCTTATGCGCCGTACGGCAGGGCTGTGCTCGGGAGAGCGCTCAGTAGAAGGCTGAAGACGGTGGAGGAGGAGGGGCGGACTGACCTCTGTAATTGCCCAGGCAGGAGTTCATCACTTTCCTCCGAAGAAAACTCGAAGTTGGTCGCCATGCTACCGGGTCCTCCTGGACTCCTGAGCTTAAACAGCTCTCACAAACAAGCAAGAATTTTTTTTTAAACAAAATAAATAAATAATAACCGATCAAAAACAAAGGAGTCACGAAAAAGATTTGGATATGGAAAAAACAAGCTACCAAGGTATACCACGCCAAGTCTGAGATATAAAAACAAACACAGACAAAGGGTGGAAGCAGTGCTGGGTGTATATATGAAAAAGAAGGAGAGATTGACATGCTAAGCTACCTAACGGGAATGCCCATACTACTCTGGTCACGCCCCTTTTACCTGATCAAACAGAGGAACGCAAGCTATTGGCAGAGAGACTGGAACTTGATTGAAACTGAACTGCCCCCCATCCCCCCCAGAAGTAATTTGCATGGCTAATCCCGCCCCCACTGAGTGCTGCCTGGGAGGCTAGAGAAGCTGAATACAAACATAAAAAATTGAAGCTCAGCAAGGGCGCGCCCTCTACAGCGTCCACCGAATTACACCTAAAGGTTAACATTTATTTGGCCGATGCCTTTACCCAAGGCAACTTACAAGTGTTACAGGGCAATACAAGAACAATATTTAAATGCAGTAAGTTTACGGGACATGCAAAGTATAAAATAAATACAAGATAAGATGCAGTAAGTTAGGATAAAACCTATTTATAAATACAAAAATATAATAGGAGGCTGTGTGGTCTGCAGGACACCGGTTCAAATCCCAACTCAGCTGTGTGACCATGTCACTTACCTCCTTGTGCTCTCTCTCAGTGAGACGTCTGCTAAAATAAACAGATAATCAAAAAGGTCAGCTATTCGGTTAGCTATTCGCCACATCGCCCTTACAAGTGGCACAGCGATACGAATGGTACCGAAATGTAGGTGTGTGACAGGTTGTGATCGGTGTAGTGCAAAGGATGTACAATGTACAAATAGAATTCTCCCAAAAATAATCCTTTTATTATTATAACAAAAATAGTGCAAAGTAATCCAAAATCCAAAATAATAATCCACCTTTCTACCAGCGATGGTATCAGTGTAAAACAGAAAGGGTCCAGTCTCTGGAAAATAAACAAAAACGACACTCCTCAACCATAATCCTCCGTGCACAAAAATGTGCTCGTCTCCTCCAGGGTTTGTGGTGCGTGTGCTGTGCTGTGTTGTGCTGTGCGGTGAGGGCGTGCTCTGGGGTTTGTGCTGGCTTTGTAGCTACAGCCTCCCGTCCTCCGGCTCCTCTGCAAAATACACAAAACAAACACGTAATAAAAGCAAAACACAATAACTCTGGCTGGTCGTTTAACCTCTCAGCGCAAGGGGAGGTTTTGACGTAGCTGCTTCCCCTTTGTACACAGCAAACTCCTCCCTGTAGTCAGCGCGTCGCCATGGTTTCTCCAATAGACGGCTGCCCGGCAGCTGACCGCAATGGAATCGTCCTGCGTACTTGCAGCTACACGCCCCTCCTAATATGGTCACCTTCCGGTTTCCACCTACCACCGAGGTGGCAGATCTAGGAGGCAGCATACCTTCCCCCTTACACAGCGCCCTTTCTAATCGGGAGGGAGATTTACAGCATCGATCCTTTCTCTCTTTATCACAAGGTGACATGCCAAGTTTGTGTTTCTAGCTGGTCGGTAAATAGGTCAAAATGTCCAGTTAGCTATTCGGTTAGCTATTCACTGCAGCGTCGCTCTAGCCTATAGGTGCCACAGCAATGAATAGCAAGCTGGAAACACTTATAGCAAGGTGGTCAGGAAGTAGGCAGTGTAAATACCCCCGGCGGAACTACGTTCCATGGTGATGTGGGCTGGGGCAAACCCAAAAAACCTCGCCTAGATCAAAGATAATATATTATATATGTTTTTTTATTATTATCCTAGATGTGTCTCTACTTTTTTTAAACATAAATAATAGTGAGTAGTGAGTAGTTTACTGGTGCCCTCAAATTCCTGTGCATTTAGCCAATAGGAAAGCTTGTGATTCCTGCAAGCAGACAGGGAGTCTTCCCATTGGCTATCTGGTGTGGAAACAGCAGTACGAGCTGCCAGGGGGTTTGTATGGTCTGTATATTTATTTTTGTGCACAATAATTGTAAACTTAAGCAAAATCAAGTGTTCCTAATATTTACACCATAGATTATTTTTTTTTACTGTGCATTTACATTTCCACCCCCCAATTTGTATTTTTTTTTTTACTGTTTTCAGAAATTGAAAAACTGAAAATATTGTTTGTTCTTTTCATTTTTCAGTTTTTTTTCCATCTACAGGTCAAAAATGGAAGAAAAAAAACAAACATCAAACCGCGGTAAAACCCCACATTCATGTTTTTTTAAAAAGCAACAGAAAAAAAAGAATAGCAAACTGTAAAAATCAATAGCAAGCCGTAGAAACGAATAGCAAGCTGGAAAAAATGAATAGTAAGCTGGAATAGCGAGCTGGATTAACGTGAGTTGGATAGCGAACTGCGAACTGCGAACCGCTTGCTAACTTAAATAACGTGTTATTTTGACATTCTAAAATTCTGCCGCTGCGACACTTTTCCGCAACATCATTTTTTCGTCAATGTGTGTTCACTCTAATTGAAATAAAAGGTGAGTGATTTGTGCTGTATTTTGCCGCTCCCCGCTAGTGGTGCCGCACCGCTCATGTGCGTCCTAGGCTTTAGGCGTATGCAAATGTCAATTTACCTAATTCATTGTTAAAAATCATGACAATAATATAGCCATTTAAGAAAAAGTGTAACTTTAGAATAAAATGTAGTTTGAAAATCTACCCCAACATGTACTGTATATACAGATAAAAATTACACACACACACACACAAACACGCACATAAAAAATATGCATGAACACATACTGTGATTATCTATCTATATTTCAATAGGTACGGTACTAAAGATGATTAAAGACAAATATTCTTTATTTTAGAAGATGGAAAAAAACACATAATCTATCACGTCTGCACTTTCCCCCTGTGTGCAGGCGCGATTTTGATTGAGTGGATTTCCATTCTGTTCGGCTGGGTGAAACGGGCGCCTTGGCGATTGTGCCTATGGAGAGCGCTCTGCAGTTCATGATCTTTGGTGTTTTCAGCTTGTCTGGGAAGCACACTGTTTCTCCATTTTTTAAAAGTATGAATACTCCAGTAAACATAAATAATAATCACAATACTCATACTTTGACGATTTTTGTTTTATTCATTAGGCACGGCTGCATTTCAGTAAGCGGCTGGTTGAATTTGTTTTCAGTGTTTGAAATGGATACATTTCTTACTTACAAAAGGAAAACGAAGGAAGAAAACACAGTCTAAAGAAAGTGCAAAGGGATAGAAAGTTTGTCCCTTTGGATATTTTTTATGCTGACTTTTATTTAAAAAAAAAGTTAATAATTATAGTTTTATCCTGAGGTTAATGTTTCTAATGTTGTAAACATTTTAAACAGCACACAGAATTATTCTGAGATGGGAAGTAAATTGTAACAGTATAAACATTCACAGTGCAGACTATTTTGTATTATCTATAACTTTGCCGAATAGAAATTGAATACAGTATTTCCAAAGAGATTCCTAAATAATGTCTTTTAATTCTGTGCATCCAAAGACATGTAATTAAGTTTTAAGAATTAAGCCAATTGTTTGGTATTCTGTCATTCCCAAACTGTTGTGATATATTAAATAAACAGGGAAAAAACGTGTGAATCAGATTATTCTGCCTTTTATTGCAACTGTGGTACCATTCAGTAGAGCAAAAATTATAAAGGGTACTTTAGCTAAAACCTCTGGACAGAAGGGGTACAGTTTCAAAAAAAGGTTGAAAACCCCACCTTGGAGTATAACATTCACCAGGTATAAAATGTCATAATAAAATGAAGACAGTAGAAGATCAAACAATACATTTTATTTTGTGATCAGGTGACGGCAACAGATGCAGACGGAGGATCTTTTGGCACCATATTCTACTCCATAGGCTCTGGGATCGGCAGCGTGGTCCCCACCCAGTTCACCATCGGAAAAGAGACGGGTCAGATTTGTACCAGCTTAACCCTGGACCGGGACCAGGGGCCCTCCAGCTACGACTTCACTGTCACTGCTGTGGATGGGGTAAGCTTTTGAGCTAATAATACCCATGTATTCCTTCATTCAGTATTACTGTACATAATCATGTTTTTCAATTTCCAACAAAGATACTGACTGAACGAACAACCACTATACTGTAACTGCAAATAATACAATTGTAATTACACTGTAATTAAAAAGTTGTTTGTGTATCAATCTGTGGTTGCACTGCTTTAATTCTGCAGTGTTCTTGAATTACTGTTCGTTGGTTTCTCTGCAGTTTTACTGTACCCAGTCATGTCTGTGGCTATCACATGGTCAATGCAGCAAAGTTAGTTTTTTTTTTTTTAATCCCAACAGGGGGGGCTCAACTCCATGGCCTATGTGAAAGTGTTCCTGGTTGATATAAATGATAATAGTCCAGTTTTCTACCCGATCCACTACGCAGTCAGCCTCAGCACGCAGAGTGCACCTGGCACCTCCATCATTAAGGTGACCGCCCACGATCAGGACGAGGGGCAGAATGGGAGGGTGACATACAGCACAGCGCCTGGGGGCAGCTCCCCATACTTCACACTCAACAAAGACACAGGTGAGCAGACTTACTATAAGACCAAACAACTGAGAAGTAGTGTGGTCTTGTGGTTAAACAGGAGGGGCTGGTAGGCAGTATGGCCTAGTGGTTAAACATGAGAGATGCAAGGTATAAATTGCATAGTGGTTAGAATGACTGCAGTATGTGTATGTGCTGTAAATATTTAATACATACAGTGGCCAAGTTATTACACATTGCCACATTTTACCAATGAAGGCTAAGATGAACTGTCAGGAGATGATAAACAAGCAAGTAGGTAGAATAGGCAAGATTACATCACTATATAAAAATCAACAAAGTTACCATTACCAGTATCCACATGTTTTTTTTTTTTTACTTTTCTAAAATGTTCTTTTATTTAATTCTATTTATTTTCCCTTTAATCTACAAAAAAGCTGCCTATATGATCAAAAATCATGTAGCATTGTAAAACAGGGCCAAAAGTATTACACTGTATCTTGTGATTGATTATTTAAAGTTTAGGCTTAAAGAAAGACAAGTAGAAAAACAGACAGATGGATGAGCAGATAGAGAGACCTCACAGCCCATCATGATTCTGTGAGTTGCTCCACAGGAAGTGAGTGACACAGGTGCAATGTGACCTTTCCCAGGTTGTCTGGAGACAGCAATATTTTTGGGGGGTGGGTGTTTTTAGTCCTCCGTCTGGGACCCCCTGTTTAGCATTCTAGCAGGAAGTGAAGCCCTATTCCGTCACGGTTTGCCTTGATAAGATAAGCCCCCACCTCTGTTGGTTTTGGATGGGGAATCCTTTGTAATTTTCTCGCTGTTTTGTTGTTTCAGTGCTGCAGAAGCTGCCTGCGCATTTCGAGTCTCTCAGCATGTGAAAGAAAAGCAGGATTGTCCAATCCAAACTTGGAATTATTATATTGAAAGAAATAACCCTAAAAACTACCACGCAACTGTATCAGAGTTGAGAAACTGACACAAATTCTACCTCTAATTAAATCAGCAATAGCTGTGCTCTTACCCAGCAAATAGAGCCTGCCCCTTGCACAATGTTTTGGAAATAAGGTCTTTGAATTGCTGTATCTGAGACATTACAGATAAGAAATTAAACCCCTCTCTCTCTCTTTCTCTATAGGAGTCATCTCGCTGTCTCGCTCTCTCCATGGGAAGGCAAACTCTGTGATCCAGCTAGTAATCTCGGCACAGGACGGGGGCGGACTAACAGCAAAGGTCAACGCCCGGGTCAACATCAGTGTTGTCGCAGGCTCAGTGGTGTCTCCAGTGTTTGAACAAGCACACTACTTCTTCACTGTGTCCGAGGACGTCCTGAGGGGGACACAAATAGGCATAGTCCGAGCAAGCAGTGGACACGGTCAGTTCTTCATCATTCACAATTATACACATCCAGTCTTGCCTTTTATTTAAATAAAACATATATATATATATATATATATATATATATATATATATATATATATATATATATATAGTCCTGAATTACAAGCCTCTCTGTCTTACATTCTCATTGTGTCCTTCTCATAGGTCGTTCGGAGGGAGTCTACTACACTATATCTTCTGGAGACTCTGATGGTTACTTCACTGTTGACTCAGAGACAGGTGCCCTTCGAACCAGCCGCCCACTGGACCACGAAGCCCAGCCCTCTTTGGAGTTAGAGGTACAGGCCCGGAGTGGGTCACCACCAGCATTTGGACAAACACAAGTCCGAATTACCATTGCAGACATCAATGACAATGCTCCCTCCTTCCTGCCCTCGTCCTCTGAGTCCTTGCTACTAGCAGAGGCCACTGATATGGGCACATTGGTGTACCATGTGAGGGCAGAGGACCGTGACTCAGGCCCCAATGGGCAGCTGCACTTTGACCTACTCTCCAGCGGGGGGCAGCGCACCTTTGGCATTGAGCGCAGCACAGGGGATATCCGGCTTATTGGTGGCTTGAGCTACGAGACTATGCCCCGTTACGACCTCAAAGTGGTGGCCAAAGACAGTGGGGTCCCCCAGCTGAGCACCACCTTCACACTGGTTGTACACGTGCAGGCGGAGAATGACCAAGGCCCTGTTTTTGACACTCTCACCTACCGCGTGGAGCTGAAAGAAGGGACCCCGCTCAACACTCGCTTTCTCCAGGTGCGGGCTTTGAATCGCGAGACCACTACTACCAGCAGCACTACAGGATCCTCTTCCACCATACTGGCATATCATCTCCGCCCAGATGGAGACGCAGCTGGATTTGGGATTGCCCCTGACAGTGGATGGCTATTTGTTAAGAGTGTACTAGACAGGGAAACTAAGGACCTTTACCTGCTGACTGTCCTGGCCACCTCGGGTACCGGGCAGCTGAAGAAAACAGGCAGCGCCACTGTGCGTATTTCAGTGACAGACGAGAATGACAATGCTCCTCGGCTCACCCAGGAGCGTGCTTTCTTGGCCGTGCGAGAGAACCTGCCCACAGGGACTGGGTTTGGGAGGGTGGCTGCCACTGATCGGGATGCAGGTCTCAACAGTCGTCTAACCTTCAGACTCCTGCATCCTGACCGAAATTTTCAGATGAACTCCCAGACAGGTAAGGCCTTTTTTATTTAATCAAATATTAACCTTGTTTGCAATTCGTGTTACTTTTCTCAACCATTTTCTTGTAAGACTAATAAACCAGTTTAGAATGACTCTGCTGTGACAATTTTTTAAAATATTTAGTCAAAATCATTATTTTGATACAATAAGTATTTCTAAAATCACTTTTCATAAATCTCCAATTGCCAAATGAGGACTATATCTACATTGACTAAATATTGTAGGTAACTTATAAGGGACCTCATAATTCTGCAGCAGTTTGGTGACATTTACAGCTTCCTCTTCCATGAATCCATCAAACAGTACATATGTGAGCATGTGTGGGATGTGCAGGGCATAATACATGAAGAGCATTATCCTTGGACATGACTAGGTAGCTTCTTCTGAAGCTTCATGAGGATTGATAGAATAACCTCTTCACCTACACACATCTTCCCAATCATCATGAGCTTGACATATTACCACAAGGGAATCAATGAGTCATAAGTAGTAAGAGTAGCAAAGTGTTAGGCCAACTGTACTGACAATTTCCTCTGTCTGTTCCCAGGTGAGATCAGCACTCGGACAGACCTGGACCGTGAGCACCAGTCCAGTTACCAGCTGGTTGTGGTGGTCCAGGATGGGGGCACCCCTCCACGTAGTGCCACAGGCACCGCCCACATTACTGTACTGGATGAGAATGACAATGCTCCTGCCTTCACACACGCACCCCCTGGGAGGGAACTGGTACTGCAGGTGAGAGAGATAGGACAGGACTGAAACGCAAGTTAATATTGAAAACAATTAAGGCCCTACTAAATCCTTCAAAAAAATGCAGCTTGCGACCAAAGCATGAAAAATCGCAGAAAAGTAGTTTTAGTCCCTTAATTAGTAATGTTCTTATTTCATAAAAATACCGATCTGAAAATGGCAGAAACGTGAAAAAACTAGCATTCTTTTTTAATGGCAATTATATATATATATATATATATATATATATATATATATATATATATATATATATATATATACACTGTATATATATATATATATATATATATATATATATGTAGATATGTTTTACAGTAAATCAGTTATAAAAATCAAGTCCAGCAAACTTTGTAGTCTGACTGGTGCATTTACAGTATGGAACACAGGCTGTGTGGTCCAGTGGTTAAAGAAAAGGGCTTGTAACCAGGAGGTCCCCCGTTCAAATCCCACCTCAGCCACTGACTCACTGTGTGATTCTGAGCAAGTCACTTAACCTCCTTGTGCTCCATCTTTCGGGTGAGATGTAGTTGTAAGTGACTCTGCAGCTGATGCATAGTTCACACACCCTAGTCTCTGTAAGTCGCCTTGGATAAAGGCGTCTGCTAAATAAACAAATAATAATAATAATAACAAAAGTGAGCCTAGACTTACCTGTGTACAGCGCTCCAGATAAGGTTTTGGGTCTAGGAGTAACTTACCCTCTTATTTTAACACTGAGAGAGTAAAATGTATTTCCAGGGGATAAAATGCAACATTACCTTGAAGCCATGTGTAGTCTCGATAAATACTGTACAATCTTTAACGGTAATGGGGTAGTGTGAACGAGTTTGCAGTGCGCAGGTGTAGTGATGATGCAGTGCTCTGGAACAAACACACACAAGACAGTTCACAATTAACAGCTCTTTATTTTCAGCTGGGTTGCGTGTCAACAACACTTTACATAATAAGCACAGGCTCTACACATCAATGTGTATTGCGCCGTGCAAAAGGAGGGTTACAGTCCCGAAATAATAAGACGTTTTTTAAACACACAATACAGAGACACAGACACGTCTCTTGACAGTGGGTGCTCTAGTGCAAGGGAGTGAGCCAGACCAACACAGAGGTAACAGTAGGTCAGTGTAGTCCAGGGTTTGGTGCTGGCGTGCAGCGATAGCTCCCAGTTCTTGTTAGCCATCTAGCAAAACAAAAAATGACAATTCGCTGACAAACAAACAAAACACGAAACACTCATGGTACTTTGAATTCTCCTGCGCTTACAGTCCTTATAGTTTAACCATCAAAACCAAGGAACAGATAGCTGGGCCACTTCCCCTAAATACCCTCCGTCACGCCCTTTTGGTGGCGCGGCCAATCACGTATCCTTAATCCGTGACTGACACATCACCTACCGCATTAAGGCAATGACTTCTGGTATCGTGTCTCCGCCCCCTTCCTGGATGACCAACTTCTGACTGACCCTGTAATGAACTGCCGAACTATCCATTTCGGGGCACTGTGCTCCGGTTATACAGCGCCCTCACAGGTCGGGAGGGAGATTGTTGATAAGGCTTCATTCGCTCTCTGTCACAGGTAGGCATTAAAAAAGAGCCTTCCATTTTAATTGCAATGTTACTTTGGACAACCACGTGTGTGTTCTACAAGATTCTTTATCGGCTCAGCACATTTTTTTCGTGGTATCACACTGACTCTGCAAATTAACTACATTACTTATATTTTAATATTACATTCTTAAACTCAGTGAACATGTTAAAACGTCAAAACAAAGCCATATAGATAAACAGAATAAGGAAATGCATTAATAAGTTAAAAAAAAACTGTTCATTTAATATTATAAGCACCTTTTTTTATCCTCTGATGATGGTTCCAGTTGGATTTGTAGCTGGACTGGGGTGTTTACGCTTCAACCTGTGTAGCTTACTGTGATTGGCTGCAAAGACAACAGGGCTAGCCAGAGATTGGATAATATTTGTTGGGCTGTTTTTTTCTTGTGTACAGTTTCCTAGTAACTGAAGACATTATGTTCTGGGAGGTAGTTGTCAGTGGAAGTTTAAGGGAGGCAGGAGGGGAGGCAGACAAGCTGTGCAGCAAAATTGCTATGAATATTTTTACGCATTAAATTTTAATCTTGTGCGTATTCTGGATTTTTAATGGGTAAAAACGGCAGGTACGCAGTTTATCTGGACCGCTGCCTGTATATTTACGGTTTACAGGCATTACATTTTTTTTAAAATGTGATCGCTAAATTTCTCAGATACTGCCAAGCACGGTCTATAGCACTGACGAACATACCTTTTTTTTAAACTGTTCTTTTTGTTTGAATTCATGCTGTACCATCTGTACAGGAGCACATGTGATCAAGTGAGCATTCCCTACGGCTTTACTGGAAAACCTCTCTTCACTATCACCTATCTACCTCTTAAAAAACACTAAAACCGGCAACTTTTTATTTTTTAATTAGGAGATAAGAACATAAGAACATAAGAACATAAGAAAGTTTACAAACGAGAGGAGGCCATTCGGCCCATCTTGCTCGTTTGGTTGTTAGTAGCTTATTGATCCCAGAATCTCATCAAGCAGCTTCTTGAAGGATCCCAGGGTGTCAGCTTCAACAACATTACTGGGGAGTTGGTTCCAGACCCTCACAATTCTTTGTGTAAAAAAGTGCCTCCTATTTTCTGTTCTGAATGCCCCTTTATCTAATCTCCATTTGTGACCCCTGGTCCTTGTTTCTGTTTTCAGGTCAAAAAAGTCCCCTGGGTCGACATTGTCTATACTTTTTAGGATTTTGAATGTTTGAATCAGATCACTTGAATGTTTGAATCAGATGACTGAGCGTTTGTGTATTTAAGTATTTCAGTTACCAATAGGTGCTAAAATGCATTAGCGAAAGTAAAAAAACATCTAGTAGACTACATGTGTTAGTGCTGATCGTGCTGTTTGTTCAGTAACTTGTTCACAGTGTGTTCATAAAGTTTATTCAAAGTAATCAGTCTGCATGCAGTTGTTTGATTTCTACAGCCCTGTTGGGCTTACTGTATTGCTGCTGACATTGACAGATAACATTCAGAGGATGTGACTAGAACGGAGATTTTCTTTCATGAAGCAGAAAAAGGTCAAATACATACAAGAATACTGTATTTACATATTTTTGAGGTTAAATGAAAGCTCTGATCCATTTTTTAATATACAGATATAGCTCTGCCCCCCAACGTTTTCATTGGGGGGTCCCGCACCCCCTCTGCCCTCACTGTTCCGCAGCCTTGATCATAGTTATCTTCTCAGAAGATGTCTTATAAGTTTCACCTTATCCAGAGGATGTAAAAGGTTTTCTTAAAACAAGAAGACAAACACCTAACATTGAACATTTGAACAAGATGAGTAAACACAAAATTAATTTAACCATACACTGATTGTAGCACTGTCACTACAATCACTTCCTTTAATAATATGAACATGAAACATGACACAACTGTATTGATTTACTTATATCACACTGCAGGGTATGCACAGAGGTCAAATAAATGCTTTATATAAACCAGGGGCAATCAGGCTGGTGTAATTGCCACAAATTTCCACTAGGGTGCACTCCTGGCATCACCTCACACTTGCGGCTCTTGCTACAAGTGCTGTGATCCAGGGATGGTTTGTGATCCCCCCACACTTAATTATACTTTACCTGAATCCCCACAAGGAGGCCCTGTCCAAAGCATAGCCTCAGTGCTGAAAATAAATACATCAGCAGCAACATTTGTCAAGCAAGACAGTAATCAATCAAGTAACAGTATATGATAACATTATATCAAATTACTCAGTGCTTTAAATGTTAATAGATTCAAATTAGTCGCAAAAAAGTATTAATCATGGGAATCAATTGATTCTTTTAAATTAATGTTATCAAGTATAAAAGCTAGTATGAAAACGTTTGTATAAAAAAAAAACATTTCTGCATCTCAAATGCATTCAATATGAACACACATAGCAAATTTATATCCCAAAAGCATGTATTCAGGAATGCGGTAACTATTAATATGACAAGTTCTCACAATAAGTTTGTTTCAGTTATTCAGCACATCCACACAATAATAATAATAATAATAATTTGTAAAACATTTGAACTAATAACAATTTAAAAAAGTACATTTTTTTCAATTTTCTGAACTTGAAGGACTACATGGCGGACTGTAACTGATTCAGATTTGTCTCGCTCTACATCCCGCCTACAGATACGCTGAATCTGTTAGCTCTGATTTGCACATTTCTGTTTTAAAGTGGGGTTGAAAAAAAAAGAGAAATAAAAATAAATGGACACAGGGCTGAGCCCCCCCAAAGGCTAATCTCGGGTGCAATTACGCCCCGCTCCCCATTGTGACGACACTGCATAGCACTCTTGCTTATCAGAGGTAACCACCTATAATTAGTTTTATAGTTTTTGAAGCAGTGTTAGGTTTGTGTTTGGCCGTGAATGACAGACTCTGTGTATTCCTCCACAGGTGTTGGAAGGTAAGCCCTCTGGAACCTTGCTCGGCTCAGTTCAAGCCAAAGATCCTGATGGAGGTGAAAATGGGACAATCTACTACTCTCTATCTGGTAAGACAGCACTCAGGATTCACAGTTTGATATGCCAGTTTGATATATAAAGCAGCACACCAAGACAACTTTCTATCAGTCCCTTTCAGTTTGGAGGCAGTCCTTAAAAACATTTTGGTACTGATATTGATATTTTACTTTTGTTATAGTTATATAGCACCGTTTCTTTGAAAAGTTCATTCGTTAAAAATGCAAGGCTTTACAGATCCAGTTCTTCACTGAGTTACACAATGTCATTCTATTTTCACTAGATACAGTATGTTGCAGCAAAAGTAGATCACAGTTATTACACTATAGAAATGTCTTATTTTTTTGCTGTGCTTTTTGTCTGTGTAACGGTTACATGGTGTGTGTCTCCAGGCCCCAGGGCAGAGCGTTTTTCCCTAAATCCAAACACTGGAGAGCTACGGTTAGCTGCCCCCTTGAGCCACACCGACAGGGCTGACTATACCTTCACCGTGACAGCTACAGACAGGGGTTCATCTCCACAGAGCACCTCTGCAGCCCTGCGCATACAGGTGAGGGGTTCATCTCCACAGAGCACCTCTGCAGCCCTGTGCATACAGGTGAGGGGTTCATCTCCACAGAGCACCTCTGCAGCCCTGCGCATACAGGTGAGGGGGTTCATCTCCACAGAGCACCTCTACAGCCCTGCGCACACAGGTGAGGGGTTCATCTCCACAGAGCACCTCTGCAGCCCTCCGCATACAGGTGAGGGGGTTCATCTCCACAGAGCACCTCTGCAGCCCTGCGCATACAGGTGAGGGGGTTCATCTCCACAGAGCACCTCTGCAGCCCTGCGCATACAGGTGAAGGGGTTCATCTCCACAGAGCACCTCTGCAGCCCTGCGCATACAGACAGGGGTTCATCTCCACAGAGCACCTCTGCAGCCCTGTGCATACAGGTGAGGGGTTCATCTCCACAGAGCACCTCTGCAGCCCTCCGCATACAGGTGAGGGGGTTCATCTCCACAGAGCACCTCTACAGCCCTGCGCACACAGGTGAGGGGGTTCATCTCCACAGAGCACCTCTACAGCCCTTCGCATACAGACAGGGGTTCATCTCCACAGAGCACCTCTGCAGCCCTGCGCATACAGGTGAGGGGCTCATCTCCACAGAGCACCTCTGCAGCCCTGCGCATACAGGTGAGGGGTTCATCTCCACAGAGCACCTCTGCAGCCCTACGCATACAGGTGAGGGGGTTAATCTCCATAGAGCACCCCTGCAGCCCTGCGCATACAGGTGAGGGGGTTCATCTCCACAGAGCACCTCTACAGCCCTGCGCACACAGGTGAGGGGGTTCATCTCCACAGAGCACCTCTGCAGCCCTCTGCATACAGGTGAGGGGGTTCATCTCCACAGAGCACCCCTGCAGCCCTGTGCATACAGGTGAGGGGGTTCATAAGAACATAAGGACATAAGAAAGTTTACAAACGAGAGGAGGCCATTCAGCCCATCTTGCTTGTTTGGTTGTTTATAGTAAGTACCTTATTGATCCCAGAATCTCATCAAGCAGCTTCTTGAAGGATCCCAATGTGTCAGCTTCAAAAACATTACTGGGGAGTTGGTTCCAGACCCTCACAATTCTCTGTGTAAAAAAGTGCCTCCTATTTTCTGTTTTGAATGCCCCTTTATTTAATCTCCATTTGTGACCCCTTGTCCTTGTTTATTTTTTCAGGTCAAAAAAGTCCCCTGGGTTGACATTGTCTATACCTTTTAGGATTTTGAATGTTTGAATCAGATCGCCGCGTAGTCTTCTTTGTTCAAGACTGAATAGATTCAATTCTTTTAGCCTGTCTGCATACGACATGCCTTTTAAACCCAGGATAATTCTGGTTGCTCTTCTTTGTACTCTTTCTAGCGCAGCAATATCCTTTTTGTTACGAGGTGACCAGAACTGAACACAATATTCTAGGTGAGGTCTTACTAATGCATTGTAAAGTTTTAACATTACTTGCCTTGATTTAAATTCAACACTTATCTCAATATATCTGAGCATCTTGCTGGCCTTTTTTATAGCTTCCCCACATTGTCTAGATGAAGACATTTCTGAGTCAACATAAACTCCTAGGTCTTTTTCATAGTTCCCTTCATCAATTTCAGTATCTCCCATATGATATTTATAATGCACATTTTTATTGCCTGCATGCAATACTTTACACATTTCTCTATTAAATGTCATTTGCCATGTTTCTGTCCAGTTCTGAATGCTGTCTAGATCATTTTGAATGACCTTTGCTGCTGCAACAGTGTTGACCACTCCTCCTATTTTTGTGTCGTCTGCAAATTTAACAAGTTTGCTTACTATACCAGAATCTAAATCATTAATGTAGATTAGGAATAGCAGAGGACCTAATGTCTAAGAGACACAAATGGCAAAATCATAGACGAAGAAAATATATATATATATATATATATATATATATATATATATATATATATATATATATATATATATATATTAAATTATTACTTTTCACAGGTTTTTACAAAGGAGGACACGGACAACATGCCCCACATATCGACCTGTTCCTATCCAATTTTAAATAACTTTAGCATAACAGAGGCAGAAGTGTTAAAGGGAATAGGAGCTCTTAAAATAAACAAATCCTGTGGGCCGGATGAGATCCTCCCAATAGTACTCAAAGAAATGAAAGAAGTTATTTACAAACCGCTAAACAAGATCATGCAACAGTCTCTTGACACAGGGGTTGTACCGACAGACTGGAAAATTGCAAACGTAATACCGATCCACAAAAAGGGAGACAAAACCGAACCAGGTAACTACAGACCAATAAGCCTGACTTCTATTATATGTAAACTTATGGAAACTGTAATAAGATCCAAAATGGAAAATTACCTATATGGTAACAGTATCCTGGGAGACAGTCAGCATGGTTTTAGGAAAGGGAGATCGTGTCTAACTAACCTGCTTGACTTTTTTGAGGATGCAACATTGACAGTGGATAATTGCAAAGCATACGACATGGTTTATTTAGATTTCCAGAAAGCTTTTGACAAAGACCCGCATAAAAGATTAATTCTCAAACTGAACGCAGTAGGGATTCAAGGAAATGCATGCACATGGATTAGGGAGTGGTTAACATGTAGAAAACAGAAAGTACTGATTAGAGGAGAAACCTCAAAATGGAGTGAGGTAACCAGTGGTGTACCACAGGGATCAGTATTAGGTCCTCTGCTATTCCTAATCTATATTAATGATTTAGATTCTGGTATAGTAAGCAAACTTGTTAAAATTGCAGACGACACAAAAATAGGAGGAGTGGCAAACACTGCTGCAGCAGCAAACGTCTTTCAAAATGATCTAGACAGCATTCAGAACTGGGCAGACACATGGCAAGTGACATTTAATAGAGAAAAGTGTAAAGTGTTGCATGCAGGCAATAAAAATGTAAATTATAAATATCATATGGGAGATACTGAAATTGAAGAAGGATTCTATGAAAAATACCTAGGAGTTTATGTTGACTCAGAAATGTCTTCATCTTGACAATGTGGGGAAGCTATAAAAAGGCCAACAAAATTCTCGGATATATTGTGAGAAGTGTTGATTTTAAATCAAGGGAAGTAATGTTAAAACTTTACAATGCATTTGTAAGACCTCACCTAGAATATTGTGTTCAGTTCTGGTCACCTCGTTACAAAAAGGATATTGCTGCTCTAGAAAGAGTGCAAAGAAGAGCAACCAGAATTATCCCGGGTTTAAAAGGCTTGTCATATGCAGACAGGCTAAAAGAATTGAATCTATTCAGTCTTGAACAAAGAAGACTACGTATGGCAAGCCAAATTATCATTTAGAGATATCTCAAATTGCATTTTAAGATATCTTGAAATATTTAGAGATATCTGAAAAACATTTCCAGATATCTCAAATTGAATTCTAGATATCTTTAATTGTGCAGTTTTAAAGATATCTAAAATTAATTTAAAGATATCTGTAAATCAATTTGAGATATCTAAAAAGGAAATAAAGATATCTCAAATTGATTTATGGATATCTTAAAATACAATGTAAACCATAGGGATTGTGCTAGCATGGCACGCCAAACTGTCATTTAGAGATATCTTAAAATGAGTGTTTTAAAGATACTCTAAATCATTTATAGATATCTCTAAATAACTTCCTGTTCATTTAAAGATATCTGTAAATCATTTAAAGATATCTTAAAATAACGTCTTTTTCATTTAAAGATATCTGTAAATCATTTGAAGATATCTTCAAATAACTTCCTGTTCATTTAGAGATATCTCTAAATCATTTAGAGATATCTCTAAATGAACAGGAAGTTATTTGAAGATATCTTAAAATGTTTTAGAAATATCTCTAAATAAACAGGAAGTTATTTGAAGATATCTTCAAATGATTTACAGATATCTTTAAATGAACAGGAAGTTATTTGAAGATATCTTCAAATGATTTACAGATATCTTTAAAACCCTCATTTTAAGATATCTCTAAATGACAGTTTCGCGCACCATGCTAGCCAAATCCACATATTATTTAAAGATATCTGTAAATCATTTGAAGATATCTTCAAATAACTTCCTGTTCATTTTAAGATATCTTAAAATGATTCACAGATATCTTTAAACCCTTCATTTTAAGATATCTCTAAATGACAGTTTGGCGCACCATGCTACCCAAATCCACATATTATTTAAAGATATCTGTAAATCATTTAACGATATCTTAAAATAACGTCCTGTTCAATTAGATATATCTGCAAATCATTTAGAGATATCTTCAAATAGCTTCCTGTTCATTTAGAGATATCTCTAAATCATTTAGCGATATCTCTAAATAACTTCCTGTTCATTTGAAGATATCTTTAAATAGACGTCCATTGAAAACATAGAGCATTTTCACAGGAAGTCATTTCCAGATATCTGGAAATAGCTTCCTGTTCATTTGACGATATCTTCAAATGATTTAGAGATATCTCTAAATGAACAGGAAGTTATTTGAAGATATCTTAAAATGTTTTAGAGATATCTCTAAATGAACAGGAAGTTATTTCGAGGTATCTCAAAATGATTTAGAGATATCTCTAAATGAACAGGAAGTTATTTGAAGATATCTTCAAATGATTTAGAGATATCTTCAAATGAATAGGACATTATTTAGAGATATCTTTAAATGATTTAGAGATATCTGAAAAGTATTTCAAGATATCTCAAAAACATTTAGAGATATCTTAAAATGATTTAAAGATATCTAAAAATGCATTTTAGATATCTCATTTAAAGTTCAATTTAAAGATTTTGTAAATCATTTTGAGATATCTCTAAATGTATTTTAGATATCTTAAAATGATTTAGAGATATCTTCAAATATTTAGAGATATCTATAAATGAATTTGAGATATCTCTAAATGATAATTTGGCTTGCCATAGACTATGCAGTGATTTGATTCAAGCATTCAAAATCCTAAAAGGTATAGACAATGTCGACCCAGGGGACTTTTTTGACCTGAAAAGAAACAAGGACCAGGGGTCACAAATGGAGATTAGATAAAGGGGCATTCAGAACAGAAAATAGGAGGCACTTTTTTACACAGAGAATTGTGAGAGTCTGGAACCAACTCCCCAGTAAAGTTGTTGAAGCTGACACCCTTGGATCCTTCAAGAAGCTGCTTGATGAGATTCTGGGATCAATAAGCTACTAACAACCAAACAAGCAAGATGGGCTGAATGGCTTCCTCTCGTTTGTAAACTTTCTTATGTTCTTATGTTCTTAAGTGTCCCCGCTGCCACTACAGGGGGTTTCAGCAGCCTGGGGTGATTCGTTGTCCTGATGGCTTGTTTGGTGCCTCCAGGGGAAAGAAGGTTCCCCACCTTGACTCTTCATTGGATGTAAGAGAGTGCGTTCAAATAAAATATTCTGGGGGATATCTGTAACTGTGCCCCTATGCTAATAGCCTCAATGTATGAATGATTTACTAATTGAAAGTGCACCATAACACATGGGTGAAAATGAACAATGAACTAGTAAAACCTGGCAAACTGAATAATGCCAAAAATAATAATATGAATAATGCAAGACTATAATTATTTTAAATGTGTGAAATCAAGCCTAATTCATATTATTTACAGTGATTTCAAACATTCATACACGATCACACTTCTAACTAAACACTCTGTTATTTACGGTCTCTGTTTACTCTCTATGTGTGCTCTTGGGTCTAAACCCACGCACACAGACACAGTTGATGTTTTAGTCTTTAGAGCCTGTTATTTTATATAGTTCTGAATACCCGTGTTTATTTTTACTGATACGTTTGGGGTTTCACAAACCAAAACCTTTTCTTTATTATGAGTTATATTTCTTTAAACTCCAAGTAGTTATCAGAACACAATGTCTTTGCTCTGGTACTCGGATTTTTCAAACAGCAAAAAAAATTCGGACAGAAAATAACAAACTCTTTTAGAGTCTGTCTTGCTGTATTATTCTACTTTCTTAAACTCAGAGAAACAATGGTTTACATAAGTAGACAGGCCTTGGGGCCTGGCTTAGACACGGGGAAACATGTTCCGTCTCCGGAGCTCTGCAGCTGACAGTACTCTGATCCTCACTCTGTCTCTGTGGGCGAAACTCTCCTAAGGGCAGCTCCTATTTATTGAGTTTCTCTGGGAACCTTTTATGCGCTATGCTGTCTCCTCACGGACACTCAATCTTAGCACATCAGTCTGTTTACATCCTGTCTGGTCGTTCCTGCAACAAAATACATGGGGAACTCCAGCGCTACACTCTGGCAAGTGCATAGAGTGCATACACAGTCAGGTAACAGGAATACAGTACAGTGTGTTAATTCTTGAAACCTTTCTAAACAGTTTTTTTTACTTCAAAAGCAAATACATATCAACCTGTGTTTTATTAATACCAACATCTTTACTAAAGCTTGCTTTGTGATCGTCCAATATTTCATGTATAGCACTCAGAAAATAAAATCATACAATCTTATGTAGCAAAAATAAGTGTAACTACGGTGTAACTGCTCTATACAGTAATATCTAGTACATACAGTATGTAATTCAAATCTGAGAGAAACGTTTTTTATTGAAGTTAATTAATCTAACTGCAGATGTAGTGCGCATTTACGTTTAAGTTAAATTGTACTCTATGCTGCTGCTTTTATGCATTTTTCAAAGGAAATTCCAATACAAAATGGAACATTTACTTTTAGATCAACTAATCACAGCTGGGCTATGATTATCTACAGCTGTATAATTCCCTTAATGGTTGGAGTCAGTGACTGAAACATCTGAAAAACACTTTTAATTGCTATTTCAAATAGAGGCAGACAAGCCTAATTGTAAAATAAATGTGTATTGACCCTGATCAAATTAATCATTAACAAAGACAGAACTCAGGCACAAGGGCATAAGGTTAACTCTATGACTCTGGTGTGCCTGGGCATGATGAAAGCTAAGTCTCCTTCAAAGTAGGCAAATTTCTTCAATTTCAGTTTCTATATTTTTATTTTTATTTGGAATCGGCAATTATTTTTATTTTCTCCCCAATTATTTTTATTTAAACCTGTCTCACCGCTGCCACCCCCGCGCTGACTTGGGAGAGACGAAGACGGACACACGCGTCCTCCAAAATGTGTGCTGTCAGCCGTCCGCTTCTTTTCACTGCAGGCGCCTGGCCACTCTACAGCGGTCGCTGGTGCGCGGTGAGCCCAGGACACTCTGGCCGACCTAGACCCTCCCCCCTACCGGGTGGTGCTCGCCCAATTGTGTGCCGCTCCCTGGGAACTCCCGTCCACGATCGGCAGTGGAATAGCCTGGACTTGAACCGGCGACCTCCAGGCTATGGATGTGCCACTCGGGAGCCCCCTAGCTTCTATTTTTTAGCATTTGCTTTCAATTCTTTGTTCAGTGTTAACTAATGGCAATGAAGAACCGTGATAACCACTCAAACTGTATTTTTTTAAATAAAATATGATTATATTATTTAATGTGGTATATAAAACAATATGATTGAAATTGTACCACTTATTTACTGTCCTAATGTAACAATGACATACATACTGTATGAATATTTTATAATACTCTCATTAACTGACAAATAGAACAAAATAGAGTAGTAGCTGACAGTTTAAACTGCAATTATCAAACATATTTACTGCGAATCAGAGTCCCAATGTACCAACAAAACACATCTCCAGCTGCTTCCTTACTAATACTGATGACTAACATAAGAATTTTGCTTCACAAGAGGAAAATGTGTATACTTCAGGGCAATTATAAAACTGTTGAAAAGAAGATGCTGACTAGTTTCTTGCAGAATGTTAGACAGCACAGTCTAAAAATGGTACATTTTTATGCAGTTTCCTGTTTAATTTTATTTACTTTTATCTACTGTTATTTTTCTTGGGAAGAGGGGTTAGTTGTTTCTAGAGTCACACATGTGTTTGGAGTGCAAATGTTAGTGAACACCAGTGATATTTGTCTGTGTCTCTTAGTATGTCATGCCTTTGCACAGGGGAAGTACTGTATACCTTTAGTGAAGTGTAAAGGTTTGGCAACATTGTAATTTGAAGCCCTCTGTTTGTCTATCAGTAAGCATGGGTATACTCAAGGCCCTTTATTTTCAGTTTTCAGATTTTATTAAAGCCAATATTTCTCCAGTCCTGCAATATTACCCCCTATTTTTACACTGGAAACTGTGGCAGATGTGGATTCAGACCAGTTCACATCGGTTCACGTGAACCGGTCAAAAAAACAAATATCAATCCTCACTTTCAACATTCAAGACTTTATTTATTCATATATTTTAAATAAAGTAATAATCCGAATGTGACGTGTTCCTAAAAACTATATTACACTGTGCTTTGTTTCACTTTCATCCTGTTTCCAAGATAGCTGACCTAGGAAGTGTTTATGTCCCACCCCTATCACTTCTGATTGGCTGGCTGTGGCAGGCTATTTTAAAAAAAAAACAGGACGGGCTGCCAAGAGAGTGTCTGGCAAGGCACAGACTAATATTTTACACTTCTTCTCGCCTTTAAGATATTATTTACAATTTTTGTAAATTAGCAAATATGTTGTGCTGCTTTCTTAATAAATTAGCCTGACATTAAAATGCATAAATCTAGTAATGCTACCAAAAACAACCATAGTCGCTAAGGTATTAGCTGATTAGAAAAAAATCGTGTGTAAGTTAAATGTTTGTTTAAAAACATTTTGTTTCTTTCGATTTAGTTTTACTAACCTAGTTGCCATGTACCATCTTTAGAACAAAAGAACATAAGAACATAAGAAAGTTTACAAACAAGAGGAGGCCATTCAGCCCATCTTCCTCATTTGGTTGTTAGTAGCTTATTGATCCCAGAATCTCATCAAGCAGCTTCTTAAAGGATCCCAGGGTGTCAGCTTCAACAACATTACTGGGGAGTTGGTTCCAGACCCTCACAATTCTCTGTGTAAAAAAAGTGCCTCCTATTTTCTGTTCTGAATGCCCCTTTATCTAATCTCCATTTGTGACCCCTGGTTCTTGTTTCTTTTTTCAGGTCAAACAAGTCCCCTGGGTCGACATTGTCTATACCTTTTAGGATTTTGAATGTTTGAATCAGATCGCCGCGTAGTCTTCTTTGTTCAAGACTGAATAGATTCAATTCTTTTAGCCTGTCTGCATACGACATGCCTTTTAAACCCGGGATAATTCTGGTTGCTCTTCTTTGCACTCTTTCTAGTACTGCAGTTCAAAGGCCGCTAGCGGTTATTCAGATACAAAAATAAATTAAATATTTAAACAAAAAGACTGTGCTCATAGAGCAAAAATAAAAAAGGTAAACAAAACAAATCACAAACACAAAATACAAAACTGAATAGGTCAGGCTGGGCTATCGCCTTCACTGTTCCTATATAGTTTTCTTTTTTTTGTTTAGTTTCTCTTCTCTCCTCTCGCTCTCCAGTTCCTCCTCCGAACACCCACCCCGAGGGTAGAGAGCTGCAGGTTTATATACTGGTGACCATCTCCCGATTAGCAACAATTTAAACAATTAATTAACTCGGGAGGTGGTCACCTTCTGCACAGGGTTTTTAAATTACTGTGGATGGGACTACCCATCCATGCTACTAAACAAAAACAAACATTCTGCTACGGCGTCAAATATATACATAAATAAATACAAATAAACAATAACAAAACCCGCGGCGCTTCGCCATCCTATACATAATAAATGAATCATAACGATAATAATACAACAAAAGAAATACAAAATAACAAACTGCACAGGGGCAGAGGGGGAGACCCCGTTCTAAAACTAAACAAAATCCATGTACAGGGCTCCTTGCCCTGTTACAGGGGGATACAATAGACAAACAACAAAACACCATGGCAAGCCTTGATACATCTCTAGTACACAATTTAAACAGTTAAGTGAATCACTAAGAATCACTAAAAAAATCTTTAGGAATCACACATTTGCCAAATCTGCCATCATGCAGGATACATGCACTTATTATTATTTTTTATGGATACAGTATCAAAAGGCAATAACAAAAACTACCTTTGCTTACAGCAACTAAAATAATGTTAAAACGCACTCATGACAAGTACTTGCATTATTGCACATAACCTCATTGATAACTGCACAGTGTAACAACAATAAATGGAACATAATAGAGCATACTTATTTTAACAGCTTAATCTGCAGAAGTTAATTGTTGTTAATCTTGGCCTTTTTTCCACTCTGCTCAGCGGGTGACTCGGCGGGTAACACGATGGGTAAGAGTTCCAGCCTTGGGCTCTGGGGCTGTTTAAAAAAAGTTACTATGGATTTTTAATGTCCTGTCTTAATTTATTTTTTTCTTTAGTATAGTACACTTACGATGATAATAAAAAACAAAGGTTTGAAATACAGCAACTGAATGACTTTGAAGTAGTTGATTTTCATTGGTTAACTTGCCTTGCTACGATGCATACAGAACTACTTTGGATGACAGTGATGGATGAGTGGAATCCGAACCTGATCCACTTTATACAGCCGAACTTCATGATCTGGCTCCAGTGAAACCAAACTCCATTCCTTTTTAAAACAAGTATTTTAATACTGATACTGATCTTAGGGTCTGAAGTGCTTAGACCAAGCTTTTTGAAGTCAATTTGCACAAAAATGATACAGCATACATTTATAATTTTAAATATCAGATGTTTAAAATGTCCTGGAGAAAGTCATTGTAAATTCAGAATATTTCATCCCCCCCTTGGGATGACAACTGAAAGTGCAGTCCCAGGGATAAAAAAAACCAGAGCTGTGAAATCCCCTTCCCCCATCCCCCATCAAATCACGCCCTGTGTGCAGCGAGTTAACTGCTCTGCAAACTTGACACAATGTATTTGCTTTGTTTCCGTGATTGAAATAAGTCACTACTATCGGCAGACCTGAAACAAGATATCGGTGTCCCTGCCTGATAATGTACAAGCTGTACTAGTTTGAAACATTATAATGAATTACAAAATGGATCGGATTTTGGATCTCTGATAAAGGACCTCAAATGTCATATTTTAATCACTGTTCCATTGGTACTGGCAGACTAAACCAGGGAGTGTAGTATGTATTTACACTTTACATGCAGTAATGTCAATGCCGTGAAATAATGTGCCTTGTATAATTATTATAAATGATAATTTATTGCCCTACTGCCTCTACCTCTTCTATTAATATGGCAATCTCCTGTATTCTCTCGGCTGTTCTGACTTGCGCTGTTTTTTCTTGCTCTGCTACTGCCGCGCGACATTCAAAATCGGTGACTTGCGGTGACACAAGCGCATTCTGTCTCTTAAAGGGATTGTTGCCTGGCCCTGATTGGATAGCAGATTCCGCAACCTACTCAGCATTGATTGGCTGGCCGCTGTCAGTGTGCCACTAAACGTGCTTGCGCTGGGTTTTTAATTTAATCAGAATCACACTTTTGGAGAAGCCACTTCCTGCAGGAGATGCAATTGACTTTAACCACTGCATTTGCGATTGCACTCATTTCACCAGAATAGAGCCCCTAGGGTTCAGCAGTTATAAAACTGAACAAATATCAAGAAAAATCTGAATTCCACAAAGCACCATTAATATCTGGCAATGATTTTGTATCTGTGATGCAATAAACTAAAACACCTGTACGTCAGCAGTTGAATTCAGTCTATAAACAGAGTAGAAAAAACAGGCAAAGGTTTTTAAAAATGTTAAAACTATTTTCATATTTTAGTAACTCCAAGTCTTGCTTATTATAGTTTTACTCTCAGATTCCAAACTGCACTGAAAGAAACATTTCCTCAAAGTATGTGTGACAGAGAAAGAATGAATCTTGGTTATAAATCTCCCTCCTGATCTGTGAGGGCGCTGTGTAAAGGGAACGGAGTGCCCTGGACTGGATGGCTTGACAATTCATTCCCAGGGTTAGGTGGATGTTGGCCATTTAGAAAAGGGGGTGGGGCTATGTACACCAAGTCATCACCCAGAAGGGAAGCGATTTGGCAACCTTGGATTGGAGGAGAAACAGTTGCACTCGTTAACCAAGGGGGTGTGACTGACGGTATATAAGGGGACGTAGCAAGGTGATCTATTCCTTTGTTTATGGTTAAGCTGAACCGGAAGGAGTACTGTGAATTACAGTGAGTGTTTTGTCATGTCTAAAAATCTACTTGTTTGTTATTATTAGATGGCTAACATGATCCGGAGCTGTCGCTTAAGGCCAGCACTAAACCCGGACAGCACTGCACCATTGTGCACGGATAAATTGTATTTCACCACGAGCACTATAGCACTCACTCTGGACTTGTGAACGTGTGTGCCTTTTTGTGTGTTCTACTGTGTTTATTATTTATGAACTGTGTCTTATTATTTCGGGACTGCAAACCAGTACACGGATAAATTGTATTTCACCACGAGCACTATAGCACTCACTCTGGACTTGTGAACGTGTGTGCCTTTTTGTGTGTTCTACTGTGTTTATTATTTACGAACTGTGTCTTATTATTTCGGGACTGCAAACCGTTCTTTTGGAACAGTGTAATACGCATTGCTGTGTATTGCCTGGGATTATTCTTTGTGGTCTCCAGACCAGGGTTATAAAAATAAAACCTGTTTCATAATCACATCACCACTACACCTGCACACTGCAAACCACTTTGCCACAGTATGTTATACATTTGTTGAGGTGGGGAGGGGTCACAGGTTTTGTGTATCTTGAAGAATTTAGTGAACCAGTCAAGACGCAATGCTAGATCTGCCCATATGTGGAGTTCATTTTTTGCCACATTTTTTAACCAGTCTTTAGTTATTGTTCACTGTACAGGAGCAAGGGCTCATAGTAATAGAGATAATATGTTTTCACCTCACTGAGGTGAGACATCGATCGACCTCCAAGGCTGGGAAGCAAGCTTTGCTTTCCCTTAAGGGGAAAATAAAGAGAAGGATAGAGGATACATTTGAGAAGACTAAAAGTTGCCACGACTAACAAGGAATGCCTGCTTTTTGGCACGGCCGACCTCCGAGGCAGCCACGCGGGCGACAGGAATTCTGAAAGAGAAAATGAAATGAACATGCAAAGGAGCCAGAAAGGAACACTGGCATAGGTGAAGCAAGTTGTTAGTGAAGGATACAGGGTTTACCCCTGGCTCAAACAAGTACACTCATAAGCACACAGCAAGCAGGATAGGACAAATAACCTGTGACAGGATGACAGAGGTTGAGACTCAGAGACAGTGTGAAAAGTTCAAAATAAAGTTTTTAATTCACAAAGATACAAAATAAACAGACACAAGGGCCAAACAAAAGGTTTCTAAAACACAAAATACACACACAACAAAACTAAGGCTTCCAGGCTGGGCATTGCCTTCACTGGTTTGCAAAACATGAACAAAAAACAGCACACACAGAAAAACACTCTTGCTTCCTCTCCTTCTAGAACTCTCCCCCAAATGGGAGGCTGAGGCCTCCTTTTATGCCAGGTGGCTGAGTGTTTAATTGGATAATAAATTGGTTGATTATTCCCATCTGACGCAATCAACCTGGGCAGGGAGGAGAATTTAACTCCATCCCTGCCAGTATTTCCAAGGGCAGAGCCTTGCTCTGCCACACACCTCCCCCCCCCACGTACAAAGTACGGAGGCCATACTCCCCCTTTGAACCCAAGAGTCCCCTTATGTCCCTTGGGTGGGCTATTTCAGCGGGTGGTGGTGGGCGGTGTTGATGTCGGATCCCCCAAGCTTCCTTCAATAGCGGGGGCCCCAGACCTTCCAAGCATGCGAACGCTGGCAGGGAACCTGGACCCTCCAGCAGGAGCAACGCTGGTGGCACTTCTAGTGGCGGAGGCGGGAACGGCGGCCCATCTCCCTCTGGTGGCGGAGGCGGGAACGGCGGCCCGTTTCCCTCTGGTGGCGGAGATGGGAACGGCGGCCCGTCTCACTCTGGTGGCGGAGGCAGGAACGGCGGCCCTTCTCCCTCTGGTGGCGGAGGCGGGAACGGCGGCCCGTCTCCCTATGGTGGCGGTGGCGGGAACGGTGGCCCGTCTCCCTCTGGAGGACGAGGCGGGAACGGCGACCCCTCACGAACAGCAGGCGGAGACAGCAGACCCTCAGGAACAGCAGACGGACCCTCTGAAACAACAAGCGGAGACAGGGGACCCTCAGGAACAGCAGACAGACCCTCTGGAACAGCAGGCGGAGACGGCGGCCACTCCGGCAACGGCAGTTCCAGCTCCTCCCGTGGCAACGGTTCCAGACACTCCGGCATTGGTGGTGGTGGCTGTGGCCATTCTAGCGGTCTCTGAAGTCGGGCCGGCACCTCCTGCCGTCGCAGTCGGGTGCGCCTCCCCTGAGCTCCTCTCAGCAGCATGTGCAAGGGCTGCTGAGGGGCTTCAGCCTTCTCCCCTTCTGGCTCTCGGGTCTGTGGCTCCTCCCCTTCTGGCTCTCGGGTCCGTGGCTCCTCCCCCTCTGGCTCTCGGGACAGCAGCTCCACCCCCTCTGGCTCTCGGGATGGCAGCTCCACCCCCTCTGGCTCTTGGGACGGCAGCTCCACCCCCTCAGGCTCTCGGGACGGCAGCTCCACCCCCTCTGGCTCTCGGGACGGCAGCTCCACCCCTTCTGACTCTCGGGACGGCAGCTCCACCTCTTCTGGCTCTCGGGACGGCAGCTGCACCCACTCTGGTTCTCGGGACGGCAGCTCCACCCCCTCTGGTTCTCGGAACGGCAACTCCACCTCTTCTGGCTCTCAGGACGGCAACTCCACCCCCTCTGGCTCTCGGGACGGCAGCAGCAGGGGAACCAGCAGGCGTGCTCCCTCTGCTGGTGGCGGCGATGGAGGCAAAACCAGCAGGTACTCTCCCTCTGCTGGTGGAGGTGGGAGTGACACACAGTCCTCCAATGGTGGTGAAAGCGGAACCAGCAAGAACTCTCCCTCTGCTGGCGGATACCTGGACTGTGGACGTTTGGCCTTCCCCTTCTTGGGCTCTGGACGCACCGACTCCCCCCTCTTGGGCTCTGGACGCACCGACTCCCCCCTCTTGGGCTCTGGACGCACCGACTCCCCCATCTTGGGCTCTGGACATTCGGGCTCCTCCCACTCAGATGCAGGACGTTTGGGCTCCTCCCGCTCAGGTGCAGGACGTTCGGGCTCCTCCCACTCCAGGTCTGTGTCCTGTAACACCTCCGGGCAGTGGTGCTCCTCATGCCCGTACTGCATGCATTGGGTGCACCACTCCTCTTCCTCCCATGTCTTCCTTCCTCTCTGCCTCCTTCTCCTCCCCTCTGTTTGGGTGGGGCAGATGGCCACTGTGTGCCCATCTGCCCCACAGCCGGGGCACAACTCTGCCGCGAGCCTTTTTAAAAACAACTCCCAGTCGTCATCTGCCTCCTCCTGGGCCAGGGCGTAGGAGCATCCTGCCCAGTTGTGGCCGTAGACCTCGCAGCGCCCACACCAGTCCACTGGTGGCACCTCTGGGCAGGATCTCCAGTGGTGGTCCTCCTTCCCACACCAGGAGCACCAGGGGAAAAGGGGTGGCAGCAGCTTTTGATGCTGCTGTTGCTGCCTGCTTCTTCTGCCCATTTTTTTTTTTTTTTTCAAAAGAAAAACTCACAAAACTCAAAAACACACAAAAAATACTGCCCTGAGCCTCCAGGTGGCGTTATCCCATTTCTGACACCAAATGTGACAAAAAACAGCACACACAGAAAAACACTCTTGCTTCCTCTCCTTCTAGAACTCTCCCCAAATTGGAGGCTGAGGCCTCCTTTTATGCCAGGTGGCTGAGTGTTTAATTGGATAATAAATTGGTTGTTACTCCCATCTGACGCAATCAACCTGGGCAGGGAGGAGAATTTAACTTCATCCCTGCCAGTATTTCCAAGGGCAGAGCCCTGCTCTGCCACACAACCCCATAATTCAGTGTGTGCGCACCACCGTCATTGGAGCCCACCCAGAAGCTGGAGGTAAATAAGCATTTAGGCAGACAGCAGAAATGGACCATTAACATTTTAGGAGGCTGTGTGGTGCAGTGGTTAAAGAAAAGGGCTTGTAACCAGGAGATCCCCGGTTCAAATCCCACCTCAGCCACTGACTCATTGTGTGACCCTGATCAAGTCACTTAACCTCCTTACGTCTTTCGGGTGAGACGTACTGTAATTGTAAGTGACTCTGCAGCTGATGCATAGTTCACACACTCTAGTATGTCTGTATGTCACCTTGGATAAAGGCATCTGCTAAATAAACAAATAATAAAATAAACAAATAATTACAGAAACAGACCTTTTAATTCTGACCTTGAACAACCCACTACCAAATTTGCACAGGGAATCACTGGAAGCCAGAACAAGAAGGAGTGGTGAATACATCCTGCCACAATTAATGTAGACAGAACCAACGTAGTCGTGACGATAATGTAACACAGAGCAGGGCGGAGCGTACACAGATCCAAACAAACGCATATAAATTAAAACAAACCATGGGAACCGCTGCTATAAAATATTATCACAAAAAAAACTGGCAACGCATAATGAAGCATGGAGCACGGATGGCAGAAATGAAAACAACTAGTGGGGTCTGCAGCACTGCAGGTCAATAAGCAAACACAAACAAAAACAGACAGAGAATGAGTGTTCGACCCAGGGCCTAAATAGGGGGTTAATTGATAGGTTGGTTAATTGATATATTGCTTGGTTAATTAAGGAAAAGCACTTGCACCTGCTCCCCAAACAACACACAATGGTTGCTATAATAAACACTGGTAAAAAAGGGCTTTGGGTATACTATATCAATATTTTAATTATTTTCCTCCTACAGGTCCTGAATCCCAGTAAGTTCCTGCCCCACCCAGGCTCGCCCACTTTTACCCTGAAGTCTTTAGAGGGTATCAAACCAGGATCAGTGGTGGGTTCTGTGGGCTCAAAAGACCTCCAGCGGCTCCCAGAGGACGGTCAAGTGACTTACACAGTAGTGGACAGCACTGACCGCGATGGCACATTTGTGGTGGACAGACTGACGGGTGATATCTATCTGGCACGAGAGCTAGATTACGAGCAAGGGGCACATTACACCCTTCAGATTGAGGTGGACGACTTCTCCAGAGCCTACCCAACCAGCCGGATCATCCTAGTAGACATTGACGTCCAGGACAGCAATGACCATGTGCCGCAATTCCCAGAGGACCCAGTGACCATTGTCATTCCAGAGAACATGGTGGCTGGATCCTCCATCTATACCTTCCAGGCTGTGGACAAAGATGGAAGTGGCCCAAACAGTGACATTCATTATTCCATCCTCCAGCAGTGGCCCACTAATGATGAGAACCTGGCACTAGACCCTGTGACTGGGGTTGTGACTCTGGGAAAGAGCCTGGACCGCGAGGTTACAACCTCCCTCCTCCTCATCGTCCAGGCAGTGGACCAAGCTCTTAACGTTAGCCAGCGGCGCTCCAGCTCTGTGACAGCACGAATCTTTGTGACCGATGAAAACGACAATGCACCTATCTTTAGCTCCCCAACTGCTGTCAGTGTCATGGAGGACCAGCCAATTGGTTTTGTTGTCCTTTATGTGATGGCCAGAGACTCTGATTTGGGGGAGAGTGGACGTGTGGCATACCGAATTCAATCAGGGAATGCTGGCGGCAGGTTCAATCTGAACCCCAACTCTGGTAGGTTATCTGCCCCTTTACTATTAAAAAGATGCATGTGTACTTTTAAACGTCTGTGCAGGGAAAAGAGCACCCACAGAAACAGAAACTTTCTTCTTGCTTTAAGGATTGTAGTTATACTTATTTATTCACACAGCAGGTCCATGAGACTAAAGGGAATAGATACATTACAGCAGTGAGATAAGCAGAAAGAATACAGTTACAAAAATATAGTAACATTGAGTTCTTAACAATTGGACCAGGGCTGAAGAACTGGGACATATATTCACCTACTGAGTTTGTAAATGGTCAGGTAGTCTCCTGGAAAATATAGGAGTGTGGTTGGTCTAGTGAGCTCAGAGACTGGGAAACAGTGTGGCCTTGCCTTGTGGTTTTAGTTAAAGGACTGAGAGGCTGTGTGGTTGAGTTTTGGAAAGACAAACAAAAAAGTGACTTACAGTACTTTGTTATTAAGGTATTTTAATAACAAAAACAATTCTTTTAAAACAGCCACCATCCCCCCATACAGTACCTAAGTTTGTGTGCTACATACCACAGTACTTCTGCAAAAATTAAAACAGCTAGAATTAAATTGAATCAATATGACCACAACTTTCATGGTCCAGCCCATTAAAGTAGGATGTTAAACTGCTCTAGGGCCCGGAAGGCTTCAGTCTTGCCTGTGTCTTTCTGTGCTGCTGTGCTTATTGTTTCAAGCAGACAAGTGTTTCTAGTTTAGAGTTAGGTAGGGGCTCTCAGGAAGGCAACATAGAGCTCAACACGTGGGAACAGTGTTTGCAAAGGTTGGCGAGGGTTTAGAAAAATAAGAATAAACTCCAAACAGTTGAAGAAATCCTTATTACACCAGAACAGGCTCACATGGTGGGGGTTCCCGAGTAGTGCATACGGTAAAGGCGCTCCGCGTGGAGTGCAGGATGTGCCCTATAGCCTGGACATCACTGGTTCGAGTCCAGGATATTCCACAGCCGACCATGGACGGGAGCTCCCAGGGGGCGGTGCACAATTGGCCGAGCATCGCCCCATAGGGGGTAGGGTTTAGGTCGGCCAGGGTGTCCTCGGCTCACCGCGCACCAGCGACCCCTCTAGTCTGGCCGGGCACCTGCGGGCTTGCCTGTAAGCTGCCTGAGAGCTGCGTTGTCCTCCGACGCTGTAGCTCTTGGGTGGCTGCATGGTGAGTCTGCAGTGTGGAAAAAAAGCAGTCGGCTGACGGCACACGCTTCGGAGGACTGCGTGTGTTCGTCTTCGCCTCTCCCAAGTCAGCGCAGGGGTGGTAGCGGTGAGCTGAGCCTAAAAAATAATTGGCCATTCCAAATTGGGAGAAAATAATAAAAATAATTGGCAATGACTAAATTAAAAAAAAAAAAAAGCCACATAGTGCCCCCAAATGATTAGAGTTGGGTGATAGGCTGGAATACAGTGTGGACTCATGGTTTAAGCTACAAGGATGAAGTGTGTTCCAATGGGGCTGTGCGGTTGAGTGGTTTAGTGACCCAGTGGTATATGACTCCATATGCCTCTTTCTTTCCCAGCCTCTCACAGTTTTGTTTTTAAACAGGTTCCCTCTCCATAGTGAAGGCTTTGGACCGGGAAGAGCAAGGACTCTACAACTTGACTATCGTTGCAGAGGATCATGGTTTCCCCCAGCGCAGCACCTTGCAGCTACTGTCTGTTCAGGTGATCGATGTAAATGATGAGGCCCCTCAATTCCAGGAAGCTGAATTTGAGGCACAAATCTCAGAGAACCAGGATGCTGGCACCTCTGTACTGACAGTCACTGCTACAGACTGTGACCAAGGTAATCAAACTGGGGATTGATGAGAGAGCTTCTTCGTTCTTCTTCTTGAAGCTGTTTTGAATTGTATTGGATACAGTAGTGTGGTTCATAAAACAGGGATTATAAACTTTCACTCCAGAACCAATTATTGAAGTAAACACGTCATTGTTCCAGACTGTTAGTGCTGGAATGCAATCTGGTTTCCCAGAATTAGAATTAGTGCCACTAAAGTTATTTAACTGTTTATAAGATGCCCAGAAGACAACATTACAGTATATTAGAGAATGGCTGAGCTAACACAGCAGCACCAGATGTTGACACTGATGCTGTTAATATGTAATTTTGATGACGTTAACCAGCATGCAAACAGTTCTAAAGATTATCAGTGTTAGGATGGATTGATGTGGCAAACTGTTAACAAATGGGTATAAAGCATGATGATTAATACAGTTCATCTGTTTAAAAAGTTGACAAGCAAGATACTGAATACTCAGCTGCTGATCTATTTGGTTTGGCCCAACTTTGGTGTGTTTGGATTTTGATATCCCCCATTTGGTTGAATGGTAGTAATAAGCAACCAGGTGCTAGGACAGATATACTCCCAATAACATGCCTTTCAGGATTAGGTGCTTGAAAATTGGGACAAGAGAGTCATGTGTTTCATTTCTTGGAGTTCCTTTTCATAAGGTAACACCTGAAGCAGCTAAACAAGAATTTGAGGCTCCAAGAGATTGAAACAATTTACCATTGCTGTTGAAAACAGTAGTTTGATTGTAGATAGACACAGTATTAGCTCACATATTAAATGTCTAGTACTCAAAGTGATTAAATATTCTAATGAATAATATTGCAAGTACAAGCGTTTATTTTGAGAGACCTGGAAACAAAAGCACAACATTTCAATTCTGGTTCATGGAATAACAACCTTTATGTGAACAGAAACGGAAAGCAAGTTCCCTTTCAAGTACGAAATGTAACCATTACCTAATGGGTTATATTTCTTATAGCCCGAATTACCTGAACACTTATATCAAAGCTGCAACTTTTAGAGCCCCATGTGCGCCAGATGTCATCCCCGCCCCCAGGATGTTTAACAGTGCATGCTTGCAGTTGTCAGTGGCTTTTTCAGGTTTTCACCTGCACGCCACTTGTCCTGCTACCAGAGCTGGTACCTGTGACTCGCTCTGCCGGTACCAGTTGGTACCAGAGCCTGTACCCTGGTCTCTACCAGAGCCGGTACCAGTCGGTACCAGAGCTTGTACCAGTGACCTGGTCAGTACCAAAGTAGGTACCAGTCACCTTTATTGGTACCAGCCATCTGGTTCATACCAGAATCGGTACCAGTGACCCGGTTCGGTTTGACACCAAGTCTGTTACAAGTGCTCCATTTTTGTGTACTCTGTGTACACAGCAGTTTTTAGCACCAGTCAGCTTACTGTCTGTTCTTTTATTATTATTATTATTATTATTATTTATTTCTTAGCAGACGCCCTTATCCAGGGCGACTTACAATCGTAAGCAAATACATTTCAAGTGTTACAGTACAAGTAATAATACAATAAGAGCAAGATAAATACAATGATAAATACAAATACAAAGCAAGTACAAGTGTGACAAAATACAATTCAATAATACAGCAGATAAAAGTGACAGTGATAGTTACATCAAGATATGATTAAGTACCAAAAACTACAGATTAGACACTTGGCAGATTACAGTACTCTGAAGTACAGGATTAAATGCAGTAAAATAGGGGGCAGATAAGAGCAAGTAAAGCACATTTAAGGAAGGGTGAAAGTGTCCCAGGGGAGAAACAGAGGAGTTCTACAGGTGCTGTCTGAAGAGGTGAGTCTTAAGGAGGCGCTGAATGTGGTCAGGGACTGGGCAGTCCTGACATCTGTAGGTAGGTCATTCCACCACTGCGGAGGCGAGGGTGGAGAAGGAGCGGGCTCTGGAGGCAGGGGAGCATAGAGGAGGTAGAGCCAGTCTTCTAGTGCAGGCGGAGCGGAGAGGTCGAGTGGGGTGTAGGGAGAGATGAGGGTCTGGAGGTAGCTGGGTGCAGTCTGGTCAAGGCATCTGTAGGCTAGTACAAGAGTCTTGAACTGGATGCGAGCCGTGATCGGTAGCCAGTGGAGTGAGCGGAGTAGTGGAGTTGCGTGGGAGAAGCGAGGCAGAGAGAACACCAGGCGGGCAGCGGAGTTCTGGATGAGCTGGAGCAGACGGGTGGCGGACGCAGGGAGACCAGCCAGGAGGGAGTTGCAGTAGTCTAGGCGGGAGAGTACCAAGGCCTGGACCAGGAGCTGGGTGGCGTAGTTGGTGAGGAAGGGTCTTGAGATGTGCAGGTCTGCACATGATAAGGTGCTCTATAGAAATTGGAGTTGTTGTTGTTATTGTTCTTGTGCTCATACATTGTACGGCTGAACTGTTTTTTTAACCTTGCACCATGCCTGGGTTTCACCTTTGTGCTGGCTGCAAGAGAAACATTCCAGCAGAGGATAAGCATGAAAGGTGCATCCACTGCCTAGGAAGGGAGCATGCAGAGGGAGCAGTTAAAGACCTCAGCTCTTGCATGTCTTTTGCTCATTTTGCTCATAGGACACATAGGAAAGCAGACTGGCCCGCTGTTTCAGGGACCAGTCCATCTCTGACAACGGCGCAGCATGACTCACCCCATTCTTCCCCTGCAGTGCTGACAACCGAGTCCCCACTCCCTTTTAGCCCACAGATGGCCCAAGACTGCTCTATGCTTTTCCACCGTTGCCACACTGTGCTTGGAGAAGATCAGGCAAGACTGAGCTCGGGTGCTCTTAGTAGCCCCGAAGTGGCCCAGGAAGGCCTGGTTCTTGTTACTGGCACAGCTCCTGTAGGTCAGCCGCGGGAGTTGCTGACCCGTCGCGACCTGCTGAGTCAGGCGCATGGCACTCTGGGGCATACAGACCAAACAGTTTTGCAGCTGTAGGTCTAGCCCTGAGCTGAGACATTTGAGCCACCTCCGGTTATGCGACAGGGTCATTGACACCCTTCAGAATGCCAGGGCAGCGTCTACACGCTCCCAGTACAGCTACAAATGGAGTGTCTTCCAGACGTGGTGTCAGTCGTGCGCACTGGACCCCACGACTTGCCCCATGTCAGATATACTGCAAATTTGCAGGACCTGTTTGATGAAGGGAAATCTCCCTCCACACTTTAGGTCTACCTGGCAGCTATTTTGGCTTGCCATATTTAAATTGACTCAGTCTCCCGAGGAGCACAATTGACTCAGTCTCCCCAGGATCACTTTTGAAGGTACTCAGAGGTTAAGAATCTGTTACGGATAGCTCTGTGGTGACGTAAGGCCATAGAAATGTAGGACACAGAGTGGTATTTGTGAAGCGCTGTTGCGCAAGTTTAATAATAAATTAAAGGCTTGAACAAAACGTAAACACTTTTACAAAACACAAACAAAATGGCATGGTGGCATGGAACCAAACAAGTATTGTGCTAGTCTAAACTATCACGCGTAGCAATTGTTATTTATTTCTCACGACTCACGTTCTGCCTCTGAACACACCAACCTCGATCAGCCAAAGCTGTGGGTTTTTATACATGTGGCCATCTCCAAATTAGTAATAAATGAATCAATCTGGAGACATTCTGCATGAGTTTAGCATGGATGGGGAAGTTTAACCCCATCCATGCTGCAAAACAATTAACAATAAAATAACGTGTTTTTACACACAGGGGCAGGGAGTACCCCATCACAGACCCCCTAGAAAGGACCCTCGCTGGCGGCTCAATGTAGTGCTGAACGTACTTACAAGACTGCCATTCGAGTCCCTACATTTAGCAGAGCTGAAATTCCTGTCCTTAGAGACAGCTTTACTGCTTGCTATTACCTCCGCCAGCGGGTAAGTGAAATGCAAACAGGTGCAATGCAATTCAGGTGAAAGCCTGTATTTTTATTTATTTCTTTGCAGAGGCCAGAACTAAGGTTACTGTCCACACTAATCCTGCTTTTCGTCCTAAAGCATTTCTGCATTCCATATCAACCAGTCAGTGTAATTGGAGGCCTTCCATCCACCTACTTTCCAGTCTGACAGGGAAAGAAAGTTCCATACGCTCTGTCCAGTTAAGGCATTGGCATATTATGTTGACCGCACCCAGAGTTGGCAGCAATCCAAGCAATTGTTTATTTGCTTCGGGTCTAAGTTCCACGGACAAGCCCTGTCTAAACAGCAGCTGTCGAGGTGGATTGCAGACACGGTCTAGCCAACCTGCCCCCACCAGAAGAGGTCAGTGGTCACTCAACAAGAGACTTTGCAACCTCCTGGGCGTTATTCCAGGGCACATCTGTCGCAGACATTTGCAACGCTGCAGTATGGGCCACGCCTCAAACTTATATCAGGTTCTACCGACTGAATGTCGTAGATTACAGAACTCTGGTTTTGGGACCAGAGTGTTAAGAGCAGCGACTCGTTCTGCTTTTTTATTATGCATTTTTATTATGTTCCACTTTAAGTCCTGGGGTGGTTAGCCATACACCCTTTTTGGACTTCTGGTGTTAAATGCTGAGGTTACTCAGTGTAACCTTGCAGCATATACACTGCATGAGGGTTCTCCCTCACTGTACTGTAGACTATATGCCATGGAGCCTTATCGATCCTCGGCCAGAACGCTAAAGGCAATTTACTTCCTTTTTAGCACATCTGCCGGCTATGCAAGTCCTTCACTTGTGACAGCTTAAGTATTGTATCCCATAAGGTAATGGTTACATTTCATATTTGAAAGGGAACGTTAGGTTATTATCATAACCTCGGTTCCCTGAAGCCATTACTCTTCAAGGTTGTTACTTTCACACGCAGCAGGCCTGAAGACAAAACGGCGCTGAGCCTTATGCGTCACTTGTCATTATCTCCTGGTGGCAGAGACGACGTTTGATGCATACGGGGTTCTTAAAGGAGCAGTTTTGATATAAGTGCTCAGGTAATTCGGGCTATAAGAGATTATATCCCATTAGGTAATGGTTATATTTCTATTTCAGGGACCCAGGGTTATGATAACAATCTAACGTTACACAATTTCAGATACAATTTGTTTAGAAAGCTATATAAATACCATTTTCATTCTTCTTGCAGATTAAATGGTTAAAGACGATTTATAGAATAAATGTAATTATTCATGAGTCTTGGCTGGATGGTTTGTGGAGAGCCAGGGCTTGAACCACAAACAAGGGGCTCTTAAGTTAGCTTTACTATTGAGTCAAAGAGGTTGACCCCACTGACTGAGCCTATTCTAACCCCTGTACTGTATTTCTGCAAGTCTGTTTTGAATTACTGTGAAACTGCACTGCACATATTTGAAAATCAGACAGACAGCCTTGATTGATCTTAGAATTTATAAACCAACAGAGATGGTCACATTCTTATAAGTGGATGCAGAATATCATGATGATTAAAATGGAAAAAATTGTCAGAGATGTAGTTAAGTACTGAAATATTAATGTACAGCATGTAACGAAATATTTGTAGTTGGATATTTGGCTGGACTCGCACTAGAATTAAAATTGACTTTAGCAAAAAAAACCCACTGAAAAATCTGTATTAAATTAATTTCTCTCCGACATCCAAAAAGATATACAGCGTGGGCAAATATGGCATACCCTTACAAAGTGTTTAACTGGTTGAAAAGAAACCCAGATAAAACTGAGGTTTTGTTAATTGGCTCTAAACTGGGTTTATGTAATCCAATCAATATTATTTTTTATGGCAATTCCATTTTACCTTCGACTAGAGTGAAGAACCTGGATGTTATCTTGGACCCCAAGCTTTCTTTTTTTTCCATATTAATTCTGTCATCATAAGAGCCTTTTATCATCTGAAAAATGTTGGCAGATTAAAGTCTGTGCCAGATATGAGGATATGTTGATACATGCATGTGGCAGGGTGTCCCGCTTCTGTGTGCATTTTGTGTTTTATGTTGTCTGTTATATGTATGTATGTAGTGGTGCACAGAGTGGGTTATGTAGCACAGGTGATGTAAAATGTATAATTGTATTTAGGCACAGGGATTGCACAATCACTTCACGTGCAGATTAAAATGGGTATTTGTATGGGGCACAGGAAGTGCACAATTAGCCCATGTGCAGGGAATGATTGATTAGCAATCGAGTCTCAGCACAGTTGTATAAAAGAATGAATGTTTCACGCACACAGGGTTGGTGTGTTCGCAGTGGAGAACGAGAGAGAGAAGAGAGAAATACATTATAAAATCATAACAATTGCTACGCGTGTTGGGAGTGGAAACAGTACGGTACTTGTTCTGTATCTCTTTCATTTGTTTCGTCCACTGTTTGTTTGTCTGTCTGTTTGTTTGGCCAACGTGCCGTTTGTTTTGTGCAAGTGTTTCGTGTTTTGTTTAAACCTTTTGTTTTGTTCATTTAATAAATGCGCAAGCAGCGCATTTATCATTTCACTCGCAGTACTGTGTGTTTTTTTGTTTGTTGGTATACCTACCACTTAACTTAGATTGCTTGTTCTACTACAGTGCTCAGGTCCTTACATTGGTTATCAGTGAGCTACCGAATTGATTTTGAAGTTGCTGTAATGATTTATAAGGTCCTTCATGGATTAGGGCCATCCTATCTCCAAGAAATACTAACTCTGTATATTCCGACTCATTCTTTGAGATCAAAAAATTTTAGTTGTTCCAAAAAGTTGTCTAAAATGAACTTGAGCCAGAGCTTTATGCTGTTGTGCTCCTTGGTTGTAGAACTCTATTCCGGTTACCATTAGGGAGGTTAAAACATTGGATTCTTTTAAGTCTATATTGAAAACCTACTTTTTTAATGTGCTTTTATATAATTGGTTGTAACTGGATTGTATTATATATTTGAGCTATTTTGTTTTGTTTTTAACTTTGTATAGCACTCTGGGATGCCACAGCTGTACAGATGAGTTATTCAGTACAATGCAATTGTCAGGTTTATCTTGTTTATCTCAGGGTTACGTATGGTTACTTATCATTACCTTTTTATCACATGGAGTGGATGTTAAATCTTTCAAACAAAAGGGAGTAAAGTAATAGTTTTTTTTTAGGTAGCTCTGTAATTACCATCTTTATATGGCCCTTTTTACAAAGACAAAAGTGGAATTTCTCAAAGAAAAAAAAAATCTACTCATAACAAAGAATTATACCTACTCCAACCTAAGCTTTTTTCTTGCTTCTGGTTTTCCTTTAAGAAAGCGTGCTCTTGCTTCAAAATAGGGCCCATAGTGTGTAACTTACCTGCATGTGGTTTAGACAGTCATGTTGTGACAATTTAAATAGTAACTGCACAACTTCGTTAATAATGCCATTGAAAATAACGCTCTTCCTTTACATTTGACACATTTTATTATGATCGTTTGCAGCTAAGTTTTAGATATGCACACTTTCAGATTAGTTCCATGTAGCCTTACATTTGTATTCTCATTCAGGTTCAAATGGCTTTGTGACATATGGAGGGATAGTGGAGGATGGGTTTACCATTGATCAAGCAACAGGAGTCGTAACAGCAACCCGAGCCCTTGATCGTGAAGTGCAAGACCGCTACACTGTCACAGGTAATGAAATGGGACACCTGTTCTCTTATTCTAGTACTGACCTATTATTAACAATACTTGTCGTATTAATGGTATATACTGTACCTGATAGAAAGTTATTACTGTAGGCATAATTTAATGTATGTTATGCAGCTCTGATAAAATGGGAGGGATAATTGAAAAGGGATAGTCTCTGTGCCATTGACCAGTTTGTTAGGCTGAGTTATAGTCCCATTCCTGGACAGTTCCATGTCAACAGAACAGCTATAATTTTTCTTCATGTTCAAGATGGGTTTTAATCCACTGCTTCTTCTGTTTCAGTCTATGCTAAAGATGGTGGACTCCCTCCTAATTTTGCCACAGCGACAGTGAGGATTACAGTCTTGGATGAGAATGACAACTCGCCTGCTTTTGAGAAAGACTCGTATCACCTAGAGGTACCAGAGAACCAGGAGCCTGTGGCATTGTTCACCATGAAAGCCATGGACCACGATGCTGGAGAGAATGGCAGGGTGGAGTATAAGATTGTTGGTGAGAGCTATAGTTGGAAGTTATGTCTCGTATCTGCCCGTCACATATCCGCCCTAACCATTTATCCGCCATGATCAATCTCTTCAGCAACGCTAGTTTATTATTGAACAGAGAAGATTAGTTCAGAGATTGTAGATCATACCAAAGTTCTGGAACACTGTGTTGTTTGTGCTCCATACGCAACCATTTCTGCTAGTGTCAGGTGAGCTGTTCAGTGTGTTGATATGTAAATAAATCCTGTTCACTTGCGAGGGGTATCAACTTCAACCTCTGTCTCGATCTCCTGCCTGTCAGCCAGCAGCGAATGCACGCAGGCACAGGGCAGATGGCTAGTCTGTCACAAGCATTAATACTCTGTATCTTTCTAAACACAGGATTTAGGGGAGCTTCCTAATAAAAGCTGAATCTCAAAACAATAATTGTGTGAATATAGTAACTGTTCCAGCTGTGTATAATGGTATTTAAAACAGAATTCATGTATCCACCTTTTTACATATCCGCCCTTACTCTGGTTCCACCGCAGTCGCATACACGACGGATTACTGTATTTGTACAACTTCTACAGTGAAAAATGTACTTCAATTCCAAATATAGTAACCATACTCCTCCGTATTGGAGTGTAATACAGCCATTGCATATTTATTGTTCCCCCATGCTGCCCCATGAATAACTGTTGCAATTAAGATCTAATATCCATACACAACAGAATGTTGTTGCAGTGAAAATTCTGTGTTACTGTGCACACAAATAGAAATATTCTGAATTTACTGTATCCCTTTCAGTACACATGCTATCAGTCCAAGAAAGATGTGTTACATTAATTAAAAGAGGGTTGCTGAAATAAAAAAAATGCACTGTTGTGTAATAAGTATATAAGCCCTGTGAAATTATTTTTATTTTTGATCATTTTTCATTTTATTTTTCACAAATGTTGTTTTATTTTTCAAATTTCATTTTATTTTATTTTATTAAAAATGCACATTAATAAAACAACTAAAATAGATGTATATAAATAATAGTATAGCATACATCATGTTTTAAGTTCATACATATTTTTTATTAAACATTATAAAATGGGGTGGGAGATATCTGTGTCCTGATTGGTTGATAGGCATTCCAAGCCATTGAATTATTACTTTTTACAAACAGATGTTATTGTGCCAAGTGTTTAAAAACGTTTTAAAAAAATAATTTTGAATTGGCTGCCATTTTTTCCCAAATAAAAACAAAATAATAATACCATGTCAGACTTCCTCCACGTAAATTTTAAGTTTTTTGGTGACTCCAATGTCCACACTTCCTGAAGGATTTATTATTATTATTATTATTATTATTATTATTATTATTATTATTATTATTTATTTCTTAGCAGACACCCTTACCCAGGGTTACTTACAGTCGTAAACAAAAATACATTTCAAGAATCACAGTACAAGTAATAATGCAATTAAGAGCAAGATAAAAAATACAATGACTTTGGTTCTAGCAAGTACAAGTATATGACAAAATACGATTCAATACCGGAGCAGATAACAGTGTCAGTGATAGTTACATCAGGATATAATTAATACAAAATACTACAGATCAAATAACACTTGTGACAGATTACAGTACTCTAAAGTACAGGATTAAATGCAGTAAAATAGGGGGCAGATAAGCGCAAGTAAAGCGCATTTAAGGAAGAGTGATAAGTGTCCAGAGGGAAAAGAGTTCTACAGGTGCTGTCTGAAGATGTTAGTCTTGTGGAGGCGCCGGAAGGTGGTCAGGGACTGGGCAGTCCTGACATCTGTAGGAAGGTCATTCCACCACTGCGGGGTGAGGGTGGAGAAGGAGCGGGCTCTGGAGGCAGGGGTACGTAGAGGAGGTAGAGCCAGTCTTCTAGTGCAGGCGGAGCGGAGAGGTCGAGTGGGGGTGTAGGGAGAGATGAGGGTCTGGAGGTAGCTGGTGCAGTCTGGTCAAGGCATCTGTAGGCAAGTACAAGTCTTGAACTGGATGCAAACGGTGATCGGGAGCCAGTGGAGTGAGCGGAGCAGTAGAGTTGTGTGGGAGAAGCGAGGCGGAGAGAACACCAGGCGAGCAGCGGAGTTCTGGATGAGCTGGAGTGGATGGGTGGCGGGCACAGGGAGGCCAGCCAGGTGGGAGTTGCAGTAGTCTAGGCGGGAGAGTACTAGGGCCTGGACCAGGAGCTGGGTGGCATAATTGGTGAGAAAGTGTCAGATTCTTCATATGTTGCTCAGGAAGAATCAGCAAGTGCGTGCCAGAGTGGAGATGTGCTGGGAATAAGAGAGGCAGGGGTCCAGGGTGACTCCGAGGTTCTTAGCTGAGGAGGAGGGAGAGAGTGTAGACCGCAACAGTTCGGTAACGGAACCGACAGTAATCATTTTAAAAAAAGGTCAGGAAAAAAATGAAGCCGTAAGTACTACAAGACACCTCTCTCTCGTACTGCTGAAATTAATACAATTGAAGCCAATAAAGAAGAGCAGAATACTAAAAAAGTAACCACTTAGGCTGTGTCAGTTTTTAATGATTGGTCAGCAGAAACAAAAAATAATATGGGCTGGAAAAATGCATCTAAGACTGAAATAAACACAGTTTTAAGAAGTTTATTTGCTGAATTGATAACATCAGCTAGCACACAATATTCAGTTAGCAGCTACACAAGCTTGCGAGCTGGCCTGAATTGTTTTTTAAATTGTCCCACAGTGGGACGATCTATGAACCTGATTTCAGGTGACAACAAAAAGACAAGTCACAACATCACCCTTACTACAGCTTACTAAGCCCCTGGGCGTGTGGTTATTCTAGCACAACCGACACCCCGTCATGTCTTATTGCTTACTTATACGCTTTTTAAAAAAAACATTTTGACAAACAGACCTTGCACAGAAAAATAATTTCGTTGCCATAATTTCTCATTAGCTGCAGTTATGGTAACATACAGTCCCCCACTCTTTATTAATTAACTGCCTATTTACAGTGAATACTGCCCATGCCCTCTATAAGAATACAATAAGATAAAATTAAAAAAATATATATTTACACTGCCCTACTATTGTGGGGCTGTCATAATAATTGCACATACAACAATCTACCCATTAAAAAAGATTTGTATTCCAATCCCATTGCACTGAAGCCGGGCTCCAGTATACAAGCTTGGGGTTTCTCAGTATTTAAACACTAAGTAAAGCAGATTCATTCATTCAAATGTATTCAAAACCAAAACAGTATTTGCTCCAGTGCAAAGTTTGCACCACTTGAAATAAAACAAAGAATTAGCATACTAATACAAACGATAAGCAAACAGCCATATTTTCCCGAAAAGTAATAAACAGCTAATGCTTAATGACAGTACCTTTCGATCTTTCGATTCAGCCGACAATTGCAAAATCTGCACATCGTTATTTTGTCACCATCAGCTGCTTACATCCCCTCATGCTCAAATTATTTGCAGCGTTGTTTAATTGTTATGCGCGGTTTAGGCATTTTAGAAACAAACGTATCTTCTATTCCTTCACATCTTGAATTTTCAAATGACTTGCTCCAAATTATACATCTGCGCAAGTGCTAGTCAGAGCTTCTGTTTCCCTTCAGACCGTGTCTATGGTAATAGCTAAGCCTTGAACCAGTGGCATGAGAATGTTCACGCCCCCACAATGAAGGCAGATCCTACTTCAGCATCTCATCTGAAATAACTGTTTATTTGATCCTTATTTATTAAAATATATTGACAGTATACAGTATTCAGGTGTTGAAATAAACTGCTCTCATAAGCTTTCCAAAATACCTATAGCACACTATGTCTTATTGCTTATTTTTCACCCATTGAGATGTATGTCAGGAAAAACACTGTGATCAGTGCCAATAACAATGTCTTTATTTCTGCTTATGCCCTTATGCAAGGTTATTTACTTTATTGATAACATCATCTACAAAGTGCTTACACTTCCTTTGATCTGTTCTAGCAGGGGACCCAGCTGGTGATTTCCATATCGATGGCAACTCTGGTGTCCTCTCTACTTCCCAGCCCCTTGACAGAGAAAGGATTGCCAGCTATTATTTGACCATTGAAGCACGGGATCATGGGACACACCAGCTGAGTAGCACAGCCAGCGTGGTTGTTACAGTCCTGGATGTCAATGACAACAACCCCATTTTCAAAGAAGGCGCTTACACTATTGATATCTCTGAAGATGCCCCAATTGGTACTTTGGTGCTTGACATAACCGCCATAGATGCTGACGATGGAACTAATGGCATGGTCCTGTACTACCTGAGCAATGAATCACTAGGCATGTTCAACGTGAATCAGGAGACCGGGAAGATCACTACAGCTGGTCTGCTGGACCGGGAGAAGCGAGCAGCGTACAGCTTCCTGGTGAATGCTGTGGACTCCTCCCCTGCCAAACCACGGAATGCAAGCGCACGGGTGACAGTCAATATCAAAGATGTCAATGATAACTCGCCCTTTTTCATCCAGGACCCACTCATCATCAACATTTCCAGCAGCGTCTCAATCAACCAGGTGTTTGCCACCATGAGAGCAGAAGACAAAGACTTTGGGGCCAATGCATCCATTTTCTATCGCTTTGCCTCCCTGGTGGCCGGGTTTAGCATAAACTCTTTCACAGGTGAAATACGACTAGTGGCCCCGCTGTCTTCCATGACCCAAATGGAGAGGACCTTGTATGTGGTGGCCACGGACCAGGGCACACCTGCACAGTTATCCACAGGGGTGGTGGTCATTTACGTCAAGGAGGAGGACTACCGGGGAGTCCGCTTTCCACGCAGTGCCAGAGATGTCTCCCTGCAAGAAAATGCAGCCTCAGGTCAGTGCTAAACAAATCTACTCATGGCTTCTCTTTCACGGCTTTTACTACTTTTGCTAACCAAAAGATAAAGTACTATGAAGGGCAAGCAGTACAACTGTTGTATTGTAGAATACAAAATATACACAGTCGTTAGCCATTTAAGTTAACGATTAAATGTACTTTGCATTAAATTCAATGGATCAATCAATCAATCAATATTTATTTTATATAGCGCCTTTCAAAGTGGACCACCATCACAAAGCACTTTACAAGATAGTTAGTAACAATGCATAATACATTAAATACAGTGAAATACAGGGCATAGTACATTAAATACAAATAGTAAAAATAAAAAAAATGCAAATACATTAAATACAGGCATAATACATTAAATACAAGGCTAGGATGTGAATTCTAAACATTGTGGATGCGTGTGTCATACAGACAAATATGAATATTTGGCGTGAAAAACCTGAAATAGCAATTTAGACAGCAGCTAATAACAGATATCAGGCTTAAAGAGCATTGAAAGCAAGAGCGAACAAGTGGGTCTTGAAAGTTCAGCGGTTCAGCAAGTTGGAGAGATACTCTGGACCTGTGTGATGAAGGGCCTTGTAGGCAAGCAGGAAAATTTTGAAAGTAATGCTGAACTTTGTAGGTAGCCAGTGCAGCTGAGCAAGACGGGGTAATGTGATCATGTTTTTTACATCTGGTAAGGATCCTAGCAGCGGCATTTTAAGCCAGCTGCAATCGGTTTATGGCGTGTGACGGAAGACCACCATAGAGGGAGTTGCAGTAGTCGAGCCGAGAGGAAATGAATGCATCTGGGAGGGAGAGGTAGGGACGGACCTTTGAGATGTTTCAGAGGTGGTAGAAGGAGGATTTCACTACAGAGGAGATTTGGGCATCAAAGGAGAGGTTACTATCCAGAAGTACACCAAGGCTTCGTACAGTGGGGGAACGCAGCAGCGGACAGTTTCCGAGGTTCAAGACAGCAATATTGAGATTCTTGAGTTGAGCTTTCAATCCTACTGTAAGTTCAGATTTGTTAGTGTTGAGCTGAAGAAAATTGGCAGACATCCAGACCTCAATGTCTTGAACGCAAGCTGAGAGCCGGACCATGGCAGAGGGACATCCAGGGTCTAGTTTTAGGTAGAGCTGGGAGTCATCTGCATTGGAGTGAAACATGAGGCTATGTTGGCTGGATGAGGTGGCCCAAGGGAAGCATGCAGATGTTGAAGAGAAGAGGCCCAAGAACCGACCCTTGAGGGACACTGCAGGTGACCGGGTTGCGTCACCACTGCTTCCATCATAGAAGACAGACTGCATGCGTCCAGATAGGTAAGAGGACAGCCAGGAGAGACAGGTTCTAGAGATCCCAGCATACTTCTGAAGGCGGACATCTATGGTATCAAAAGCAGCAGTTGGGTCAAGGAGGACAAGGACAGAGGGAGCAGCAGCATCAGCATTAAGCAGAAGATCATTTACAATCCGGAGCAGAGCAGTTTCGGTACTGTAAGGTGGCCGGAAGCCAGACTGCAGAGATTCAAGCAGATTGTTATCCGTGAGATGTTTCATCAGCTGGCTGGCTACAGCCCTTTCAAGAGTTTTGGAGAGAAAAGGAAGATTGGAGATGGGACGGAAGTTAGATAAGACAGCCGGGTCAAGGAAGGTTTTTTTGAGCACTGGCGTTACTCGGGCAGTCTTGAGGGCAGCAGGAACCAAGCCTGAATCCAGGGACAAATCGAAGGAGAGTCAAGGTGGTCAAGTACTATACTGGGTTTGTGGCAGGAGAGAGTAGAATAAATGATGTCAATTTTGTTCTGAAAGAAAGAGGAGAAATCATGGCAGGTAAGAGAGGAGGATGAATGGGAGATGGACTTATCAGTGGCTGGATGCAGGATTTGATCAATGGTTTTGAAGAGAATATTTGGTTTACTGTGTCCCACAGATATGATTTCTGAGAAGTACTTCACCCTAGCAGCAGCACCCTAGCTACTGAGGTGATAGGACCCGAACTCTCTGAACTACTTGTCCAGACAACCTCCATTTGCGCTCAGACTTCCGGCAAGCAGACTTAAGCAGTCGAAGTTCGAGGGTATACCATGGAGAGTTGTAATGTTTCTTCACTGTTCTGGTTGTAAGCGGGGCGACTGTGTCAATGATCTGAGTAAGGGTGACGTTGTAGAGTGACACCGCATCATCTACCGAAGACAGGAGAGTACCAGTCAGAGGGGAAGAAGAGACACATTCCGAGAGTATTATAGGATTTAGCAGAATTTTGGGACGGAAGGAAATAACAGTATCAGTAGTAGCTGAAGGTGCAGGAAGATTAATATTGGCAGTGATTAAGAAATGGTCAGAGAGAGAGATATCTGAGACTGAGAGATTGGAGATATCAAGATCCCTGGTGATGAGCAGATCAAGAGTGTTGACAGATTGAGAGAGCCCAAGACAGTCCAGGAGTGTGACAAAGTCGGTCACTAGAGGGGAAGAAGGAAAGTCGACATGAATGTTGAAATCACCTAGGAGTAGAATTTTGTCAGTTGAAGTGCAGATTAGGGAGAGGAATTGCGAGAACTCAGCAATAAAAGCAGAGTTATTCTTTGGTGGACGATAGATAACAGCAAGGGTGAGGGACATGGGTGAGGGGAGCTTGATAGCGATGAAGAGGCACAGAGAGAGTTGAGACAGCAAGCATAGAGTTAGCAATAACAGCAGTGCCCCCACCTCGACCAGTGAGGTGTGGCTTGTCAAAGAGCGAGTAGCCATTTGGGGTGGATCGATGTAGCGAGTGCTTGTCATTTACAGAGTGCCAGGTTTCTGCTAGACAGAGAAGATCAAGATTAGTATCAGTTATAAGTTTGTTGAGAAGCAGAGATTTGTTAGTCAGAGAACAGCTATTCAGGAAGGAGAGTTTACAGTTTGTAGCAGTCAGTGCAGGGGGAGAGGGAGTTAGAAGCGGTATCTGAAGCAAGTGCTTACCAGTGTTCATTCTAGGAGAGGAGAAAGAGTGAGCACGCTTTATCCAGGGGATCCAGACGTTTGGTGTCAGAGTAGGAATGAGGCCTCTAGTAGCCATTTGAAGAGATTTGGAAAAAGTCCTTGCTCCGGCTGTCCTCACTCTGACTGCCACAGCTCAGACTGCCCTTGGATGTGTGGTCCTTCGATGGCTGGCGCTTAGAACGGCTGGCGTTCCAAGACACTGTTTACCAATTTATACTATCCTGTAGGCATACAGCCTTATACTTAACACAATATTCTAATCAACCTCACATTTCAACACAGCCCAGCACAGTTAACAAAACTTAATTACAATTATTAAGTGCACATGTAGTTACCTCAGCAAACAACGATTTTAACTATCAAACTAACTACAATCCACTTACCTATTTAGATGTTGATTCAACCAGCAGCACAGATTTCAGCCAAATCTGTATGCCAAATGAATAATCTGTATGCCAAGTTGCCATTCTTGGCTGGGTGTGATTATTATTATTATTATTATTATTATTATTATTATTATTATTATTATTATTATTACTACAATGTCTTCCCAAATTTTTGTTCTGCTACACCTGGTTTGAGGTGTAATGCTATACCTGATTTTCATTTCCACTTGTGCAAAATGATCCTCTATTTACACTAGCTTTACAAAGCACAATCATTGTTATGAAAACATCGTTGTGAATGAAGTGAATAGCAATCATTTGTAAATGGGGTATTATTTTTAAACATGGGTGGTTGATGACTGGAATTGTCGTTCAAACCACTTTAGAGAATCAAGCCACAAAGCAGAGGCAGCAACACCTTAATGCCAAGAATGAAAATCAGGCCCATTTTGTGTATTTTTTTTAAAACCTAGTAATAAATAGAAAGAACAGAAAATAGGAGGCACTTTTTTACACAGAGAATTGTGAGGGTCTGGAACCAACTCCCCAGTAATGTTGTTGAAGCTCACACCCTGGGATCCTTCAAGAAGCTGCTTGATGAGATTCTGGGATCAATAGCTACTAACAACCAAACTAGCAAGATCGGCTGAATGGCCTCCTCTCGTTTGTAAACTTTCTTATGTTCTTATGTTCTAAATACATACATTCAAAGAACTGAACCATGAACTCAGCATCCAGGTGTATTTCAAGGAAACCACAGGGTGTAACAATACCATTGCTGTCTATATGTAATGTATATGTATACTGCTTTACATGCAATATGCAACATACTGTGAAAAAGCTCCATGTAGCCTACCTGGTCCGCCATTACCTCTGTACTCCCTTCCAGGCACAGCAGTGGTTCATATCCAGGCGCAGTACAGTGATGGCTCCAGAAAAGGAATCAGCTATAGCATCTTTAGTGGAAATAAACTAAATTCATTCAGCATCCGTCCCACCACAGGTAACAACCCAGATTATTATTATTATTATTATTTCCCATCTGTTTATTTAAGAATATTAAGTATAGAGTACTGTTACTTACCTGCTTTTGTTCCTTGTTGATAAATGCACACAGGTGAGATCTGGGTGCAGAACTCAGATGGCCTAGATTTTGAAAAGACTCCACGGCTCCGCTTAGTGGTGAAAGCAGACTCTGCATCCTCTCTCTCCTTCATGGCTGTCAATCTCAACCTCCAGGACGTCAACGACAACCTACCACGATTCCAGCTTCAGAACTACATCGCCTATATCTGGGAGGCACAGGGCTACGACTTCCCCATCATCCAGGTAACCGTAGCCCACAAGGGAGCAGAATACCTTCTCCTGTCATTTGTTAAATAAGGTTTTTTTTTCATCAGTTGTGCCCCTATAAAAGTTTACCACATTCAATTTGCACAGTAATGTTGCAGTTTTTCCATGCTTTTTCCATGGTTATACTTTTTACCATTTATAAATGTACAATTTACAATGCATATTGCTACTGTGATCAATCATACCAAGACAATAGTATTAAATGCTTGATGAGAGAGTGTAGAGTTATCATCTTCAGTGTCCTATGTGAGTAGCCATTCTGTACGTAATGTGGTAATATAGGCAAATATTCTTTCCTTTCTCCTTCTTTCCAACAAAGCTCCCTCATCACAGCTGGGCACAAGTGTTGAGCAGAGAAGAAACTAGAACGTATTTTATAACACTAACATAGTTTAAAAGGAATTTACTTACTGCAATAAATAAATAAATAAATTGTGTATCACAGAGTATCACAGATTTGGACATCATACATTGGTTATTAATAAAAACAGAACGTGCTTTTTTTTCTTAGCAAAAAGACTGTCAGAGATTTACATGATTTGAAAAGTCATTTTTACTTCATAAATCCATTATAAATACACAGCTGTAAGAGTTAAATATGTTTACATTTCCTGTTGTTAATTTTCTGATAATTCTCCTCACACCTTAACAACAAATCAAGTTATGCCAATTACACAGAACAGCCAACTGCTACTTGGTCTTGTAATCAGTAAATCAGCATTCTCTGTTAATCTGCTTTCTAGCTAAAGTTATAAACCCCTGATTTGAGAATGCTGTATGTCTGAACTGCCTAACACATCTTCCTTCAAACAATGGTTTTACTGCTACAGCATTTAAAGACAGTTTTTTTTTTTTTCTCACAGTCTCATTGAACTTTTGCATTACTATTTTAATGCCCTGCCAAAAACATTGTTTTAGAATTTAATTAATAAACAACAAAATTACCTTGTTAAAAAATACGGTTTACCAAGTTAGATGCATTGGTTGAATCAAATCATTTTTAACTTCCCAATTGGGGCAATGGCATGCAAGGAAGGCTGTAGCGAAGGGACTCCTTAAGCGTTTTTGAAGGCAATAAAAGAGTTTCCTGTACGAGATCCAGAATTTCTCACGTTTTCCAAGGGAAGTGCCAACTGGCTAGCACAGAGTTGTTATGTGTGTGAGGGAGGGAGAGGGGATGCAGGTATTATTGGGTTTTATTAAGACACTATCAGTCTAACCAGGATTTTTTTTTAAAGAGCAAACTTCCCAACATTTTGGTATGTGTGTTAAGAAAGTGTGTTGGAAAACAAACATTGGAGGTATTTATAGGCTTTTGATGCCATGGTAAACACACATTTATTTATCTTTAAATCTAATGTATTTGTGATTTGTCATTCACTATATAGCTAATGATGTAACGATGAAACTGAAACTGCCAATATATTTAGACACATTAGCTGTATTTTCTAAAACCACTTGCTATTTTTTTAGGATCAATTAGGCCTACAATAGTTGGAGTTTTGAATCTATTTCACAGTCCACCAAATTGATCATAATGTGAAAACAGACGTGGCTATTGAATGAAAAAAAATCAGACATTGCCATACGTACTTGCAGAATCTGTTGTTATCAAATGCCCATGAGAGATCTAAAGTAACACTTTCTTTCATGATCTGCTAGTTTTTTGATTTTTTCTTTCTACAAGGTCATTTTGCATATTTTCAGGCTTCTGTTTTCAAAAGTTTGAAACACTTGTTGGAAACTCTTGATTTTTTTTCGGCAGGTATTGGCAGATGACCCAGACCAGGGCCAGAATGGTCAGGTGACCTATTCTATTAAATCGTCTACAATGAGTGGGCTCTTCAAAATCGACCCCCTGACAGGAAGTATAACAACAGCAGCCATAATGGACAGAGAAATCTGGACTCACACAAAGTGAGTTTTAGCTGTTTGATTCTTGAATATATGAGATATTCCACATTATGTGGTCACACAGTGAGTCAGTGGAAAAAAAATCGAAATCTCCTACTTCTGAATCGTAATTTTCTTGACAAAACCACTGGACAACTGTACATCCTACAGTCGCCAAAAGGGCTAAAAACAAATAAGATCAACTCAAAAAAACGTGTTGGTTCAGGAATTAAATTTGTTCACTTACAGGATTAGTCTTCAAACTCAATTTTCTATATTACCAGGCTGGTTGTTACAGCGACAGACAGGGGAAGCCCAAAGTTAGCTGGCATAGCTACTCTCACCGTGGTTATCGTGGACCTGAATGACAACAGTCCTACAATCCCACTGCCACAAGAGATTCGAGTGCCTGAGAGTGAGTACAAATGACTTATGTGCCTTTGTTTCTAACAATATGTTTATAAACCAGGACTGCACTGTTCAGTGTGACAAGTCTACAGTATTCTGCAACAAAAGCCAGGTTCCAAAAAATATACCGTTACACGTCCCCATGTGTTGCTACAACATGGACAGAAACTCTAAATAAAACAGATTTAACAAAACAAAAGGCACAAGGGCCAAAATAAAAGGTTTATAGTAAACAAACACAGACGAACGGCACAGCACAGAACACAAAAACACATACCCTCTCTCCAACACCAACATTAACTCCAAAAATAACCATTCTAACACCCGTGGTCATCCTATTTATACACCCATGGCTGGAACCTTAATTACTCATTTATTGAATTCCTGGCTCCAACCACATTCCCATGTGTTTTTGCAGTTGTTGCAAAAAAATAATGTTGTTCCCACAAATTTGTTCAAAAAGACAAATTCTGGGCTTAACATCAGCTTGCTGCAAAACTTATATAACGAAGTACCATAAAGTGGATTAGCATTTACTAAGAAATGTGTTGAACTCGTATGAACTACCAGTATACTGGATCCCCAATAACAACAACAACAACAACAATAATTAATATAGAACGACATTCTTGCACTGTGCCTGCAGAATTCGGATTCAGGTATTTATTATTATTATTATTATTATTATTATTATTATTATTATTATTATTATGCAGTGGGAAATGTGGGTGAGTAGGGTAGCCAATTGTAGATTTTGACTTGATCATGTTTATATCATTAACCTAAAGTGCTTTTATTTTAGCTCTGTTCGTAGAGTACAGTAAGGATCAGGTAGTTCAACAAAACCTAAAAACTTTGTTGGAACCCAGATTAAGAAAGCTGCACGATATAAGTTGCACAAGGCCAAATTGGAACTCAGACAGAAACATTTAAGTAGCCCCTACTGTATTTTATTTGCGTTTGGCAGGAGAATTTCTCTCCCTAAAAGAAAACTACATGGAAACCTAAATTACCCAAAAGGTACTACCAAAGTAGCGTGAGACATATATTTATTTTTCCATGGAAACCCTGCCTATGTTGTGGATTCTTGACATAAAAAGAGCAATACAAGTGCTAGTTACACTGTAATGTATCATTTGTAATGCGCTTTTAGAACTGTTATTGCATTAAGTATTTATTTGTTCTCCTTAGACACCTTAATTGGTACAGAGCTCACCCAGGTTACAGGAAATGATGTGGACTCAGGCCCTGCCCTCTCATACACACTTCTGCTAGATGGCAGCTCCGTTGGAAAGTTTGGAATCCATCGATATGGGGGAGTGATCTCGCTGACTGCCCCGCTTGACTTTGAGGAGAGGAGCTGGTACACACTTACCATCTGCTCCTCTGACTCCAAACACAAAAGCGAGGCAAACCTGACCGTGCTTGTGGAAGATGTGAATGACAATGCACCTGCTTTCACCCAGGACCTCTACCAGGTACCCATCATCCTCTTCTACCCTGTGTGATACAGCTCTCACATTTACAAAACAGCTCTTTCGGCAACACAGAGCTCACCATCACCAAGTGGAGGCGCAAATCAGCTTTGGTAAAGATTATGGGGCTCATTCACTTAACGGCGGTAAATTACCAGAATTAGCACATGGCAGGGGGAAACCACACCGCGCACAAAAATGAACCAGCGGTAGCTCTATTCACTAAGCTAATTATATGCACAAATAAAGCAAGCTAATGATTCATTTGCAAGTATCACAACGCGGAATTCAGCACGCAGAACTATGCATGAGGTTTACACACAGTACTTAAGTATATACATAGAAAGAAAGAAGGTGTTTGTCACAATGACAGCGACCAAGGAGGACAGAGTGAGAAATCTAAAGTTTACAGACCAGGATCTAAATGTATTAGCCGAAGAAGTGGTGGGGAATTATGAAAGGCTTTTTGGTGATGAATCAGCGAGAACATTAACGCCAATGAAATATGAAGGTTGAAAATGCGCTCCGTAGGAGGAGGGCGGGGGCCTTGTCCAAAATCAGAGCATCTTGCGAAATAGTTAAAGCAGAGAAAGTAATTCTTAATGGAACATTTCTTTGCGCATGTTACGTCATTGTACAGTATGAGGAATTCACCAATCATGAAGCAGGTGTTTGTTTGACCCTGTTGCTGTAGTAAGCAAATGCACAGCATTGATGCCGGACCGTGTACAGCTACTGTAGCGCTGCTTCTACTTGATAAAATGAATATGAATATATATATAGACTAAAAATCAGGTATAAATCAGTAAAAACCGAGGTTCAGTTAAAAAAAAAATCCTGTAATTATTTGGTAAAATTCGGAAATAAACCGGAAATGTGGCACACTAAGTATACCTAACCTGGGTAAAGGGCACTTGCATCTGTGGCCTCTACCTGAGCTCTCATCTACACAGTACATCCAAACTGTAATACTGGCAGGCTTCTGTAATCTTCAATAACGTGGATATGGTCCATCTACTGCACTTGCTCTTGTATGATGGTGACATTGAAGTGTATCTGTCAAAAAAACTTCAGCAACATTAATTAACAGAATGATAAAGATTTGAATTCTTCAAATGCTATCTTATTAATTTCCCAGGTAACACTCCCTGAGCACTCGCCACCTGGCAGCTCAGTTGTCACAATAACCGCTACTGACCGAGACTCTGGCGGCAACGGGAAGATCACCTACAGGGTGATGTCATCAACCAGGGGCGGCTTTTACATAGACCCGAGTAATGGTATGGGTGTTTATTTATTTATGTTTTCTCTTAAACAAACTTGCCTTTTCCCCTCAAATAATAAATCTAGAGCTTTCAGCTCTCAGCTCATTCACAAACTCCCTCCCTTCCTGTTTTGAATTCACAAAGCTTTAACGCTAGTCATTTTTCAGTCAGTTCATCCTTAGACTTTCGTAAAAGAAGCCAACATCCGTCTAGAGTAGTTTAATGAACATCAAACAGTATTTGTCATACAAGACAAGAATACAGTTTTTAAAAAATAGACTCAACATATTATTGCAACAATGAGACTCACATCCAGAAACTTGAAAAGTATTTTAATTAGGCCACAAGAGACGTATTGCTCATTAAAATGTTTGCCTTTATTTGAAAATGAGATGATAATCTACTCAGGGATAACGATATAGACATTTATGAGTGTCATTTTACATTATTTTTAGTACTACTATACAGGAATAGCATTGAATGCCCCACTCCTGTTGTAATGCATTTATTCAATACTTGTTGGAGTGTAGCTGATGGAACCTTTATTTTATTTCAGGTACCTAATTTTACACAAATCATGTTCAAATCAAAATGAATGTTCTTGTCTAACCACATTTCTTCCCTTCCAAGTTGTGCACAATGGCATCATGAGGTGAAAGATGAATATAGGTTCAAAGAGATTATTCTGCATAATGCATAAATATGCATACTTATAAACAGCTTCACTTCTCCAACAGAGAATGTTGACCAGATATGTTGTTAAAGGAGTGCCCTTTTTTACATGTTGTCTTTCCCCTACTACTGTATTGAGAAACCATGTAAATGAGTTAAAATGCATATATTTTTAGTTAAGGATGTCCATGTGTAATAATCAACACAGCCTTGCCTAAGGACACAACCTCTTTGTAAACCCTTTGAAGTGGCTTTCAGATGGATATGTAATCCATACAGACTGTCCTGCCTTGCCAGACCTTCCAGCCAGACTTCCGTATGTTGTAAGGGGGTCTATTGAATTATCTTGCAAATCATTTTGAAATCATAATAAAAATGATATTTCTTTACCTGCAGGTACCCTGTTTATATCTCAGAGGGCAGAATTTGACCCTGAAAAGCCCTCAGTGAGTGTGGTGATCGAAGCACGGGATGGTGGAACACCGGCTCTGTCATCCAACACTACAGTTCAAGTGCAGGTTTCAGATGTCAATGACAATGCACCCCGCTTCAAACAATCGGAGTACAAAGCCACCGTCTCGGAGGACCTGTTGCCAGGCTCCACAATTCTGACAATTGAGGCAGTGGACAGTGACCTATCACAGGAGAACTGTGGCTTTGACTTTGCCATTGCCAGCGGGAACCCTGGGAATGCCTTCCAGATTGAGAGCAGTGTCCGCTTCCTGGAGGGACAGGGTTTTCAGACAGTGGGGACACTCATACTGGTGGAGCGTCTGGATTTTGAGACTATGTCAAGGTACAATTTGAGTATAGTAGCCTCAGACCGAGGGGTCCCCCAAAGAAGCTCAAGTGTGCCTGCTGTAATTACCATTACCGACTCTAATGACAACCCCCCCTCCTTTGGACGCACAGAATACAACGTGGTGCTGAGCGAAGGCGCAGCAGCCGGTACCGAGCTCTTGCGATTATCTGCCTATGATCCAGACTCCGCTCCCAATGCTGTGATCCGCTATGTCATCAGCTCAGGGGATGAAGCTGAGCTGTTTGGAATGGATGAGTGGACGGGGGCACTCAAGCTCCTGCGGCCACTGGATCGTGAAGCCAAGGCTTCTCACATGGTTATTGTCCAAGCTTCAGATGGGCAGGGGCAGTTTGCCCTGGCTCCGGTGAGTGTGGAAGTCAAAGACATTAATGACAATAAGCCCTACTTCCCCTTGGAGACACTGACAGCCAGCATAAGAGAAAACCAGCCGACCGATTCTCTGGTCACTGTCCTGCATGCTATTGATTTCGACACTGGTGTCTACGGCCAGGTACGCTATTACATGGTCGACCAAACCGGGCAGGGAAAGGACTCCTTTTCAGTGAACCAGGCCTCAGGAGAGGTGCGAGCCAAGCTAACCTTTGATTTTGAGAAGGCCAACACCTTCCAGTTCATGGCACTGGCTTTGGACACTGGCAACTATTCAGCCACTGTGACTGTACAAGTGCTGGTGACTGGAGAGGATGAATATGATCCAGTTTTTGTCTCACAAGCTTACTTATTTGAAGTGCCGGAGGGAGCCACAAAAGGCCAGAGCATTGGGCAAGTGTCAGCTAAAGATGAAGATGCTGGTGCAGATGGAATTGTGCTCTACACTTTTGCTAATGGCTCACCTTATTTTGGTGTCAATGAAACCACAGGTGTGATCTACCTGAAGATGGACAGTCAAAGCCGCCATAGTGGGGGACGATCAAAGAGAGACACGCGGCAGATGAACCTTGAAGTAAAAGCCCATAGCCCATTACCAACTTCTCGCATTACCACTGCACAAGTCAACATTGATGTCACAAACACTTCTTTCGGGCTGCCCCCTGAGTTCAACTTTTTGCTGGTCATTGTCATAGCAGCTTCCCTTGCGGCCGTCGTGATCCTAGTAGTGATTGCTGTGGCCTTGTTTGTGGTAAGATCCAGGCGAAAGAAAAAGGAGGAAAATGACAATACCAACATTGCCTCATCAGGCACTGCCATGCAGAAACTTGATGAATCCCACTTAACAGGTGTAGAGAGGATCTACCACCAGGCTCTTCCCGGATATACAGGCGAGCAAACCTCAGGCATGGGTGGCACAGGTGGAGGAGCATACACAAGGGGAGGATCCCTTGATCCCTCACATTCCAGTGGACGTGGCTCGGCAGAGGCAGAAGCCGCTGAGGATGATGAAATACGAATGATCAACGAGTACCCACGGGTATCTAGCATATCCTCTTCCATGCAGGACCACCTCTCAACACGGGGACCTGATTCTGGGATCCAGCAGGATGCAGACCAGCTTTCAGACATCTCCTGTGAACCAGGAATGGAGGCAGGGCAGTGGTTCAAGGGGAAGAAAATTGGCAGCCTCAGTGGAACACTGTTACCTGGACAGCATCCCATTTACAGAGATGAGGGTGGGGGGTACCTGGGGGTTGGGCGGGGGTTAAATATCTCACACCCTAAGGATTATGCCTTCCCTGAGGATGGCAAGCCTTCAGTGGATGGCTCCCTCACAGCTATTGTGGCCAGTGATGAAGAGCTTAGGGGCAGCTACAACTGGGACTACCTGCTGGACTGGTGCCCGCAGTTCCAACCCCTGGCCAGTGTCTTCACAGAGATAGCTCGGCTAAAGGATGAAACTGCTCCCCCCAACCCCAGAAGACCCTTTCAGCCCAAAGCAAAGACAGATCCCAAACCAAGAATAGATCCGCCACCTCTTATCACTTCTGTGGCACACCCGGGGGCCAAATCGGTGCCTCCAAAACCAGCCATTGGACGGACTTTCCCTCACCTGGCTTCTCTCCGCCGTTCCCCCATCAGCCACGAGGGCTCCATATCATCAGCAGCAATGTCCCCTAGCTTCTCCCCCTCCCTCTCCCCACTGGCAGCCCGATCACCTGCTGTCTCCCCCTTCGGTGTTACCCAAGGGCCCTCAGCCTCCATGATTAGTGCCACTGAACACTCTTTAGATCACCCAGGTGAAGCAGAGATGAGGATTTAACTCACTGAACACAGCTGTTGCTTGACGGTGAACCTTCCGTGAAATGCATCTGTTTTTGAGTGTACATTTGGGGATGGACGTACAGTGGAGTTATCTCTCCTGTCTGATAACTCTGAGGGTTAAATTGAAACTGCTTGATAAGAAGGGCATACTTTAATTTGTAGGCCTTTGGATACAAAAAAAAAACTGAAAACCTTATGGTATTGTAACTCAATCTGTAAATATTGTTTGGAGTTGAGGAGTCAAACATTCAGATATTCTGTGGTCAGTTTCCCATTAATATTAGAAAAAGGATCCTTTTGTAAGGGTATACTAGTCTTTCTTTGAACAAGACTGTGTAATGTATTTCTCTGGATTTCCCCTTCTTTTTGGCTCACCGATATTGACTAGTACACCCAAAAACAAAAATGATTCATAAACTACTGGTTTGGTGAGTGTTCTGTGCCTGCCAAATATTTTGTTTGGGACAAAGGTTGTTAAGTGGCCCATGTCTGCCAGCCAGCACTTCGAACCAGAATCATGCCTGCCAGTGGTTAGTTGACCAGTAATTCAGCTGGGTTTCAATGAGGATTTTGAAAAACTTCTATAAACTCTTGTTTTAGTTAACCTCAATTGTTGGAAGTATCATGTAATGGTATTTGTTTTAATGCTTGGTCCCCTGGACCGCCTGAAAGTGTGAATGTTATTGTATGTCAAACAACTAGACCTTTCAACTGTGACTGACATACTTAGTAGATTTTACTTAGTAATTAAACTGATTCTTAGGGGTGCCTCTAGGTTTATGGTGCTTCCCATGTAGATACCTTCCAAAGTTACCCTGAAACTGATCTGTATCCCTGGATATAAGCTGGTTGTGAGGTATAGTTTGTGTGTCCCTCACTGGCTGGCCAGGAGGTTGAGAGTTTGTGGTTCTTAATAGATGCTGGCAGGTCGGAAAATGTTTAAGCTGTAATGCTGTTATGGAGAACTTAATGGCTATCCGTACCTCATTTTGTTTTAGAACATCGCAGTTTAGAAGAAGAGCTGTGCTACAGAGACCAGGAGATATCAGAAACTATCAAACATCGAGCAGTTCCTAAAAACTAAATAATCTTTTGTTTGGGGTTTTTATTATTAATTTTTAAAAAGACGTTTGTTTCAGTCTACAGCGTGGCATCACCTTTTGTCAAGGGATGCCATTGCCTTGTTACAGTATAAAGGTATGAATGTATTGTACAGCCAGAATAACCATTCGTGCATATGTTTAATTCAGAGACTGTTGTTGTATGTGTCTGTCGATGATTAGAAAACTCATTTTTGTTGTTACATTAATAAATATTTATAAAATACTGCTCGCTAAACCTGAATGGACAAATGGAGTTATTGAGCTATGGAAATATCAGGAATCTTTTGCTGTCTTCGGAGACAATGTTTTGATTATTTACCCCTGACAATCCAAAACAAATATGGTTGCCATATAAAAGGGGAAAATGACAGCCTGGCTATGAAAGGGGCAGTGGTACTGGAAGAGGAAATTACATTCTGGCCCTGACTTCAGGTTCAATAACGTCTGTCAGCAGTGCTGACCACACTTAATTTATAGACTGTTTCTTACTAAATAATTTTATGTATAGTTTTTGGTTAGTTTTTTTTGTTGTTGTTGTTGTTATTGCAATACAGCATTACAGTGTCGTATGTTTGATTTATGAAATATCCTGCACAGTATTTAAGGGGATTTTGATTTTTTATGATGGTCTCTCCTTCCACCTTTTGATTCTTGTTATGTACTCTCTAGTTCTGGCTTTGACTATCGTTAACTGTCAAAAAAGAAGAATGGAAAATATATTTTTATTCTCATACGTGGAAGCAAAAACCTCAAAACTTTCTAACTTGTTCCTGAATATGTGGTTTGAAGAGAACACTCTTCCCCTGCAATATGGTTGTAATATGAGGGAAAAGGTCAGCTGCTTGTTTTGAAAGATAGGCCTTCTGTTTTCTCTGCACTTACATAGTTACCAGACTTCACAGTCATTTACATAGACCATGGGCCATGGAGTGAGTTGGTAACTGAACTGGGATACAAATACAGGATATCCTGTCTCCAAGAATGTTCTTGTACCAATAGACCAAACATCCCAGATCAGGGCCAACTTTACTTACTAAACAAGAGCAGAGATTGATAAAAAAATATATATTTTACCATATTGAAAAAAGTAGAGAGAATTCATAACATATGAAATGAGAAATTGAAAGCAGTGCTTAAAACTTTTATAAGATCAAAATCAAGCACACATGTACAGTATACAAAGAAACTGGAAGTTGCCTTAACTGATGGACATCGCTCAGTGGTGGGTAATGTTTTGTGCACTTAATATGTACAATTACCCTTGTATGATGAAGCATTGCACTAGAGCTTTTAAATAACTGATAGGTTAAAGGATCATTTGGAAATAATACATTGGTGAAAACTGAAAAAATAGGTTGTTTGTTACCTTGATGCAACCGGGCAATTCTAAAATGTCCTTCAGTCATAGCCTTCAAAGTATTTAATCATCAGAAAGGTGAAAAGGATCACGAAACTCTCCACTCCAACCAACTTAAATCACTATAAACTTTCGTGATGCCTTTTGATCTCCTCCCTTTGGAGATGGCTAAGCAATACGTTTTCTTACAACATAATCAATAATAAAAAATAACAATCAGGGTTGTGGAACCACAAGGAGGTCATGCGACTCTTGTTTAAAAAACACACCCCACTAGATCTGTGTGAGAATTAAAATAATCCTGCTTATAGGATCCATATGTTAGGGTAAAAGTCAGAATCGGGTCAATCTGAAATTTTACCAGTAAATGTCAACATTTACCAAATGAGGTGGTAAATGTCCAAAATTATGAAGAAGTAAAGCTTTTCAGACATTTACCAGTTAATCTTACGATTTTCCAAAGTGTATTGGTAATTGCAGGTATATCATTGAAGAATCTATTTATTACTGTATATAAATTGTCAATTAACAAAATAATCATTAATGTCCAAGAATATATTTATTTCTGCATACACATTTTCCATTTACAAAAAAACACTGATGTTGAACAATATATGTATTTCTGCATACAAATGTTCCATTAACAAAAAAACATTAATGTCGAACAATATATTTATTTCTGCATACACATTTTCCATTAACAAAATAGTCATTAATGAGCTTATAGTAATGCACAATTGAGCAATTTAAACTTGTTCAACATGGTACTGAACAATATTAGGATCCACTTATGTAGAACAACCAACATTCTGGTAGATTTGCATATAAAACCATTCACAATAGTGTTGAAGGATATTGTACTCCAAATACGTAGTAGTTTGATGAAAAATAACATTTTGTTAAATGCAAATTAAATCATTTAGGACCTTCATTTTTTCATCAGAAGATCACACTTTGGTTATGACACAAAATGCAACAAATACAGGCACTGAATAGATATATTTACTTACTTATTGCAACATGGTAGACTCTTGTGGCACTTGGAGTTACACAGGACTCCTGAAGCCTTACAATGCTAAAGCGGGACATTCGGTCATTAGCCAAAGGCACTTGGTTATTCTTGGGATTTACCGGCAAATGTCCAAAGTAAATTGTTATCATGTCTATTTTGTAAAGACATTCGGTCATAGCATAACAGAGGCAGAAGTGTTAAAGGGACTAGGAGATCTTAAAATAAACAAATCCCCTGGCCCGGATGAGATCCTCCCAATAGTACTGAAAGAAATGAAAGTTATTTACAAACCTCTAACTAAGATCATGCAACAGTCTCTTGAGACAGGGGTTGTACCAACAGACTGGAGAATTGCAAGCGTAATATCGATCCACAAAAAACAGAAACAGAAACTACAGACCAATAAGCCTGACTTCTATTATATGTAAACTTAAGGAAACTATAATATGGTAACAGAATCTTGGGAGGCAGTCAGCATGGTTTTAGGAAAGGGAGATCGTGTCTAACTAACCTGCTTGATTTTTTTGAGGATACAACATTGACAATGGATAATTGCAAAGCATACAACATGGTTTATTTAGATTTCCAGAAAGCTTTTGACAAAGTCCCACATAAAAGATTAATTCTCAGACTGAATGCAGTAGGGATTCAAGGAAATGCATGCACATGGATTAGAAAGTGTTTAACATGTAGAAAACAGAAAGTACTGATTAGAGGAGAAACCTCAAAATGGAGCAAGGTAAACAGTGGAGTACCACAGGGATCAGTATTAGGTCCTCTGCTCTTCCTAATCTACATTAATGATTTAGATTCTGGTGTAGTAAGCAAAGTTGTTAAATTTGCAGACGACACAAAAATAAGAGGAGTGGCAAACACTGTTGCAGCAGCAAAGGTCATTCATATGATCTAGACAGCATTCAGAACTGGGCAGACACATGGCAAATGACATTTAATACAGAAAAGTGTAAGGTACTGCAGGCAATAAAAATGTGCATTATAAATATCATATGGGAGATATTGAAATTGAAGAAGGAATCTATGAAAACGATATAGTTTATGTTGGCTTAGAAATGTCTTCATCTAGACAATGTGGGGAAACTATAAAAAATCCAACATTGGATATATAGTGAAGTGTTGATTTAAATCAAGGGAAGTAATAAAACTTTACAATGCATTAGTAAGACCTCATCTAGAATACTGTGTTCGGTTCCGGGCACCTCGCTACAAACAGGATATTGCTGCTCTAGAAAGAGTGCAAAGACGAGCGACCAGAATTATTCCTGGTTTAAAAGGCATGTCATATGCAGACAGGCTGAAAGAATTGAATCTATTCAGTCTTGAACAAAGAAGACAACGCGACAATCTGATTCAAGCATTCAAAATTCTAAAAGGTATTGACAATGTTGACCCAGGGGACTTTTTTGACCTGACAAAAATAAATAAGGACCAGGGTCACAAATGGAGATTAGATAAAGGGGCATTCAGAATGAAAAATAGGAGTCTGGAACCAACTCCCCAGTAATGTTGTTGAAGCTGACACCCTGGGATCCTCCAAGAAGCTGCTTGATGAGATAATGGGATCAATAAGCTACTAACAACCAAACGAGTAAGATGGGCCGAATGGTCTCCTCTCGTTTGTAACCTTTCTTATGTTCTTATTCTTGAGATTTACCAGTAAATGTCAGAAATAAAGCACTATGATGTCTATTTCGGACATTTACAGTTTTGTTTGGTAAATGTCGACATTTACCAGTAAATCGTCAGATTTGCCAATATTCTTTTACCATAACACATACATTAACATAAACATTTTTTTTTCTCAGCCTAGGTTTTTAATAATAATAATAATAATAATAATAATAATAATAATAATAATAATAATTGATTCCAGGAGCATTGTGTGTTACCCTAAATCACAGTGTTAAAAACTGTTTTTAGTATTTGTAGCTGAAAATCTTTGATATAAATGTAATGTGTTTATCATGCAGGTCAACACAAAATAAAAACAACATTTAATCTGGGCTTTTATTGGAGGAATAAGGCACCTAAGATTCTGCCATAACAGTTTATGTGCATTATAGTGTTGTACAGGGTTAGAAAATCTAATGTGCATAACTATGAATCATTAACATGTGTATGATCTGATAGTTATTAGGAATGAGCAAAAACATGGCTGCAATTTCTGGTTACCAAGATATTAGCTACCATTGGCATTCAAAAGGCAGATAGTTACTACTTTAAGTATGCCATAAAATAAAGTATGTACTTATCATTGTACCTAAATCATCAAAAACACCAGACCTTTGGAATGAAAAAGTTTATTTAAATTGAATGTAGATTTGTTAGTTTGGAGTTAAGCAAACTGAAATACTTAATTATGAATTAAACAAGTCACACACCTTAAGTCTGTAAAATCCTGAAATAACATTTAAAAGAAAAATTGATATTGTCAAGTTTGAATCAATGAAAATCAGAGCCCAATGTACAGTACATGATAAACAACTTTTCACTGAACACAATTATAATTCCCAAAAGATTTGAATTGCCCATTAACATTTGTAACTACAGCCATGAAGTAAATAATTTGGGTTATACAATGTCACGCAAAGCTTGAATAGAATTGTTTTCGGTGTAATTTAACATTTTCATAAAACTAACCACTTAAAATGAATAACTCATGGCCTTTAGAGGTCGGTGCAGAGATTTGATCTTTTAAGCACTTTAGCTCATGTTAAATTCTTCGTGGACACATTGTGGTATGGCAGAAATGGGGAAGAGGAGACATAGAGACGACAAACTAAAAACAGGAAAATAATTGTTTAGCAGGGAAATGACATAGGTGCAGACACCATGTACAGTTATTATGACAATAATGTACAGTTTCTTATAGATTATGTAAATACAAATTTAAAACTGTTTACAGGAAGCCCACATTATACCCCACGCCTACTGAAACTGTCAAACAGTGATTATATATACTGTATAAATATTTTTTATATAGAATCGAATATGTTGCCTTCCTAATCTGGTCTCAGTCTCACAGCTACTATGCTTACCCAATGTAGAGGCTTTTGGGTAAATCAACCTCTTGCTCGAAGCACATGTGCTAAGCACCAAACCACGTGGTTGGTAATTGAACACTAAGGTAAAGCAAATAAAAGTGATTTAGCGCTGACTTAAAGCTGTTTCACATAAAAGACTTGTCTTTACAACTTAGTTGCTGCACTCAGGACCTTTATTTACAAATCAGCACCATATGCAAAAACTGATTTCAGGACAGCAGGACATTCTATTTATAAGACCATCATATTCAATGTGGAGACAATGGATGATGTATTCCATGTTTGATTACCTAGATTCTGTGTTAGAGATCGAGTTCCAGCTATGCCTTTTTATACACCTAAGGGTTTAAAAACTATAATATACAGTGGAAACTGTTTATTACATTTTGGTGCAAAACATTTTTTTGTTGTTGGCTTGAAATGAGTTAAAAATCATGTTTAATGATGTGATCCTGGACCCTAGCCAGTGCAGATCTTCCTCCCCTCCCAGGTTACAAGGACTTTTTCATGTATTCTCTACATTTTTTATGTATTCCTGAAGTTGCATGTGAACTTGGAGATTTGTATGTAGTCATCTGTTTTCTGGCAGAGATATTCTGAGACTCTGCCTGTGGCCTTTATACTTGAGCACAGAAGTGCCAATGTTTCTTTTTGGTGCCAATTTTTGTAACAAATTCCTTAATAAACTTAATGGAAGTGTTTGTATAAAAAACATGGTCTGTTCTTTTTTTTGTATATCTAGAGAGACCCAGTAGTCAGAGTACATAAACTCACTTTTTTACTGATGTACCATAGAAAACACCAGTGAAAACATTTAAAAGGTAGCAATGAAAGAACCTGCAATGTGTCTGACACTAAACAAAAGCAAGATATTGCGGAATATGCAAATAATACAGACAGACAAATCAATAAGAGGTAGCAGTCATTTTTTCTGTGCTATGGGTATAATTTAGGAGGGCACATGTATGTGAAATACTTTTGGTAGAATTATATATCTCACTGTAACATAACATTTATTTAAAATGGAATGTGGATTGGACTGGTCTCCAAACAAGTAAGCTCTTACTTGGGTAAATTAAGCAATAGTGACTGTCGATGATGACTTTATAGTCTCGTAGATTACTTTTAAAACCTGAATTTATATTCAGGTACCCTTCCAGCAATAACATAAATAGTCATGACAAGTTTAATAAATAAAAAAAAAACATTGGGGCAATTTACATGGAAAAAGAAAAATAAGTCTCACCTTTTTCTCAATAAATAAAAAACAGTGCTTCACTTGTTTGATTTAATGTACTTGTATATAACACCAGTACCACGGTCAGAGTGACGTTATATAGTAACACAGTTCAGATAAACAGGCTTCTACTGTATGTTATTTCTAGTTCATTTTTAACTGTTGTTGAAATGATATAGTGCGTTCCGGCACTTTATTTTCGGGGGGTGGGGGACTCGAGCACTGATATTGTAACGTTTTCATGTTTAGGAAGTAGTACTCAAGGAGACAGTGTTGAATTCTCAAAATTGTTGTTTTTTTTAAAACATCCATGCTCTGCAACCCCAAAAATAGCAACACACATTCTCTCCACTCATTCACTCATTCCCCCTTCCCATGCTAAGTAATGGTGTGACCCGTTCCTCTTACAATACATGTAACATAAAAGACAGACGAGACAAACTGAACAGACAAGAAGTCTGCAACAAAGCAATTTTCCGGGTTGTTACAATATATATTTTTTTATTTAAAGTAAACATATATTAAAGCATGACAACCTTTATGAACAGAAACCTTCACTAATGCACAATTAAACAAGAACTGTTGAGTATTTATTTTTGTTTCCTACAGTATTGACTGGCAGTGTTTATTTATATCTGATAGTGAAACATAAATAAATAAATATCAGGATAGATAAATAATGTCTATGTGTTAATTTATGTATTCATTTATTTCAATATTTATTAATGTATGTATGTTTTATTTTTACGAAATATATAGGCTATCCTTAGGCATAGCTAATTGTCAGAAATTAACGTTCCTTTTTGTCAAGTTGGGACTACAAATAGTGTTACTCTCATCAAGCAGTATATCGAGAGGAACCGTACTTCCTTGTGCCAATAGGGACCACAATGAGCGTTACACTGACAGGAAATCAATTTTTTAGAGCTCAAGATCAGAATCTCAAAATTATGATGATGATGATGATGATGAAGATGAATGATGACACAAAAAATCTCCAAAATATAAGTCCTGAGAATTCTCAGATGGCTGACTTCATCTTTCCAAATACTGCTTGTCTCAACTAATCGTATAGCACTGATGACAGTAACAGAACACGCTTGCAAACTGAAGGTTATAGATTCAAATCCCACGTATACCTGACGTTTTATTAATATTTATATAAAAAATATATAGAAATATTTTTCTGCAGGCAAATGTTCAATTTTAAAACCGAAATAAATCATTTAATATGAATGATATAGACGTCACAAAAAGTACGTTCCCCAGTATATTTCCATGTTGACAAAACAAGTTAATTGCCATTCAACTCGGATGTCCTGTAATATACATATGCATTGATAAAAGTGCCTTGAGTCTGCAAAAAGCTGCAAAAAAACAGGAGAAAAAGGACATTTTTACCTTACTTTGGAAACGTATTTATCTTACTGTATGGCAGATATTGACTTTTTTGTCTTACATTTCACCTAAGAGTGTTGGGAACTACAAATTAAAAGTAAAATGGTGCTTTTGGCTGATTTACTTTTGCTGCTCCAATACCCTGAAAACACAAACTATCCTTGCTGTATAGAGAGTCAGGCAGTTCTCACACTTCGCTGATAACTTGGCGTGAGGAACTACCATTCCTCTCAATATATTTTTAAAATACTGGTTGTATAAATCTACAATCGGCTACCCTACTTGCCCACATTTCCCACTACATAATATTCTTATAATAATAATAATAATAATAATAATAATAATAATAATAATAATAATAATAATAATAATAATAATAATAAAGGTTTCGTTGTCTTTTAGTATTTGTAGTGCCTTTATATCTCTGTTAAACATATAACCACACAAACATACTTAACTATTTTAGGACAGACATGTAGCAGACAAAAAGTATATTTATATATATATATATGCACTACCGGTCAAAAGTTTTAGAACACCTCCATTTTTCCAGTTTTTATTGAAATTTACGCAGTTTTATGTCTCAATGTACTCTGAAATTAAAGCATAGAACAAATAAACAATTGGAGATAAAAAAGAAATCATGGAATCGTTTTGTTTAACAAAATTTAATCGAAATTTTTGACTCATCAAAGTAGCCACCTTTTGCAGATATAACAGCCGAACACACTCGTGGCATTCTTTCTACAATGGAAATCAAATATTGTTCGGAAAGTTCTTCCCAACACTGTTGCAGAAGTTCCCACAAATGTGTTGCACTTGTAGGTTGCTTTGCTTTCACCCTTCTGTCCAGTTCATCTCAAACCAGCTCGATGGGGTTTAAGTCTGGAGACTGTGTTGGCCATTCCATGATTTGAAGCCTACCGTGTTGTTCTTTTCTTCTAAGGTAGTTCTGACATAGCCTGGAGGTATGTTTTGGGTCATTAGCTTGCTGTAGGATGAACCCCTGACCAACTAGGCGTATACCAGAGGGTATTGCATGGCGCTGCAAAATGCTGTGGTAGCCGTTTTGGTTCAGGGTGCCACTCACTCTGTGCAAGTCGCCAACTCTGGATCCAGCAAAAGAGCCCCAGACCATCACGCTTCCTCCTCCATGTTTGACAGTTGGTGTCACACACTGAGGAACCATCCTTTCACCTACTCGACGGCGTACAAAAACCCTGCGTGATGAACCGAAGATTTCAAATTTTGATTCATCGGTCCATAAGACCTTCTTCCAGTCTTCAGTAGTCCACTGGCGGTGCTTCATGGCCCAGGCAAGCCTCTTTTTCTTATTTTGCCATCTTAGCAATGGCTTTCTTACTGCCACTCGACCTGTCAAACCTGCAGCTCGAAGTCTTCTCTTCACAGTTGAAACTGAGACTTGCTTACTTCGACCAGTGTTAAGCTGTGCTTGAAGCTGTTGTCCTGTGAGCCGCCTATCACGCAAGCTGTTGACTCTCAGAAACTTGTCTTCTGATTCTGTTGTGGCTTTGTGTCTGCCAGATCTCTTCCTGTCAGAGTTTCCTCCAGTTTCCAAGTGCCTTTTGATGGTGTAGGAAACTGTACTCACTGACACCTTGGCTTTCTTTGCAATTTCTCTAAAGGAAAGACCTACACTTTTAAGGGTTATAATAGTCTGTCTGTCTTCCTTTGTTAATTGCCTTTTTCTCGCCATTATGATAGCAATATACTACTTCCTGCAGTACAATACTGTCCAAATAATGCTTGAGAGGGTGTAGTAACACAGTCTGTTCCAACACTGCTTTTATACAGACAGAGGGTTTGTAAGTAATCAACAAAAGTTGGGACACCTGTAGGAATTGTTAGCATCAACTTTCAAGGCTTAATTTACTTCCATTGCTGCAGAACAGCTGTACGTTGTTAACCCATTACTTGTTCCCTGAAAAAGGCCTTTTTGTATAACTCTGAAATGTACATTATTTTTCAGTTTTGGTAACCTAAACTTTTTTTTTAACCTCTGGCAGTTTACCGCTTACCTTTGTACCATTTCAGGTTATTCACTGGACTTGAACTGCTTAAATTTCAATAAAAACTGGAAAAATGGGGTGTTCTAAAACTTTTGACCGGTAGTGTGTATATATATATATATATATATATATATATATATATATATATATATATATATATATATATATATATACATTAGTGATTGGTACCAGTGTCGATTTCGTTTGATATCGATAATAATTTCCAAATCGCAATATCGTTGGATTAAAAAAACAAATAATTTTCTTACGCTTGCTAATACTGCTGAATATACAAACGCAGTATAATCAATTTTATTTCTATATTAAGATACAATAAACCCTATACATTCAAATCATCGTCCGTTTTGTAGGCAAAGAAACACCACACATAAGTGTTATTTAACCATTTTATTCCATTCATTGGCATTTAGGTAAACGCTATTTGCTTGCTGCATTAAGGTGTCCTGCCGAATTTTACATTAGCCTATTTCAAGATATACGCATGTGTCGGCGTTTCATTGAATTTTGTCAGTATGATTACTTACGATGTTATTAATGTATTCATCATTGTGGTTTAAATGTTATTTGTTATTTGTATATTTTGATTTGGGCACATTTTCTTTGATAGGGCACTTTCATTGATTTTTTAGCACCTTTATATTTCCTTCCCCACTCAGCTAATTAATTGATGACCCAACAATTGAAAATTACGCGTCTGACTATAAATACCCCTTGATTTTAGTTTTCCAGGATGGCCATCCACCGTGTGCGTGCGTGTGTGCGTGCGTGCGTGCGTGCGTGCGCGTGCGTGTGTGTAGGAGAGGGACCTGAGATGGAACTAAAATAAATGGTAAACCTAGTACTTGTTGCTGCTGCTTGTGATGATGACGATGATGATGATGATGATGATGATGTCATTGGGAATAATATTTATCGATGTCCCCTCCTCTGCACTCACTGCCGTTTTGTGTTTTGTGTTTGTTTGTAAACCAGTTGTTTTTATTTCAGATTTTTTTTGTGATTTTAAACGAAACCCCTGTTTTAATTATTTTTTTTATTTGTACAAAGCACTTACGTGCTATGGTAATGATCTGCTGCTAATTCTTAATTCTGTGCAATAAAACATTATTTTAATTGACAACAACTGTGTCCTGGTTACTCTCTTCCCTGATTTGCCCTCTGAAAAAAAAAGAACTTTAATTCTGAGGGTGCAGTTCTCTCGGTGGTGTAGTCAGGGCTACCTTGAAGGTGTTACATAACGGAGGGTCAAAATTCAGTATTTTTAAAAAAATACATGCTTTGGGGATATTCATTTGTTAAGTTTGTTCATAGAATGATGCTTTCGCTTGTAGTGGGCTACGTTTTGACATGCACGTGCACATGTGTGTGTTTTTTTTCATAGAAAAGTTTTTGTACTACCTTTTGCACTAAATAACTTTAATCTAAAAATCTAATTGATGCCTTTGATTAATATGTTTTGTGACTAATTTGAAGCTATTCATATGTTTCAATATTAACTAAATTGAGTTATTAAGCGACGCAAACAAATTATCAAAGATCGATCTCTCGGGCACACAGTACAACTGGTCTGTGTGCACCACTGATCCAATGTTGGTCTTTAGGTGATTAGCGAGAGCCTTGGAAAGCAGTCTGTAATTGGAGCACAGCAAGGAGACGCCAGTTCTTGATGTTACAGAGGTCTCCTTTCTTGGGTAGCAGCGTTATCACTACCCTGCGACAGCTCAGCGGCAGTTCCCCATCCCAAACACATTCCTGCAGGACCTGGTACAGGTCCTCACCAACACAGTTCCAGAACTTTTTATAGAATTCTGCAGGCAGTCCATCCAGTCCGGGAGCCTTCCCTTTGGAGAGCTGCGCCACGGCCGCAGTGAGCTCTAGGAATGCCAGCGGAGTGTCCAGTCCGCTGCTCTCCTCCTTGTCCAGGCTGGGGAGACCCTGGAGAAGCCGCTCCATCTCTCCCAGGTCGCAGCCCTCAGCCTTGTAGAGATCATTATAAAAGCTCACTGCAACACGCCTGAGCTCCGCAGGGCTGGAGACCTCTCTCCCCCCGAGCAGCCTCAGACAGCACATTGTCTTGCGCTCCGCTGTCTTTCTCTCTGGGCCGAAGAAGAAGGCTGTGGGGGCATCCATATCTTTGAGTTCAGTAAAGTGGGCTCTGAGCAGAAAGCCCTTCACCTTCTTCTCCAGCAGGCTGCCCAGGAGCTGCCTCCTCTCCTGCAGGCCCCGTACGTCCCCTCATCGGTCTCGCTGGCCAGCTGGCTCTCAAACTCAACAATCTCTCTCTCCAGCTCACTGACCACTGCATCCACTGACCTGGTGACATTTTGTGTGTATTATTGACAGAAAAGTTTTATTTGAATTTTCCCTATATCCCACCACTGTATTAAACTACTATAATTATTTTTTTCATTTTGCCAATTTTTCCAAAACAATTCAAAATAATCAGTGAAGTTTTTGTCCTGTAGCAGATTGTTGTTAAAGTGCCAATATGGTTTTGAATGTGATTTGTTTGGTAGTAAAACAGTGACGGAAACAAAATGATGATCAGAAAAGCTACTGGGTGCTATACTACTTTTAGTTAATTTGTTAATATGCTGTTGTGGAGTATAGAAACTATCCAGGCGCTCCCTGACAGCTGATTTTGATTACATTTGATCCGTGTATATTGTCTACTTGTAGGATGAAAAATCCTCCAAATGTCAACCAGGTCAAAAGTATTTAATACAGTGGCCAGCTACCTGACAGATTGGGGATGGGGTTCTGTCACAAAGACGGCTGTAGTGAGTGACGTCAGACCAGAGCCAGGAAATAAACGACAGAGAGGTGGAGTTTGGTGGAGCTGAGCTAATGGTTTCGCTCAGCATTTAATAAATCAACAGAACACAAAAACAGGACACGGCACTTGCGGCCAAAATAAACAGGTAAACAAAACGGACTATACAGACAAACACAAACACAGTGAGTTTTAAACAAATAAGTATCGTTATTTTCCTTTTCTCCTCTCCACACCCGTTCTCCACTCACCGAACACACCACCCCGAGTGTGTGAAAACATGCTGCTTTTATGCAGTTGTACCGAGATTCGATTGCTAGTCAATCATTCAATTGGAATCTCGGTACAACTGCACGTGAATTAATTAAGTGTACTCCCGTGACCACACATTACATTTTAACCAGCACGTGAAGTGATTTGTGCCATCCTCGTGCCTAAATACAAATCTACATTTTTAAATACACGTGAAACACAGACCCGTTTATACCCCGTGTACCAATGACTATACACCAACATTTACACACAACACGTAACACAAAATACACACAGGGGCGGGCACTTTGCCACAGGTTCCCTGTGGTTTCTATCTTTATTAAAATCAATAGTACAATTAAAATCTCCCCCACCACAAGGAAATTATCCGTACTGCAACCCCGAGTACCTGACTGAGCTTTTTAAAAAATAAAATCCTCTCCTCCGCAACAATTGGTACAAAAATTTTAATAAAATCAATAAAAATACCAGCCTGTTTTATCTGTACTTTTAAAAGTCGACCTTGAACAATCTCCTCAATAGATAAAATCTCCGCCCCAAATCCGGGAGAAAATAAAACAGCAACCCCAGCAATAAATTTAGAACCGTGGCTTAAAATACAGTCGCCCCTCCACTCAGACTGCCAGTGAGACTGATTAAGAACATAAGAACATAAGAAAGTTTACAAACGAGAGGAGGCCATTCGGCCCATCTTCCTCGTTTGGTTGTTAGTAGCTTATTGTTCCCAGAATCTCGTCAAGCTTCTTGAAGGATCCCAGGGTGTCAGCTTAAACAACATTACTGGGGAGTTGGTTCCAGACCCTCACAATTCTCTGTTTAAAAATGTGCCTCCTATTTTCTGTTCTGAATGCCCCTTTATCTAATCTCCATTTGTGACCCCTGGTCCTTGTTTCTTTTTTCAGGTCAAAAAAGTCCCCTCGGTCGACATTGTCTATGCCTTTTTGGATTTTGAATGTTTGAATCAGATCGCCGTGTAGTCTTCTTTGTTCAAAACTGAATAGATTCAATTCTTTTAGCCTGTCTGCATATGACATGCCTTTTAAACCTGGGATACTTCTGGTTCCTCTTCTTTGCACTCTTTCTAGAGCAGCAATATCCTTTTTGTAACAAGGTGACCAGAACTGAACACAATATTCTAGGTGAGGTCTTACTAATGCATTGTAAAGTTTTAACATTACTTCCCTTGATTTAAATCCAACACTTCTCACAATATATCCAAGCATCTTGTTGGCCTTTTTATAGCTTCCCCACATTGTCTAGATGAAGACATTTCTGAGTCAACATAAACTCCTAGGTCTTTTTCATAGTTCCCTTCTTCAATTTCAGTATCTCCCATATGATATTTATAATACATATTTTATTGCCTGCATGCAATACTTTACACTTTTCTCTATTAAATGTCATTTAATAGAGTGTCTGCCCAGTTCTGAATGCTGTCGAGATCATTTTGAATGACCTTTGCTGCTGCAACAGTGTTTGCCACTCCTCCTATTTTTGTGTCATCTGCTTAACAAGTTTGCTTACTATACCAGAATCTAAATCATTAATGTAGATTAGGAATAGCAGAGGACCTAATACTGATCCCTGTGGTACACCACTGGTTACCTCGCTCCGTTTTGAGGTTTCTCCTCTAATCAATACTTTCTGTTTTCTACATGTTAACCACTTCCTGATCCATGTGCATGCATTTCTTTGAATCCCTACTGCGTTCAGTTTGAGAATTAATCTTTTTTGCGGGACTTTGTCAAAAGCTTTCTGGAAATCTAAATAAACCATGTTGTATGCTTTGCAATTATCCATTGTCAATGTTGCATCCTCAAAAAAGTCAAGCAGGTTAGTTAGACACGATCTCCCTTTCCTAAAACCATGCTGACTGTCTCCCAAGATACTGTTACCATATAGGTAATTTTCCATTTTGGATCTTATTATAGTTTCCATAAGTTTACATATAATAGAAGTCAGGCTTATTGGTCTGTAGTTACCTGGTTTGGTTTTGTATCCCTTTTTGTGGATCGGTATTACATTTGCAATTTTCCAGTCTGTCGGTACAACCCCTGTGTCAAGAGACTGTTGCATGATCTTGGTTAGCGGTTTGTAAATAACTTCTCTCATTTCTTTGAGTACTATTGGGAGGATCTCATCCGGCCCAGGGGATTTGTTTATGTTAAGAGCTCCTAGTCCCTTTAACACTTCTGCCTCTGTTATGCTAAAGTTATTTAAAATTGGATAGGAACAGGTCGACATGTGGGGCATGTTTTCCGTGTCCTCCTTTGTAAAAACCTGTGAAAAGTAATCATTTAATATATTTGCTATTTTTTTTCTTCATCTATGATTTTGCCATTTGTGTCTCTTAGACATTTAACCTCCTTGAATGTTCTCTTGCTGTTATAATATTGGAAAAACGTTTTGGAATTGGTTTTAGCCCCCTTAGCAATATTGATTTCTATCTCTCTCTTGGCCTTTCTAACTAACTTTTTTACTTGTGTTTGCAGTTCAAAGTACTCTTTCTGTGTACTTTGTTTATGGTCCCTTTTAAACGCTCTGTAAAGTGCGTTTTTTCGCTGAATATTTTTTTTAGTTGATCTATTAAACCATTTTGGCCATTTTGTTTTAGATTTAGATTTATCTACTTTTGGGATGTAATTGTTTTGCGCCTCTAGTACTACATTTTTAAAAAAACAGCCATCCTTTTTCTGTGGATGTTTTCTCTACTTTACTCCAATCTACTTCTGTTAGTCTCTGTTTCATACCTTCATAGTTTGCTTTTCTAAAATTGTAAACCGTAGCTTTAGTCATTACTTTTGGGGTTTTAAAAAACACTTCAAATGAGACCATGTTGTGGTCTGAGTTTGCCAATGGCTCTCTGACGTCTGTTTTAGTTATTCTGTCTTCGTTATTTGAAAAGACTAAATCAAGGCATGCCTTCCCTCTAGTTGGTGCCTTGACAAATTGTGTTAGTAAGCAGTCATTTGTCATTTCCACCATTTCAATTTCATCCGTCGTGCTACCCACCGGGTTCTCCCATTTTATACGAGGAAAGTTGAAATCCCCCATTAGTATGACTTCTCCTTTTCTTCACGCATTTCGAATGTCATTGTATAACAGATTATTTTGCTCAGCATCTGAACTTGGCGGTCTGTAGCTTGGTCCTATTATTATGCCCTTTGAATTTGTGTCCATTATTCTGACCCATATTGATTCTGCATTGTTTTCTTTGTCCTGATTTAACACCTAGGCTTCAAGACTATTTCTTATGTATAGCACTACCCCTCCGCCTCTTCTGTCCTGCCTGTCTTTCCTATATAGTGTGTACCCACTAATATTATATTCGTCTCCATCACTCTCAGAAAACCAAGTTTCTGTAACACCTATCACAGTTACTTGTTAGTGCAGTAGCTTCAAGTTCTAACATTTTGTTTCTGAGACTTCTAGCATTAAGATAAATACATTTAATAGTTGTCTTACCTGAGTTGTTGCTCTTGTTTTGATGTGGTCTCCCTTCTGTTTTTTTGTTTTCTCATCCCTTCCTCTCTAGTTTAAATGCTTCTGGACCTCCTCAAGGATCCTTTCTCCGAGTAGATTGGTTCCCTTTCTGTTTAAGTGCAGTCCGTCCCACCTATATAGATAGTCCTTGTTGTAGAATGTGCTCCAATGTTCAAGAAAGGTGAAGCCTTCCTGTGTGCACCAGGATTTCAGCCATGCATTTTGATTTTGTATTTTCAGCTGTCCACATGGTCCTTTACAATGTGCCGGCAGTATCCCAGAAAATACCACAGTTTTGGTCTTGTCTTTTAATTTCCTTCCTAGCTCTCTGAATTTGTTTTGCAGGGATCTTGGTCTGTCTCTTCCAATGTTGTTTGTACCAATGTGGACAACTACTACTGGGTAGTCTCCTGTTCATTCTAGGAGCCTGTCCACGTTCTCAGTGATGTGCTTGACAGAGGCTCCTGGAAGGCAGCACACTGTTGTAGTAAGGGGGTCCAAACTGTGAACTGAACTTGCTGTGTTTCTCAATATGGAGTCCCCAACAATCATGACCTCCCTTCTTTTTGCTGCCTGGCCAGCACTGTTTATAGGGTCCTGGATGTTGTTCCTTTCATTCTCTTGATGTTGGTTTTGGTCATCTAAATGTTGAAGTGGCTCAAATTTGTTGGATGTTTGGATTTCTGGTGGTTGTGTTTGCAAAGTTTCTTTTTTCCCCTGCTTCTGCCTATCTGAACCCAGCTGTTTCGACCCTCTTCCATCTCCCTGGTGGCTTTCAGTCTGCTAGGGGTGCAGACTTCCATGAATTGTGGTTGTGTCAGCTCCTCAAGCTCCTGCTGCTGTCTCATTTCCTCCAGCTCCATTTCTAACAGACGTACTCGTTGAAGCAAGTCCTGGATCGTGCAGCACTTTACACAAACTTGGCTGAGCTCTGTTGGGTTTTCTCAGATTTCCCACATCATGCAAGTTGTCACAGATTACTGGCTTGAAGACCATGTTTTTTTTTTTAGAAGTTCAGTTTAGCTTCTGCAACTGTCAACCTGCTTTCAAACTGCTTCTGTACTTGTCCACGACTGTACTTCTCCCACGCTGTCGCTCTGAACTCTGGCTGCCTTTTGTTTGTTTCTGCATTGTACTGCGGGCTCCGCCCCTCCCCCCTGTCTCAGAACGGCGCGGAATTTGAATCAGCTGCTCCAAGTTTCAGCTTGTTATCAGAAAAAGAATGCAGCTGTTAGACTTTAAGCTGCAATGTTTTCTGATTAAAGCAATTTGAGATGTAATTTAAAGATATAATTCCTCCTTTCTGCTTCTAGCTGCGCTGTACTTGTCCACGACTGTACTTCTCCCATGCTGCCACACACTGTCGCTCTGAACACAATGAGTCAATGGTTGAGGTGGGATGTGAACCGGGGCCCCCCTGGTTACAAGCCCTTTTCTTTAACCACTGGACCACGCAACCTCATTACTTCCCTTGATTTAAATTCAACACTTATCAACATATCCGAGCATCTTGTTGGCCTTTTTTATAGCTTCCCCACATTGTCTTGATGAAGACATTTCTGAGTCAACATAAACTCCTAGGTCTTTTTCATAGATTCCTTCTTCAATTTCAGCATAACTCACATTCGCTCACATCACTCACATTCGTGGGTTCTATGCAAAAGAGACTGACGTCTCCGTGCAGTGGCTATTTATTACCTCAGTGAGGTGGGTATAAAATGCTCAGCGAATACCTGACAAGCAGGCATATCCCAAAAGTATCATTGGTGGTCATCTTCTCTTCAAGGAACCGGCTTGGTTCTGGCTTGGGTTTTTGGTCGTGTATTTACCCCGTATTAGTGTTTAGGGGTATTACTGTTTAGATTTGTTTTCATTTTTACTTTACTGGTCCAATTTTTTTTAATCCAAAAGTCAAAGGTTTTATTGTTGACAGGCGCCCTCTCTCACTAGTATAAACAGCCCTCGGAAAGGTCTCGGGCATTTATCCACTTCGGAGTCAGTTTATTTCCTTGTACACTTGACCAGCCCTAAAGTTAAACAACTTTTTTTAACATCCCTCAAACTCCACAGTAACAGCAACAACAGTTAAACTGCAATCTAACTAGCCTGACTGCAGTAAGTCCCAATTTCACAAAAGGTGGCAAGGTCACAAGGAGAAGGGTTCTGCCTTTTGATGGTAGTGTATTTATGGGATGAGTTGTCTCTCCAGGTCACGGCCACGCTGATTGCGTGACTAGGAATAAAAAGAAAAAAATTCTAAACCCACTGGCACGCGATCCCCCAAACTATTTTTGGAGTTTGTTCTTTTTCTTAAAAAAGAAAGAAAAACACATCAGGGAAGCAGAGTCTGTTTCTCATTTACACTCATGCTTTCCAAACCAGAGCCATTGGACTGCAGAGTGACTGAGGTATTTACGGTACTGGGGAGGTGTGTTTGCTGAGCGAAGGGGATTGCAGACTCCTGGCTCCTGAGGTCCTGTCACTTAGCAACCGCCCAAACCTGCTTCTCATTAGCGGGACAGCTGCTTGTATTACAAGTCGCTGCTTTTTGTTTTCTTTCAGCTTCAGCTTTCCATCTGCAACATTTCTCTTTGACAGACGCTTACTTTTTACACAATGTGTAAAATAAATTATACAAAAAAATGAGAAACAGTTTGGGATTTATTCAGTTTTTTAAATGTGAAAATGGACCCCTACACAGGTTTTGAATGATTTTTCTGTTTGTTTTTCTAAACCTTAAGTAGTTTCTAACACTGGGGAAATGATCTATATGTATTTTATTCACTGCTGTACGGAACAGAGTAGCACTAAGGTCTTTCAAGTTCAGGTTCTGGACAAATTTTACAACACAGTCATGGATATGGACTTCACATAAGGCCATATAGCAGTAACATAATTTAAATTGAATCCCAGTGTAAGATGTACACTTTAACCCCCAATTATGGAAAAACTAAAGAAATTATTTCATACTGTTTTAATGAATAAAATACAGTTTGATATTCACTCACTAGTTGAATATGGTCCTCTTACCTTTATTGTTTCATGACAAAGTAATTGATGAAAGGTGATCAAAAGCATTTTTAAAGAATAGATGGGAAAGCAATACTAAACTATCCAGCCTCCTCCTCAGCTTCAGTGGTGCAGATCTCACACTGGAGTTCTTCTGTAACGCCACTACAGCCAGTGACTTCTAGACAGCTCTGAACCAGAAGAGAACAAAGAAGATGCAGTTTTCAGTTTCTCATTTAAGAAATATTTTAATGTACTGTACATGATCACACAACTAAGATGAAAGATACAGAGCAATTCATAATTCGTGCAACATTGTTGGAGCATCATGAAAAGTGGGCAGTGCATGGAGGATGATATGCAAAACAGAAATGTCTGACAAACACTCTGTGATGCACTTTGGCCACCAGAGGGTTGTTCAGGTATAAAGAGGCAGATGTCTACAGTTCCTCAGTACTCACAGCCCCCAGTGCACAGATTATCAATCACCCTGCATGTCTTCTAGTTTGTGTTTGTTGGAGTGGAGGTATTCATTTCTTTTCAAACGACTTCCAGTACTACAAAGGCTGTGGAAATACAAAAAGTTATAACAGATGAATGGCATCTTTTTTTAATGAAATCAATTTCACATCTTCAGGATGCATACCTGGTTCCAGATTTTCTACCAATGTCTACCTATAGTTTCTACCCAGCCAGTGGTACACTGGAGGTCACTTAGCTGTAAAAGTGAAATGGTGTTTTTGGTGTGTTTACTTTGCTGCCACACAGTAAAAGCAGTTTGACAGATCTAGTTTTCAACCCAGGATCATGCAGATCATCATTTGTTTACACCAACAATGATGGTTTGTGTTTAATTAAACACATATTTTTTTTGGAATGCTCTACTGACACAGCATGTAGATTTGACTGCCCGCCCAGCTCAATTTTTTTTGTTTGTAAAACAATACAATTTGGCAACTATTGCTCCCCTGCCTAGTTAAGACAAAACACAGCTTAATAATGCCTGTTACGAGTGGCTTAGTTTGATAGCTGGCGCCACCCTACCGCAGCCAGGCTGTCTTAAGGATCTCCATCACAGAATTGTCTCCAGCACTAACTCAACAGTGGTAGCTATAAAAATGTCAAAATATGGCACAGTTTGCTAAAAATAAGTTTAACACGTTATTCAATTTTAATGTACCTGCAAATATCTTATTTTACACATGTACCATATAGCATATTGGCAGTTTGTTTAGAATAGCCTAATTTAATATAATGGGACAAACACACTATTTATAATAAGGTGGTAAGCAGAAAAATTAACAATGTGACTAAATGAATCTGGGGAGCCAGGCTGGCATTATTTTTTGTCCTACTAAAGTAATGTCAAATAAATCATCACTTCGATCTAGCAGCAAGCAAATTCATAAACTACTAGACCCTACGATTGCCCCAATTTAAGCTCATGTTGATAAATATATATTTTTAGGAAAGTATAGAGTCTCTAGGTATAACCACAATGTATCAAGAATGGGTCAAAAATAAACATTTAATATACACCAGGCCTACTACAGTATAAACACAATTATTAACCTGCTTGGAAAGGTCCTGCTCCCTGATTGGTTAGCAGTGTCCTATCAGCCATACTTTAATCCCACACAACCTTTCAACAGACACATCACCTCTGATTCAAATTCCTCTGCCTGTCCTAATTCTATAACATTAAATATCTGTAAGTAACCACTGCATATTTTTAATTGAAAAACTGTTGAAGAATGGTATGAAGGTTAATTTTCAACAGCACAGTGAAATAAACAGCACAGTGAAATAACGGAACCAGAACTGAAACAACTCGAACTTGACTGAAACTGAAAAACAAAACACAACTAAGGCTTCTAAATGGACTGTGAATATCCTACAAAACTGTCTCCAAGAAAAAGCAGGGCTTGAATTTCATTTTTGTGTGCTGGGGGGATTTCCCCCCTATGGTGCAGCCAATGGGGGGATATATATTAATGCATCATCATTCACACTGGTGTTGCTTTAAAATAAGCTGCTTTCAGGAGACCTAAGCCGTGAGACAGAGCACTCTCCATTGCTTTGCCATTGCCTAACATGAAGTTTTTGCTGCAGCAGAAGAAAAAGGTGCTTTTCTTTTTAACCAGCGCTCCATTTCTTTTTTTAACTCTTTACACTCAGCCCTATTTCCACCTGTTTTTCACGGTTTTCATTTATGTATGTTTAACTACTGGATAGTTTGTAATGCATGCAAGTAACATATCAAATGAAAGGCCAGAAAATGTCCTTTAATGTTATGTAAGTTGCAACAGGATCAGCACCATTGAACCTCAATATGAAATGAACATGGAGGACGGGATGAACTGAGCTTCTAAGCTTTCCAACGATACCGCCCCTTTCAGTCTACCTGCTACAATGACGGCGCAATAGACTCAAAACAAAACCTAAGCTGTGAACTCTGTCACACGATAAGAGGCTTAACTTCAGACTGAATACGTCTTTGGAAAGCCCCGAGTCTGTACTTTTAAACAAGCAGTGAACTAGGTAGGTGGCTTTTACGGTGCCTGAGTAATATGTGCGTAACCTTCGGTGTGCTGGTGCCCCAAAATAAATGGGGCTGAGTTTTAAGAGTTAAAGCGAAAGTCATCGCTTGCAAAACAACACCTAGATAGACTTAATATTGTCTTTTTTTTCAAAACTGTTTACTTACTGCAGTGTATTGAGTTTCTATAATCCTTAAAGACAGTGGCTGAGAATCACGAACGAGAGAATAAAGTCTTGCGGCACTTAAAATATCCAGCACTACTTTTATTTATGTATTTATTTTAACCAGAACTACTCAGAATGCGGCGCATAGTGCTTTCGTCACTGACACCCACTTCCTTATAGATTTTTGTAGCGTTTCAGACATTCTAAACTGGGTGAAAAATACAGTAGCTTGGTGTCTTAAAATATCTCTGCAGGATTTTCCCGCACTGAAAATTGCATATATGCGGGAGCAACTAGGAAAATGCGCGATTCCTGCAATCCTGTGCTGAAATTCAAGCCCTGAAAAGGTAGACTTACATTTAATGTACTTTCTAGGATGAGTTGAACAGTCTCTTATATTTGTAGTTCCCTTTCAAGTCGAAAATAACCATCAAGTATGGGATATTGCCGTCAGGCAGTAGGGATTGGCTGAGCTTTTATAGCAAAGCTGCCAATAGGCCTCTCTTGCGAGCTGCCACGTAAGCCCGCCCCTTGGGAGCTTACTATCATGGCGCAAAGACTCTCTTCCTCTTTGCCTTCAGCCTATGTGGGACATTGAGCTGGTAAGTTTTCTCTCTGAGAATTACTCCACTGATTGTACTTGTCAGCCTTGAGCTTGAGAAGCTGGCTACTGCCCCTTCTCTGAGTTGATTTCAGTGTTAAGCTCTCGAGAGCATGACTATATTTTTCAACTTTCATGCTTTGCTTCGGCATTGTGTTCTCGGCGTTGGCACTCGCCGTCCGTCTTTCTTTCATTTTCATATAATTTTACATATAATATTTTATATTGCAAAATATTTGTTGTTGGGTTTTTTGTACTGTCTATTCTTTCCGTTATATAGAATAGGGTTTAGAGGACACGTTGCGCGCCTGGCTAGGCCACGCAATTTTTTGCAGCCTCAGTCTTGCCTCGGCTAGACCTGGAGTGTAGCCTGCTGCTAGCAGCCACTCCTATAATAACACCCACAGATTGAAACATCACCGCGATTTTTTTCCCATACAATACAAATAGGAAGACTACCGCCAACTGCACTTTTTAGTTGCCCCTTATAAGCAGGTAGGTATAGCGCAACACCTTGTCTTTTTAGACTGTGACACGGTACTGGCACTTAGCGTCTCCGCTCTGCGGGTCAGCTGATGTTTCGGCGTATAGCGTCTTCACGCTCAGTACACGCGCTTCGGCGTTTGCGGTGTCAGCGCTTTGGCGCTTTGGTGTAGCGCTTAGGCGCTTTGTGCTTAGTGCCTCGGCACTTGGGGCTTGGTGCACGCACCTCGACGCTCGGTGCTCGGTGCACGCACCTCGGCGCTTCGGCGCCGGTGCTTTCGGCGCTTCGGTGCCTCGGCGCTTCGGTGCCGCGTACCTCGGCGCTTTCGATGCTTGATTGCTCGGCGCTTTCGGCGCATCGGCGCTTCGGCGCCGCGCACCTCGATGCTTCGGCGCTCGGCGCTTCGGTGCTTGACGCCTCGGCGCTTCGGTGCACGCACCTCGGCCTTCGGCACCGGCGCTCGACGCTTCGGCGCATCGACGCCTCGACGCTCGGCGCACGCACTCGATGCTCGACGCTTTGGCGCTCGACGCTCGGCACATCGACGCCTCGACGCTCGGCGCACGCACTCAATGCTCGACGCTTTGGCGCTCGACGCTCGATGCATCGACGCTTGGTGCACGTACCTCGACGTTCGATGCTTCGCCGTTTGACGTTCGGTGTCGGAGTGGCAATCATGTCCGGGTTCCACCATTGCATCACCTGCGAAGCAAAATTTCCAGCGAGCGATCCGCATGAAGACTGTGTGGCGTGCCTGGGACCAGAGCACGCCGCGTCTGCCTTGGCAGACAGATCGTTTTGCGCATTGTGCGCTAATTTTCAACCGCGCACTCTTCGCCAGAGGCGAGGAAAGCGGTGGTAGCCACTCCCCTTCCTCAGGGTCATCTTACACCCTGTCTGTCCCGCCGTCGTCCACAGCGACTCCGCCCGTCACACTGCGGGTATCCAGGAGCCCCTCCCTGCTTACAGCTGGCCAGAGATCCGCAGACCATAGACGTGCCCGGGAGCGCTCTCGTAGCCCGTCTATTCAACCCCGAGGCTCCTCCCTCGCAGGGAACGTTCCCGCCGATCACGGTCTCGCTCTGTGTCACCCCACCGTAGGGGACGCATTATAGGGACAAGTCAGGCGTGGCAGAGCTCACATCGAAAACGTCCCAGTTTATGGACGTGATGATGTGCCAGCAATCGTTGCTCATGTCTCTTACCAGCATGGCACCACCAACTGGACCAATTGCCAATCAGCCGGCGTTTCAGCCACAGCCTCTGGCCGTCCCTGTTGTCCAACAACCCCAAGGGGTATGGGACGTAGATGCCATCTCCAGGGATGCTTCCGAAGGAGAACCTCTCCTTGAGGAGGACAGTGTGGAAGCTGAACTGGCATCCCAGCACTCGGAGCAAGACACTGAGTCAGAGGTGCTGGACACTAGTGATCCCTTGTGGTCACTGGTGAAGTGGACAACTCGCCACCTGGGGATTGAGTGGCCAGCTGTGGAATTACCTCGGCGGTCACTGTACGGTCTCCACAGCCCAGGACAGTCCCAGGCTTCCCTGATTTCATTAAGGAGGTACAGTCCACCTGGGGGCCCGGCTTCTTCACCGGCAACCGGCGGAAGGCCTCCGCATTTGCCATGCAGGGAGCGAGTGAGGCTGGTCTGGCGTCCTTCCTGTCGGTTGATGCTGCCTTTGCAGCCCTAGTTAGAACGCCGACACTTTCGGGTCTAGCTAAGGACCATGCATGTCCTAACAAACAGTGCAGGACCACGGAGATCCATTTAAAGAAGGGCTACTTAGCGGCTACAGAGGCAGTTAGGTTGTCCAACGTGGCCAGCCTCCTTTCAGTTTACCAGGCGTCGCTGGTGAAGGATCTCCCGGAGCACCCATCGGCGTCTCTGAGGGCGGAATTGGCGCTGGTCGCGCAACTCCTAGTGAAGATAGCCCAGTTGAATGCACAGGCTCAAGGCAGGAGTATTGCTTCCCTGGTGGTCGCCAGAAGGCAGCTCTGGCTCTCGCAGGCGAGAGTTCAAGAGCCTGACAAGGCCCCCTTGTTAGATGCTCCTATTACACCGGGGCACACGTTTGGCCCAGCGGTTGAGGACATGCTGCAACGCTCTGTTAAGGCCCGGGAGGCATCTCAGCAGATGGTGAAGATGTGGCCGCATAAGCCCTTCCAGCCTAAGCGCCAACAGGAGCACTAGTGGCGTAGAACACCACCGCAGCACCAGTCACGGCCAGGGCGTACTAAGACCTCTCCCTCAAGCACAGCAGCGCGCGGTCAACCTCCATTTGCAAGACCGCAGCGTGGAGGGTGGCACCCTAGAGGAGGTGGCTGGCCACGCCCTCGGGGCTCTGGCCAGGCCCCTCGCAAACGAGTGCAGCCGAAACAGCCCTGAGAACTCCAGGCAGCTGTTAACCCGCCCCTACACTGTCTCACAGCTCCAGTTCTGGCAACAATGCACCAACAACATCTGGGTGCACAAAACTATATCCACCGGGTACACCCTTCAGTTCCAGTTAAAACCTCCCCCCTTCCGGGGAGTGGTCGTAACTGCAGTGAAGGACTCGGTTCAGTCCTCAGCTCTGAATGTGAAAATGCAGGCATTGCTCAGCAAGCGTGCCATTCAACAAGTAGACCCTGCTCTGATCGTCCAGGGGTTCTATTCCAAATACTTCCTGGTGCCCAAAAAGGACGGCGGGCTCCGTCCTATTTTAGATCTGCGAGTACTGAACAAATACCTGCGGGTGTTATCGTTCAGGATGCTTACGCTGGGCACATCATCCAGTCAGTCCGACACGGCGACTGGTTCACCACTAATGGACCTGACAGATGCGTATTTTCACGTTCCCATCTGCCGGGTCACAGGAAGTATCTCGTTTCGCATTTCAGAGCAGGGTATACGAGTTTTGTGTCCTTCCATTCGGCCTGTCACTAGCTCCTCGAACCTTTTCCAAATGTATGGATGCCATTCTAGCTCCCTTGCGGGCTCAAGGTGTCCGACTGCTGAATTATCTGGACGACTGGCTCGTCTGCGCGCAGTCGAAGGAGCAGGCGGCACAGCACACAGTGATGGTTACAGACCATCTTCAGCGGCTAGGTCTGAAGATCAATTCAGAAAAGAGCCACCTCGTGCCGAGCCAACAGACCGAATTCTTGGGTCTGCATCTGGACTCAGTGTCCATGGAAGCTACCCTGTCGACACAAAGAGTTGCCTCGATGGAGCAGTGTTTCTCCCTATTCAGGTTGAGAGAAACAGTCAGCATGGAGCTGTGTCAGCGCATGCTGGGGTTGATGCCTTCCGCCTCGCAAGCCCTTCCTTTGGGCTTACTACACTAGAGACCTCTGCAGGCCTGGTTCAATGCCTTCGCATTGCATCCGCGGAGAGACAAACACTGCAGGCTAAGGGTATCCCGAGCCTGCTGGGAAGCGCTACGCTGGTGGAAAGTTCCGTCGAACATCCGCCAAGGCGTACGCTTGGGTCCCATTTTCAGAAGGGAGGTCATCATGACCGACGCTTCCAACCAGGGTTGGGGAGCAGTCTGGAACGGGACAGGGACCCGTGGAGTGTGGTCAGGACCCTGGAGGTCAGCCCACATCAATGCACTGGAGCTCAGAGCGGTGGACCTCGCCCTCTGGCACTTCTTGCCAGTGCTTCTAGGCAAGTATGTGTTAGTGCGGTCAGACAACACTACAGTTGTGGCGTACATCAACCGCCAGGGCGGCTGCGGTCCCCGGTCTTCACGGATGGTAACACGGATGTTGCTATGGGCACAACCGCATTTAACCTCTCTGCGTGCAGTTCACCTACCGGGCAGAGTCAATTACGCAGCAGATCTCCTATCCAGAGGAGGCCCTCTTGCCGGCGAATGGCATCTCCACCCTCAGATGGTAGAGCGCATCTGGGAATGGTTCGGCACAGCGCAGGTAGATCTCTTCGCTTCGCAAGAAACCACGCACTGCCCCCTATGGTTCTCGGTGAAGGACCTCGACAGCCCCCTAGGAGTCGATGCACTGGCTCACGAATGGCCACCAGGGCTCCTATATGCGTTTCCACCGATTCCGATGCTCCCGCCTTCTTAGAAGGTCAGGGTAGAGCAAGCGACAGTGATTCTGATCGCTCCTCGGTGGCCTCGGAGAATATGGTTCCCGAGCCTGGTGCAGTTGTTGCACAGTCGCCCAAGGGAGCGGACCTGTTGTCCCAAGCCCAAGGAGGGCTATGGCACCCGATCCCCAAGCTCATGCAGCTATGGGCTTGGCCCCTGAACGGGAGCGCCTGTCAGCCTTAGGGCTCTCGACGGCGGTGATTTCGACCATTCAGAGTGCTAGAGCACCCTCTACTAGGTCTCAATATACGTACAAGTGGCAGTTGTTTCAAGATTGGTGTCTGGCGGAGGGCCATGACCCAATATCCTGCCCTATGGCAGTGATATTACAGTTTCTACAGAAACTGTTAGATGAAGAGAAATCTCCCTCTACACTTAATAGCCGCCATATCGGCTTGCCATGTACGCATTGACGGGTTATCACCAGGTTGCCATTTTCTGGCATCTCAGTTCCTGAAGGGCGCAAGACGGCTTGCGGCCTCCAAGGATAACCAGTTTATCGTCATGGAGCCTTGACGTGGTGTTAGAAGCCCTTACCAAGGCACCGTTCGAGCCTCTCCACAGCGTGGACATGAAGCGCGTGTCTATGAAAACTGCGTTTTTGCTATCAGTGGTATCAGCAAAATGCGTGGGCGAGTTACACGCACTTTCAGTGCATTCATCATGTACTCGTTTTGCAGGAGACGGTTCTAAGGTCTCCATGCGTCCAAATCCGGCCTTTTTACCCAAGGTCATATCTCCGTTTCATATGAACCAACCAGTCGAGTTGATGGCGTTCCATCCTCCTCCTTTATCTTCCCCAGAGGAAGAACGGTTCCACATGCTCTGCCCCGTGCGGGCATTGAGGTGTTATATTGACCGTACAACGACTGTGAGGCAAACAGAACAGTTGTTCATATGCCATGGTTCAAGGACTTTGGGTCAGCCGTTGTCTAAACAACGCCTTTCCCATTGGATAGTGGATGCTATTAAATTAGCATATGAATCTGCAGGCCTTCCGCCACCAGGGCAGTTGAAGGCACATTCCACTAGGCGTATGGCGACATCCTGGGCCCTCTTTAGAGGGGTGCCTGTGTCATTTGCGCTGCAGCCAGTTGGGCTACACCACATACTTTTATGAGGTTCTACCGTTTAAATGTATACTGGAATCCTCTTCTCAGTCATTCGGAGCATCTGTGTTACACTCTATGACGCCCTAGTTGGCGCTCATATTGAGTATTGTCACGATATGGTTTGACCCCACTTTAGGATAGGTGTCATTGCGAGCGTAGACGCTGAGGCGCATATGCGTAGATGTATTGCCTACGCAGTTCGCGTTTATGACGTAAGTCTGTCCTACTGCCGAGAATCCTCCCTCGCGACGGCTTGGGTACACTGTTCCCATACTTGATGGTTATTTTCGACTTGAAAGGGAACAACAGGTTGCGGATGCAACCCGGTTCCCTGAAAGAAAATAACCATCAACTGCAGGTCGCTCCGGAAGCCTTCACGGCCTGAAGAGCAAAAGAGGAAGAGAGTCTCTGCGCGCTGCGTATAGTAAGCTCCCAAGGGGGCGGGCTTACGTGGCAGCTCGCGCAGAGGCCTATCGGCAGCTTTGCTATAAAAGCTCAGCCAATCCCTACTGCCTGACGGCAATATCCCATACTTGATGGTTATTTTCTCTTTCAGGGAACCGGGGTTGCATCCGCAACCTATCGTTTCCATGAGGAATAAAGATGGAGCACAATACAGTATATCAAGCTTTCTAAATCGACGAGCTGGTACCAATTGCGTTTTGAAAGGCCCACCATACAGCAGAAAAGTGAATTTTGGGAAAGACGTAGAATGTAGCAATGCTAACAACATATTCTTAAGCTGCATCCGCACTGGATGCGAGCGAATAATTTAGAAGTCACTGCAGTCCAATGGGAGTATCCACACCAGCAGTGAGAGATGCGAGCGACGTCGCTTTGAGAAAATTTTGTGTCGCTAAAATTTTTTCCATTGCGTGACTGGAATGAAACTGAACAATCACAAGCAAGGTTAACACCCTTGACACATGTCAAGCACACACCTCAAAACACGTCACGCCTCAAAACAAGTTAATCATGGACGACGAAAAGATACTTTATGAGGTGCAGTAGTATCCATTATTATGATTGCAAACTGAACGACTACAAAGACATCCAGAAGAAAGACAATGCCTGGGTGGCTTGCAGGTGGTGCATTTAGCAGCACCGAGACATTTTCTTTCTGATTATGCAAGTTGCATAAAAATAGGTTTATTAATAAGCAATAATAAACCAGAGCATACATGCAGTCTACATATCCAGCATTTAAATGAAAAATGTGCACTTTTGCTGGCTTTTAACACAAGCACCGCCATAGCCGCTTTTTGAACGGATTTTGCAATTCAGATTTAAATATCTCTATGTGACTATCTCGTGAATGTCCATTCTTAAGTGTTACTAAATATTTGAATTAAATACCCATGCAGTTTTTCAGCTGCAGAATTGTAAAAATGAATAAGTTATAAGCACTTGCTTTTTCAACCGCCAGATCTGCAGTTTATGCGGCATATTTAAATCAATACAATATAGGCGACAATTTAGTCTGGGCTTTGTAATAAAATTAAAGTCATTGTGAAATAATGTATTATAATCCTGTTGAGTGCTTGAAACACTGATGAAAGTCATTCTACAAATCATATATTATTATTATTATTTACAATACATTTCTCAGGCAGAATGACTGTGCCACCCAGAGTGTGACGGTGCAAAAAAAAAAAAAGTACATATTTTAAGCTCTCTGCACAGATCAGTGACCATCGGGACTGATGTTAAACGAAAACCAGAGACTTGTTGCATTTTACAACAGCGCAAAGGTGATACTCGCAGGTGGTCTGTGGCTGTTTTTTATAATGTTTTGGACCTGGCAGCTGTCAGTGCTTTGGTTTTGTACAAGGATTGCACTGGCAACACAATCACTTAGAGGGACTTCATTTTGCAACTAGCCCTGGAGCTACGGCAGAAACATTTTGATTAGAGACACGAAAGCCTGCTGGTAAATGCTCTTCAACCTTCAGCCAGCGCTGCACCCACTGGCACATGGAATAAAAGACAATTCCAGGTTGCTAAATGCAATAAAAACAGAACTTTTGATGTCTGCGCCCGTTGTGAAAAGGCAGTCTGTGGCAAATGCACTGGTACAGTTCAAAAGAGTGTTTGCTGCGTAGATTGTACTAAGAAAGCTGTAATAGCACTCTGAACAGACAGACAGAGCCTTTGAACTGTTTCACTCAAAGCGCTTTCACGTTGCTTAAGTTATGTTATATTTTTGTTTTATGCTATTTTTATAACTAGTTATTTATGTTTTATAATTTTATATGTGCATACAGCTTTCTACACCTTTTACACAGACGTTTATTGCATAAAGTTTATTTTATTACAGTTTTTCATGTTTATGTATATGTGCTCTTTTTGAAAAAAATAAGAAAAAAGTTTTATTTTCAATGTAAATAGGGTGTTTCTGCTCTGAAAATGTTATGTATGATGTTCATAAATAAAAATATTAAGTTGTATCTGATTGTTTATTTTTCATTTTCATATTGAAGCCATTTTAAAATGGAGCCGCACATTTGTGCGGTGGTTGTATGTAGTCCGAAATCTCGGCGGTTCTAGTGTTAAAAATGACACAAAAAAGGTCCTGCATTCACAAAACTTGAACATGTGACCTAATTTTAATCTATGGCTGTGGAAGGGTGAGGAATTCACTGACACAGGAGACAGAAATTTGCTGTGCTAAAAACCACTTGGGTGCACTATTTATTTATGTCCACAAGGTGGCACTGCTGTCCTATTTTTACCATCAGTGGTAGAAGGCTTCACAGAATATCTTGGGTACACACGCAGGTGCACGAAACAATAATCAAAATAGAAGGCACAAAGAAAAAGAGTAATAAAGGTGCTGCACTATGCAGGGTTTCTCCGACCGTCGCTACCTGTACGGCCCGAGACTCCGTCCTACACTCTGCAGTTCCCTCAACTATGTTGCTAAAAACTATACTTGAGGGGGTCTGCCCAGATTTCCCCACTACTGCTCTATATCTTGTACTGTTGTGCTATATTTCATTGCACTGTTTCTTCGTCCGGCTGCAAAGCATCCGCTGGCTCGTGTACGTCCTATAGGGGCAGATCTGAGGGAATAATAGAGTGTTATTTATAGGTTCAGCAATCCCCCAAGGCCCGCCACTCAGAGAGAGGGAAATCCAACACACCCTCTTCCCCACCTCTCCGTGTCATTGCCATGACTGACAGGCGGATCTTACGAGGCTGCTGCCCTCTTTCTGCAGCACCATGCATACGTCAGACAGTCAGTAACAATGGCTTTTTTTGTCTAGATTTGGTATTAACAAACAATGAAGTAAGGATACACAACTTCCAGGTAATTTAACTACTAGGAATAAGTGACCATAATATGATAAAGTTTGTGGTAAATAAATCAAGAACTCGGCTCTTACCAAGATAAGCACCAACTAAGACATAGTTTTACAGTAAACTAATGTGATCCATCTGTGTCTCCATCCATTTGCGTTTCCTTCCATATGATGATGTAGATATCGTTCTGCCTGGTGTTGATGGCTGAAGTGTAATGCTGGCTCCAGGGATCAGGTTATTTTGACTCCCTAGCGCATCAGCACACACAATGGCTGCGATGCTGGCTACGGGGATCAACCACAGTGCGGTCTCCCCAGCGCATCACCATGACAACCGTCTGGATTGAGCTAAGTAGGATACATCTCTGGGGTCTTCAAGTGGGCACCTTCCATCCTCGGTGTTTCGTCGAATAGCCCACGACAACTCAAGAGGGCTCGATGGTGATTCTGGCGTCCCAGCATCACCCCCCTCCGTCCCCCACTCAACTCAGCCCAGCTTACTTACCCGTATATCAGCGTTTCTTTCTTTTTATTGTGCTTGAGATCCCCAACCAGAATCTTTCCGTCTCAACCACAGCCAGTTGCTGCTCCTCTCTGCTGCTTCAGATAAGTTCTTCACTGTGCGACGCAACTCTTGGCCACTGAATCCGAAGTCTCTGAGAAACTGGGTTGTAGAGTGTGCCACAAATCCTCGACAACCCACCTCGACTGGGTAAACCCGGACTCTCCATCCTCGCTGTTCCGCTTCAGCGGCTAGTTGAGCATACCGCAGTTTCTTCCTCTCATGCACCTCATTTACAGCATCCTCACATGGCACTGTTAACTGTACCAGGTGAACAAGGCATGCTGAGCCAGACCACAAGACAATATCTGGTCGAAGGTTAGTGGTGGCAATCTCAGGTGGAAAAATAAGCCGTTGACCAACATCTGCCAGCATTTTCCAGTCTCTAGCAGCTTCCAGTTGTCCCGGGCGAGTTTTGATTTTAATACCTTTTCTTGGTGGTTGTTCTCCTGGGCGGAGGAATGTTGTCTTTTGTGTGTAATGTTTTGATGGAACTAGTGGCAACTTATTGGTCATGTTAAGCTTGTCTTCCAATGCTAAGGCCAAACATTGCAGCACTTATGGTGCCAAGTAAACTGTCCTTGGCTAAGAGCCACCTTACATCCTGTCAAAATGTGCCTTAATGTTGCAGATGCTGAACAAAAAAGACATGAGGGATCCTCTCCTACCCAGAGGTTTAGGTTCTGTGGTGATGGGAGAACATCATATGTTGACCTGATGAGGAAACTGATCCTGCTCTGTTCCATTGTCCATAGGTCTTGCAAGCCGATCTTGCATTGTTCCACACTGTCCCATCTCATCCATTCTCCCTGCTTGGCCTGGGAAACGGCCTTTACACACCTCATCCTCTCCTATTGCTTTTGCACTTCATTGACTACCAGCTTCCTCCGTTGAGCTGGGGCTGCCTTGTGCCATGTAGGAGGAGCTGAACTGAGACCTCTTCCATGCTGAACTTGCCCCATGATATCACCGATTCGAAGGGGAGCCTTTGCATCTTCCACGGCTTTCTTTGCCACACACTTTCTTACAGTTTTCAACACAGGTGCTTGAATTTGCATTTGTGCCCATTCAATGTTATTGGTTAATTTGCCCAATAACCGATTAGTGCAGGCTACTGTTGTAGTCATGGTTGTCATGTCATCCATGTATGCTCGAATTGGTGGTAGTCCCATTCTAGAAGCCAAGCACTCTCCTCCCACTACCCATTTTGATGGCCCTAATGATTAATTCCATTGCCATGGTAAAAGCCAGTGGAGAAATGGTGCATCCTGCCATTATTCCAACTTCTAGACATTGCCATGTAGTGCTGAATTCTGAAGTTGAAAACCTAAATTGCAAATCTCCAAAGTAGGCTTTCACTAAATTTGTTATTGTCATCGGTACACTGAAAAAATCAAATGCTGCCCAAAGAAGTTCATGTGGCACTGAACCATATGCATTAGCCAAATCCAGGAATATCACATGGAGCTCCTTCCTCTCCTTTTTAGCTGATTGAATTTGTTGCCAGATCACATTGATGATCCAGGGAAACTGCTTTTTGTACTGGTGTCAATGAAGCAGTTCTTTAATAGGTAAGATGACAATCTCTGAGCAATAATGCTGAAGAAAATCTTGCCTTCTAGATTTAATAGGGAAATAGGGTGAAACTGACTGATGCTTGTAGAATCTTTTTCTTTAGGTATAAAGACTCCACTTGCTCGGTGCCATGCTCTTGGTACAACCTGTTTTTCCTATGCCACTTTCATCAATTTCCACAGGATTCGTAGAACTCTTGAAGCACTTTTGTACACTCTGTACGGAACTCCATTAGGCCCTGGAGATGATGAAGCCCTTGCTGTTTTCACAGCTCACTCTACTTCTTTCCACTTAGGTGCACAGTCCTCCATTTGGTATTCTGGTGGGTTGATAGGTGGGATGTCTGAAGGAATTGACATAGGCTCCTGTCTTTTTGAATCTATATGTGTTTCCTCCAAATATCTCTCCAGCTCAAACTTAGATGCTTTTAGTGTGCCATTTTTATCACTGGTGAATAACTTCTTTACAAATTTGAATGGGTCTTTATAAAAGTTAGTTCTCGCACGCTCCTTCTTTTTGTAGCGTTTCAATAGGCACTCAGCTCTGTGCAATGTTGCAAGCTTGTCTTTTATGACGCTTTTTAACAGTTTTAGTCCCTCCTTCTGACTTTGTTCTGCTCTTCTCCATTGCTTCCTCAGCTGTCTCCTTTCTCTAACTAAGCGTTCAATCTCCTGCTGCCATCTAGACTTTCCAGGAATAGTTTGTACTTTTTCCTTCCTTTTTTCAACTCCAAACCTCTCGCTTCCATATGCGTAGATGATGTCCCCAAATTTATCCAGCTTCTTTTCCACTGTTCCACTTAACCTTTCCAACGCAAAGCAGAGATCCGTGTTTACTGTGTCCCATGCAGTTTTCTCACAAGCTCTTGGCCATTTAACTCTAGGCTTGTGCCCATTGAGGTTCTTTTCTCTCTTATGCTGGTTTGTCTGACCGGGTTCACAAGGATCATTAAGTTTAAATTGTGAGGGTCTGGAACCAACTCCCCAGTAATCTTGCTGAAGCGGACACCCTGGGATCCTTCAAGAAGCTACTTGATGAGATTCTGGGATCAATAAGCTACTAACAACTAAACAAGCAAGATGGGCCAAATGGCCTCCTCTCGTTTTGTAAACTTTCTTATGTTCTTATGTTCTTATAAATCATTATTATTGTTTTTCATGGTAGAGGTACTTTCAAAAGACTATAAAACCATTTTCCTTCCTTTAATACTTCCCTCCCAATAGACTTATGTTCTGCACGTCCACTATCATTTTCAAAAAGAGCACCTCAACGTGTGCGCTCCCTTTGTCCACACACGCACACACAGAGAGACAGGCAATTCAAAGCTGTAAGTTGTACTTTCATTTTAAGTCTTACTTAAATAAATTATACTAATCTTCCCAGTTAGATCTTTCTTTATTATTTTAAGTGTAAACCCACCATATAACCCGGCTGAATTAAAGTTAGTTTTACTTCATTAATTTTTCTTAACAGAGATGCTGCAAGTTCATTGAACGTAGGCCTCCACTCAGTGAACTCCGCTGTCACTGCACACCCTACCGTTCTGATACAAACAGACTTTTTTTTCTTTCAGGAACCCACTCAACTCCTCCTCCCATCGGACTCCGGATCCCATCTCCCCCTTGGGAAGTACATTCTCATTTATATTTTACCAATTAGCTTACAGTTAAGCCGGAAGATACACAAAAGCAAAATAATAAAATGTTTAAAGGAAGTCCTTATTGCAGTGCATTCTACGACATAAAGTTCCCATTATTTAGTAACGGTGTATTCAGTCCGTTACATTTCCCTCCCTTTCTATAGTCGCTGCCTGAGGCAGACGTGAAAGGATGTCCGCTGTATGATTTTGTGCCCCGTCTCTATAACGCAACAAAAAGACTGCATTGCCAGAAACCATTGTGTTATTTGAGCTTTAGAGTCTCTCATCTGTCCCAACCAGGATAATGCCCGATGACCAGTTTCAAGCACAAACTTCCGGCCCATTAAATAATATCTGAGGGAGTCAAGTGCCCACTTACTAGCAAGACATTCTTTGTCAATCGTGGAGTATCTCGACTCCCTGGGCAAGAGCTTGTGACTAATAAAAGCAACAGGCCTCTGATCTCCTGGCTCTCCTTGAAGAAGGACTGCTCCCAGGCCCATTCCAGAAGCATTGGTTTGCACTGTAAAGAGCCAGTTAAAATCCGGTCTTTGTAGCACAGGCTCCAGACATAGTGACTCTTTCCAGTCCTGAAAGGCTGTCTCGCATTTGATGGTTCACCACACCTTATAAAGTCCTGTTTTCTTGGTTAGCTCCTTCAAGACTGTGGTTGTAGCTGAAAAGTTAGGGATAAAGCATCCATACCACCCCCCCCCCCCAATCCAATAAACAAGCGCACCTGTTTTTTCGTTAGTTTCGTTGGTCTCTCCGCTGTTCTTATCGTCTCCAACTTCCCAACTTGAGACTGGATCACTCCATGTCCCAGCACATACCCCAGGTATTTGGTCTCCTCCTTGGCGATAGAACACTTTCGAGGGTGGATGGTTAAACCGGCATTCTTTATCCTGGTCAGCATTCACTCAGATGTTTCAAGTGCTCTTCCCACGTACAACTATATCATATATCATATCCAGGTAGGCCGCAGCAAACCTTTCAGTTCCCCTGAGAACTTGATCAATCAGTCTTTGGAATGTGGCTGGGGCACCATGTAACCCAAACGGCATGCCAGTAAATTAGTCCATATGGGGTTCTAGAAGAAGTATATTCACATCTTTCTGACGTAAACGGCACCTGCCAGTAATCTTTGCAGAGGTCAAGTGTACTGAGGTATTTAGCTTTCCCCAGACGCTCCACCAGTTCATCCAAATGAGGCATTGGATAGGGGTCAAATTTGGAAATACTATTGCTCTTACATAACCTTTTGCGGTCCTATGTCGGACCTGGTCCGACATTACAATTTTCCCTTTCTGGTCCGATGTCGGACCCTGTCCTATATCATCAAAAAGACGTAAAACACAGGTCTCTAGTCATTTTTTCTCAGGAAAAAGCCGAGAAAACCATTCAATGGCCGAGTGACACCGATAGGAGCCGAGAAGACGAAAAAAGGGGCAGATCTAAGCAATACACATTGCCCCAACACCACAGAGATAACACAGACATAAACAAACAAGATAGCTGCTTCTGCATCCAGCGCTCAAAGAATGTCACAGACATTTGCAGAGCTTTTTGAGATGTTATAGTAATAAAATAATGACTTGGATCGCATTATTGAGGAGTTTGGTGATAAAACGAGTGATCAGGAGATGATTTATCAGTATGCACGACTATGAAGAGGTATGTGAAAAATACAGCGAACAAGGGGTGGGGTGGGGCTGGAGATGCAGTACTGAGTGTCCTATTGATATGCAATGCCTTTTAAACAGTTAGTCTAAAATAAATTAGACCTGACGCGCTGAATAAATGGACCGCAAAGGGTTAAGACAGGTAGGAGTCTCTCAGGAATGCGATATAGTTTTTGATGAGCAGGAGTGTTGTCTTTTACGATGATCCGGTGCTGGATTACCTCAGTACGTCCTGGTTTCTCCACAAACAAATTGGTGGGAAGACATTGCAGCAATTTTTGCTGCTTTTCCTGTGGCAAATGTTGCAAATCCACTTCCCCCTCTTTATGTTGTCCCGTGAAATACTGCTCTGTGGAATCCTCTTCCTCCTCAATGGCTCGGATGTGCAGACTCTCTGCAGCAGGATCTGGGCGCTTAAACCACTTCTTAAGCAAATTAATATGAAAAACTTGCAATGGTTTCTGGCACTCTGGTATGCAAATTTCATATGTAACTGGGCCCATCTTCCGAGTCAATGTGTATGGACCTTGCCCTTTTGGTAGCAGCTTATTTTCAGCGGTTGGTAACAGCAACAATACTTGTTCCCTGGGCAGGAAGGCACGTTTCCAGGCAGACTGATTGAACCACTTCTTATGAGCCACTTGAGACTTTCCCATGAGTTAGGGTTGACATTTGGGCTAGCTGATCCCTCATTTTAAGGACATAAGCGATCACATTCACTTTCGGGGGTTTGCTCCTCCTCTTCTCAGCTTTCCTTCAACACATCAAGAGGTCCTCGTAACTGGCGTCCATAAAGCAGCTCGAAAGGTGAAAAGCTCGTGGAGGCTTGGGGAACTTCTCGATATGCAAACAACAAGTATGATAGCCATCTGTCCCAGTATTTGTCCATTTCTGAAACAAGCTTCCTTAACATGTTCTTTAATGTTTGATTATATCTTTCCACTAGGTCATCAGTCTGTGGGTGGTAAGGGGTGGTCCTTATTCTCCCTATCCCTAGCAACTGGTACACCTGACACAAGGTACAGCCCATAAAATATATCCCCTGATTGGTTAAAATTTCTCGTGATAAACCAGCTCTAGAAAAAATTGCAACAGCACTGACGCTACCTGTCTTGCCTTCACATCCCTCATTGGAAAAGCTTCTGGATATTTAGTAGCATACTCGCAAATGACCAGAATATACTTATTTCCTGCTTGACTCCATTCTAAAGGGCCTACCACATTGTGATAGAGAGAGAAAGGATCGATGCTGTAAATCTCCTTCCCGATTAGAAAGGGCGCTGTGTAAGGGGGAAGGTAAGCTGCCTCCTAGATCTGCCACCTCGGTGGTAGGTGGAAACCGGAAGGTGACCATATTAAGAGGGGCGCGTAGCTACAAGTACTCAGGACGATTCCATTGCAGTCAGCTGCGGGGCAGCCCTCTATTGGAGAAACCATGGCGACGCGTTGACTGCAGGGAGGAGTTTGCTGGGTACAAAGGGGAAGCAGCTACGTCAGTTCCTCCTCTTGTGCTGAGAAACTGAGCCACCAGCCGGAGCGTTGTGTTTTTTGGATTATGTGTTGTTTGTTGTGTGTTTTCAGAGGCGGAGTAGGAGCGCGGGACTGCAGCCACGGAGCCAGTTCCAGATCACAGAGCACTACCTTCCCTTCACCAACATCAGCACACCCCGTGTGGATTACAAAGCACTTTCATGCACAGGACACTCGGGATTTCATTGTGGACACTTTCTGTTTGTTTTTGTATTTTTGTTTTTCAGCCAGCTGTGTTCCCCCCAATACCCTCGCAGGTAAAGAGGAATTTTATTTTAATAAACACAGTTGTTTTTGTGGGAGAAATATTGTTTCAGGACTGTTATTTATTCACACACCACTCGCATCCGTCACACACATCTACACCTTTCCTCCCGAGATCTGACATTCTGGACAAGTTCGACAAAACTCTCTCACATCCCTATATATTCCCGGCCAATAAAACCTTCGGCTATTTGTGACAGTGTTTTCACAGTGCCTAAGTGTCCAGCCCAAGGGATGGTAAGCCCCAGCTCCAGCATTTGGCTCCATAACCTTTTTTATAAAATCAACTGCTCCCCCTGATTACACTGACAGTACAGCAAACCCTTCCTGAGCCTGTAAGTGTCCTTCCCCAAACCAAGCATACTAGTTTCTCCCTCTGTTATCTTATTAAAACAATCTTTTAAGGTGATATCTTCCAACTGTAACTCAGCTAGATTAATGGGCAATGGTATCTGTCCTTCATCTATCATAGGTGGCTCTAACACGTTTACACTCCGATCATGACCCTGCTTTATTGAACCCCTACACTTTTCCCTCTGTCTCTCACTACAGGTTTTCTGGGTCCTAACTGGCTCTCCTCCTCTCTTCATCCCGGAAAGGCATACCATCCAAGGGGTTAGATTCCACCTCTTGTGTATCTGTGTCCAGTTTCCTAGCCTGTGCACTCGTGAGTACAATGTTGCATAACTTAGTCTGCTGTAACAACTCTGGCAATATAGGCACGTCTTGACCTAAAACAATGGGGTATAGAAGTGTTGGCACTATCCCTACTGTCAACAAAAAAGGCTGGTTACAGACCTCAATATAAACATCTGCTGTTGGGTAAGCTCTCTCATCCCCATGCACACACCTAACTCTTAATTCACTATCCCCTTTCCACAAATCCCTAGGCATCCACTGTGTATTCCCAGTGTCTATCAATGCTCTTAATGGTTTCCCATTAAACAAAACAGTGACTATTGGCTCCATTGTCTGCCCTACATCTGCCCTTATGTTAGGTCTGGGAACATAACACAGATTAGTCATCTTATATTTCCTCAATGTACAAACTGGTCATGTATGCCCTGGTTCACCACAATTCTGATTGCAATTCTGGCTAAACTGGCTTACTGGTTATATATTTTCCCTGACTAGGCAAAGGATTGTCTAGGCCACCACCTTTCCCAACACCAGCAAACTTACCCCTAGATGATCAAGAGATTCCAGTGAAGCAGTAACCTCCAGATCCCTTCAACAAAGCTGCAACAAAGGCCTCCACCAAGCGAGCAGCATCATAGCCAGTTGCGGGGTCATGCTCCTTCACCCAGACTCTTACTTCTGGATATAGCACTCACAGGTACTACTCAAAGACTAAGGTTTCCATAATAGCCTTCACATCACACTGGTCCAGCTTCACCCATTTTGCAAACAGGTCTTTTAGACGCACATACAACTCTTGGTGGGAGACAGTAGTGTGCAATTTCAATGCTACCCTATGGCTCCACAATTTCAGGATGTCACAAGAAACTTTTGAATACATATGTAATAAACTACAGCCTGCACTGCAAAGAAGAGACACAACATTCCGTTTGTGTGTGCCTGTAAATACGAGGGTGGACATTGTCTTATGGAAGCTGGCAGCAAATTCAGAATACAGAAGTGTGGGACATCTGTTTGGGGTCAGCCTTACAACTGTTTGGCGATGTGTGCATGACTTTTGTACTGCAGTCACCCAAATACTGCTACAATAACATTTGCCAATTCCCAACCCAGAGCAGCTTGCAGAAATAGCTGATTACTTTGACCAGTGATGGGTAGCACCACAGTGTGTTGGTGCTATATGGCTCCCACATCCCCATAATAGCTCCTGAAGAGTACCATCATGACTATTTCATCCACAAAGGCTGGCATTCAATTGTCTTACAAGCAGTGGTGGATGGCAAAGGACTGTTTTGGGATTTGTGTGTTGGGTACCCAGGCAGTGTACATGATGCAAGAGTGCTGAGACATCATGCACTATGGACATTAGCATCCAGAGGGCATCTGTTCCCAAACACCACAAGGAATGTTTCTGGACTTGACATTGGCTACTATATTATTGATGATCCTGCATATCCTTTGCAGAAGTGGCTTATGAAACCTTTATCTGACACTGGCAGACTGAGTGGACAGTAGCGGCAGTACAACTACAAAATAAGCAGTGCAAGATCGGTGGTGAAAAATGCATTTGGAAGGTTAAAGGGTAGATGGAAGTGTCTAATGAAAAGGAAAATCCTTAACCCCTAACGAAAACCCCGCCCCTGGCCCGGCTTGAGTTTCGAGATTTGGTTCTCGCTCTGCTCGACAAATAGCCAGAGAACCATCCATACCTGTACCGTACCGGGCCCTCACGGGTCGGATGTGCCAGTGGAGAAGAGGCATTATACTACAGCTTGCACAGGCACCGTTAAGCAGACCCATGAGCCTGGTAACAAGAGCTAAATGCAGCACGTCTGTCCTGTATAACTAGCGAAATCCCTGTTAAACACCTTCCTGAACTACTTATTTGCAGGGAAGAAAAATAAATTGCAGCAAAGAAGAACAGAGTCCTGAGGTTTATTTCTACTCCATTTACACAACGCAAAGTGACCAGAAGGGGGCGGGGCCATTCACCATGATCTAGCAACATGATTGACATCCTTGTAATCCAAGTAGCTCCTGACTTTAGTTTTAGATAGGGACAGAAACCAGTCCTCATAGCTGCCCATTTCCTAGCTTTCAGCTATCATTAGACCGCACCAGATATTATACTAACCCCTTTAGCATGAATTATTTGGAAGTTAGTCACCAGCGCAGATGTAAGCCCTGAGTCATAGGAGTAAATGTAAGAGGGTTGGTAAATAAGGGTCTGTGACAGAGAACAGATGAATCTAAATCAACAATCTCCCTCTCGACCTGTGAGGGCACTGTACAACAGGAACTGCGTGCTTCGTACTGAATGGTTGGGCAATTCTTTCCAGGGGCAGTCGGAAACCGGCCATTCAGGAAGGGGGCGGTGTCACGGTACCAGGAGTCCTCGCCCTAGTACAGTAAGCGAAGTTTCAGTCATGAATTGGAGGAGACGTGATTGAACTACCTATCGGAAGGGGGCGGGGCTTAGGGTACTTTAGGGGGGTGTGACGCCGTGGTTGGTTCCTTTTGTTGTGGTTAATGGGAGGAAACAAGGACGGGAGACGTGAGTGGAGTGTTTTCCCATTGATAAAATTATTTGTATTTGTCTTTGCTAGACGGCTGATACGAAGCCAGGAGCTGTAGCAAGAAGCCAGCGCTAAGCCCGGACCTGAACGCACAAACCACCACAACTCAGAGCACCGCACCTGCACAAAGAGCACACACAGTCTGGAGACATGTTTATGTGTCTGTGTTATGTGTTTTGTTTTTGTCTTATTATTTCGGGACTGCAACCCCTTTTGTTATATGCTGGCAATACCCATTGTTGGGTAGAGCCAGCTTTATTATTTAACGGGTTCAAACATAAAGAGAATTAATAAACTGCTGTTTGGATCGTACCTTTGTGTTTGTCATTGTTGGAACCCCTGCATCACCTGTACACCTCAGCACTGCAAACCACTCTTTCACAGGGTTACAGGAGCAAGAGTGATGGTGTTTGAGGTAAGCACAAGGGATCACAAAAACACCAAAAAGCCAGTGACGCTCAGAAAACCAGCACTTCAATAACATCTTTCGTTGCCAAAGAAAGGAAAAACAGAGATCAAGAAATTTATACATAAGAATATAAGAAAGTTTACAAACGAGAGGAGGCCATTCAGCCCATCTTGCTCGTTTGGTTGTTAGTAGCTTATTGATCCCAGAATCTCATCAAGCAGCTTCTTGAAGGATCCAAGGGTGTCAGCTTATATATGAAGAGACCTTTACATGTTGTGACTAGTTCAGCAAATCTGTAGTAGACATGTTCCCAGACTCACAAATTGCAACGTATTCTGCAGGAAAGTCTAAAAGTCATACAAATTCAATAGCATTTCTATTACAATTTCAGCATGAACATATGTTAACTCTACTTGTAAACAATCCATTAAGTATTAACTAAAGAGTAAAGCTTCCCCATGTTTTGCTTGTTTTTTGAAAGAAAAAAATACAGAACTAAAAAGAAAAAAATAGGTCTTAAATAATCTGATTATTTACATTTTTGCAACCTTAATTGTTTTATTTTTGTTTTAGAAAAAATAATTTCCAAAACTTCCATTTGAGAGAATTATTTGCAAATCTAATATAAAGTGTATTTGTAGCCTAATGAACTCGAGTCTCATCTGATAACTTTTTAAACCAGGCAACAAACACGCTCTACAGCAGTGGTTCTCAAACTTGTACTGCGACCCCACTGCCCTGTGTTACTGCAGAATAGTTAGTATTGATAAATAAAACATGCATTACAAGGCAATATGAACAGAATGGATATAGTATTTGCTTATTTTTACAGCCAACAACAACACTTGCTGCACCAAAAAATACATTACTTAATGGAAGGGGTGAGCTTGCATAGATGAAGATGCTCCAACTCCGCTGAATGCTTGGACCTGTGCGTAGTCTCTGTGAAAAGAGAAAAATATGATAAGAAAATAAATATTTCTCTCATACAATAATACAGTGATACAATTATTTAAATTATACAAACCATCTCGTAATATTGGCCAAAGTCAAAATGAGAATAAAATAACTCCAGCCACAGAAAAATTAGTACTTATGTCACAAGTGACGAATTTTAATGGGTTCCTGTGTGTTTATATTGTGTATTTTAAATTGTGTGAAATCTGTTCCTCTTAAACCCCTGCTGTTTTTTTTTTTGCTGTGCTGATTCATGGACAGGGTGCTGTTCTGCCAAACAGGTAGCCCCGCCTGGTTAGTGCCACGGCCAATGGCGCTCCAGGTGGGACTATATAAGGCAGGGAGTTGAGACAGGAAGGAAGGCAGGAAACAGAAGACTGGACTGGACTGGACTGGACTGGACTGGACTGGACTGGATTGGACTGGACGCAGGCAGAAGCACATAGCCTTGGAGGAATCATCTTGGGAAATCGACTGTTTGCTGGATTATTTTTCTTCTGCCTGGAACGCTGCTGAGGGAACTGGCCAGAGTTTCAATCATTGGATCCAACGGGTTTGGAAAAACTATTTTTTTTGTTCTTATCTTTTTGTGCGGAACAGTATAGGACGGAAGGCTGTATTTTGAGGCTGTTACTATATGTGATAACCAACATAGCTATCTTATCTAAACAAAAAAACAAAGGGATTCACATTCACAGTTTTTTTTTGTTACTTTATTGTTGATTTAATTTGGACACTTTAATTTTTTCTGTTTTCTTTTGTTCACTCGCTTTTGTTATTGCACTGTTTCTGGAACAAGATTCGGGTTATTGGTTGGTGTCCCAGCTTTTGGACACCTGGGCTTTTCTCCCCACGGATCTGGGAGAGGGGTTATATTTTGAATTCTACCCACATTGAAAGAAATAAGAAAGGATTGCTTGTGTTATTGTTTACACAGACGGACAAATTCCTAGTTTTTTATTGCAAAAAATAGGAAACAACTTACCTATGCTGGTTGGCCCCGTACCACCCTTCTGAGTGTATTCGAGGCCTACGGTGTGTTACTTACCTTACCTCCAGGTTTTCCAGTCCTGCTTCCAGTTCAGGCATGGTGGTAGTACACAGAGGATCGGGCGAGGTCCGAGGGCGTGGTAGGAACGTGGGAGAGAGGAGAGAAACGCGAAGTGAAAGACTGGCTGAAGAGAAGTGACCAGAGTGATTTACTTACTTGTGGTACAGTTCCTGACTGCCCCTTTTTCTTTACCCCGCTTCCTGGTCGCAGGTTCTTCGGGGTGGTGGTCGATCGGCTGGGAGAGGTCCAGCAGAGAGCGGCTGTCCTACCAGCGATGAGGAGTCCGATTACGGACCAAGCGAGTTAGAGGGAGAGACCCCGGGAGCATGGGATTGACCCCCGAACTATTTCTTTCTGTTTCGTCCGTGACTGTGATGTTTTATGTGGACCTTGTTTTTATTTTTCTCGGAGCCAGTGACCGACAGGAGGGGATTGCCTTAGTGTGCTGTGGATTTTTGCTTTTTTCTGTTCTGTTTTTGGCATTCCCTAGAGTGGTCCTTTTTTTGATTTTAGTCTAGCGATCTCTTTTTATACCGTGTTTATAGTAAACTGTCGAGAACAATAACATTTGTTTTACCCAATACGGTTTCATTGTGTGTGTGTGTGGGAACCTGGAGATCAAAGAACCTGAACGGGAGAGTATAACTATCATTCGGTTACTAAGGTCCTTGCCTTATTAAAAACAAGGTGGCGTAGTTGTCAGCGACATAGGTATTGTCGTCAAGGTTATCTTAGGTCACCCCTTCTGTGACACTTATCTAAACAGGCTCCTCCTGTAAGGTCAGTTCTTGAAAAGAAAAATGGAGTTCTGTGTATGCAGTCCTTTTATGCCCTCGGGGGCAGGCATGACTGCGTAACAAAGGCTCTGCGAGCAGCTTTGATATATTTATTCAGGTTTCGGGTCTTAAAGTGGTTAATACCCATTCGGTAATGGTTACATTTCGTACTTGAAAGAGAACTACAGTACGATGACAGTTTGACATAACATTCGAGAAGAATGTTCCATTCCGAGTGCCAGAAGAGGTCCAGAAGCATTTAAACTAGAAAGGAAGGGGGGAGAAAACAAAAAAACAGAAGGGAGACCACATCAAAACAAGGGCAACACCTCAGGTAAGACAACTATTAAATGCATTTATCTTAATGCTAGAAGTCTCAGAAACAAAATGTTAGAACTTGAAGCTAATGCACTAACAAGTAACTACGATGTGATAGCTGTTACAGAAACTTGGTTGTCTGAGAGTGATGGAGACGAATATAACATTAGTGGGTACACACTATATAGGAAAGACAGGCAGGACAGAAGAGGCGGAGGGGTAGTGCTATACATAAGAAATAGTCTTGAAGCCCAGGTGTTAAATCAGGACAAAGAAAACAATGCAGAATCAATATGGGTCAGAATAATGGACACACATTCAAAGGGCATAATAATAGGAGCATGCTATAGACCGCCAAATTCAGACGCTGAGCAAAATAATCTGTTGTACAATGCGTGTAGAAAAGAGAAGCCATACTAATGGGGGATTTCAACTTCCCCCATATAAAATGGGAAAACCCGATGGGGGGCACGACAGACGAAATTGAAATGGTGGAAATGACAAATGACTGCTTCCTAACGCAATTTGTCAAGGCACCGACCAGAGGGGAGGCATGCCTCGATTTATTCTTTTCAAATAATGAAGACAGAATAACTAAAACAGAGGTCAGAGAGCCATTGGCAAACTCAGACCACAACATGGTCTCATTTGAAATATTTTTTAAAACCCCAAAAGTAATGACTAAAGCTAAGGATAACAATTTTAGAAAAGCAAACTATGAAGGTATGAAACAGAGACTAACAGAAGTAGATTGGAGTAAAATAGAGAAAACATCCACAGAAAAAGGATGGTTGTTTTTTAAAAATGGCACAAAACAATTACATCCCAAAAGTAGACAAATCTAAATCTAAAACAAAAAGGCCAAAATGGTTTAATAGATCAATTAAAAAAAATATTCAGTGAAAAAGGCACTTTACAGAGCATTTAAAAGGGACCAAAAACAAAGTACACAGAAAGAATATTTGGAACTGCAAACACAAGTCAAAAAGGAAGTTAGAAAGGCTAAGAGAGAGATAGAAATCAATATTGCTAAGGGGGCTAAAACCAATTCCAAAATGTTTTTCCAATATTATAACAGCAAGAGAACATTCAAAGAGAAGGTTAAATGTCTAAGAGACACAAATGGCAAAATCATAGACGAAGAAAAAAAAGATCAAATATACTAAATTATTACTTTTCACAGGTTTTTACAAAGGAGAACACGGACAACATGCCCGACATGTCGACCTGTTCCTATCCAATTTTAAATAACTTTAGCATAACAGAGGCAGAAGTGTTAAAGGGACTAGGAGCTCTTAAAATAAACAAATCCCCTGGGCCGGATGAGATCCTCCCAATAGTACTCAAAGAAATGAAAGAAGTTATTTACAAACCGCTAACCAAGATCATGCAACAGTCTCTTGACATAGGGGTTGTACCGACAGACTGGAAAATAGCAAACGTAATACCGATCCACAAAAAGGGAGACAAAACCGAGCCAGGTAACTGCAGACCAATAAGCCTGACTTCTATTATATGTAAACTTATGGAATCTATAATAAGATCCAAAATGGAAAATTACCTATATGGTAACATGGTTTTAGGAAAGGGAGATCATGTCTAACTAACCTACTTGACTTTTTTGAGGATGCAACATTGACAGTGGATAATTGCAAAGCATACGACATGGTTTATTTAGATTTCCAGAAAGCTTTTGACAAAGTCCCGCATAAAAGACTAATTCTCAAACTGAACGCAGTAGGGATTCAAGGAAATGCATGCACATGGATTAGGGAGTAGTTAACAGGTAGAAAACAGAAAGTACTGATTAGAGGAGAAACCTCAAAATGGAGGGAGGTAACCAGTGGTGTACCACAGGGATCAGTATTAGGTCCTCTGCTATTCCTAATCTACATTAATGATTTAGAGTCTAGTATAGTAAGCAAACTCGTTAAATTTGCAGACGACACAAAAATAGGAGTGGCAAACACTGTTGCAGCAGCAAAGGTCATTCAAAATGATCTAGACAGCATTCAGAACTGGGCAAACACATGGCAAATGAAATTTAATAGAGAAAAGTGTGAAGTATTGCATGCAGGAAATACAAATGTGCATTATGAATATCATATGGGAGATACTGAAATTGAAGAAGGGAACTATGAAAAGACCTAGGAGTTTATGTTGACTCAGAAATGTCTTCATCTAGACAATGTGGGGAAGCTATAAAAAAGGCCAACAAGATGCTCGGATATATTGTGAGAAGTGTTGATTTTAAATCAAGGGAAGTAATGTTAAAACTTTACAATGCATTAGTAAGACCTCACCTAGAATATTGTGTTCAGTTCTGGTCACCTCGTTACAAAAAATAATATTGCTGCTCTAGAAAGAGTGCAAAGAAGAGCAACCAGGTTTAAAAGGCATGTTGTATGCAGACAGGCTAAAAGAACTGAATCTATTCAGTCTTGAACAAAGAAGATTCCGCAGCGATCTGATTCAAACATTCAACATCCTAAAAGGTGTAGACAATGTCGACCCAGGGGACTTTTTTGACCTGAAAAAAGAAACAAGGACCAGGGGTCACAAATGGAGATTAGATAAAGGGGCATTCAGAACAGAAAATAGGAGGCACTTTTTTACACAGAGAATTTGTGAGGGTCTGGAACCAACTTCCTGGTAATGTTGTTGGCATGGAACTCCAGGTTTGTGTCTGCGGCTGGAGCAAGGCGACAACGGTCAGGGGTTTGAAGATTTATCAAGGGAGAATGAAATGCTTGAGGGAGAAGGGACAAGGACCTCGCATTGATCAGTACTTCTTATGAAGTCAGTCAAGTCAGTCGAATGAAATCCAGCGACAGGAAGCAAACCACAGTTCACAGGATATCAGCACCCCTGTCATAGATGTGAGGAGGACTTGCATGGACAATGATCCTTGTGAACCCGGTCAGACAAACCAGTGTAAGAGAGAAAAGAACCTCAATGGGCACAAGCCTGGAGTTAAATGGCCAAGAGCTTGTGAGCAAACTGCATGGGACACAGTAAACACAGATCTCTGCTTTGCATTGGAAAGGTTAAGTGGAACAGTTGAAAAGAAACTGGATAAATTTGGGGACATCATCAGCGCATATGGAAGCGAGAGGTTTGGAGTTGAAAAAAGGAAGGAAAAAGTACAAACTATTCCTGGAAAGTCTAGACGGCAGCAGGAGATTGAACGCTTAGTTAGAGAAAGGAGACAGCTGAGGAAGCAATGGAGAAGAGCAGAACAAAGTCAGAAGGAGGGACTCAATCTCTTACAAAGGGTCATAAAGATAAGCTTGCAACATTGCGCAAAGCCGAGCGCCTACGGAAACGCTACAAAAAGAAGGAGCGTGCGAGAACTAACTTTTATAAAGACCCATTCAAATTTGTAAAGAATTTATTCACCAGTGAGACGAATGGCATACTAAAAGCATCTAAGTTTGAGCTGGAGAGATATTTGGAGGAAACACATACAGATTCAAAAAGGCAGGAGCCTATGTCAATTCCATCAGACATCCCACCTATCAATCCACCAGAATACCAAATGGAGGACTGTGCTCCTAAGTGGAAAGAAGTAGAGGGAGCTGTGAAAAAAACCAAGGGCCTAATGGCCTAATAGTGCTTCAAGAGTTCGACGAATCCTGTGGAAATTGATGGAAATTGATGGAAATCCTGTGGAAAGTGGCATGGGAAAATCAGATTGTACCAAGAGCATGGCGCCAAGCAGGTGGAGTCTTTATACCTAAAGAAAAAGATTCTACAAGCATCAGTCAGTTTTGCCCTATTTCCCTATTAAATGTGGAAGGCAAGATTTTCTTCAGCATTATTGCTCAGAGATTGTCAACTTACCTATTAAAGAACTGCTTCATTGACACTTCAATACAAAAAGCGGGCATTCCAGGTTTCCCAGGATGCTTAGAACACATCAATGTGATCTGGCAACAAATTCAATCAGCTAAAAAGGAGAGGAAGGAGCTCCATGTGACATTCCTGGATTTGGCTAATGCATATGGTTCAGTGCCACATGAACTTCTTTGGGCAGCATTTGGTTTTTCAGTGTACCGATGACAATAACAAATCTAGTGAAAGCCTACTTTGGAGATTTGCAATTTAGTTTTCAACTTCAGAATTCAGCACTACATGGCAATGCCTAGAAGTTGGAATAATGGCAGGATGCACCATTTCTCCACTGGCTTTTACCATGGCAATGGAAGTAATCATTAGAGCATCAAAATGGGTAGTGGGAGGAGGCGCTTCTAGAATGCGACTACCACCAATTCAAGCATACATGGATGACATGACAACCATGACTACAACAGTAGCCTGCACTAATCGGTTATTGGGCAAATTAACCAATAACATTGAATGTGCACAAATGCAATTCAAGCCCACTAAATCAAGGAGCATCTCTATAATTAAAGGTAAAGTAGTAGATAAAACGTTCTTCATTAATGGTGAGGCAATACCAACAGTGTCTGAGAAGCCAGTGAAGAGCCTTGGGAGATGGTACGACGGGGATCTAAAGGACACAGTTCGTGTGGGAGAAGTTAGACAGCAAGCTGTGGAAGGGTTGAAGAGCATAGACAGCAGCGCTTTACCAGGCAAACTAAAACTCTGGTGCTTTCAGTTTGGTCTACTGCCAAGGTTGCTGTGGCCACTGACTGTGTACGAGGTTTCTTTGACAACAGTAGAGAAGCTGGAAGCTTTAATCAGTTCACATATCAGGAAATGGTTGGGAGTTCCACGCTGCCTCAGCAGAGTGGGACTTTATGGAAAAGGAATACTGCAGCTACCAGTCTCCGCTCTAACCGAGGAGTTTAAGTGCGCCAAGGTCCGACTGGAAATGACATTAGTAGAGTCACGCGACAAATGCGTAAGGTAAGGGAGGCAGCACCTGTGTTGAAAGCTGGAAGAAAGTGGGCAGCATTGAAAGATGTGGAGGATGCAAAGGCTGCCCTTCGAATTGGTGATATCATGGGGCAAGTTCAGCATGGAAGAGGGGGTCTTGGTCTCAGTTCAGCTTCTCCTACATGGCACAAGGCAGCCCCAGCTCAACGGAGGAAGCTGGTAGTCAACGAGGTGCAAAAGTAGGAGGAGAGGATGAGGTATATAAAGGCCATTTCCCAGGCCAAGCAGGGAGAATGGATAAGATGGGAGAGTGTGGAGCAACGCAAGATTGGCTGGCAAGACCTATGGTTAATGGAACAGAGCAGGATCAGTTTCCTTATAAGGTCAACATATGATGTTCTCCCATCACCACAGAACCTAAACCTCTGGGTAGGAGAGGATCCCTCATGTCCTTTGTGTTCATCACCTGCAACATTAAGGCACATTTTGACAGGATGTAAGGTGGCTCTTAGCCAAGGACGGTTTACTTGGCGCCATGACCAGGTGCTGCGATGTTTGGCCTTAGCATTGGAAGACAAGTGTAACATGACCAATAAGTTGCCACCTGTTCCATCAAAACATTACACAAAAAAGACAACATTCCTCCGCCCAGGAGAGCAACCACCAAGAAAAGGTGTTAAAACCAATCATCGCCCAGGACAACTGGAAGCTGCTAGAGACTGGAAACTGGTGGCAGATGTTGGTCAACGGCTTATTTTTCCACCACTAACCTTCGACCAGATATTGTCTTGTGGTCTGGATCAGCACGCCTTGTTCACCTGGTAGAGTTAACAGTGCCATGGGAGGATGTTGTAGATGAGGCGTATGAGAGGAAGAAACTGCGGTATGCTCAACTAGCCACTGAAGGCGGAACAGCGCGGATGGAGAGTCTGGGTTTACGCAGTGGAAGTGGGTTGTCGAGGATTTGTGGCACACTCTACAACCCGGTTTCTCAGAGATGTCGGATTCAATGGCCAAGAGTTGCGTCGCACAGTGAAGAACTTATCTGAAGCAGCAGAGAGGAGCAGCAACTGGCTGTGTTTGAGATGGAAAGATTCTGGCTGGGGATCTCAAGCGCAATAGAAAGAAAGAAACGCTGATGTACAGGTAAGTAAGCTGGGCTGAGTTGAGTGGGGGACGGAGGAGGGTGATGCTGGGACGCCAGAATCACCGTCGAGCCCTCTTGAGGTGTCGTGGGCTAGTCGACGAAACACCGAGGATGGAAGGTGCCCACTTGAAGACCCCAGAGATGTACCCTACTTAGCTCAATCCAGACGGTTGTCATGCTGATGCGCTGGGGAGACCGCACTATGGTTGATCCCCGGAGCCAGCATCGCAGCCGTTGTGTGTGCTGATGCGCTAGGGAGGCAATAAGCTGATCCCTGGAGCCAGCATTACACTTCAGCCATCAACACCAGACAGAAGGATATCTACATCATCATATGGAAGGAAACGCAAATGGATGGAGACACATATGGATCACATTAGTTACTGTGAAGCTACGTCTTAGTTGGTGCTTATCTTGGCGAGAGCCAAGTTCAAATCAGCATGATTCCAAAAAATGATTTAGTGTACTGAGGAACGATAATTAATGGTAATTCGGTAGAACAATTATTAGTTCCCCCTTCATTTAGAAACAGGGTAATGAAACTCACACATAGTCATTTGTTTGGCGCACACTTAGCCACTGATAAAACTCTTGATAGAATTCTGCACAGGTTTTATTGGATAGGAATAAGGAAAAATGTAGATCATTTCTGTAAATCTTGCCCTACCTGTCAGCGAGCTAGTCCGCGGCCTCATTTAAGAGCACCCCTACAGGCCATGCCAATCATAGATGTGCCCTTTGGGCGGATTGCCATGGATCTCGTAGGACCTCTTCCTAGATCAGCCAGGGGACATAAATATATTTTGGTCATTCTAGACTATGCGACTCACTATCCAGAAGCTATTCCACTTCGCAATATAGCATAAAAAACAATAGTAAAGGAATTGGTCCAGGTTTTTTCAAGAGTAGGGATTCCAAAAGAAATACTGACAGACCAGGGTACCCCTTTTATAAATAAAGTGATGCAGGACTTTTGTAATACCATACAAATCAGCTCTATTAGGACCTACAAACCGATGGGCTAGTGGAACGATTTAATAAAACGTTGAAAGCGATGCTTAGGAAAGTGATAGGGAAAGATGGGAAGGATTGGGACCTTCTCTTGCCCTATTTAATGTTTGCAGTGCGGGAAGTTCCTCAGGCTTCCACTGGGTTTTCACCCTTTGAGCTGCTATATGGGCAACAACCTCAGGGAATATTGGATATCACCAAGGAGACCTGGGAGACTCAAACTTCTCGAGGTAGGAACATGGTGGATTATATCCTCCAAATGCAGGATAGAATTGATCGAGTAACCCCCATAGTACGGGAACATTTGGAGAAAGCACAATTTAAACAAGCGTCTCACTATAATAAGACAGCTAGAACCCGTGTCTTTCAACCTGGAGACAGAGTGATGGTCTTATTTCCCACTCCTACTATGAAAATGTTTACCCAGTGGCAAGGACCTTACGAGATCCTTGAAGTTGTTGGACCAGTAAATTATAAGGTACATCAGCCTGGCAAACGGAAGGAGGTTCAAATATACCATGTCCATTTGTTAAAACCCTGGGTAGATCCACCCAACCAGAACCACCCAAGGAGCGGTCACTTCTTGCGCACAGGAGGAAAGGGTAAAAATGGAGGCTAAAAAGGACAATATAGGACCCAATTTAACTGTACAGCAAATAGAAGAAGTAGAACAATTAGTGATAGAAAATCAAGACGTATTTTCTAACATGCCAGGTCGTACTACGGTAATCCAACATGATATAGACACTCCCCCTAATGTCAGAGTAAGGGTACAGCCATATCGCCTACCTGAGGCTAAAAAGGTAGATATATAGGTATATATAAAGGTATATATATATATATATATATATATATATATATAAAATGAGAGGAGCGGTAGTTTCTCGTATGTTAGAAAAACTTGTCGGAAACTGCCGAGATTTAGTTTGTTTAGTTTAATGCAAACGGGGGCTCACAGACCAATGTCAATCCTAGTTCACTGAGGCAGACTTTAGCATTTAGCCAATCTTAAACACACATTTTAAGAGTCACTTATGAAGTTCAAACTAACTTACTCTCAGTTAGTTGTCTTCTATTCACAGCGTCCTGCTTCGTTGTACTTTCCACCAGGCTCCTGTTTGTTTTCCCTTCCTTCTGTTTCTCAAGCTCCACGCATAACAGACGCTCGCACTTTTACACAGCTGTAGCAGTTCCAGGCTAAAAGGTTTAGCTTACTGGTCTTGATACACCGTTTCTTCTCCGTGGTAATCCACACTCTGGCAATACAGACCAATTACCTCACACACCCGTTTCTATAATCACATCCCCTTTTTATTACCCAGAGTTCCCTCCGTTACAGAAACTCTGGCTGCCAGGTACTAGGGGACTTGTAGTTTTTTTTTGACGGCAGACATTTGTAATGTAAGCATCTTTATTAAAACCTTGTTATATTTAACAGTTCTGCATTGTAGCAAATCATTTAGTAACAATGTTAATATCCTCTGTTATTTCCATTGTTATTTTATTTTTACATCCCTCTATTTGCTACAATATATATATATATATATATATATATATATATATATATATATATATATATATATATATATATATATATATATATCAATGTCTGATATATGGAGTGATGTTTGATATATATACATCAATCTTTGAGATATATGTATTGACTTAGAGCAGGCACATTGTTAGTAAGCTCAGCGGGGTCCTGATACTACTTTTGTAATACATGTAGCCAAAGCATTATTAAAATGGCATATTTTTTAAATAAAAAAATAATCAATAATTAATATATACCGGAATGTTATTTTGAATTAGGCTACGTTGGACTACTAAGGGGCTTTTGACTTTACCTCCTCTGTAATGAATAATAGGAGTGTTGTGTACAGTATTTGTGAACCGCTGCATAGTGTCAAAAAAAAAAGAAAGATGGACAAAAAAGTGTCCTTATATTGTCGAGAGCATAGACAGGAAACCTTTTCTGCATCAGGGTTCACGTCTACTGATCCCAACTACCAAAACTCTTCATTTGCCTTTTGATGTTTCTACATTTTTTTCGTGCTGAAGCACATCAGGCATCAGATGGAGAGTATTTGCATACTATTGGCGATTGAATATCAACGAACAGAAAATAAATAGCGACTAAGTGGCTGCAAAAAATAAATACATCATTATAATAATAATAATAATAATAATAATAATAATAATAATAATAATAATAATACATAAGCATTTTATTCATTCTTATTATAATTATACAATTGTATGATGCTGTAGCAGGGCGGTAGCGAGCCCTGTACATTTATTTGTTTATTTATTTTTAGATCGGGGTCTCCCCCTCCGCCCCTGTGCAGTGTATTTTGTATTTGTTTTGTTTGATTTTATTTATGTATTTATATGACGGCGAAGCGCCGTATGTTTTGTTATTATTTATGTATTTGTGATGGCGAAGCGCTGCGGGGTTTGTTTATTGTTTTATTTAAAGTGTGTTCTGGCAGAGGCGAGAGTGGGTACTCGTTCTCTGCCAGGAATAATTTAATAAACTCGTGCAGAAGGTGACCATCTCCCAAATTAATTGGGTGATTAATTTATTATTAAATCGGGAGATGGTCACCTGCATATAAACGTGCAGCACTCTCAGTTCCGGGTGGGTGTATTAGGAGCGAGAGTAGAGAGCGAGGAGCGAGAAAAACATAAATTAAAAAGATACAGGAACAGTGAAGGCTACAGCCCAGCCTGACCTGTATGGTTTGTTTATTTATTATTTTGTGTTCAAGATTTGTTTCTGTTTAAACCTTTTATTTCTGCTCTGCGAGCACACAGTGTTTTTGTTTAAATATTTTATTTATTTTTGTATTTAAATAAAACGACGCCGCCGTGTCTTTCTTTATTATTTAAAACTGCAGTACTTGCCTGGTGTCAGTATTTTTCCCGTCCCTGCTCCTGCCTGACGTCAGACAACTCGTCCAGCCTGTCACAGATGCACATGGTAATTAAGCACCATTATTCATTTTAGCAAAGGCGTAATGGTTAATTTACACATTAATTGCTTTCAGTTTAGGGACAAGTTTGAAATCCCATTCTGTCTCAAAGCGATCAGTAAATCTGGAGCCAGGTGGCCACCCTCTCCTCAATACTCTCTTATATCTGCATTTAACATTTTAAGAGCAATAATCAATTAAAGTATAATCTTAAACAGAGTTTTGGTAGTTGGGATCAAAAGACATAGTTTTAATTACAATAACCATGAACCCTGATGCTGAAAAGATTTCCTGTTTATGCTCTCGACAATATAAAGACACTTTTTTGTCCATCCATTTTTTTTTTTTTGACGCTATGCAGCGGTTCACAAATACTGTACGCAACACTCCTATTATTCATTACAGATTAGGAGGTAAAGTCAAAGCTTAGTAGTCCAACGGAAAGCCTAATTCAAAATAATATACCGATATATAAATTATTTATTATTTTCTAATTAAAAAAATATACAATTTTAATAACGTTTTGGTTAAAATGAATGTTAGACTACATGTATTACAAAAGTAAGTATCAGGACCCCGCTGAGCTTACTAACAATGTGCGTGCTCCAACTCAATCCATATATATCTAACATTGATGTGTATATATATATATATATATATATATATATATATATCAAAGTTGATATATTGCCTGTTTGGCACCCCATACATGAGACACACTGGTATGACTGATTTTATTAATCGCTATTGAAATAATTGCATAAGAGAAGTTATAAATATATTTATTTCACGGCTCCACCCGCTGTTTTAATTGCATTTGGATCATTCCAGACACCACCTGAAACGTGAGCGCAACAAACTCAGCAATGCATTGATTATTAATACATTTTAAAAACACAAAACATCAAAGTCACAGCATGCATTATATTCAGGCCGGGACATTTCAATTTGATGATAATAAGCAGAGTGTGACATTAACAGAAGTGACATTAAATGTGACTGTATTATGGCTACATCTGTCTTCTTTTCATAGATTTACACTGTAAAACCACAGACGTGTGAAGCGTTTGTATGTAAATGGCATGTGTGTATGGTAAAAAAAAAAATAGAAGTGCTCTATTCCTAAACAGCAGTGTTTATACTTTATATGTCATTAGGTGTAACACTGGTGTTTAGTCATTTGGAACTCTAAATAATTGTTAAATGTTATGTGTTTAATCTGTGCCATTTTTGTTAAGTTTATTGTTTAGATTTTAACCCTTTGCAGTCTATTTATTAAGTGCGTGTCAGGTGCGTCAGGTCCAATTTATTTTCACACACGCAGTTAATTTTAGACGCGCTGTTTTAAAAGTATTTTTTTTCCACATTCAAACGGGTTTAAAAGGCCCTGCATATCAACAAAACACTCACTAGGCATCTCCAGCCCCACCCCACCCTTTCGTTCGCTATCGCTTTCACATATGCCAAGAAATAAATAATAATAATAATAATAGTTGTACATACCGATCAATCATCTCCTGATCACTCGTTTTTATCACCAAACACCTCAATAATGCGATCCAAGTCATTATTTTATTACTATAACATCTCAAAAAAGCTCTGCAAATGTCCGTGATATTCTCTGTGCGCTGATTCAGTATCAGCCAGCTTGTTTCCTTATGGCCGCCCCTATCTGATGCCAGGGGCAAGTATGACTATTCATGAGATACGCCCTTTTTTTCGGCTTTTCTCGGCTCCTGTCGCTCCCACTCGGCCATTGAATGGGTTTCTCGGCTTTTCCAGAGAAAAAATTACTAGAAACCCATTTTTTGGATTTTTTTGATGATGTCCGACAGGGTCCAACATTGGACCAGATAGGAATAATTGCAATGCCGGACCAGGTCCGACATAGGACCGCAAAGGGTTAAACACCAGCCCTGTTATAAACGCGTATGAATGTTTAAAAAGTGTTACAAATCATAAACACGTCCAAGAGTTTATAAAATATACACCAAACAGTGTTTAAATCCTAAACACATTTAAAATCATAAACCCAGTGGCATGTTTTAAAAGTGTGACAAATAAGTGTTTTACAGTGTAGCTTTTATACTTTTTGTTCTATTATTTCACAAACACAACATTTTACCCAAATGTATGAAGATCAGACACCTGGTTTTGCTCATTACACACTCTTATCTTAGCCACTGTAATACAGTGCCTTGCAAAAGTATTCAGACCCCTGACCAATTCTCTCATATTACTGAATTACAAATGGTACATTGAAATTTCGTTCTGTTTGATATTTTATTTTAAAACACTGAAACTCAAAATTAATTATTGTAACGTGACATTGGTTTTATGTTGGGAAATATGTGTAAAAAAAATAAAAAACTGAAATATCTTGCTTGCATAAGTATTCAACCCCCACACATTAATATTTGGTAGAGCCACCTTTCGCTGCAATAACAGCTTTAAGTCTTTTGGGGTAAGTATGTACCAGCTTTGCACACAGTGTCAGAGTGATTTTGGCCCATTCTTCTTAGTAGATTTGCTCCAGGTTGTTCAGGTTGGTTGGACGACGGCTTGTGGACCGCAATTTTCAAATAGTGCCACAGATTCTCAATGGGATTGAGATCAGGACTTTGACTGGGCCACTGTAGGACATTCACCTTTTGTTCTTGAGCCACTCCAATGTTGCTTTGGCCTTGTGCTTGGGATCATTGTCCTGCTGAAAGGTGAATTTCCTCCCAAGCTTCAGTTTTTAGCGGACTGAAGCAGGTTCTCTTGCATTATTTCCCTGTATTTTGCTCCATCCATTCTTCCTTCAATTTTAGCAAGATTCCCAGTCCCTGCTGATGAGAAGCAACCCAACAGCATGATGCTGCCACCACCATACTTCACTGTAAGGATGGTGTGTCTTGAGCATGGGCAGTTAGGTTTGCGCCACACATAGCGCTTTGAGTTTTGGCCAAAAAGCTCTATCTTGGTCTCATCTGACCACAAAACCTTTTCCCACATCGCAGCTGGGTCACTCTCATGCTTTCTGGCAAACTCCAGACGTGCTTTCAGATGGTACTTTTTGAGTAACGGCTTCTTTCTTGCCACCCTCCCATACAGGCCAGTGTTATGCAGAGCTCTTGATATGGTTGACTGGTTCACCATTACTCCACTCCCAGCCACTGAACTCTGTAGCTCCTTCATAGTGACTGTTGGCCTCTCTGTGGCTTCTCTCACAAGTCTCCTTCTTGTTTGAGCGATGAGTTTTGAGGGACGGCCTTTTCTTGGCAGTGCCTGAGTGGTGTGATGCAGCTTCCACTTCCTGATTATTGATCCAACTGTGCTCACGGGATATCCAAACACTTGGGTATTATTTTGTACCCTTTCCCTAATCTATGCATTTGTATTACTTTATCTCTAACTTCTGTAGAATGCTCTTTGGTCTTCATTTTCCTTCAGATTCACAGCCTGACCAATGATCCTTCAACAGTGGAGGTTTTATCCAGAAAATGTGACAGCAACTTTAATGGTTCACAGGTGGAGGCCAATGGTAAGGTAATTGTGTCCTCGTTAGGGCAATTTCTTTCATCGGTGTAAACTGGGAGCTTCCACAGCACAGGGGTTGAATACTTATGCAAGCAAGATGTTTCAGTTTTTTATTTTTCTTAAAAATATTTTCCAACATAAAACCAATGTCACCTTACAATAATTGATTTTGAGTTTCAGTGTTTTAAAATAAAATATCAAACAGGCCCACTGTGTCTGCTGTTTTTGTTCCAACTCAATTATTAAATTGATCCCCCAATTGAACTAACAATTAGCGACTTAATGCAATGTTAGAAATAACTTGAAATATCCAATTCTTTTGGCTGCTTTCACAAACCCTGATCAGCACTAATCTTGGACTACATTACCTGAGTTAACATTAGGTAGTCCTAGATTAGTGCTAATTGAGGCCTGTGCAGCCAGCCATTTAAGAGCTACAGATAATTCAAATGCTCTGATTAGACAAATTATTCATTCAATTGAGGGTTCAATTCAGTAATTTAAAGCTCAGTTGGAACAAAAATCAGCAAACACTGGGTCCTCAGGACCAAGATTAGGAAACACTGTTTTATGTAACTTGCTTCCTATATTGGTACATACCTGTTAATTATTATGAACTACGTGATTACTGTGTTTATGTTGTTATTATATAAACTGTTTTCCTTGTATGTCACCTCAGATAAAGGCCTCTGCCAAATTCATGTTAATAAATTAACATGTGTTGTATGGGAAAGTATTTGAAGTCCATTTAGCATTGTCACATATTTGCATTTGTATTTAGTTTGGTAGTAAATGTATCACATTTGCATTTGTATTAAGCAAATTCGCAAGAACATTGACATTGGTCTCATCAATGGGGCAATAGTGAAGCTTCAAGCTGTTTCCTACTATCTGGAAAACACAAGTATGCTCAAAACCACAACCATTAAATTTAACAATGGTCACCCATACCTTTCAACGTTTATGCTCAAAGTTTGAAATCATGGATAGAGTCTACATTGTTCGAGAGCAGTTTCCAGTCACTGGTGCTCATGCAATCACCATTCACAAATGCCACAGTATGACTCTAAAAACAGTTATGATGGATCCTGGTAACTCCATTTTCTCCTATGGACAAAGTTTTGTTGCACTTTCACTGAAATGCTCTTTGTACAACTTCAAGGGCATTGTGACCATTCCCTTATCAGCTCAAAAGTCACATCTGCAACAAAAAACATTGACAATGCACAACCAAAAAAAAGGCTCCAACACTCTTGCCCTGGATCTGCAATGCCTGCCCCATCAACTGTCACTTCCCATACACTTACCTTGCATTCTCATTATCCCTTGCACTCGTTGCCATTATTGGTCTTGTTCATCATCTTCATTGTTGGAAATTTATTGCAATGTACAAAACTGATATGAAACAGTGTTGTTGTAGATTAACCACAGAGCTTGCTTATTGTGCTGCGTACTGTATAATGCTTAAGATGGCATCTCTGTCGTACACACACCACCACTCATTTACGGCATCACAAGCACAACACAACACTCCACAACATCGTAACATGTAACCCAGCAACCACAACAGCACTGATCGCATTGTAACAGTCAGAACAGTATACACAATACCAACAGAACATAACATTTGCATATGGAGATTACTCACACCTGTTTTTTCTCCCAATTTTTGAACCGTGGTATTGCTTGGCATGTCAAAAAATATGGTGGTCTAATCAGCATTTCCGATCTGTCCAAGCTGGTACTGTTTGTTAGAAACGCTGAAATTGTAAAAGCTTCTCTTTGAATTCCTCAGGAAGCAAATGACGTTTCTTTGAAAATGGCTACCTGTATGTCATGGATGATTCGAGATCAGGCAGTAATGTTTTGGTTCGTCTTTTCTCAGCAGTAAGTCATGTTGCTGCTTGTGTATTCAGGCAGACGTTTTTGTTCGGCAGTCAGTCACATTGCTGTTTGTGTACTCAGGTAGTCACGTCTTTTGATAGCGATTTTAATACACGCATCACTATACTGTACTCGAATTTAAGACGCAGGCTATTTTTGAGAAGCAAAAACTGGTTCAAAAGGTGCGTCTTAAATTTGAAGGATTTGATAAGTTTGTGTGCTTTTATTGTAGGACTATGAGTTGTGAGATGGAGACCTTTGGCCCTCATATGCTACTTTCTTGTATCACACCATATGAAGTGTGCCAGGGTAACAGCAATATGAATGCTACACTGAAGATGCCAAAGCAGATTTTGCAATAGGCAGAGGTACTGTAGCTAGCCACTTGCTGCACTTCAGTTCACAGTACTATCATACAATTAGTATTTTTCTTTGTTGTATTTTGTTCCAGAGTAGCCAAGTGGAAATTACATGTTTGTTTTTTTAGTTGCCATCTTAAACTGAATAGAAATTTTATATTTCTAATAAACATAGCTTTCATATAGTCAGCATATGATGTAACAAAAATTCTGTACCAATGCACTGAACTTGCAAATTAGACATGAAGATCCTTTTGCATCTCTTATAGGAACTAGAAGAGGTTTATAGTAACCTATCGGTTCTAATCTACATATATCAGGCATTCTAAACAGTATATATAATATCTAATGCAAATTGTGGTCTTTTTAAAAAACAATCAATATTCTCATTTTACAACACCCAAACATTGGCTATTTAGTTATTTTGAGTGCCTGCTTCCTGTCCAATTACAGTCTAATTTCTTTAAATATATAAGGGTGTAGGGAATTGTGGTAACTTTATTGTTTATTATAATGAATCAGACCATTCTGCTCTGAGTATTTGAATTACACAGTTTATTGATTAATAAAAGATTATTCTTAACAGATAATTATATCCAATACATGATTATTCAAGATACAGAAATATCACAATTATTGCAACACATTTTTCTAGATGAAATACTGGTAGTTACCTAGTTTACAGTCAGAATAGTAATTTAACCATATTACCTTTCTAAACTGGGAATTCTCTTTGACAGGTTACGGGGGTATTCCTTTCATTCAAGACCTGGGCAACTCATTTGGTTGTTTTCTCAGTTACTCTTATATAGTACACTTTATTTGGCTCTGAACATGCGCAACCTAAAATCCCTAAAGATTCGATATTCTAACATCTGTTTCACATTTGTTTAAAATTATGCTGAAACAGCACATTGCTTAGAATTAACCTATACAATATGTATACCCTTTTCTCCACTGGACCCCTGTTAGCCCTTTTTTATGCCATCATTGTACCTCTTGCAGACTCATTCCTACACACACTACACAATACAACATTATGTGTTCATTTTGGCTTTACAAGGGTCATGTTTATTCATAGTCCATCAGTGTCTCACCAGGCTGGTCAGTTTCCAGAGTGGGTTCTAGAAGCTTCCCAGGCGCGGTGCCTGGCCCAAACAAGAGCAGCATGCTTCAGTCCTAAAAATGTTCCAGGCTGGAACCCCATTTACTTTTACTTTGGAGTTCTGATTCCCCTTCTAATTAAAGCTCTCATCAGTATACTCGTATTTGTTTTTTTTTCTCTCTGCTGTATATCATTCTTACAATGAAAATGGACTGATAGCACTAACAGCATAAGTGCGTAACTGAGAAAAGGTTCCTTTGAAAAGTATTAACATGTAACTTGAACAACAACCCACGTGGCATAGCAGTACCCACTGGAAAATCAGCTGTACTTAAGGTTCTGCAAAATGTGAACAATTTCTGTATTGTACCTGAATTGAAACTTTATGTATAGAATAGCGAGGTATGTCAACTGGAAAGTCACTGTCTGAAAGTGAATGAGCTATATCATTATTATGGTCAGAGGTTAAAACAATGTGGCACTAACCACCACACACCACCTATAATATAGCTTTATTTAGAGAATCATAGAAAATGGTTGTGCACCAACTATAAAGACACTGGACCATATGCATAAATTGTGTTTTTTATCTGCCCTTTTGTCTACTGTGTTTTCATATCTATCTTTTTGTTTTTGGTCCTGTGCTTTTTTATGTGTTCCTAATACATTGTTGCTTGATGTCAATAATGTCTATGATTTAAAGGTTAACAGATATATATTGAAAAAGCACATTTTTGTACTGTGTAACTTAAACCAGATATTTCTTCCAATTCTTCAAGAAGTGAGAGATGTGAAGAGAGTAAAACACATTACATTGGCATCCTGAGGAACTCCTCCAGCTCCAGCAACACTCGGCCCTTGTTCAGGACCAGTTGCCAGGAGAAGAGTATTGGACCACAGTAAAGTTCACAGTGATAAAGGTAGCCCAGCATGTGAAAAGATCTTATACTGACAACAGCTTATTTTGCCACAAATCAATTGTTTGCAGCGTGTCTGCCTTGATATGGCACAATGGTCTCGTAGCTAGATGTGATGACCATAGCATAAGCTTTGGTAATTAATTGAGCATGTTGAGCACCATCCTCAACTAAAAGTAAAAATCTAAATATTGGCAAATCTTACGATTTAAATGTCCACATTTACCAAGCAAAATGGTAAATGTCTGAAATAAACATGATCTGACATTTACCTATAAATCTCAAGAATATGCCAATGCCTTTGGCTAATAAATTATTCGATGCATACCTGCATTTACCAATAAGCTTTGGTAAATCATAAGGTTAACCAGTAAATGTCCGAAAAATTATCTATTTCTTTATAATTTCGAACATTTACCACCTTATTAAATATTGTCATTTGCTGTTAAAACTTTTACCATAACATATACATACCATCATAGAGAGTATTATTGGCCAAATTAATAACAGGAGGAAGGAGTATTGCAATATACAGGTTTAACTGATGGATCATCTTTTTCAAGCTTGTAAGACCTCTGCCAAGGTTACATTCCTGTTTGGATTGTAAAAATGAAACAATTATCAAACAACATCATAACATTTCAATTCAAACAGATTCAAAACAACATCTACCCTTAGATTTTAATTCTGGCACTGCTATCTTGTAGCAGCTTTTAAAACTAAAGTATCAAAAACAATGTAATTGTGTGGAGCTATTTATGCTAACACTTGTAGGATGGGAATTGTGTTAACTTTATTATTTATTATAATGAATCAGACAATTCTACTATTGATTAATAAAAAATATTCTTAACAGATGATTATATTTAATATTTTATTACATTAATAGGTTATTCAAGATACAGAAACATCACAATTATTGCAACACATTTTTCTAGTCGAATAATGATAATCACCTAATTTACAGTCAAATTTGCAATTAGCTATTTTACCTTCACTGGGAATGCTCTCTAAGGCAGGTTAGAGAGGAGATGTTTCTTCCATTCCAGAACCAAGCAATTCAAATAGATGCAGTCTCCTTTAAGAATATAGAGTGCAATTAATTTGGCTCTGAACATGCGCAGTCCCTAAAGATTCTATAGTCTAAAACATCTGGTTTAAATTAGGCTGACACAGCACATTCACATAGAATTGTATCATAAGCAACCTATACATTCTTCTCCATTCAACCCGTACTCCTGTGGGAACATTACAACAGGAAACTTAAATCCATTTTTTTCCCAGTCTAACATTGCACTCCTTCCAAACTGTTGAGTCTTTGCAATATTCCAAACTCATGCTTTTACACATAGACAATACTAAATGTGTATTCTAATCATTACACACTGCATCAAATGCCAAAAACCATCAGTAATCAAAGATGTTAAAAGGGCTAGTTCATCCAGCTTGCCTTTGAACCATCTTTGATAACTATTTACTTTACCTTTTTAAATAGGTATTAATTAATATGATACTGTGACGGTGTACACCCTGCCTCTGTGTGTATTTTGTAGTATTATTATTATTTAAAATGTATGGTTTAGTGTATAAAAACACAATGTTTTGTTATTATTGTTTGACAGCCTGGATGGGGTTAAAATGCCCCATGCAGATAAAATCGCGGTCAGCAGCGAGTGCTTATTGATAAACTGGCTGTTGACCATGCATATGATAAAACCTGTGCCGAATGTGGGATAAACTAGGTAATTGATAGCCAGTTAATCCCTCAGCTACAATATAAAACCCTGCAGCTTTGGCCGAACTTGGTTGGTGTGTTCAGAGGTGGAACGAGAGTCAGGAGGTAGAGTGAAACTAAAACTAAATCAGAATAACAATATCGACACATGCTAGTTTAGACTATCACGATACTTGTTTTGTTCCGTCTCTGTTTGTCTGTTTGTTTTGGCCACTGTGCCGTTTTGTTTTGAAAGTGTTTTTGTTTTGTTTAAATCATTTTTATTCATAATAAAACTCGCGCACCAGCACTTACAAACCTGCAATCTCTGCATCTGAGTCTCTTCCTGATTACAACAGCCTGGCCAGTGATGTCATCATTACCACAGATACATATGATTGTATGCTGATATGGATCTTATTTTAGAAATCTGAAACAGCACATCCCATGCCCCAAGCCTTGTTACTCTCAATGAATAGTGCATTTTTCTTTGTTCTTTCTGATTTCCCATGAGAGCTCAGTGGATGGCTTTCCAGTCTTCCGACGAGGTGAACCCAGTCTGTGCAGAGAGCAGCACCAGGGACAGATCACATTTCCCTCTAATCTGGCCCTGACACTCCACAAGAAACCACATGACTGACAGCAAGCTTGTTCCCATCCAGCTTGTTTTGTTATTGCCACTGCAGGGGGGACCAGAGTGTGGCTACACTGAGGTCACACCACACCCCCACACATACAGTATTGCACCACACCCACACACATACAGTATTCCATCACACTTCTAGAACATGCATGGTTTGGAAAGGATGGCTTGCTTAGTTTTTGTAAATGGCTTTTTTATTTTTTAAACCTGGAATTAACCCTTTCCGGTCCATTGTCGGACTGGGTCCGACATTGCAATTATTCCCACCAGGTCCTTTGTCGGACCCTGTCCGACATCATTTTAAAAACGCAAAAAACGCAAAAAGTCGTTTTTCAACAGAAAAAGCCGAGAACCATTCAATGGCCGAGTGGGAATGAAAGGAGCCGAGACAAGCCGATTAAAAAAAAAAAGGCGTATCTCATGAATAGTCATAGTACCCCATTGGCATCAGATGGGGCGGTCATATGGAAACAAGCTGGGAGTACAGTATCAGCGCACAGAGACTATCACGGACATTTGCAGAGCTTTTTTGAGATGTTATAGCAATAAAATAATGACTTGGATTGCATTATTGAGGAGTTTGGTGATAAAACGAGTCATCAGGAGACGATTGATCGGTATGTACGACTATTATTATTATTATTATTATTTATTTGGTAGCATATGTGAAAGCGATAGCAAACGAAAGGTTGGGGCGGGGCTGGAGATCCCTAGTGAGTGCTTTGTTGATATGCAGGGCCATTTAAACCCGTTTGACTGTGAAAAAAAATACTTTTAAACAGCGCGTCTAAAATTAACTGCGCGTGTAAAAATTAATTAGACCTGGCGAGCCTGACGCAGAATTAATAAATGGACCGCAAAGGGTTAACTTAAAACTGCAGTCACTTTCCTTTATAGACTATATAACTGTACTGAACTGATACATAAACAGTGCACCGCCCGGGGATGCCTACCTCGCACCGCCCAAGGATGCCTGCCTCGCACTGCTCAGGGATGCCACGTCCACTCCACTCAGGGACGCCACGCCTGGATCGCCTGGGGCTGCCTGTTGCTCCGCATCGCCTGGGGCTGCCTGTTGCTCCACGCTGTACTTGTCAATGACTGTACTTCTCCCACGATGTCGCTTCCACACGCAACAGCTTCCACAAACAAAAAAACTACAAAAAAAAAATTACAACATGGTCTTCAAGCCAGTAATCTGTGACAACTGCATGATGTGGGAAATCCGAGAAAACCCAACAGAGCTCAACCAAGTTTGTGTAAAGTGCCGCACGATCCAGGAAAAAGAAACTTCGTCAAACACAGCCACCAGAAATCCAACAAATTTGAGCCACTTCAACATTTAGATGACCAAAACCGACATAAAGAGAATGAAAGGAACAACATCCAGGACCCTATAAACAGTGCTGGCCAGGCAGCAAAAAGAAGGGAGGTCATGATTGTTGGGGACTCCATATTGAGAAACACAGCAAGTTCAGTTCGCAGTTTGGACCCCCTTACTACAACAGTGTGCTGCTATCCAGGAGCCTCTGTCAAGCACATCACTGAGAATGTGCACAGGCTCCTAGAATGAACAGGAGACAACCCGGTAGTAGTCGTCCACATTGGTACAAACAACATTGGAAGAGACAGACCAAGATCCCTGCAAAACAAATTCAGAGAGCTAGGAAGGAAATTAAAAGACAAGACCAAAACTGTGGTATTTTCTGGGATACTGCCGGCACCTTGCAAAGGACCATATGGACAGCTGGAAATACAAAATCAAGATGCATGGCTAAAATCCTGGTGCACACAGGAAGGCTTCACCTTTCTTGAACATTGGAGCACATTCTACAACAAGGACTATCTATATAGGTGGGACGGACTGCACTTAAACAGAAAGGGAACCAATCTACTCAGAGAAAGGATCCTTGAGGAGGTCCAGAAGCATTTAAACTAGAAAGGAAGGGGGAGAAAACAAAAAAACAGAAGGGAGACTACATCAAAACAAGGGCAACAACTCAGGTAAGACAACTATTAAATGTATTTATCTTAATGCTAGAAGTCTCAGAAACAAAATGTTAGAACTTGAAGTTACTGCACTAACAAGTAACTACGATGTGATAGGTGTTACAGAAACTTGGTTGTCTGAGAGTGATGGAGACGAATATACTATTAGTAGGTACACACTGTATAGGAAAGACAGGGAGGACAGAAGAGGCGGAGGGGTAGCGCTATAAATAAGAAATAGTCTTGAAGCCCAGGTGTTAAATCAGGACAAAGAAAACAATGCAGAATCAATGTGGGTCAGAATAATGGACACAAATTCAAAGGGTATAATAATAGTAGCATGCTATAGACCGCCAAATTCAGACGCTGAGCAAAATAATCTGTTATACAATGACATTCAAAATGCATGTAGAAAAGGAGAAGCCATACTAATGGGGGATTTCAACTTCCCCCGTATAAAATGGAAGAACCCAGTGGGGACCACGACGGACGAATTTGAAATGGTGGAAATGACAAATGACTGCTTCCTAACGCAATTTGTCAAGACACCGACCAGAGGGGAGGCATGCCTCGATTTATTCTTTTCAAATAATGAAGACAGAATAACTAAAACAGAGGTCAGAGAGCCATTGGCAAACTCAGACCACAACATGGTCTCATTTGAAATATTTTTTAAAACCCCAAAAGTAATGACTAAAGCTAAGGTTTACAATTTTAGAAAAGCAAACTATGAAGGTATGAAACAGAGACTAACAGAAGTAGATTGGAGTAAAATAGAGAAAACATCCACAGAAAAAGGATGGTTGTTTTTTAAAAATGTAGTACTAGATGCGCAAAACAATTACATCCCAAAAGTAGACAAATCTAAATCTAAACAAAATGGCCAAAATGGTTTAATAGATCAATTAAAAAAATATTCCGTGAAAAAAGGCACTTTACAGAGCGTTTAAAAGGGACCAAAAACAAAGTACACAGAAAGAGTACTTGGAACTGCAAACACAAGTCAAAAAGGAAGTTAGAAAGGCCAAAAGATAGAAATCAATATTGCTAAGGGGGCAAAAACCAATTCCAAAATGTTTTTCCAATATTATAACAGCAAGAGAACATTCAAAGAGGAGGTTAAATGTCTAAGAGACACAAATGGCAAAATCATAGATGAAGAAAAGAAAAATAGCAAATATATTAAATGATTACTTTTCACAGGTTTTTACAAAGGAGGACACAAACAACATGCCCCACATGTCGACCTGTTCCTATCCAATTTTAAATAGCTTTAGCATAACAGAGGCAGAAGTGTTAAAGGGACTAGGAGCTCTTAAAATAAACAAATCCCCTGGGTCGGATGAGATCCTCCCAATAGTACTCAAAGAAATGAAAGAAGTTATTTACAAACTGCTAACCAAGATCATGCAACAGTCTCTTGACACAGGGGTTGTACCGACAGACTGGAAAATAGCAAACGTAATACCGATCCACAAAAAGGGAGACAAAACCGAACCAGGTAACTACAGACCAATAAGCCTGACTTCTATTATATGTAAACTTATGGAAACTATAATGAGATCCAAAATGGAAAATTACCTATATAGTAACAATATCCTAGGAGACGGTCAGCATGGTTTTTGGAAAGGGAGATCATGTCTAACTAACCTACTTGACTTTTTTGAGGATGCAACATTGAAAGTAGATAATTGCAAAGCATATGACATGGTTTATTTAGATTTCCAGAAAGCTTTTGACAAAGTCCCGCATAAAAGATTAATTCTCAAACTGAACGCAGTAGGGATTCAAGGAAATGCATGCACATGGATTAGGGAGTGGTTAACATGTAGAAAACAGAAAGAACTGATTAGAGGAGAAACCTCAAAACGGAGCGAGGTAACCAGTGGTGTACCACAGGGATCAGTATTAGGTCCTTTGCTATTCCTAATCTACATTAATGATTTAGATTCTGGTATAGTAAGCAAACTCGTTAAATCTGCAGACGACACAAAAATAGGAGGAGTGGCAAACACTGTTGCAGTAGCAAAGGTCATTCAAAATGATCTAGACAGCATTCAGAACTTGGCAGACACATGGCAAATGAAATTTAATAGAGAAAAGTGTAAAGTATTGCATGCAGGCAATACAAATGTGCATTATAAATATCATATGGGAGATACTGAAATTGAAGAAGAGAACTATGAAAAGACCTAGGAGTTTATGTTGACTCAGAAATGTCTTCATCTAGACAATGTGGGGAAGCTATAAAAAAGGCCAACAAGATGCTCGGATATATTGTGAGAAGTGTTGAATTTAAATCAAGGGAAGTAATGTTAAAACTTTACAATGCATTAGTAAGACCTCACCTAGAATATTGTGTTCAGTTCTGGTCACCTTGTTACAAAAAGGATATTGCTGCTCTAGAAAGAGTGCAAAGAAGAGCAACCAGAATTATCCCGGGTTTAAAAGGCATGTCATATGCAGACAGGCTAAAAGAATTGAATCTATTCAGTCTTGAACAAAGAAGACTGCGCGGCGATCTGATTCAAACATTCAAAATCCTAAAAGCTATAGACAATGTTGAGCCAGGGGACTTCTTTGACCTGAAAAAAGAAACAAGGACCAGGGGTCACAAATGGAGATTAGATAAAGGGGCATTCAGAACAGAAAATAGGAGGCACTGTTTTACACAGAGAATTGTGAGGGTCTGGAACCAACTCCCCAGTAATTTTGTTGAAGTTGACACCCTGGGATCCTTCAAGAAGCTTCTTGATGAGATTCTGGGATCAATAAGCTACTAACAACCAAACGAGCAAGATGGGCTGAATGGCCTCCTCTTGTTTGTAAACTTTCTTATCTTCTTATGTTCTTACAAGATACAGGAAATGCTTGCACAAGCTGATGCAAGTAGTGGTACAATTGGGTGACATATAGTCCAGTGTAGTTGAGATTTGTGAGGTTTACAGATTGTGTCTTAACAGGTGTGTCTTGAGGAGGCGCTGGAAGGTGGTCACAGACTGAGCAGTTCTGATATCCATGGGTAGGTCGTTCCACCACTGAGGGCAAGGGTGGAGAAGGAGCGGGCTCTGGAAGTGGGAGTGTACAGCTAATCTGCCAGTAGTGGAGGAGCGGAGGGGACGAGAGAGGGTGTAGGGAGAAATCATAGTCTGGCGATAGGAGGGAGCAGAAAGGTCAAGACAGCAGTAGACTAGTAGAAGAGTTTTGAATTGGATGTGAGCAGCGATAGGAAGCCAGTGCAGAGAGCGGAGCAGCGGAACAAACTATAAAGATAGTTTGTCAGATATTACCTACAGTAAATTGTCCAGGAGCATTCAGTCTAAAAACCTTTTTAATGTATTACTTTTGTTCTACAGTCTTCATATTAAGCACTTTTTCATTCAGAAAATGGTGCACCTACTGCTGTACTTAATAAGTTTAGGAAAGCAAGCCATGTGACTTTTAAAACAGACTTGTTCTGTGTTCAGCCTCCTTTCCAATCCAAGGTCAAATATCTTTTCTATCGGAATGTACTTATTTCTATATTTTGTAACTCTTTTACCCTGTGGGTACTTGTAAGGGTCATAGGGGGTATGCAGGATGAAAAATAAAAGTAAAAGAAAATAATGATCTTGAAATTATTTTTAACAGAATTTTATATTTCTAAACCACTGTGCATAAATAGTGTATTTTTCTTTAGCATCTCAAAGTTTACAGTCTGACTGTACTGTAGTTCAAAATTGTCACCCACCTGTAACATGCATGATTTTGATTGAGCAGGTTTCCACTCTGATATTAGGTGCAGCGGCATTTTAGTAACAGCATGTGACGGGGTGCCCACCCTTAGTATATATTAATTTATTTATGTATGTATTTTCATCTGTATTGTTGTTGTTGTTGTTGTTGTTGTTGCTGTTGTTATTATTAATATTATTATATGGTGTTTGTGTGCGGACAGACGAAAGCCATCCAACTTTATTATTTATTATTTTTGCTTTTCGCTGGTCTCATAAAGTGTAGTTGGCGTGGGTGGGGTTAAATCCCCATCCCGATAAAGCTCATGGGAATGTGGCTGGAGCCTTAATAAGGTAATTGTTTAATAGGTAATTAAGGCGCAAGCCACAGTATAAAAGACCCACTCCGGGCTCAGAGCAGAAGAAAATTAAGAGGAGTTAAGAGCGAGAGCGAATGCTAACAGTATGCGAACCAAAGTACTTGTTTAATAAAAAGGATTATTGTTTGTGTTATTTTACTTCGGCCAATGTGCCCTTTTCTTTTTGTGTGTTTTGTTTAAATTATTATTTTTGTTTAATTAATAAAACACTGAGCGCCATAGTCCCAGTTTCACCCCGTACGTTTTGTGTTTTGGTTTCATTTCCCGGCTGATGTCACCACTGTAGCCCTCACTGCCACACAGCAATAGCGGCTGGTTGAGTTGTTTTCAGTGTTTAATAGAGTACTTTCAGATTATCCCGTGTATCATTTCTCGAGTCACAAGCAGATAGATTTCTCACTTGCAAAGGAAAAATTAAGGAAGAAAAATCTAAAGAGTACAGAAAGTGCAAAGCGACAGAAAGTTTGTAAGTACAGTGACGTCTACCTGCAGTTAGGATTACACATGTGGGCCACGAAGATAAAGTGAGTTGTTTGTGTGGAGGAGCTTTCCAATAATTGTACGAAACCATCATCATTAAAAAACATACAAGCTTAGTCAGAAGACTTGCTAAATACTTTGAAAGATGGCTGGAAAATTTCAAACATCATAAGGATGTTTTCACACGTACCAGGATAGTCAGTGAAAGTGCCCCGTATCTCACATCACTCCGAATTGCAAAATGTAAGAAAGCACATACGATCAGTGAATCTTAAATTATCCCTGCTGGAGTGGACAACTGTGAATTAGAAAATGGATCAGAGATTTGCTTTAATCTGATTGGTCAATGCAAGGGCTTTAATCTCCGGTAAAGGACCTTGCATGTTATCTTTCAGATTATGTTTAATCACTGTTCCAAATCAATTCTCTAGAAAATATGTAAATACAGTACAGTAATCAGTCGCATATCCACCCGTCACATATCCACCCTAACCGTTTATCCACCATGATCAACCTCTTCAGCAACGTTAGTTTATTATTGAACAGAGAAGATTCGTTCAGAGATGTATATCCTACCAAAGTTTTCATACACTGTGTTGTATGTACTGCATTAGCAACCATTGCTGGCAGTGTCACATGAACTGTTCAATGTGTTGATATCTAAATAAATCCTGTTCGCCTGCAGGGCATATCAACTTCATCCTTTGTCTCGATTTCCTGCCTCTCACTCAGCAGCTAATGCACGCACCCACACAGCAGACAGCTACTCTGTCACAAGCATTAATACCCTGTATCTTTCTAAACAAGGGATTTAGGTGAGCATCCTAATAAAAGCTGAATCTCAAAACAATAATTGTGTGAATATAGTAATTGTTACAGCTGTGTATAATGGTATTTAAAACAGGATTATTATTATTATTATTATTATTATTATTATTATTAGTTTATTTAGCAGACGCCTTTATCCAAGGTGACTTACAGAGACTAGGGTGTGTGAACTAAGCATCAGCTGCAGAGTCACTTACAAATACGTCTCACCCGAAAGACGGAGCACAAGGAGGTTAAATGACTTGCTCAGGGTCACACAATGAGTCAGTAGCTGAGGTGGGATTTGAACGGGGGACCTCCTGGTTACAAACCCTTACTCTGGTCCCACTGCAGTCGGATATGTGACGGATTACTGTATTTGTGTATTTTGCCTTTTTTTCCGCTTCATGAAAGAAAAATGTCAGTTCTTGTGCACACCCTCTGAATGTTGTCTGTCAATGCACATTAAGTCAACTTCCTTGCTGTCCTATACGCTCAATCTATCCATTTAAATTTAGCAAATAAAGTTTGAAAAAATCAAGAATAGTGTTTACTGTCAGCGACAATACAGTTACCACAATAGCAACTAGTCTCCGGTTTGAATGACGAATTGCTGAAAGTATTCACACTGCATCCACTTTTGATTTCTTCAGCTGTGTTTTAGCATATCACAGTAACACTGTGCTATCTTCTCTAAGTCAGGAGGCTTTAAATAAAGTTTATGAACACATTGTGAACAAACAGCATGAACAACATTAACACATAGACTACTACATATTTTTAATTACTAATTACTGTTTGTTTGTATTTCATTAATACATTTTAGGACCTAACGGTTGCTTAAATACTGGAATTTACACAAATATACGAACCTGCACTCAAATCCTAATATAAAAATAAAGTTACTGGTAATGTTTTACAAACGGTTTACACACCATGGTCGCTTAGAAGAATAGATCAGTGTGGCAAGCTGGCTTTAGTGGTTACGTCACACCAGAAAGGATTACACAGACAGACGGTAGTGGTGAGTGAATCTGAGACATTGTAGCGCTCAGTGTTTTAATAACACACAGAAAATAAAAAAAGGTTGAACAAAACGCAGGACACAGCACTTGAGGCCAAAATAAATAGACAAACAAAACGAATAGACACTAACAAACAGGGTGGACGAACGCTAAACACAAAACAAGTACCGTGCTGGTGAGTAATAAAGGTGGTACAGCGTCTGTCACTTTCCCAAGCCCCGCCCCTTTGATCGATTTATGACCATAAACCCCACCCCTTTCGATTGATTTATGACCCAAACCCAACCCCGATTGGTTGATTTATGACCTTAAGCCCCACCCCTTTCTACACCGTTGAGTGATTTATGACCATTAAGCCTCGCCCTTTCCCCACCTCAGAGTGATTTATGACCCTCCCTTTTTCCCACGCTTTGAATGATTTATGGTCCTAAAGCCTTGCCCCTTTTTCCCACGGTTTTGCGTGATATACAACCCCTTATGACCGATCCCTTTTTTTCTGACATTAACTGGACATCTGTCAAAAATAGCCTTCCCCTAAAAATGGCATCTGTTGTACTTCTAGTTTATAGATTAACACAAAAAAAGAGAAGTAACAATAACCAAACTTATTATCAAACAAAGAATCTCTAAACATTTTTGATTATGCTTGAGACCCTCCATAACAACTAGGATTGTTAATAACTGGGGTTATTAACAAACAGTCCATAAACAGATGCAACAGTGTTATAATCAGTATATTATACACATATTACACTGAAAATTAACCCATAATAGTAGACGTCGAATGTGCTGGGCCCTACATTTCTGTTGGATTTCCAGGCCGTGGTAGGTGACTGTGTCATTCCATAATACACATGGTTCTATATAATGGTTGCTAATAATATTACAACGTCATCTAAAAACGCTTTAAAGGTATTTTAGACATTGATAAATGTTAGCACAGGCTGAATTGTAAAGGTTTTAGGAGCCTACCCATAACGCATCTGTATTTGCATAATGGTTTCTATTAACATTACAGAGAACTCTAAAAACCTAGTTAATGTTATTTTTGAAGCTAAAACATGTGACCACTATATTCTTTGACTTAATATGAATATTTTAAGACCATACAAGCCGTGTTTAGGTATAAGAATAATCTTTTTTATGTTAAGAACTGTGTAAATGCAGAACGATTAAGCATTCAGCATACTGCCATCTGCTGGTTGATTTTTATATTGCAGCGACCGCTACTGAATATGTTGTCAAGGCCTTTTTAAATGTTACCACTATATTATTTGACTTAATGTGATTATTTTAAGAACAAGAGTCATATAAGAATCATCTTTTTTCTGTTAAAACTGAATATATTTTGGGGTTTCTCAGGATTAGTAAGAAATTATAGAGAAAAGAAGGAAGAGAGTCTGTTTTTTGATCAAGCAGCAGGGTTATGGGGAACATGGTGAACAGACCCTGTCTTTTGGCCAAAAAGAAAGAAGCGGCCCTAGAGAAATCTTACTTTTTTCTTTGTGATAATCTATAAACTAAGAGAACAACAGATATCATTTTTATTATACTGAACAATAACCCATAACAACATCCATTAAATGTGCTGGGGGCCCTACATTTCTGTTGGATTTCCAGGCCGTGGTAGGTAACTGTGTCCATTCCATAATACACATGGTTCTAGCTAAATGGTTGATTTTAATATTACAACGTATTCTAAAAAATGATTTAAAGTTGTTTTTGAATCCAATAAAGGTTAGCACAGGCTGAATTGTAAAGGTTTTAGGGTTTTTTTAGGAGCCTACCCATAATGCACCTGTATTTGCATAATTGTTTCTATTAACATGACAGAGAACTCTAAAAACCGAGTTAATGTTATTTTTGAAGCTAAAAAATTTGACCACTACATTCTTTGGCTTAATGCGTGATTAGGAGTAAGGGTCATCTTTTTCTGTTAAAACTGAATATATTTTGAGGTTTCTCAGGACTAGTAAGAAATTATAGAGAAAGAAGGAAGAGAGTCTGTTTTTTGACCAAGCAGCAGGGTTATGGGGAACATGGTGAACAGACCCTGTCTTTTGGCCAAGAAGAAAGAAGCGGCCCTAGAGAAGTCTTACTTTTTTCTTTGTGATAATCTATAAACTAAGAGTACAACAGATGTCATTTTTAGGGGAAGGCTATTTTTGATGGACGTCCGGTTAATGTCAGAAAAAAGGGATGGGTCATAAATCACTCAAAAGCGTGGGGAAAAGGGGAGGGGCTTAAGGGCCATAAATCACTCAACGTGTGGGAAAAAAGGGGAGGGGCCATAAATAGGTAAAGGAAGCGTAGCTTGCACAAAGGTCAGGAAAGTGAATGAGGAGTATAGAATCGAGGGGGAAATCCTGCTCTGGAAACCAAAGTAGACAGATGAGATGTGAACCGATGTCTGGATATAACAGTCCGGCTTGAATCGATGAACAGGGGGGTCAGAATTTGAAATAAGTTTGCGTTCTGCGATATAGTTCTGCATGGAAGCATATGGACATAGAGGAGAGTCGATTTTTGATAGATGAACAAATTGACCTTGCCGAAGTTGATCCATTTTGGAAATGCGCAAGGAAGAGGATAAAGTGGGAATCTAAGATGAGCGTGAGATCACTGCAGCAAATACATAAAAAATTCTGAGCATCTTAAAGCAAAAAATGCATTTAGACATATAGTTTACATTGTTAAGTCAACAAATGTAGAGAAGCAGCGGAGAATTGAAATCAAATTGCTCAGAATATCTATAGAGCTAGGCAGGCGAGAAGGAGAAGTGGTTGGAGAGTTCTTAGAGATTCCACGCAGAAGGAGACGGACAGCTGGTATTGATAGGAGAGTTGGGGAGGTAATGGACATCAAGCGAAATTGGTATTGTATTCCTGACAGATAGGATTTGATTGTAAGAACATAAGAAGAACATAAGAACATAAGAAAGTTTACAAACGAGAGGAGGTCATTCAGCCCATCTTGCTCGTTTGGTTGTTAGTAGCTTATTGATCCCAGAATCTCATCAAGCAGCTTCTTGAAGGATCCAAGGGTGTCAGCTTCAACAACATTACTGGGGAGTTGGTTCCAGACCCTCACAATTCTCTGTGTAAAAAAGTGCCTCCTATTTTCTGTTCTGAATGCCCCTTTATCTAATCTCCATTTGTGACCCCTGGTCCTTGGTTCTTTTTCAGATTTTGAATGCTTGAATCAAATCGCAGCGTAGTCTTCTTTGTTCAAGACTGAATAGATTCAATTCTTTTAGCCTGTCTGCATATGACATGCCTTTTAAAACTGGGATAATTCTGGTTGCTCTTTTTTGCACTCTTTCTAGAGCAGCAATATCCTTTTTGTAACAAGGTGACCAGAACTGAACACAATATTCTAGGTGAGGTCTTACTAATGCATTGTAATGTTTTAACATTACTTCCCTTGATTTAAATTGAACACTCCTCACAATATATCCGAGCATCATGTTGGCCTTTTTTATAGCTTCCCCACATTGTCTAGATGAAGACATTTCTGAGTCAACTTAAACTCCTAGGTCTTTTTCATAGTTCCCTTCTTATCTCCCATATGATATTTATAATGCACATTTGTATTGCCTGCATGCAATACTTTACACTTTTCTCTATTAAATTTCATTTGCCATGTGTCTGCCCAGTTCTGAATGCTGTCTAGATCATTTTGAATGACCTTTGCTGCTGCAACAGTGTTTGCCACTCCTCCTATTTTTGTGTCATCTGCAAATTTAACGAGTTTGCTTACTATACCAGAATCTAAATCATTAATGTAGATTAGGAATAGCAAATACTGACCTAATACTGATCCCTGTGGTACACCACTGGTTACCTCGCTCCATTTGGAGGTTTCTCCTCTAATCAGTACTTTCTGTTTTCTACCTGTTAACCACTTCCTAATCCATGTGCATGCATTTCCTTGAATCCTTACTGCGTTCAGTTTGAGAATTAATCTTTTATGCGGGACTTTGTCAAAAGCTTTCTGGAAATAAACCATGTCGTATGCTCTGCAATTATCCATTTTCAATGTTGCATCCTCAAAAAAGTCAAGTAGGTTAGTTAGGCATGATCTCCCTTTCCTAAAACCATGCTGGCTGTCTCCCAGGATATTGTTACTATATAGGTAACTTTCTATTTTGGATCTTATTATAGTTTCCATAAGTTTACATGTAATAGAAGTCAGGCTTATTGGTCTGTAGTTACCTGGTTCAGTTTTGTCTCCCTTTTTGTGGATCGATATTACGTTTGCTATTTTCCAGTCTGTCGGTACAACCCCTGTGTCAAGAGACTGTTGCATGATCTTGGTTAGCGGTTTGTAAATAACTTCTTTCATTTCTTTGAGTACTATTGGGAGGATCTCATCCGGCCCAGGGGATTTGTTTATTTTAAGAGCTCCTAGTCCCTTTAACACTTCTGCCTCTGTTATGCTAAAGTTATTTAAAATTGGATAGGAACAGGTCGACATGTGGGGCATGTTGTTCCTGTCCTCCTTTGTAAAAACCTGTGAAAAGTAATCATGTAATATATTTGCCATTTGTGTCTCTTAGACTTAACCTCCTCTTTGAATGTTCTCTTGCTGTTATAATATTGGGAAAACATTTTGGAATTGGTTTTAGCCCCCTTAGCAATATTGATCTCTATCTCTCTCTTGGCCTTTCTAACTTCCTTTTTGACTTGTGTTTGCAGTTCCAAGTACTCTTTCTGTGTACTTTGTTTTTAGTCCCTTTTAAACGCTCTGTAAAGTGCCTTTTTTCACTGAATATTTTTTTTAATTGATCTATTTAACCATTTTGGCCATTTTGTTTTAGATTTAGATTTGTCTACTTTTGGGATGTAATTGTTTTGCACCTCTAGTACTACATTTTTAAAAACAGCCATTCTTTTTCTGTGGATGTTTTCTCTATTTTACTCCAATCTACTTCTGTTAGTCTCTGTTTCATACCTTCATAGTTTGCTTTTCTAAAATTGTAAACCTTAGCTTTAGTCATTACCTTTGGGGTTTTAAAACATACTTCAAATGAGACCGTGTTGTGGTCTGAGTTTGCCAATGGCTCTCTGACCTCTGTTTTAGTTATTCTGTCTTCATTATTTGAACAGACTAAATCAATGCATGCCTCCCCTCTGGTCGGAGGGTTGCTGCCTGGCCATCACTGTTTATAGGGTCCTGGATGTTGTTTCTTTCATTCTCTTGATGTTGGTTTTGGTCATCTAAATGTTGAAGTGGCTCAAATTTGTTGGATGTCTGGATTTCTGGTGGTTGTGTTTGACAAAGTTTCTTTTTTTCCCTGCTTCTGCCTATCTGAACCCAGCTGTTTAGACTCTCTTCCATCTCCCTGGTGGCTTTCAGTCTGCTAGGGGTGCAGACTTCCATGAATTGTGGGTGTGTCAGCTCCTCAAGCTCCTGTTGCTATCTCATTTCCTCCAGCTCCTTTTCTAGCAGGCTTAATCGCTGAAGCAAGACCTGGATCGTGAGGCACTTTACACTAACTTGATTGAGCTCTGTTGGGTTTTCTCGGATTTCCCACATCATGCAGTCACAGATTACTGGCTTGAAGACCATTTTTTTGTGGAAGTTTAGTTTAGCTTCTGCAGCTGTCAACCTGCTTGCAAACTGCTTCTAACTGTGTTTTACTTGTCCACTCGTACTTTTCACATGATGTCGCTTCCACACGCTGTCGCTGGGAAGACTGGCTGCCTTTTGTCTGTTTGTGCTGCGGGCTCCGCCCCTCCCCCGTGTCTCAGAACGCCGCGGAATTTGAATCAGCTGCTCCAAGTTTCAGCTTGTTATCAGATAAATACACACAGCTGTAAGGCTTTAAGCTGCAATGTTTTCTGATTAAAGCAGCTCCAGATTCAATTTAAAGATGTAGTTCCTCCTTTCTGCTTCTAACTGTGTTGTACTTGTCTGTAGCTGGTGCAAGATGTAAAGAGTCCTTTGTGTGCACTATAAAAGCCATAATCCAGTACTGGTTGAATGGGGTTGGATTAATCCTGAAGGAGCAAGTGCTACAGCCATGTATGCTTGCGCTGTATTGAGTAGTCCGCTGATAGTTGGGTTCAGTTGCAAAGCTGGTAGAGACTTACCCAAAAAGGCTCACAGCTGTAATTGCTGCCAAAGGTGCTTCTACCATGTATTGACTCAGGGGGGTGAATACTCATGCAACCAACAAATGTCTTTTTTTTGTTTAATTAACTTTTATGTCACAATAAAAAATATTTTGCACCTTCAAAGTGTTAAGTATGTTGTGTAAATCAAATGGTAAAAATCCCAATTAAATCCATTTTAATTCCAGGTTGTAACACTACAAAATGTGGAAAAGTTCAAGGAGGGTGAATACTTATGCAAGGCACTGTAGCTGGTTGAACTGGTGTGTCACTGCTGGCGTTGGCAGAGCTGTAGGGAAACGATAAAGAGCAGCAGCTGCTTTATTATAAATGCCTGGTAGATGGTGCACTTGGATTAGAAAATGATTTGATACTGAAATCCATATTAACTGCTGCAGTAATTGCATATTAAGAGGTGAACTGGAACAGCCTTTATTGATAATATGAACTGTTATCGCAAAAGAAAAGTATTGATTTCTTTGACCAAGATGACCCCATAGATGTGCTGCCATGACTATTGGGTAACTATTGTGGATTTTAGATGCAGTGATAGGTTTTCGATTTCAAATGGCCATGCACTAAAAAACCAATGATTGTTTAAAAGACCTCCGAATCCCGTGAATGAAGCGTCCGTAAATAAAGCCAGATCGTGCGGTGCTGAAATGAAACCAGATACTGGACAGGCTGTTCCAATGCTGTATGAGAGCAGACCACATTTTAATGTCTTTCCTGGCTTCTGATGAAATATTGATGTAAGAGTCCAAGTTTTTTTGCTGTTGATGAAAGAGCAAGTAAATGTCAGAAATGTCGATAATGCAAATTGCAAAATTAAAATGACCTAGCAATGAAAGGAGGGTGCATTTCCTGATCGTTTTATTGATCTGAAAGTTCGGATAAGGGAACAAATATTATTGTGCTTAGATACAGGGGGCTTAAACTTTTCTATATCCTGTATGATTCCTAGAATTTTTTTCTGAAAGCGGGACACCAACCTGTGAAAATAAACTTGATTGGTGATCGCTTCTGCTGGAAGATCTGAGGGAGGAAATATCAAGAGAAAATCATCAAGTTGGTGGAGCAGAAATGGAACATGATACGTAATTTTTCTTCCCAGCATAACCCAAACAGGTGGCAAAGAAAAGGATGGATTGGCATTACTTTAAATGCATGTGATATATCTGATATATCTGCTTTTGCTAACCAGGAGCGACCTGCCAATTTAATTGAATGAATTGCGTCCGATATGTTAAGGTACTGTAGAGAAAATTGATCATGAGGAATGAGTCTGTTGATCCTACTGGTTCTTGATCCCCGTGATGCTGACAAGTCAATGATGAGACGCGTTTTTCCTGACATTTTCCAAGTGGAGTAGAGTTGAGTAGGTCTAAATCAGGTTATGATGTGGTTATCTATTGCCAAAATAGCTGCTGCTTTTGCTGAAAATGATTTGTGGTACTTGAAAAACATGGTCCCTCCATATCTGACAGATAGCTCCACTATGCAGAATTTGTAAGAATCCAGTTCTTGTCTGCAGTTTGGGTATACTGAAAATAGCACATCTCTGTAAATAGCGAAGACAAGGACAAATTCCCCCAGAGTTAGATTTTTCAGTAATCTGGGGTCTCTGGATTTCAACCTATGATAAATCTCCGCAATCCACCACTCTGTGGTCCAGAAACTCGGATGCAGCCATTAATAGAGAAACCAGATTAACACCCTTACTATTCTAGTATGCTTTCCCGAATCTGCAGGGATATTGAGTGGAGGTGGGCAGTGGTTGAGGCGGCGGAATCATATGCTGTTGCAGATGCAAGGTTGTAGACCGGAGGCTCTACTGTAGGGACTGGGGTTGGTGTAGAACCAAAAGTGATGGTAGCTGCTGCAGAGGCTGTGTTTATTGCAGGAATGGAGGAAAATACTGTAAGAGTGGAACCTTGCTTATCTCACTCGATATTGGACACCTGTTTATCCAAATTGCTGATTTTGCTACTGACTGAGGATAAGGTGTCCACAAATGGTTGCATGAATGGCTTTATTTAGTTAAAAATCAGAGAATGTTGCTGTTGAGTTTCACTGAAAATTGTAAAGGCAAAATCAAGAGACATGGCAAGCAGTGTGTGAGTGTGGCAAAGTGGTTAACAGTGTACAGAAGTGATGCAGTGCTTAATCAGGAGACAAGACAGTAATAATCCAATTAGAAAGGCTTTAAATATTGTAATCGAGGTCTGGTGACCTCAGACAATAATCCCAGGCTATACACAGCAATGTGTATTGCACTGTTCAAAATAAAGGGTCTGCAGTCCCAAATAATAAACACAGTGCAGTTACACACACAATATACAAACACGGTCACCAGTCCTGGGTGCATGCTGCAGTGCTCGTGGTGCTAATACAATTATTATCATGACACAGGTGTAGTGATGTCAAGGTTTGGGCTGGCCTCTGGTGACAGCTCCGGAACGTGTTAGCTGTCTACAAATAACAACAAGCACCAATTAGAGACGAGACAAAACAAACAAAACACGTATGATATTTCCATAAATGAAGGAACAGATCACGTCGCTCTATCCCCTATTTGTACCGTCACGCATGACCGCTTGTTAAACGATTGCAGCCGCTCCTCCAATCCACAGCTGCCACATTGTTTCCCTTCCAGGTCGATGAGTTAGTGCACCAGAGTTCAACCCCCTTTCTAGACGATTTCCTTTAACCCTGGGAATGAATTGTCAGGCCATCTGGTCCAGGGTACTCTGGTCTAAGTTCCCTGTACTTAGCACGCACACAGGTCAGGAGGGAGATTTACCACCAAGAATCATTCTATTTCTGTCACATATCCCACCGCTCAGAGTGGAGCCGAAGGAACACTCGGCTGAATCTACCTTTCCCATTACTCCCATCTCGCGGGAAAAATAATCTGCATTTTGATGGTCTTTCACCGCATGGTGTACCATGTGGTACATGAAGGGCTGCAATGCCAGATACCGAGTTATCTGGGCATTGCTGTCCTTCATTGTGCTTAACCACTTGAGTGGGGCGTGGTCTGTGACAAGATCAAATGAATGTCCCAGCAGGTAATATTGCAAACAGTGAGTAGCCCATTTAATGGCCAAACACTCCTTTTCGACCACAGAGTAGTTGCGTTCCCGAGGCAGCATCTTTTTGCTGATACACAGTATCGGGTGCTCTACTCCATCTACCTTTTGGGACAAGACTACACCCAAACCAACATCTGACACATCGGTGTGGAGGATGAATCCCTTGGTGAAATCTGGTGTGATGAGAGTGGGGGCCTGGCAGAGTCTTTGTTTAATAATATCAAACGCCCCCTGACATTCTACTGACCACTTAATTAAATTTGGTGCGCGCTTTTTGGTGAGGTCGACTAAGGGATTAACCATTGTGGCATACTCGGGGATAAAGCGGTGGTAATAATTGGCTAACCCCAGTAGCGACCTCACCTGAGTCTTGATTTTGGGAATTGCCACATCTACAAAAGCCTGCTTTTTGGTGACAGTGGGTTTCACCCTTCTGTTCCCCATTAAATATCCCAAATATTGAGTATGTTTTGGCAAGTTAGCTGTCAGCCGGGCTACCCTTAGAGACTGAAGGATGGCCGTAACCCAAGCCAAATGCTCTCGCCAGGTGGAGCTGTAAATAACCACATCATCAATATACGCTGCTGCATATTTATGATGTGGGTGTAAGACCTGGTCCATCAGTCTCTGAAAGGCAGCGGGTGCACCATGTAGCTCAAACAGCATGGTTTTAAAATGAAACAGCCCTTCAGGGATCGAAAATGCGGTTTTCTCTCAAGAACTGCAGGTTAAGGGGATCTGCCAGTATCCCTTTGTCAGGTCCAGAGTGGAGATAAACTTCGCCGTTCCCAATCTATCTAGAAGCTCGTCGACCAGAGGCATGGGGTAGGCATCGAACTTGGCAATAGCGCTTATCTTCCGAAAATCACAGCAGAAGCGGTTGCTGCCGTCCTTTTTTGCCACTATCAGAATTGGACTGCACCACTCGCTCCTGGAAAGCTCAATCATCCCAAGTTCGAGCATCGCCCATACCTCTTTGCGAACACCACTTTGTCGGCTTTCTGGGATCCGGTAAGGTCTCTCTCACCTGAGGGAGAGATAATGTCATATTCAAAAAGGTTAGTTCTGCTGGGCAAGTCAGAAAAAACATTGTTGAAGTCCTCAATAAGCTTACGCAGCTCTCGTTGCAGATCTGGAACCAATTTTTCCCCCATCGAAATGACTTTAGTGCTTGGGGTCTTTAGACAGGGTCCTAAATCATCCTCTACTTCGCATTTACATGATAAATGTCACATTCATTACAGCGATCAGGCTGTCTAATTTCATAATTCACCTTTCCTATAGCCCGAATCGCTTCATATGGCCCCTGCCATTTAGCACATAATTTCGATTCTGAGGAAGGAAGCACCTGTATTACCTTGTCTCCTGGTCAAAAGGTTTGAATTAGTGCATTTTTATTGCAATATTGCTGTTGCCGGTGCTGAGCCAATTTCAGGTTGTCTTGGGCCAAACGACCGACCAAATGTAGGCGATCTCTTAGTAGGAGTACATGCTTCACTACATTTTTGGATGAGCCTTTGTGCTCCTCCCACCCCTCTCTCAGCAGAATCGAGGATGCTGTGAGGCTGTTGGCCGTACAAGAGCTTGAAGGGGGAGAAACCTGTTGCACTCTGCGGCACCTCTCTCACTGCAAAAATGAGGTAGGGAACAAGTGATGCCCAATGTTTTTGCTCTTGATTTACCAAACGTCTCAGCATCTGCTTTAAGGTCTGATTATAAAGCCTTCCACCAAACCACCTGTCTGTGGATGATAAGCAGATGTCCTGATGGGATGTATTTTTTAATATTTTACACACTTGCTGTAACGTATTAGACAGATAGTTGGTTCCATGATCAGTCACCAATTATTTCCCTTTCTTTCTTTTCTGCCATGTTTACGTGTGCAGTCGAGGCTGCCATTAATTTGACCAATTCTCTGTAATTTGGCCAGTCTCGACCCAGAATTATTGGGTGCGGTAGCCTTTCTGCCACCCCAACTACTAGGTGGCGCTTTATCGGTCCTACCGATAAGTATATAGGGTATGCCGCCGTATCTCCATGGACACAGGAGATTGCCACCTGGCCTCGTGGCTGCCACAACACACCACCCAAGAGCTGCCTTAATTAAGGTCTGCTCACACCCGGCGTCCACTAATGCTTAGGTTTTCACCTTTCCTATAACTGCATTAACAATACAAGGTCCCTCCCGACCATTTCCCCCCAATTGCATCCCCCCATTTCCCACTCCATTGCTGATGGGCATGACCTGGCCTGGTACCCCTGTTGGTTACATTTAAAACAGATAGGGGGAAGGAGGGAACATTGATTATTTGTCTGGCCCATTGCTGGTATGTCAACAGGGCTGGGGCAGCAGCTCTACCCTCGATGGGGGCCAACTTTTACCTCCATGAAGAGGAGGCAAGGTTGCCCATTGGAGCCGGAGATCTAGGAGGTCTCAGTCCCGGTGTTGTAGGTGGAGCAGAGAGAGGAGATGATGTGCCGCTGCTCCGGTGGATGGGAGCTGTGAACAGGTTGGTTTTGGCTGAGACCTGGGAGTCCTCAAAATCCTCAGCCAGTTTTAATGCTGCTTCCAGGGTGGCAGGGTTGTGGTGCTTATCCACACCTGTGTTTTGGCACCGACCACATGGCAGAATTGTGCCACTGCTATGGCTTCACCCATTTGGAGACCCATTTTCTGGGCAGGGTTTAGCCAGTGCACCATGTGGTCACACAACTGCTGCGCAACCACCCTGGGGCGTGTATCTAGACATTTTCGGTACTCCCGGAATCGTAACCTGTGTGTTTCCCCTGTAGTGAATTAGGTATACAATTTATTTAAATATAAATTTGTCTCTATGCGCCCTGTTTAAGAACATCGAAATGTTAATAACTGAGACATACCATAATGGTTTCTTGGGATCATGTAGAACTCGGATTACCTTTGACAATAATCGCCATTCACACAATCTGTCAGATATATAAAACAATAGGTTATTTAAGAATATAAAGGGGTGCACAACTAATCTAATATTATAGAAAGGAAAGGCTATTGGTTAGAGATATGCGTAAAGTGTACAGTTCATTGATTCCATTGTCAAACGATTACAACGACCATAACATCATTAGCATACATAAGAACATAAGAACATAAGAAAGTTTACAAACCAGAGGAGGCCATTCAGCCCATCTTGCTCGTTTGGTTGTTTGCAGCTTATTGATCCCAGAATCTCAACAAGCAGCTTCTTGAAGGATCCCAGGGTGTCAGCTTCAACAACATCACTGGGGAGTTGGTTCCAGACCCTCACAATTCTCTGTGTAAAAAAGTGCCTCCTATTTTCTATTCTGAATGCCCCTTTATCTAATCTCCATTTGTGACCCCTGGTCCTTGTTTCTTTTTTCAGGTCAAAGAAGTCCCCTGGCTCGACATTGCCTATATCTTTTAGGATGTTGAATGTTTGAATCAGATTGCAGCGTAGTTCTTTGTTCAAGACTGAATAGATTCAATTCTTTTAACCTGTCTGCATATGACATGCCTTTTAAACACGGGATATTTCTATTTGCTCTTCTTTGCACTCTTTCTAGAGCAGCAATATCCTTTTTGTAACGAGGTGACCAGAACTGAACACAATATTCTAGGTGAGGTCTTACTAATGCATTGTAAAGTTTTAACATTACTTCCCTTGATTTAAATTCAACACTCCTCACAATATATCTGAGCATCTTGTTGGCCTTTTATAGCTTCCCCACATTGTCTAGATGAAGACATTTCTGAGTTAACATAAACTCCTAGGTCTTTTTCATAGTTCCCTTCTTCAATTTCAGTATCTCCCATATGATATTTATAATGCACATTTTTATTACCTGCATACAATACTTTACACTTTTCTCTATTAAATTTCATTTGCCATGTGTCTGCCCAGTTCTGAATCCTATCTAGATCATTTTGAATGACCTTTGCTGCTGCAACAGTGTTTGCCACTCCTCCTATTTTTGTGTCGTCTGCAAATTTAACAAGTTTGCTTACTATACCAGAATCTAAATCATTAATATAGATTAGGAATAGCAAAGGACCTAATACTGATCCCTGTGATACACCACTGGTTACCTCGCTCCATTTTGAGGTTTCTCATCTAATCAGTACTTTCTGTTTTCTACCTGTTAACCACTCCCTAATCCATGTGCATGCATTTCCTTGAATCCCTACTGCGTTCAGTTTGAGAATTAATCTTTTATGCTGGACTTTGTCAAAAGCTTTCTGGAAATCTAAATAAATCATGTCGTATGCTTTGCAGTTATCCATTTTCAATGTTGCATCCTCAAAAAAGTAAAGTAGGTTAGTTAGACACGATCTCCCTTTCCTAAAACCATGCTGGCTGTCTCCCAGGATATTGTTACCATATAGGTAATTTTCCATTTTGGATCTTATTATAGTTTCCATAAGTTTACATATAATAGAAGTCAGGCTTATTGGTCTGTAGTTACCTGGTTCGGTTTTGTCTCCCTTTTTGTGGATCGGTATTACGTTTGCTATTTTCCAGTCTGTCGGTACAACCCCTGTGTCAAGAGACTGTTGCATGATCTTGGTTAGCGGTTTGTAAATAACTTCTTTCATTTCTTTGAGTACTATTGGGAGGATCTCATCCGGCCCAGGGGATTTGTTTATTTTAAGAGCTCCTAGTCCCTTTAACACTTCTGCCTCTGTTATGCTAAAGTTATTTAAAATTGGATAGGAACAGGTCGACATGTGGTGCATGTTGTCTGTGTCCTCCTTTGTAAAAACCTGTGAAAAGTAATCATTTAATATATTTGCTATTTTTTTTTCTTCATCTAAGATTTTGCCATTTGTGTCTCTTAGACATTTGACCTTCTCTTTGAATGTTCTCTTGCTGTTATAATATTGGAAAAATATTTTGGAATTGGTTTTAGCCCCCTTAGCAATATTGATTTCTATCTCTCTCTTGGCCTTTCTAACTTCCTTTTTGACTTGTGTTTGCAGTTCCAAGTACTCTTTCTGTGTACTTTGTTTTTGGTCCCTTTAAACGCTCTGTAAAGTGCCTTTTTCGCTGAATATTTTTTAATTGATCTATGAAACCATTTTGGCCATTTTGTTTTAGATTTAGATTTGTCTACTTTTGGGATGTAATTGTTTTGCACCTCTAGTACTACATTTTTAAAAACAGCCATCCTTTTTCTGTGGATGTTTTCTCTATTTTACTCAATCTACTTCTGTTAGTCTCTGTTTCATACCTTCATAGTTTGCTTTTCTAAAATTGTAAACCTTAGCTTTAGTCATTACTTTTGAGGTTTTAAAAATATTTCAAATGAGACCATGTTGTGGTCTGAGTTTGCCAATGGCTCTCTGACCTCTGTTTTAGTTATTCTGTCTTCATTATTTGAAAAGATTAAATCAAGGTATGCCTCCCCTCTAGTCGGTGCCTTGACAAATTGCGTTAGGAAGCAGTCATTTGTCATTTCTACCATTTCAATTTCGTCCGTCGTGCCCCCACGGGTTCTCCCATTTTATATGGGGAAGTTGAAATCCCCATTAGTATGGCTTCTCCTTTTCTACACGCATTTCAATGTCATTGTACAACAGATTATTTTGCTCAGCGTCTGAGTTTGGCGGTCTATAGCATGCTACTATTATTATGTCCTTTGAATTTGTGTCCATTATTCTGACCCATATTGATTCTACATTGTTTTCTTTGTCCTGATTTAACACCTGGGCTTCAAGACTATTTCTTATGTATAGTGCTACCCCTCCGCCTCTTCTGTCCTGCCTGTCTTTCCTATATAGTGTGTACCCACTAATATTATATTCGTCTCCATCACTCTCAGACAACCAAGTTTCTGTAACACCTATCACATCGTAGTGACTTGTTAGTGCAGTAGCTTCAAGTTCTAACATTTTGTTTCTGAGACTTCTAGCATTAAGATAGATACATTTAATAATTGTCTTACCTGAGTTGTTGTCCTTGTTTTGATGTGGTCTCCCTTCTGTTTTTTTGTTTTCTCCCCCCTTCCTTTCTAGTTTAAATGCTTCTGGACCTCCTGAAGGATCCTTTCTCCGAGTAGATTGGTTCCCTTTCTGTTTAAGTGCAGTCCGTCCCACCTGTATAGATAGTCCTTGTTGTAGAATGTGCTCCAGTGTTCAAGAAAGATGAAGCCTTCCTGGGTGCACCACGATTTCAGCCATGCATTTTGATTTTGTATTTCCAGCTGTCCATATGGTCCTTTGCAGGGCGCTGGCAGTATCCCAGAAAATACCACAGTTTTGGTCTTGCCTTTTAATTTCCTTCCTAGCACTATGAATTTGTTTTGCAGGGATCTTGGCCTGTCTCTTCCAAAGTTGTTTGTACCGATGTGGACGACTACTACCGGGTTGTCTCCTGTTCGTTCTAGGAGCCTGTCCACATTCTCAGTGATGTGCTTGACTGAGGCTCCTGGAAGGCAGCACACTGTTGTAGTAAGGGGGTCCAAACTGCGAACTGAACTTGGTGTGTTTCTCAATATGGAGTCCCCAATGATCATGACCTCCCTTCTTTTTGCTGCCTGGCCAGCACTGTTTATAGGGTCCTGGATGTTGTTTCTTTCATTCTCTTGATGTTGGTTTTGGTCATCTAAACGTTGAAGTGGCTCAAATTTGTTGGATGTTTGGACTTCTGGTGGTTGTGTTAGACGAAGTTTCTTTTTTTCCCTGCTTCTGCCTATCTGAACCCAGCTGTTTTGACTTTCTTCCATCTCCGTGGTGGCTTTCAGTCTGCTAGGGGTGCAGACTTCCATGAATTGTGGGTATGCCAGCTCCTCAAGCTCCTGTTGCTGTCTCATTTCCTCCAGCTCCTTTTCTAGCAGGCTTAATCGCTGGAGCAAGTCCTGGATCGTGCAGCACTTTACACACACTTGGTTGAGCTCTGTTGGGTTTTCTCGGATTTCCCACATCATGCAGTTGTCACAGATTACTGGCTTGAAGACCATTTTTTTGTGGAAGTTTAGTTTAGCTTCTGCAGCTGTCAACCTGCTTGCAAACTGCTTCTAACTGTGCTTTACTTGTCCACTCATACTTCTCCCATGATGTCGCTTCCACACGCTGTCGCTGGGAAGCCTGTCTGCCTTTGTTTGTTTGTGCTGCGGGCTCCGCCCCTCCCCCGTGTCTCAGAACGCCGCGAGATTTGAATCAGCTGCTCCGAGTTTCAGCTTGTTATCAGAAAAATACACGCAGCTGCAAGGCTTTAAGCTGCAATGTTTTCTGATTAAAGCAACTCCAGATTTAACCCTTTGCGGTCCATTTATTAATTCTGCGTCAGGCTCGTCAGGTCTAATTAATTTTTCACGCCGCAGTTAATTTTAGGCAGCTGTTTAAAAGTATTTTTTTTCACAGTCAAACGGGTTTAAATGGCCCTGCATATCAACAAAGCACTCACTCGGGATCTCCAGCCCCGCCCCACCCTTTTGTTTGCTATCTCTTTCACATATGCTACCAAATAAAAAATAATAATAATAATAGTCGTACATACCGATCAATCGTCTCCTGATGACTCGTTTTATCACCAAACTCCTCAATATTGCAATCCAAGTCATTATTTTATTGCTATAACATCTCAAAAAAGCTCTGCAAATGTCTGTGATAGTCTCTGTGTGCTGATACTGTACTCCCAGCTTGTTTCCATACGCCCGCCCCATCTGATGCCAATGGGGTACTATGACTATTCATGAGATCGCCTTTTTTTTTTTTTTTATCGGCTTGTCTCGGCTCCTTTCGTTCCCACTCGGCCATTGAATGGTTTTCTCGGCTTTTTCCGTTGAAAAACCGACTTTTTTGCGTTTTTTGCGTTTTTAAAATGATGTCGGACAGGGTCCGACAAAGGACCTGACGGGAATAATTGCAATGTCGGACCCAGTCCGACAAAGGACCGCAAAGGGTTAAAGGTGTAATTCCTCCTTTCTGCTTCTAACTGCGCTGTACTTGTCCATGACTGTACTTCTCCCACGATGTCGCTTCCACACCCCACGATGTCGCTTCCACACCCAGCTGTTGGAGTGAGTACCTACGTCACATAGTTCATGCATACAACTGTACAAGGCATAAAGGAACAGGATACCCACCTTTCTGTCTTCTTTATGGAAGATAGCCTTACCTTCCAGTGGACTTAATCCTCTGTGGTCCTATGTTGGACCCTGTCTGACATCATCAAAAAGACGTCAAGCACAGGTCTCTAGTCGTTTTTCTCTAGAAAAAGCTCAGAAAACCTTTCAATGGCCGAGTAAGACAGGTGAAGCCGAGAGAAGCCAAAAAAAAAAGTAGGCGGATCTGAGCAATACACATAGTCCCTTCACCACAGGCATAACACAAACATTATTATTATTATTATTTATTTATTAGCAGACGCCCTTTTCTAGGGCGACTTACAATTGTTACAAGATATCACATTATTTTTACATACAATTACCCATTTATACAGTTGGGTTTTTACTGGAGCAATCTAGGTAAAGTACCTTGCTCAAGGGTACAGCAGCAGTGTCCCCAACCTGGGACTGAACCCACAACCCTCCGTTCAAGAGTCCAGAGCCCTAACCACTACTCCACACTGCTGCCTGAACATAAGCACACAAGATAGCTGCTTCCGCATCCAGCGCTCAAAGAATATCACAGACATTTGCCAAGCTTTTTGAGATGTTATAGTAATAAAATAATGACTTGGATAGCATTACTATTACATTACTTTGGTGATAAAACAAGTGATCAGATGATTTATCAGTATGCACTACTATGATGAGGTATGTGAAAAATACAGAGAATAAGGAGTGGGGCAAGGCTAGAGATGCAGAACTGAGTGTCCTGTTGATATGCAGTGCCTTTTAAACCTGTTTTAATATGAATACAAATTACTTTTAAACGGCACGTGTAAAATAAACAGCACATGTGAAAATAAATTGGACCTGACGCGCCTCACAGGTGCTGAATAAATTGACCGCAAATAGTTAATGTTCAGTATTGATCCAGAGCAACACAAAGCCACACACCAATTGCGTCAAAGAACAGCCAACAGTCTTCGGCAAAAGGGAAGTCTTATTATGACAGAAAGGTCAAAAGTATCACCTCAAAGCCAGGCGACTGCTTCCTTGTCAAGAATTTACAGGAGAGGGGGGGGTCCAGATAAACTTTGACATTACTGGGAAAATACTGTTTACAAAGTTGTTGAACAAGTAGTTGAAACCCCCTGTCTACAAAGTACAGCCAGAGGGTGAAAACCAAAGCAGAGAGTACTACATCGAAACTTGCTGTTCCTTGTTTATGACTTACCTGTCGAACCTGAAATAGACAACTTACCTGACACCAGCAAACTAAAAAGATCAATAAAAAAAAAACAGTAGACAACAATGGACCAAAACAGTGAATCTGAGGACTCCGAGGAGGAAGAAATCTTTTTCCAACTGCGTCCAATAACCCCGGTTATGGACAGAACTGCAAAAATCCACCGATCAATGAGAAGAGAAATACATCCTCAAAGCAGAAGGTTAAACCCTACAGCAATGGAATAACGCCCAACTCTGGAACCAGCGAATGCAAATTCTTAACAGGAACACCTTGAGAGCCAGGAATGTGAAACCTTTTCACAGCACTCAGCACCAACAGATAATGATGAGCAGAGCTTGGGTGATGGGTGCACTCCTGACTTGTTGCCAGCAGACACTGGAGATAACCTTCCTGAGGACGGTCCACAAGTCACAATGGTAAATGAACATGTGGAGCAGGATTCAACAACACCAGCAAAGACTTGTGAGTATGCTGAAACACCTGAATCAAGGCGTTCAACATGAGATCGCAGGCCCAAAGAACTGTACACCTACCAGACTTTGGGGCAGCCGTCATATTAAATGTGGACATCAAGAATCAGCAGCATGGTGCAAGGTCACGTGGGTAGAGATACCTGCTAACTATGGAACTGTAGTACCTATAGAGGTTTGGGTTCAGTGAAAAAAATACAAAGACAATAATCTTACATTGATAACTGTGATAATGTCAAAACCCTTTTAAATCTGCCCTTATGTTACCTACCTTTGCAAGTACATGACAGAAAGGTGTCACTATCCATCTGTTACTAAAATGTGTTGTACAGTACATATAGTAAATAACTGGAATTGGTAAGATGTGTCCAGACTCAAAATACTGATTAGTAGGTTAAACCCTTACCTGGGAGAAACATTTGTGTTATATAAAAAGAGAAAAAGAAGTGTTGTTGAAAGCATGTGACGGGGTGCCCGCCCCTTTATGACTGTATATATTATTTTGTTATTTATTATGAGTTATATCTGTTTTTATGTAATATATTTCTCCTGCCTATCAAAACTATCTGCCTATTTAAGCCGCGTCACAATCTGCCCGCATAGAGAGAAAGAGAGAAAGAGAAAGAGAAAGAATATTAATGATTTCAATTACATGAGAGTAGATGTTAAAACTTCATGCTGATTTGAACTCGGCTCTCGCCAAGATAAGCACCAACTAAGACGTAGCTTTACAGTAAACTAATGTGATCCATCTGTGTCACCATCCATTTGCGCTTCCTTCCATATGATGATGTAGATATCCTTCTGTCTGGTGTTGATGGCTGAAGTGTAATGCTGGCTCCAGGGATCAGCTTATTGCCTCCCTAGCGCATCAGCACACACAATGGCTGTGATGCTGGCTCCGGGGATCAACCACAGTGCCGTCTCCCCAGCGCATCAGCATGACAACCGTCTGGATTGAGCTAAGTAGGGTACATCTCTGGGGTCTTCAAGTGGGCACCTTCCATCCTCTGTGTTTTGTTGACTAGCCTACGACATCTCAAGAGGGCTCAATGGTGATTCTGACGTCCCAGCATCACCCCCCTCCGTCCCCCACTGAACTCAATAATTAAAATAATCATTGTGAACGAAATCTTGCCTGTTTGACTTCCCTGAATTCTACTTTCAACTACTGAACCTGTTTGACTACCCGATCCGACTTTGACCTTTTTTGTACTACTTCCCTATTTGGCTTTGACCCCATTCCAACATGACTACCCGATTTGATTAACGAACCAAGACCGGACCCGACACCGAACATGGAGTTACCTACCTCGTCTTCATCTGAACCCGAAGATTCACAGAACATGTCAATACCTCCAGAGCCATCTTGCTCCTTTGTTGCAGTCCCTGACCCAGAGCCTCCCCAGCCACGTCGCTCAAAAAGGAAACGCTGTCAGAACCCCAACCCCGAGCGACTTTATCTTCAACTGCTCAAGGCCCTTTTTGTCAAGGGAATCAATATTCCAGGTACTAGTAGATCTGATCTTTTTCATTTGCTTTGTGAGTATCTTTAGCCGAGCCTGTTTTTCCACCTCGCTCTGCCTACTCTCGCTGTACAGCGCAAGCCCCACCCCAAGCTGCTAGCTCTGCTCATGTCATCACTCCAGCTCAGCCTGAAGCCTCAGTCGGATCATCAGACATCTGCAGTCGAAGTAGACATGTCTGAAATGCAGTCAAAAATCTTCCAGGATGTCAAACAGTTTATGCAACCTTTTGCAGATGCTTTGTCAGCCATTAACACCCGTCTGGACTACATAGATGGCTGTATCGTTTCAGCAGGAACATCAGCTGCCGCTGCAACTTTTTTTGTATCCGCCCCTCCGTCCTCCTCAAGCATTTCAGTCTCCGCCTCTCCTGCCATATCGACTCAGCCAGCCCAATCATAATCATACCAGAATTCAACCTCGCACCAGCTTCTTCTTAGTCTGCAGCTACTCGCCACTGTGCTCTTTCCCCTCAATTATGCCGTCAAATAATTGAAGGTACAGATGTTAATCTTGTTGCCATTCTTGTTGCATTATCAGAATTCATTCTGAATTCATTCAATCATAGAGTTGTTGATTGTGGAGATCTATCAGTTACTTCTCAGAAATCTTTCTGTTGGAGAGTTTGTTCTCTCCTTCTCTATCTTCCGGGACATACTATGCTTTGCCTATCCTCATTGCCTTGCTGAACTTGATCAGTATCTGTATTACATTGTGGAGTTATCTTTGAGATATGGGGGAATCATGTTTTTGAATACAATAAAGCATTTTCAGCCAAAGCAGCAGCAATTCGCTCTACAGATAACGTTATTATTGATTGGTCTTCCCCAGACAATGACCTCTTCAATCGTATTTTCAGTGGCTATCGGGCCAATGCATGCAGAGTCTGCACCTCTACTGCCCACTAAACAGCTCTATGCCCAAAAACAGAGGTTGCCCATTCATCCTCCAGAGTTCCAGCTACCCCTCCCAGATTCAGAGACTGCAATTCATTCTCTTCTCCCCATCACCAGATCCCAGAAAAGAAGTTTTAAGGCCGTCCCATCAATTTCTCTGGATCCAAACAAATTTGCAATAACTTTACTAATAACTTTTGTACTCTGCTGATTCCTCCACTCATGCAGCTATTGTTTGGATGCACACTCAAAATCTATTTGTCCAGTCATCCCCAAATGACAATCAAAACTATTGTTAGTTTCTACCCCCATCTGTATCCCAGCTCTTGTCAGAGTGCTCCAGCAGCATCACGATAAACAATTTGTTGCCTATCTTATTAATGGCCTCCAGTACGGATTTTCTACAGGTTTATAGATCATTCCATCTATCTCGCATTCATCAAAAAAATCAGCTATTTTAGAGCCCCAAGTCGTCTCGTCCTTAATCCGAGCTGAAGTGGACAAAGGTTTCATGGTCGGCCCCTTCTCTGCTCCACCCTTTTCGTCCTTTAGAATCAATCCCATTGGAATTGCCACCCGGAAAATCACCTGAAAAAAGTGTTTGATTATCGACCTCTCACTCCCAAGAGGCAGCTCTACAAGCAGTATCAACGCCCTAATTCCCCAGGAGCAATTCTCCCTTCATTACATTACAGTTCTAGATGCCATCAAATTCATAAAAATAGCAGGTCATGGCACCTGGCTTGCAAAATCCGACATATCTGATGCATTCAAAGTTACGCCTATTCACCCCTCTCTTTGTCATCTCTTCAGAATCTGCTGGCAGTATCAATTTTACTTCACCACTCAACTCACCTTCGGCTGCTGCAGCAGCCCAAAGATTTTTGATGCTCTCTCCAAAGCACTCTGCTGGATTCTTCTTAACTCATATCGGGTCCCCTTCCTGCTCTATCTCCTTGATGATTTTCTCCTTATATCCCCCCCCAGACCCTCCAGGTCAAACAATCTCCAGTCTTCGAACTCTATTTTCTCCTCTAGGAGTCCCCCTTTCAGAAGATAAACCATTGGTCCAGTTTCCCGACTCGAGTTTCTTGGAAACACTTTAGAGACAGTGTGACAAAGAGAGAGTGAACTCTTGTTTTAGATCTCCCTCCCGACCGGTGAGGACGCTGGGGAGGAGGAGCAGGCAGAGCCGCGGTGCGCAACGTCACAGACCCGGTCGGGAAGCGAGGTGGCAATCACGCATTGGTTGACGGCGGTTGCCCTCGCTGACCAATGGGGACGGGACGGGGCGTACAAAAGGGGGCGTGGCCCGGGGTTCTGTTCCTTCTGGCAAGGTACAGTGCGTGTGTGAGAGAGAGAGAGAGAGAGAGAAACTGAAACTAAAAAATTAACGAGTGGGGAAACAGAGGAAGGGAATTAAAGGACGGGACGTTTTGTGGATTGGACTGTCCTGTTAACCCATTTACTCTTTGTCTTTTTAGAGCACTAACGGGACGCTCGGGGAATACGCTGGAGGAGCGACAACCCGGAAGTGCTGAGTTTTATTACCCGTGTTTTTCCCGTGCTTGGATGCACAAAGAAGACGGACTATTGTTTTGTTGTTGGTTTACTTTGGGACTGCAACCTCCCGTTTCTTGTTATTTTGTCGGGTTACACATTGTTGTGTATCCGGCTCCCCTATTGTTTATCTAATTTATAATTATTATTTGTTTGGAGCGCGTTTTGGTTGCGTGGGGTAAAGGGACAATAAAAAGACCAGGCGCTTAATTGCAAAACTGGACTGGAGTCTGTCATTTTACACCACACCATCGGTCACCCTGTCACACGTGGTGTCAGAAGTGGGATGGATCCAGCTACATTGGCGGCGGTCCTGGAGGCTTTGGACAGCCGAAGGGAGGCCGAGGAACGGAGGAGGGAGGAGCGCTACACAGCCCTCATCGAGAGGGTTGGGATGGGGATGTCGTCGGCAGCGTCAGCGGGGCCCGTGATGGTGGCCCGAGGCCCGGGCCCAGAAGATGACGGCGGAGGATGACCCGGAAGCCTATCTCGTGGCGTTTGAGCGGCTGGCCACCACCGCAGCGTGGCCCGGGAGTACTGGGCGAGCCAACTGGGCCCCTGCTTAATTGGGGAAGCGCCAGCGTGCGGGCCATGACGGACGTCGATGCTGCCCAGTACGACCTGGTGAAAGAGGCTATCCTCCGCCGCCTTAACATCACGGGGAGACCCACGGGTCAGGTTCCGGGAGTTCCGCGCCACTGAACACCGGCCCAGGGTGGTGGCGCAGCGGTTGTGCGACCACATGGCACAATGGCTGAACCCCAGCCTGAAAACTGGGGTCCAGATGGGGAAGCCATCGTTATGGAGCAGTTCTGCCATGTGGTCGGGGCTGAAACGCAAGCCTGGATTCGCCAGCACAACCCCACTACCCTGGATCAGGCCGTGGCGTTGGCGAAAATTTTGAGGACGCCCTAATGTCGCCCACACCACCCTGCTGAACTACCCCTCTCCCTCCGTTGCCAAACCACCATCGAACCCCCGGACCAAGACCTGCCCGACCACCGACCCCATTGGGCCATCCGCCCCTTACCATGGCGGCAGAGGTTGGCCCCAGCTGGGGTAGAATGGTTTCCCCGCCCGCTGTCATACCAACAGCGGGACAAATATGTACCGCCCTTGCCCTCTGCCCCACCAGTCTGTTTTAGGTGCCAGCAGCGGGACACATCGCCAGGTACTGCCCGGCAGCCATGGAGTGCGACGTGGCTGCGTGTCACCTGGCATCGGAGACAGGTAAGAAATGGGGAAATGGTCGGGAGGGCCCGTGTATGGTTGATGTTATGCTGGGGAAGGTGAAAACCCATGCGTTAGTGGACACCGGGTGTGAGCAAACTTTGATTCGGACAGCTCTCCTCGGCGGTGTGTCGTGGCAGCCACAAGGACAGGTGGCGATCTCCTGTATCCATGGAGACACGGCGACATACCCCACCCTAAAAGTATATTTATCGGTAGGTCCGATAAAGCGCCACCTGGTAGTGGGGGTGGCCGAAAAGTTACCACACCCGATTATTCTGGGTCGAGACTGGCCGCAATATAAGGATTTAGTAAAAGTATCGGCAGCCTCGACCACACGTGTAGACACGGCAGACCCCCCGGGAAAGGAAGTAATTGGCACCATTTTTCCTTTCCATGCAGAACTGTTTTCTCCACTTTTTCGTCCTAGGAAAACACACAAGGAGAGACGGAGGGAAAAGTGGGAAGGCGCATCGATCCGACACGGTTGGGGTCTGGCGGGGGAAGGGTCTGATGGTCCCAAACGCCAATCGAAGGGGGTGGGAACACAGTGTGACCGGGCGGGCGAGGTTACTGGACCCACGAGGGTAGAGACTGCTCCAGCCCCTGTCAATATCCCGGACGTGTGGGCCTCAAGCGCGGACCTAGTGTGGGAGCAGAAGAACGACCCCACACTGGTGCACGCTTGGGAACAGGTTCGGTCTATTGAGGGTAAGGATGTTGACGGCATCGGGACGCTGGTATATCCTCATTTTGTTGTAGAGGGGCACTTACTATATAGGGTAAACCTAGCCCGGGCACAGGACAGCCTGTCAAACAGTTGATGGTTCCCCGTCTTGTCGACCAGAGGTCATGAGGCTGGCGCATGACGTTCCCTTTGCAGGACACCTTGGTGTTGACAAGACGAGGGACCGAATACTGGCTCGATTTTATTGGGCAGGACTCTACACGAAGTGGCGAAATATGTAGCTACCTGCCGGAATGCCAGAGAGTAGCACCGGTCGAGTCGCCCGCCTTTGGTCCCACTGCCTATTATCTCCACTCCCTTGAGCAGCGTTGCAATGGACATAGTTGGGCCAGTGCTGCCTTCTGATTCGGGTACACGCACATATTAGTGATGGTGGATTATGCAAGCGGTACCGGAAGCAGTTCCGTTATGTCCACTAGTGCCACTGCAATTGCGAAAGAATTGAGTCAGATTATGGCTAGAGTAGGGATTCCCAAAGAAATATTAACTGATCATGGAACGAACTTTTTGTCAAAAACGCTACAGCAAGTGTACAAAATCCTAAAATACGTCCCATCAGGACGTCTGTTTATCATCCCCAAACGGATGGATTGGTGGAGCGTTTTAACCAAACATTGAAGCAAATGTTGAGACGGTTTGTGAGTCAGGAGCAGAAACATTGGGCTACTCTTCTTCCTTACCTTCTCTTAGCAGTGAGAGAGGTGCCTCAGAGCTCAACGGGATTTTCCCCTTTGAGCTGTTGTATGGCCGGCAGCCACGGGGCATCCTCGACCTGTTGAGAGAGGGTTGGGAAGAACACAAAAGCTCCTCTAAAAATGTAGTGCAGCATGTGCTCCTACTACGGGATCGCCTTGATTTAATTGGTCGATTGGCTCAAGACAATCTCAGATCAGCTCAACATCGGCAACAGCAGCATTACAATACTAATCTTGAATTGAACCTTCGGCCAGGAGATAAAGTAATGCTGCTTCTTCCGTCATTGGAGTCAAAACTGTGTGCTAAATGGCAGGGGCCATCACAGTGATACGGGCAGTAGGACTAGTAAATTATGAAATTAGACAGCCCGATCGCGAAATAAAACAGAAATTTACCATGTCAACTTATTAAAGCCCTGGAAGGCAAGGGAGGTCTTATTCATAGCCCCAGGCGAGCTGGAGGATGACTTAGGACCCTGCATAGAGGCCCCTAGCCCCAGCCAGATTTCAATGGGGAACAGTTACTTCGGATCAGCAGGTAGAATTGCGTGTGTTGATCGGGAAATTTGGGGATGTGTTTTCTGATGTGCCCGGCAAGACTAACCTTACCAAATATGCTGTTATTACTCCGCCAGGGTCACTGTTCGGGAGAGGCCCTACGGATCCCAGAAAGCGGCGGAGTGGCGTCCAGAACGAGGTGAGGGCGATGCTTGAACTTGGGGTCATTGAGCCTTCCAGAAGCGAGTGGTGCAGTCCCATTGTTATCGTGGCCAAGAAGGACGGCACTAATCGCTTCTGTGTCGACTTTCGAAAGGTCAATGCTATCGCCAAGTTCGACGCCTACCCGATGCCTCGGATCGACGAACTCCTCGACCGACTGGGGACGGCCAGGTTTATCTCAACTCTGGACCTGACGAAGGGATATTGGCAGATCCCTTTGACCTGCGATTCATGTGAAAAGACGGCATTTTCAACTCCGGATGGGCTGTTCCATTTTAAAACCATGCCATTTGGGTTACATGGTGCGCCCGCCGCCTTTCAGAGACTGATGGACGAGGTGTTACATCCCCATCGTGAGTATGCAGCAGCGTATATTGACGATGTGGTTATATATAGCTCCACCTGGAGAGAGCATGTAAATCGACTTACAGCCGTCCTTCAGTCTCTAAGGGCTGCCCGGCTGACAGCCAACCTGAGGAAATGTGCGTTTGCTAAATTAGAAACCCAGTACCTAGGATTTATCATGGGAAACGGACGGGTGAAACCCGTGGCCACCAAAGTCCAGGCTTTGGTGGACGCGGCGGTCCCCAAAACCAAGTCCCAGGTGAGGTCGCTACTGGGATTGGCTGGTTATTACCGCCGCTTTATCCCGAGTATGCCACCGTGGTCAATCCCTGGTAGACCTCACTAAGAAGTGTCGCCAAATTTAGTGAAGTGGTCAGAAGAGTGTCAGGGGCGTTTGAGACCATCAAGCAAAAACTGTGCCAGGCTCCTGCGCTAATATTACCAGATTTTAGCAGGAGATTCCTACTCCATACCGGCGCGTCAGAGGTTGGTTTGGGGGCGGTCTTGTCCCAGAGGGTTAACGGGGTGGAGCACCCCATTCTCTACATTAGTAGAAAAATGCTTCCTCGGGAGCGCAATTACTCGGTTGTGGAGAAGGAGTGTCTGGCCATTAAATGGGCTACTCACTCCCTCAGATATTACCTACTGGGACATTCATTTGATCTAGTCACGGACCACGCCCCACTCAGATGGTTAAGCACCATGAAGGATAGCAATGCCCGAATAACTCGGTGGTATTTGGCATTGCAGCCTTATATGTATCGTATGGTACATCGTGCAGGGAAAGATCACCAAAATGCGGATTATTTTTCCGGGAGGGGAGTAATGGGGTTGGTAGGTTTGGCGAGTGTTCCTTCGGCTCCACTCTGAGCGGTGGGATATGTGACAAAGAGAGAGTGAACTCTTGTTTTAGATCTCCCTCCCGACCGGTGAGGGCGCTGGGGAGGAGGAGCAGGCAGAGCCGCGGTGCGCAACGTCACAGACCCGGTCGGGAAGCGAGGTGGCAATCACGCATTGGTTGACGGCGGTTGCCCTCGCTGACCAATGGGGACGGACGGGCGTACAAAGGGGCGTGGCCCGGGGTTCTGTTCCTTCTGGCAAGGTACAGTGCGTGTGTGAGAGAGAGAGAGAGAGAGAAACTGAAACTAAAAATTAACGAGTGGGGAAACAGAGGAAGGGAATTAAAGGACGGGACGTTTTGTGGATTGGACTGTCCTGTTAACCCATTTACTCTTTGTCTTTTAGAGCACTAACGGGACGCTCGGGAATACGCTGGAGGAGCGACAACCCGAAGTGCTGAGTTTTATTACCCGTGTTTTCCCGTGCTTGGATGCACAAAGAAGACGGACTATTGTTTTGTTGTTGGTTTACTTTGGGACTGCAACCTCCCCGTTTCTTGTTATTTTGTCGGGTTACACATTGTTGTGTATCCCGGCTCCCCTATTGTTTATCTAATTTATAATTATTATTTGTTTGGAGCGCGTTTTGGTTGCGTGGGGTAAAGGGACAATAAAAAAAGACCAGGCGCTTAATTGCAAAACTGGACTGGAGTCTGTCATTTTACACCACACCATCGGTCACCCTGTCACAGACAGTTAAATCTGAAGCAAGCCTTCCTTCTGATAAAATAGCCCGTATCTGCCATCTCATCAATACATTTCAAGCAGCAAAATCAATCGCTAAGTGCAACCTTCTATCTCTTTTGGGCCACTTCAATTATGCAATTCGTATTATTCCCCAAGGCAGGAGTTTCATTTCTCACTTTCTCGCCCTTTCGTGGGAAAAGTACGAGTGGACAAGTACAACGCAGTTAGAAGCAGTTTGAAAGCAGGTTGACAGCTGCAGAAGCTAAACTAAACTTCCACACAAAAAAAGGTCTTCAAGGCAGTAATCTGTGACAACAGCATGATGTGGGAAATCCGAGAAAACCCAACAGAGCTCAACCAATTTTGTGTAAAGTGCCGACCGATCCAGGACTTGCTTCAGCGATTAAGCCTGCTAGAAAAGGAGCTGGAGGAAATGAGATAGCAACAGGAGCTTGAGGAGCTGATACACCCACAATTCATGGAAGTCTGCACCCCTAGCAGACTGAAAGCCACCAGGGAGATGGAAGAGAGTCTAAACAGCTGGGTTCAGATAGGCAGAAGCAGGGGAAAAAAGAAACTTTGTCAAAAACAACCACCAGAAATTTAGACATCCAACAAATTTGAGCAACTTCAACATTTAGATGACCAAAACCAACATCAAGAGAATGAAAGAAACAACATCCAGGACCCTAAAAACAGTGCTGGCCAGGCAGCAAAAAGAAGGGAGGTCATGACTGTTGGAGACTCCATATTGAGAAACACAGCAAGTTCAGTTCGCAGTTTGGACCCCCTTACTAAAACCGTGTGCTACCTTCCAGAAGCCTCTGTCAATGTGGACAGGCTCCTAGAACGAACAGGAGATGACCCGGTAGTAGTCTTCCACATCAGTACAAACAACATTGGAAGAGACAGACCAAGATCCCTGCAAAACAAATTCAGAGAGCTAGGAAGGAAATTAAAAGGCAAGACCAAAACTGTGGTATTTTCTGGGATACTGCCGGCACCTTGCAAAGGACCATATGGACAGCTGGAAATACAAAACCAAAATGCATGGCTGAAACCGTGGTGCACACAGGAAGGCTTCATCTTTCTTGAACACTGGAGCACATTCTACAACAAGGACTATCTATATAGGTGGGACGGACTGCACTTAAACAGAAAGGGAACCAATCTACTCGGAGAAAAGATCCTTCAGGAGGTCCAGAAGCATTTAAACTAGAAAGGAAGGGGGGATAAAACAAAAAAACAGAAGGGAGACCACATCAAAACAAGGACAACAACTCAGGTAAGACAACTATTAAATGTATTTATCTTAATGCTAGAAGTCTCAGAAACAAAATGTTAGAACTTGAAGCTACTGCACTAACAAGTAGCTACGATGTGATAGGTGTTACAGAAACTTGGTTGTCTGAGAGTGATGGAGACGAATATAATATTAGTGTGTACACACTATATAGGAAAGACAGGCAGGACAGAAGAGGCGGAGGGGTAGCGCTATACATAAGAAATAGTCTTGAAGCCTAGGTGTTAAATCAGGACAAAGAAAACACTGCAGAATCAATATGGGTCAGAATAATGGACACAAATTCAAAGGGCATAATAATAGGACCAAGCTACAGACCGCCAAGTTCAGATGCTGAGCAAAATAATCTGTTATACAATGACATTCGAAATGCGTGAAGAAAAGGAGAAGTCATACTAATGGGGGATTTCAACTTTCCCCGTATAAAATGGGAGAACCCGGTGGGTAGCACGACGGATGAAATTGAAATGGTGGAAATGACAAATGACTGCTTACTAACACAATTTGTCAAGGCACCAACTAGAGGGAAGGCATGCCTTGATTTAGTCTTTTCAAATAACGAAGACAGAATAACTAAAACAGACGTCAGAGAGCCATTGGCAAACTCAGACCACAACATGGTCTCATTTGAAGTGTTTTTTAAAACCCCAAAAGTAATGACTAAAGCTAAGGTTTACAATTTTAGAAAAGCAAACTATGAAGGTATGAAACAGAGACTAACAGAAGTAGATTGGAGTAAAGTAGAGAAAACATCCACAGAAAAAGGATGGCTGTTTTTTTAAAAATGTAGTACTAGAGGTGCAAAACAATTACATCCCAAAAGTAGACAAATCTAAATCTAAAACAAAATGGCCAAAATGGTTAAATAGATCAATTAAAAAAAATATTCAGTGAAAAAAGGCACTTTACAGAGCGTTTAAAAGGGACCAAAAACAAAGTACACAGAAAGAGTACTTGGAACTGCAAACACAAGTCAAAAAGGAAGTTAGAAAGGCTAAGAGAGAGATAGAAATCAATATTGCTAAGGGGGCTAAAACCAATTCCAAAACGTTTTTCCAATATTATAACAGCAAGAGAACATTCAAAGAGGAGGTTAAGTCTAAGAGACACAAATGGCAAATATATTACATGATTACTTTTCACAGGTTTTTGCAAAGGAGGACACAAACAACATGCCCCACATGTCGTCCTGTTCCTATCCAATTTTTAATAACTTTAGCATAACAGAGGCAGAAGTGTTAAAGGGACTAGGAGCTCTTATAATAAACAAATCCCCTGGGCCAGATGAGATCCTCCCAATAGTACTCAAAGAAATGAAAGAAGTTATTTACAAACCGCTAACCAAGATCGTGTAACAGTCTCTTGACACAGGGGTTGTACCGACAGACAGGAAAATTGCAAACGTAATACCGATCCACAAAAAGGGAGACAAAACCGAACCAGGTAACTGCAGACCAATAAGCCTGACTTCTATTATATGTAAACTTATGGAAACTATAATAAGATCCAAAATAGAAAATTATCTATATAGTAACAATATCCTGGGAGACAGTCAGCGTGGTTTTAGGAAAGGGAGATCGTGTCTAACTAACCTACTTGACTTTTTTGAGGATGCAACATTGAAAATGGATAATTGCAAAGCATACGACATGGTTTATTTCCAGAAAGCTTTTGACAAAGTCCCGCATAAAAGATTAATTCTCAAACTGAACGCAGTAGGGATTCAAGGAAATGCATGCACATGGATTAGGGAGTGGTTAACAGGTAGAAAACAGAAAGTACTGATTAGAGGAGAAACCTCAAAATGGAGGGAGGTAACCAGTGGTGTACCACAGGGATCAGTATTAGGTCCTCTGCTATTCCTAATCTACATTAATGATTTAGATTCTGGTATAGTAAGCAAACTCGTTAAATTTGCAGACGACACAAAAATAGGAGGAGTGGCAAACACTGTTGCAGCAGCAAAGGTCATTCATATTGATCTAGACAGCATTCAGAACTGGGCAGACACATGGCAAATTACATTTAATAGAGAAAAGTGTAAAGTACTGCACGCAGGCAATACAAATGTGCATTATAAATATCATATGGGAGATACTGAAATTGAAGAAGGAATCTATGAAAAAGACCTAGGAGTTTAAGTTGACTCAGAAATGTCTTCATCTAGACAATGTGGGGAAGCTATAAAAAAGGCCAAGAAGATGCTGGATATATTGTGAGAAGTGTTGAATTTAAATCAAGGGAAGTAATGTTAAAACTTTATTATTATTTGTTTATTTAGCAGACACCTTTATCCAAAGCAACTTACAGAGACTAGGGTGTGTGAACTATGCAACAGCAACTTACAATTACATCTCACCCGAAAGACGGAGCACAAGGAGATTAAGTGACTTGCTCAGGGTCACACAATGAGCCAGTGGCTGAGGTGGGATTTGAACCGGGGACCTTCTGGTTACAAGCCCGTTTCTTTAACCACTGGACCACACAGCCTCCTACTGGATCACACAGCCTCCTTTACAATGCATTAGTAAGACCTCACCTAGAATATTGTGTGCAGTTCGGGTATTGCTACTCTAGAAAGAGTGCAAACAAGAGCAACCAGAATTATCCCGGGTTTAAAAGGCATGTTATATGCAGACAGGCTAAAAAAATTGATTCTATTCAGTCTTGAACAAAGAAGACTGCGCGGTGATCTGATCCAAGCATTCAAAATCCTAAAAGGTATAGACAATGTCAACCCAGGGGACTTTTTTGACCTGAAAAAAGAAACAAGGACCAGGGGTCTCAAATTGAGATTAGATAAAGGGGCATTCAGAACAAAAAATAGGAGGCACTTTTTTACACAGAGAATTGTGAGGGTCTGGAACCAACTAGAGCATGAAGTGACAAGTTTGGAGCTCTGCTGTGACTTTTGAGGGGGAAAAAAGGCCTGGCCGTTATGGAATTGTAATATGAAACAAATAAAGCAGCCCGATCACTCCCTGCTTGATGGGCAATCCTTTTTTGAAAAGAGCTTTCACAACTTTGTCGATGGGCCAATCTTTGTAAAAATGTTACTTTGGAGAATCATCTTGAAGTTTGATGTGTTTAGAGTGGCGAATAGGAATAGCAGCGGGGACAGCTGGATAAGCAGAGCGTGTATTATTTATTTGTTGCAGGAAGACAGCCAGAACGAGAGTTGAAAACGAAAGCTGCCTCGGGTGAGTAATCATTTTTATTTATTTATTTATTTATTTATTTTAAATTTTAAATTTAGTCGTTGCCAATTATTTTTATTATTTTCTCCCAATTTAGAATGGCCAATTATTTTTTAAGCTCAGCTCACCGCTACCACTCCTGCACTGACTCGGGAGGGAGAAGACGAACACACACTCTCCTCCGAAGCATGTGCCGTCAGCCGACCGCTTTTTTTCACACTGTGGACTCACCATGCAGCCACCCAAGAGCTACAGCGTCGGAGGACAACGCAGCTCTCGGGCAGCTTACAGGCAAGCCCGCAGGCGCCCGGCCAAACTACAGGGGTTGCTGGTGCGTGGTGAGCCGAGGACACTCTGGCCGACCTAACCCTCCCTCCCCCCGGGTGACGCTCGGCCAATTGTGCGCTGCCCGCTGGGGGCTCCCATCCACGGTAGGCTGTGGAATAACCTGGACTTGAACCGGCAATGTCCAGGCTATAGAGCGCATCCTACACTCAACGCGGAGCGCCTTTACCAGATGCACCACTCAGGAGCCCTGGTGCGCAATCATTTTAAACAGATTGAAAACAAAGTTTTTTGTTTTAAGATTGGGTCTGTAAGTGCATGGTCACCGTAAACTGAAAAGCAAGAGAAGAATTAGGAAGCTGGCTACAGTTTAAATAGAGTGACTGACAGGTAATTAAAGGGTGACTGACAAGTATTTAGCAGGATGACACAAGGGAGGAGCCCCAGCTCCAGCCCCCCGAAATACACGATGGTTCTACATATTGTCGTAGCACAACGTGTGAAATGGATTTATGCAAGAACTGCTTAACCGAATTTTGGAAATTGTTTGCGGACCACCTGGAGTTTACTCACGGACCACAGGTTGGGAACCACTGCTCTAAACAGTCTGCTTAATTCGGCCAATCAGGTGGTACAATAAGGCTCCCTGTGGTTTGGACACTTTTTCTTTCAAAGTGAGAAAGAGGTGGTTTGGGCCAGTTTATACATTTAAAAATAATATATTATTATTATTGTTTTTATCATGGTACCTGTAAGTCCAGAAGAAAGCAGTTGATTACTTGAAGACACATGACTGTATTCTCAAGGGAAAATAATTTGGCAAAATCATATATGATAATAAATTGACAATAAAGAACCAAAGACTTTTCACTTAGAGCGCTGGATGTTCCACTTGCCCTTATTAAGTTGCCACTTCATGGTGCTCCTGAGGGGGGTGAAAGGGTGAGTCAGTATTGGAGTAGTGGTTAGGGCTCTGGACTCCTGACCGGAGGGTTGTGGGTTCGATCCCAGATGGGGGACACTGCTGCTGTATCATTAAGCAAGGTACTTTACCTAGATTGCTCCAGTAAAAACCCAACTGTATAAATGGGTAATTGTATGTAAAAATAAATGTGTAAAAAAATAATGTAATTGTATGTAAAAATAATGTGATATCTTGTAACAATTGAAAGTTGCCCTGGATAAGGGCATCTGCTAACAAATAAATAATAATAATACAGTGACCTAGATATGCCAAGCCACCATTGGCTAGGGAATCCACAGGCAGCGTTGCATTGGCACTGTGTATATAAATATATAAAAACTTAGCGTGACATATAAATTAATTGAAAATATATACTGTATATATTTATACAAGCAAATAATGTGTCGACACGTTAACAATTGGAAACCTTTTATTTCTTAACAATAATAATGATAAAAAAACAACCCAGCATTATGTTTAAAATGTGTGGACTGATTAATGTTCGAATGGTTTTGTCCTGCTTGTTTTCTTGAAACAGAAATGCTAAAAGGAGAGTGAGTGAGTGACAATGTTCTGGGCAATGGCTAGATAAACAGGGCTGTGGCAGCCAGATCTAGCTTGACTAATGAGGTGAGGAAGAGAGGGGCTGGCTGACATTTTCACTGGCGATTGAAGGACTTAAATCCCCCCCATCCCCTCCACTGCTGCTGGACAATTACACAGTTCATTTAAAGATATGCTCTTTTATGTTTGGTGTTCCATATACAGTTTTAAAAATTAGTATTACATATTCAACAAAGGTGTTACCTTTAATGCCCACATTGAAAACATGAGCTCAGTAAGTTACTGAGAATGTAGTAGACAGTTCAAGGAAAACAAGGAATACAAGTGTAAAATAAATAGCACACAACAGCTTTTAACCTGAATCTACCTCAGAGATGCAGATTTAACTCCCCCATTGTCATCTGCAAATTTAAAGGACACTTTTTCCCCACCAAGTCTGTGGAACTACTTTATTGCTAATGTACAAACTGGCCAACAGACAGAACTGTACTTTGTACTTTTAAATATTTGTAAAATATTCTCTCTATTTCTAGTCCTCAAACTACAAAGATCCAAAATATTTTATGGTCCATAGTTTTCTGTTTGTTTGTTTTTTGTCATTCTCATGTTTAGTTGTAGCAATAACTAGGTTTGTTTTGCGATATACCTCATTAAATGCATATGCAAGTGTAGTAAAGCTTTTTAAAAGCATTATGAACCATACTAAGCACAGATAACAAATAGTAAGTTTGACTAAATACATTTTTCCCAGACAGTCAAAGCTAGACCAATTGAATTTTACACTTCACTGTCTGGACAGAAAATAACAAATGCTATCAACCCTAATAACTGTGTAGTGCTCAGAAACAGTGAGCAATAAAGTGCACTAACAAATTAGCAAAACTTAAAAGTGGTAAATAATGCCCTTCTTCATCCATGCTGCTGAGTTTGCCAGAACACATTGCTTCAGGTTATAGAAACAATCTCAACCCTATTGCTGCTTATGATATCTTGGCTGGCCCTGCACACATAATTACAGTTTGTAGGGACAAGCACTTGGAAACAATTAATACTTGTTTATGAAAAGAAATATTTAAAAAAAATTGTCATACAATTTAAACATCTACTTCACAACATTGCTGAAATATAAAGTATTGTATTATAATTTAGATTAAAGAAAGCAGGCTGTTGATAGAGGATGTCCCAAAGTTGAAGCTACATGGGGTAGAGCGCCTTTGAGATCTAGATCTGAGTTCCAACTGGAAGGCATACAAATAGAAGACATGTTGCTTAAGCTGTTCCTGTCTGTAGAGGCATGCAGAGAATAACAACTCCCCCAGTATCCCATTAATCTCCTGAAGAGATTGAGGCGAGGCCCAGCTGTAGGCCCGTCTGACCTCTAATTCCCCTCTCTCTATTGCTGGGAAACAGATGCATATTGAGGGCTGGAGCCTCTGTTGCTGAACCTTCCTACAGACCCAACGAGCAAGTGCAGTCTTGATGGCTCCTAAATCACAACAGTGGCCCAGACATTACAGAAACAGGCTTCAAATCAGAAAATTGATTAATTGTATTGCACACAAGCAACAGCCAAGCAGCTGCTATACTGTGATTTCTGTATATAAAACCAAATAAGGCTATATACTGTACATAGAACAATTTTTAAAGGTTCTTTAACAAATATTTGTAAGACACCCATATTGCATAAGAAAATGTATCTTGCACACTGTAAGAAAATGTAGCCGAAACCCACAAGTACACCGTTGTGGAGACTAATAGATAACAAGCATGCTAGCCTCACTGACTAAAAAAAGACATTTCAAAGAACAACATCAGTGAACTCTCTGCAGCAGTGGAAAGGTGTCATGCAGAGTGATGGATCATGGCACACAAGATGATGCAAAAAGTTGGACCAACCACATGGTCAGGCTGGTACAACCTCACCTGCTTACTGCAACTGTCGTTTGAAGTTTATTTGTGTTATTTACAGTTAAAACATTTTATTCAGCAATAGCACTTGTTCCCTTACCGATATATTTGTTGTAGCTGGTCATGATAGGCCATAGCTTTTTGCAGGCTATCCTTACATGCACAGAAGGCATCCACATAGGAATGACACCCTTTAGGAAGAAGGTCTGTTCTGTCTTTCCATGGCTTGAAAAGTAGGAGGATAGCATAGAAGTAGTCCTCTGGGTAGTCCTGTACACTATAATGGTAATGATTGATCAAGTAGGGCGTGCTTCTCTTTTTGATGTATCCAAAGGGAAACATGTAACAAGGGATGTTTTCATTTTTGGGCTTCTCTGTCACCACATCATGCCATGCAATGAAAACATAGAAGCTCATGTCTTGCAGAGCCTCCAGACGTTTTGGGTAGTATGAGTCAATCCAGGAAGGAAAGTAGATGTCGGTTGAGTCAGGATTTTCTTTTGCTAGCATGTCAATGTGTTCCTTGGATTTCAGCCGGCGGCTAGATACCTTTGATACATCAATCCACTTGATGGTTGTCTGCGGATCTGTGCCATAGAGAGGTAAGCCTAGGAGATTGTCTGCTGCTTCAAGTGCACCACATTCTCTGTTGGACAAGCTGCGGAGTGCAACATTCCACAGTCTACTGGCCAGAGACTTGTTTGAGTTGATATCATTCATGATGCCATGGACAAAACTCTTCTCAGGTTTTGAAAGGTATTTTGTAATGTAGCGGTTGAGGGCTGTAGATTGTTCACCAATGAACTGAATATCCATATTGCCTTCCCAAGCTAGCAAAATGGCTGGATTGTAATCATTGATTCTGACTTCTGTACTACTCCGTGGGAGGTCATAGAGTCTGCCGTGAGGTTTGAGTGTTTTCCGTCCAGCAATGGCCTCAGCCACATCTCGGATTACCACAATGGTTTGTTCTTTTCTGGGAAATCCAAAGTGACAAACTATCACCACCTTGTTTTTGATTTTCTTGGATCTTAGACAGTATTTGTTGCATTTATGGTGCTGCCATTTCAAGACACTGTCTCTGAGTACAGGTGCTATCAGGTCATTTGGAATGGTACAGACAACATGTTGATTAATGTACTGTGCAATTTGTGAGTTGGGGGAAACTCCAATAAGTGGTGCATCTTCCACCCAAAGAAGCAGGTGGAAGTGCTGCATTCCATGACCCTGGTACTCTCTGCGCCAAAAGTAATGTGTAACTTTGCCCAGAGGGCCATTTGGAGATGTGATAAAATTCAAGATTGCAAGAAACTTGTTGTGCATGAACCGAGATACACTGACAGGATCTCGTGCAACAAGTTCACTGATGGGCATGTTTGCAAACCCTGGTCCATTCATCTCCTTTATGTATTGTCCCAGGTCAGTCCAGGTCCATTCTGCAGGACTCAGTGTGACAAACCATGTTGCTGCTCCGTATGCTTGAGTCATAGCATCCACATCATTTCTTGGTTTACGCCAGTATTGTGGAGTGTTCTTTAATGGGAGAAAATGGTGGTAAGATCAGATTCAAGGTCATCATTGGACACCTGTTGCAACTAGTGTGCTGCAGTCATACGTTCCCGGGGACAGTGCACCTTCAGCTTGTGGTAAATGCCTCTGTTAATCTGGCAAAGATTGGCCTGATGCTGCAGGTGAAAGATCTATTGCTGATTCAGCCTAAATTGTGCATGGCATGACTGAAGCTGAGCTTTGACAAACTCTGTTGGATTCAAATGGGGCATCCGTTCAGCATGCATTCCATGAATGCCATGAGTGTACAAGTCTGGGAAACACAGTAGGTCTAGTTTTTTCTCCCAGTCTTCCAGAGCGTCATCCTGTATGTGAAGCATTTGGTAAAGATCAGTAGCTGTACCTTTCTTTCTTTCACTGTGTATGGGATGTATTGTGTAATTGTGGCAAATGACAGCTTCTTCCTCAGGCTGAACCTTACGTAGCAAAGTTTCTTTGGGGTGAGGTTGTCCTTTGGTTGTTTCCTCCACAATGATTTCATCATCATCTTCTTGTTCGTTGTCAGAATGACACTGAAATGTGTTGAAGTTGTGATTAGTAAGCAAGTTGACAGAGTTTTGTGGCAAGATGATGTCTTGTACAAAGGATTGATTTCCTTCAACTTCCGTAAAGCATTATACACTTTATTGAGATCCACAATGTCTTCCCAAACAGTTTTGGATTTTGTTGGTGCACTGCGTACCAGGATGTGCAGTTCCAAGTCATCTGGCAAGGCTTGGTTTGGCGGGGGCAGTTTGCTCAGTGTTTCCTGAAGAGCAATGGCAGGTGAAAGGTTCAGCCATGCACTTTCTGAACCCTCTGCTGGTGAGGCAACTTCTTGCTAGTGTAAACTGAAGACATTCTTGAGACGGCTTGAAATGCTTTTGCACGTTGAATAAGAATTTTTTCATAATCATTGAGGCATGTAATTTCATGAGGGACCTTGGGGACAGCCATTTGGTTGAGTACACATCTGGGTGGCAGTTTGTTGATGCGAAACATTTGCAGGCAGTAGTGGTAAACATACTTTGCTGGTGTGTTGGTATTAACTAAGTAAATCCTTAAATTCAGCCACTTGTTATTGTTTGGTGTTGTTTGCATGGCAGCTATTTCAACACATTGTCTTCTGTGGCACAGCTTGTCACAAGAAGCACAAGTGTGTTTTGGTGTGTCAGCTGAGTGTCGTGTGTAAGTCAGAAATTGTGCATGATACTTTGTGAGAATGGATGCGTCACTCAGTAAGAGCTCTGGATGTTAAGAACATAAGAACATAAGAAAGTTTACAAACGAGAGGAGGCCATTCGGCCCATCTTGCTCGTTTGGTTGTTAGCAGCTTATTGATCCCAGAATCTCAACAAGCAGCTTCTTGAAGGATCCAAGGGTGTCAGCTTCAACAACATTACTGGAGAGTTGGTTCCAGACCCTCACAATTCTTTGTGTAAAAAAGTGCCTCCTATTTTCTGTTCTGAATGCCCCTTTATCTAATCTCCATTTGTGACCCCTGGTCCTTGTTTCTTTTTTCAGGTCAAAGAAGTCCCCTGGGTTGACATTGTCTGTACCTTTTAGGATTTTGAATGTTAGAATCAGATCACCGCGTAGTCTTCTTTGTTCAAGACTGATTAGATTCAATTCTTTTAGCCTGTCTGCATACGACATGCCTTTTAAACCCGGGATAATTCTGGTTGCTCTTCTTTGCACTCTTTCTAGAGCAGCAATATCCTTTTTGTAGCGAGGTGACCACAGCTGAACACAATATTCTAGGTGAGGTCTTACTAATGCATTGTAGAGTTTTAACATTACTTCCCTTGATTTAAATTCAACACTTCTCACAATATAGCCAAGCATCTTGTTAGCCTTTAGTATAGCTTCCCCACATTGTCTAGATGAAGACATTTCTGAGTCAACATAAACTCCTAGGTCTTTTTCATAGTTCCCTTCTTCAATTTCACTATCTCCCATGTGATATTTATATTGCACATTTTTATTGCCCACATGCAATACTTTACACTTTTCTCTATTAAATTTCATTTGCCATGTGTCTGCCCAATTCTGAATGCCGTCTAGATCATTTTGAATGACCTTTGCTGCTGCAACAGTGTTTGCCACTCCTCCTATTTTTGTGTCGTCTGCAAATTTAACAAGTTTGCTTACTATACCAGAATCTAAATCATTAATGTAGATTAGGAATAGCAGAGGACCTAATACTGATCCCTGTGGTACACCACTGGTTACCTCACTCCATTTTGAGGTTTCTCCTCTAATCAGTACTTTCTGTTTTCTACCTGTTAACCACTCCCTAATCCATGTGCATGCATTTCCTTGAATCCCTACTGCGTTCAGTTTGAGAATTAATCTTTTATGCGGGACTTTGTCAAAAGCTTTCTGGAAATCTAAATAAACCATGTTGTATGCTTTGCAATTATCCATTTTCAATGTTGCATCCTCAAAAAAGTCAAGTAGGTTAGTTAGACACGATCTCCCTTACCTAAAACCATGCTGGCTGTCTCCCAGGATATTGTTACCACATAGGTAATTTTCCATTTTGGATCTTATTATAGTTTCCATAAGTTTACATATAATAGAAGTCAGGCTTATTGGTCTGTAGTTACCTGGTTCGGTTTTGTCTCCCTTTTTGTGCATTGGTATTACGTTTGCTATTTTCCAGTCTGTCGGTACAACCCCTGTGTCAAGAGACTGTTGCATGATCTTGGTTAGCGGTTTGTAAATAACGTCTTTCATTTCTTTGAGTACTGTTGGGAGGATCTCATCCGGCCCAGGGGATTTGTTTATTTTAAGAGTTCCTAGTCCCTTTAACACTTCTGCCTCTGTTATGCTAAAGTTATTTAAAATTGGATAGGAACAGGTCGACATGTGGGGCATGTTGTTCGTGTCCTCCTTTGTAAAAACCTGTGAAAAGTAATCATGTAATATATTTGCTAGTTTTCTTTTCTTCATCTATGATTTTGTCATTTGTGTCTCTTAGACATTTAACCTCGTCTTTGAATGTTCTCTTGCTGTTATAATATTGGAAAAATATTTTGGAATTGATTTTAGCCCCCTTAGCAATTTTGATTTCTATCTCTCTCTTGGCCTTTCTAACTTCCTTTTTGACTTGTGTTTGCAGTTCCAAGTACTCTTTCTGTGTACTTTGTTTTTGGTCCCTTTTAAACGCTCTGTAAAGTGCCTTTTTTCGCTGAATATTTTTTTTAATTGATCTATGAAACCATTTTGGCCATTTTGATTTAGATTTAGATTTGTCTAATTTTGGGATGTAATCGTTTTGTGCCTCTAGTACTACATTTTTAAAAAACAGCCATCCTTTTTCTGTGGATGTTTTCTCTGTTTTACTCCAATCTACTTCTGTTAGTCTCTGTTTCATACCTTCATAGTTTGCTTTTCTAAAATTGTAAACCTTAGCTTTAGTCATTACTTTTGAGGTTTTAAAAAATATTTCAAATGAGACCATGTTGTGGTCTGAGTTTGCCAATGGCTCTCTGACCTCTGTTTTAGTTATTCTGTTGTGTTAGATGAAGTTTCTTTTTTTCCCTGCTTCTGCCTATCTGAACCCAGCTGTTTCGACTTTCTTCCATCTCCGTGGTGGCTTTCAGTCTGCTAGGGGTGCAGACTTCCATGAATTGTGGGTGTGCCAGCTCCTCGAGCTCCTGTTGCTGTCTCATTTCCTCCAGCTCCTTTTCTAGCAGGCTTAATTGCTGGAGCAAGTCCTGGATCGTGCAGCACTTTACACACACTTGGTTGAGCTCTGTTGGGTTTTCTCGGATTTCCCACATCATGCAGTTGTCACAGATTACTGGCTTGAAGACCATTTTTTTAAAAAGTTTAGTTTAGCTTCTGCAGCTGTCAACCTGCTTTCAAACTGCTTCTAACTGCGCTGTACTTGTCCACAACTGTACTTCTCCCACGATGTCGCTTCCACACCTTCCTGGGGATGCACGTCCGGTGTGTTGAAATAAGGTTTGCACAGTTCTGTCATAGTGTGCTCATCACCATCTTCCAAGGCTTTCTGCAAAGATGTTATTTGGTGGTACACTGTAACCACAGAATAAATGTTATGTACAAGTTTTCTTACACGAGGAAAATGGCAGCCAAGGGTACGGTGGTAACGGAGTGACGATTTACAAGTGCGCCTAGACATGTAGCAGGTAATGTGATGACCAGCTTTGTTAGATGCATGAAAAGCCTCATTTGCACAGTCATCAAATGTGTCCATAAATGCACGTGCATGTTTTGGGTCTGCTGAAACAATGCTTTGAAGGATGTTCAGTGCACAAAGAACAACAGAAGAGCTTGAGTCAATTCGACAAATGTTTTTATGGCACTGCCATTTGTGCGAGCTTTGTTTTTCCTTTGCTTGCCCTTGTTCTTCACTGTCATCTTCATCTGGAAGTGGCTGGGGCTGACTATGCTTTTTGTCCTTTTTCAGTGGCCCTTCAGGGAAAATCTGGCATTGGCCTTTCTCAATAATGACAGAAGAGTGCTATTATATGTGGCTTCCCAAAAGCAGGCCTCAGTGTATGATGTGTGTTGACTTGGGCCACATATCATCTCTGCTTTTTGGGAGACATTGTCCTGTACAAGTATTTGATTAAGAAGGACATGTGTGTTGCTTTGTAGTGCAGTAAATCGACGTTGTAGACTGTTCTGCATTTTCAAAGAAACCTTGATGGAAAGGTCAACAAGATATGTTGCTGTCATGAGTTTTGAAGCATGACTCCTGCCTTTTAAGTTTTTCACTAGTTGTGTGATGTAGTATTGTTTTCGGCGTTGCTGTCTTAAAATATTTTTCCTTTTGTATGTGTTTGTTAATTGTTTCACTTTGTAGCAAATGTTGTAGGTTTGTCTTCTTTTAGCTCTCACAAGGGTATATTTGTCAGCATAATATGCCCTGCACAAAGTTTTTTTTTTGTTTGGGTTCTGATGGTATTGTCTTTACATGTTAGCTTGCGTGGTTCAGGGGGCGTGGAGCTGGGTGGCTCCTAATCATCTAATCTTCTAATTTTCTAATTTCCTGCTAATTAGCATCTATTTTCTATTTAAGCCTTGATCACCTGCAACTATTCTGTCGAGTGTTTCGTTTTTTGTAGCAAACGCTCAGACGCCGTCGTTCGTGCTCCACCGCTAAATATCTAAACTTCGTTGCCTCGCTCACTGCAGGTCATTTCTCTGCACAGCGCTGCCAAGATATTATCAATCATTTTCCTACCTGCTCAGGTGATCCTTCTTTTCAGTCAGCTTCTCTTTTCGGCTTCAAGAGCTCCAACGTTTGTCTTTCCTGTTCCATCCAGTCTCTACCTCAGCAACAGCGCCGTTCAAAGCGCAGCTTCATTACTCAACCTGTCTGCAACTTTATCAGAAAGACTGGTCCTCTGCTAAACTTTCAAGCTCCTTCGACAAGACATCGACATTCCCGTTGTCAGCGATTGCCTTACTTTAGCTCTATTAAATCCACCACGAAGCTTTGTCTGCGGAATCTCTCTTTACTCCTCGCCTGCAATCAGGCGCCCCTCCCCGCTCCCACAGAGCCAGCACAATTACCGTTCCATCAGAAGATCCTGCCCTGGACCTCCATCAGCTACGTTCAACCTTTTAAAAGGCGTATCCTGCCCATTTCAACCAGTGGCGGCTCGTGGTTTGACTGGTCACAACATGCTCCAACGATAGTGCTGCACTGCAACTTTTCCACCGGCGCCTTACAGACCATGGTTACCACGGCAGCGCCCTCATTGACTGACTGCGGGGAGTGGTTTGTTGCCATGGTGACCAGGCAGCTTCATCAGGCTCTGCGTGCTCTGTGCCTCAGTACTGCAGTCTTCTGGCTTCCTGTCGCTGCGCTTTCACAACTGGTGGAGACGAATTCAACGCGCCGAATCATGACATCTAAGTACTGCGTTAACTTATTTATATACATGACTAACTGTCCTAACATGTCTGGAACATTTATTATTTAAATCTAAGGGAATAAGCAAATGTTGTTCTACATAGACAAGGTTTCTTAATCGTAATAACCTCATATTCTACCCTGCTTAACTCAAGTCAATGGTTAATTCCAATCGTAACCTCTGGATGGCAGTATAATACCACAAGTTCTGTTTTTTTTGTTTGTTTTTTTTAAAGCCGGTTTGCTATTATTGTTTATTTCTTGGCAGACGCCTTTATCCAGGGTGACTTACAGTCGTAAGCAAATACATTAAACACTTGACAGATTATAGTACTCTGAAGTACAGGATTAAATGCAGTAAAATACAGGGCAGATAAGACCAAGTAAAGCGCATTTAAGGAAGGGCGATATGTCCCAGGGGAAAAACAGAGGAGCTACAGGTGCTTTCTGAAGAGCTTGTTCTCACTCTGATGGATTCTCGGGAGTTCCCCTCCTGCCTCGACCTTTTGTCTACCTATATAAACTGACATGCTTCAATTTCAACTCTACCTGCCCCTTTGAGGACCTGGTCATGAAGCCACGCACTTATCAGCTTTCTGAGATGCTCAGAATCTACAGTCACATTAACTTTCAGCTTCCCTGCATCAGGCATCCATTCCAGCGACCTCTTCCTGTTCCCGGATTCGTGCTTCCTCATCTGGCTCCTCTCCTCCAAACCGACAAATTTCACCAAGGCACTTTATTCAGCCTTCAAAGTTATCATTTCATCAACGTGAGCTGCTAGTCAGATACGGAAATCATGTCCTACAACTATCAACATTTCAGTCAAGTGCCCTCCTATCCTGCAATAGACAATACACTCATAGACTGCTCCCGACCAATAGGTTTTGCAGCAGCCTCAGAGCAACGCCTTCTTCATCCTCTCGGGTTCTACAGCGGCCTCAGATCTATGCATTCTTCATCTCTGCCCCATCTCTGGCTTCATCTAAATCACCTTAATACTCTAAGTCCAATATCCACCGCATTCAGCAGATCTCTGCTCTCTGCAGCAGACCACCACACTCTACCGATGGCTGTCCACCGTTCACTATTACAGATCACTGCTTCAGCAGATCTCTGCACTGTTCAGCAGATCCGTCCTCTTCTGTTAATTGCTCCTCACTACAGCAGATCTCTGCTCCCTCTTCAGATCTACTCACTATTATAGCATGCAAAGTTGCTTTAGTTTACAGTCTAAATCTGTACCTGCACTACTCCAGATCTTCCAACGCTTCCGCTTTCCTCCAATACGCAGATCGTGGAAGCATTCCGCAGTCAAGGCTAATGCTAATCTCCATCTAATCAAAAAATACGAGGTGCTTGACTTTCTCAGCAATCTATTCATATGTCCACACATCCTCTCAAATATTACAGCATTAATACATGGTGAGAGCGCGGTGTGAGACTGGAAATCTGTCTTGTTTATGAGTTAAGGAGTTCCACTACTAGGAGAATAACTGGAGTTGTGAAACCCAGTCTCTGAATGTGAGTTCACCTTTTCCATTTCAAGCAGACATGATAGTAGCAGACCGCAGATCGATCCCGTATTAACTGACATAGGATAGTCAACATCTCATCTCTGCCCTCCATTCCAGAAAATGGAGCACAAAGCGTGCTGAACTTCCCCAGCAGTCGATTTACACACGTTCGTTCAGTTCCAGCTGCTACCTCAACTGTCAGTTCCAGCTCCCCTTCTGCCTCCACTTTTAGTATCCAAGTTCCGTCAGCTGGTCCCGTCTGCTGCGTGCCCCCAGACTCCCCAGCTTCACCAGCTGCTATTTGACTGAATCCTACTCTCAGTAACCTCCTTCAATCTGCTCAGCATTTCATATCTGCAGCCCTCTCCCTCCTTCGAAAGCTTCATATTCTACAGCTTGGTCAGTGTTTTAAGCGTTCTGTGCCAGAATCGGATTCATCCTATTCCTTCAATCAAACCAGATCATGGCTTTCATCGTCCACGCTAGGGATTTTCTCTCTTCCCACCATTCTCTCCATACCAGTAGTTCGTCTGACTCTTGCGGAATCTTCAAAGTTCCCCCTGCTGCACCTTCCCGCCTGCCCATATCAACAGACATTCTCCATTCACTCATCTCTACTCTTGGAAAGTTTGCTTGTCCCCTACGAAGATCTCCTCATGGAGACCATCTGCCTAACAGCTGATTCTTAAGAGCCTTCCCTTCTGCCTCACCTTCCCGCTGTCGCATCAATGAACATTCTCCGTTTGCTCATTCTACTCTTCGAAACGCCACTTCTCCCCATACAAGGATCTACCTATGGAGATCATCTGCATCTGAGCCCTCTTCGGTCTCCTTAGGAGCTCAGAATCCACAGTTTCTTCTACTTCTAATTTACTCCATCATTCAGTTGTGTACCTCCAGACGGATCCATTTCAGCGCGGTCAGTTAATTCAGCTGTCAAGCAGATTCCCCTATCTGCCCCTTATTTTCAACGTCAAGGTATCTCATCTGCATCTCGGCCTTCTTCGGTCTCTTCAGAACTTCGCAGTTTCTTCTGCTTCTAATTTACTTCACCATTCGGTCGTACCTCCAAGAGGGATCAATTTCAACGTGGTTAGTTTATTCAGCTGTCAAGTAGAGTCCCCTATCTGCCCCTTCTTTCAACATCAAGGTATCTCCCCAGCAAGAACCCCCCTCCTCTACTCTACCTCCCCCAGGACCCTCAGTTCATTGATTCCTCTCGCTCCTATCATCACTCATCACTGGTTCTCAACCCACCTTTCCACCCTCCAGAGCAAGCCTCCCTCCTCTACTCTACCCCCTCATTGATTTCTCTCACTCCTAGGATCACTCGTCACTGGATCCCAACCTACCTCGCCTCCAGAGCGGGCCTCCCCCGCCCCCAATCATTCTGTAGGCACAGCCCCTCTGCTGCGAGGGCCAACATCAATCACAGCCAGATCATGAATGTAGGGAGATGGCCCTCTTCTGCAGTGGATTCTTTCATTCATCCATCCTCCTCTCATATAGTTGCTGCCCACTTTTAAAATCGCTAGTATGCCTGGAGTGGGGGCTTCCTGTCTGCCGGGGCCACCAGAGGTTTTCCCTAATCGGCCTCAAGGGGTTTTTCCTCTCCACTGAGCGGCAGGTATACACATAGTCACATCCTACTAACAATTACTAATCTCCCTCTGTTTGTCCTTCTGGTCTTTTGTTTATGTTATGCGTTGGCATGTGCAGTCTTTTGTTTGTCTCACGGTGTGGGAGTTTTCGTGAGGTGCCGGGGTCCATCCTTTGGGGGCAAGTGAGTCTCACTTCCCGACCTCAGGGCTAGGCATCCGCCTCCCTTACCTTCAGGGGGTTCTCACCATGTGAGTCAGAGCGGACCCCGGCCAAACTCTGTCCTGTCGCAGCTCCTGCGCTTATCTTACCTCACTCGAGGCTCTGTTCTATTCTGCCTCTCTTTCAGGACGTGGTCACTCGTGCTGAGTCCTATACTAACCTCTATGCTTTGTCCTTATTTTCAGGTCCCAGGCAGCGTGGCGTCTCAGCCAATCAGGGGTTTTACTGAGCCCCTTACAGAAGTCTCAGATGCTGGGTACCTCTCTCATCTCCTCTCGAGGGGCGGCTCTCCGAGTCATAACCCTCATATGTGTTTTCGGTTGCTGGGTCCTCTGCCCCTGGGATGTGTCGGCATCGTCGCCCTCAGTCAGTGACCCCTTTTCTATCCTGTCTTCAGTTGCTGGGTCCTCGCCCCTGAGATGTGTCGGCATCATCGCCCTCAGTCAGCGACCATCTTTTCTATCCCGTTTCGGTTGCTGGGTCAACTGCTGCTGAAGTCGCATTGGCTCTGGTTTTTTATTGTAGCTTTCACACTCCTGAAGTCACTTTGGCTCTGGGTTTTTATTGTAACTTTCCCTTTGTTGAAGTCGCTTTGCCTCTAAGTTTTTATTGTAGCTTTCTCGCTCCTGAAGTCGCTTTGGCTCTGGGTTTTTATTGTAACTTTCCCTTTGTTGAAGTCGCTTTGCCTCTAAGTTTTTATTGTAGCTTTCTCGCTCCCGAAGTCGCTTTGGCTCCGGATTTTTATTGTAACTCTCGCGCTCCTGTCGCCTTGCCTCTAGTGGAAGCTGTTGTTGTTGCCTTTCTGTTTGGATATGTGGGTCCTTATCGTGGTGTTGTAAATGTTTTTGTTGTCTTGGTTCTGGGTTCTTTGGGCGACATTCCAGCTGTCTTTGTTTTTGGTCTGGCTGTGGTTTGTAATTTCTTTGCTGTTCTGTTTTAAACATTGGGTCATGATTGGTGTGGTGTTGTATTGAGGCATGATTGGTGTGGTGCTGTAATTGAAATTTCTGTGGCTCTGGTTCTTGATAAAGTCGTGATTTCTGCTGTTGTGTTTTGTGCTGTGTCTCCAAGTAATGCAAATCTGGCTGTTTGTGAATAAATGACATGTAATTCTCCTGTTGTTGACATTGTTTGTGTAAGTGTTGGTCCCAATGACATCCTGCTGCTGTTGGGGTCTGGCCTGTGACTCACTGCGATGCTGATTCTGCTGGTTTGTGTTACAGACAGTTGTGCAACGGCATTCCGTAATGTGCTGTGTTCGGTCTGGAGATGTCACTTGGACAGTTGCACGACGGTATTGTTCAATGTGCTGTGTTCGGTCTGGAGATGTCACTTGGGCAGTTGCACGACGGTATTGTTCAATGTGCTGTGTTCGGTCTGGAGATGTCACTTAGACAGTTGCATGACGGTATTGTTCAACGGGCTGTGTTCGGTCTAGAGATGTCACTTGGACAGTTGCACGATGGTATTGTTCAATGTGCTGTGTTCGGTCTGGAGATGTCACTTGGGCAGTTGCACGACGGTATTGTTCAATGTGCTGTGTTCGGTCTGGAGATGTCACTTGGGCAGTTGCACGACGGTATTGTTCAATGGGTGGATTTCGTTTGGAATATTTTACATTAACAGTTGCACGATAATAACTCTCAACGGGCTGTGGTTGGCCAGGAGATGCTACATGGACAGTTGCATGATAGTAACTCTCAACGTGCTGAGTGGGCTGCCTATTTGTTGAACTTATCCTGTCCTATCCTATTCATGTAGTATTTATGTTGTTGTTTTCTTTGTCGGTTCATGGTGAAAGGCATGATGGTTCCAGTGTTTCAGGCTGACTTACAATTGTCACAATTATAGCACATTATGTTTACATACAATTACCTATTTATCCAGTTGTTTATACTGAATCTAGGTAAAATACCTTGCTCAAGGGTACAACAGCAGTGTCCCTCATCTGGGTCAAGAGTCCAGAGCCCTAACCACTACTTCACACTGCTGGCCCTGAGTCTAGATACAAAGTAATGTGTTGATTTAAACCAAAGTAATGGTTTTGGAGACATTTTCTAGGGGAAACTGATATAAAGAAAAAACTACTTCAGATAATTCAAGAAAACAGAAAAATTGTTTAAACACATATAGTACAGTGGCTAAGATAAGAGTGTGTAATGAGCAAAACCAGGTGTCTGACCTTCATACATTTGTTTAAAATGTTGTGTTTGTGAAATAATAGAACAAAAAGTTTAACAGTTACACTGAAAAACACTTGTCACACTTTTAAAACACATCACTGGGTTTATGATTTGAAATGTGTTTAGGATTTAAACACCGTGTGGTGTTTTTTTAATATAAACTCTTGGACATGTTTATGATTTGTAACACTTTTTAAATATTCATACACGTTTATAACAGGGCTGGTGTTTAAAATCTAAACAAAAATGGCACAGATTAAACACATAACGTTTAACAATTATTTAGAGTTCCAAATGACTAAACACCAGTGTTACACCTAATGACATATAAACACTGCTGTTTAGGAATAGAGCACTTCTATTTTTTTTTTTTTTTACTATACACACATGCTATTTACCTACAAACATTTCACACGTCTGTGGTTTTACAGTGCAAATGAATGAAATGAAGACAGATGTAGCCATAATAGTCAAATTTAAAGTCACTGAAATTAAAATGTCCCAGGCTGAATATAATGCATGCTGTGACTTTGATGTTTTGTGTTTTTAAAATGTATTAATGATCAATGCAGTGATAAAATAACTGCAACTTTTATGCATGCTTTCCTGTTTAAATGGTTTACATCAATTATTATTTATTAGCAGACACCCTTATCCAGGGCGACTTACAATTGTTACAAGATATCACATTATACATTATCTCACATTATAATGATATCACTTTTCTTTTTTTTTTTTTTGTACATACAATTCCCCATTTATACAGTTGGGCTTTTACTGGAGCAATCTAGGTAAAGTAAAATGTGTGTTACTGCCTGACATAAAATTAGTCCCTGGTCTTCCCAGAATCTCCACAGTTTCAATATAATTCATAAATTATACTTTATTTCAAGCCAACGAAGCTCTCAGCTTAGTTTTTTTCTACAGCATAGTTTTGGATGATTAACAACTTTTGTTTTCATACCAAATCCAACAAAACAATCCATGCATTGCAGGTACAGGGACGGATCCAGTAAGGGGAGCAAAAAAAACATTTATGTTTTTTTTGCGCTCACGTATCAGGTGGTGTCTGGAATGATCCAAATGCAATTAAAACAGCGGGTGGAGGCGTGAAATAAATATATTTATAACTTGCCTGTAATGGAATGAGAGATGAAAAGTTCTGCTAGGAGAGAATAGTAGTGAGTAGCTGGCTGAGCCCAGCAACCCAGGAATCTTTTTTAAGGCGAGCAAAGCGAGGTGGGAATTATTTAAAACGAGGGCATCGAGCTGGCATCAAAACATTAAAAGTAAATCAACTCATTTTTGCTGATTAATCTACTATTTGTTATTGTAAAGCAAAACTTCAAAGAAAAGTTTAAAGTACCTGGTATTGACAGGCAGTCTCCCGTCGAAGTACCAACCACCAGATGCGGATTTATTAAATCCGGGGCCCTGGGCACAAACTTCCCACCCACCCACCGACCCACCGACCCACCGACCCACCGACCCACCGACCTACCGACCTACCGTCCTACCGTCCTACCGTCCCATTCACAAAGCCCCCTTGCCTCCTTGTGTAACTTTTCCACAAATTAGGCATTTTGTTTTGATTATGTATCAGGTTTTTAGTGTGTGTTTAATTGTATGGGGAAATCCGAAATGATTAAAACGGAAATCAGGAAAAATGCAAAATAATAACATATATTTCATAGGGCCCTACATCTGCTAAGCAATAACACACACACACACACACCTCAGCACGAAACGCAACACTATTTGCCCTCAATGCAACAATCACAAACACTCACACAGAGTACGTAACCACATGAAAACACAACATACTGTCTGTCTACACACCAATCCAGAGTCTGCAACAAGCAGCGATATCACCCAAAAGTGATGACGGTGCACTGTTAGCTATAAAACAACATGATGCCACTTTAGAGAATGTGTTCAATGCTAAATTCTAATTTCATAACAGAAATTATGGCAACAAGGCATGTTCCTAGGATTCGCTCAAGTTCACTCATATAACCTGCACAACCCAAACTCTAAGACATGAATCACACCACAATAGTCGTCCATTGTGCATTGCATTCAAGTTGTTTCAGATATTGTTTTTATAGTTGAGCATCAACAGAAAATGGAGAAAAAGTACCACTGCTAACACCTTCCTCCTCGATTTCCTCTTGGCGAACTCTGTTATGATGTCCTCAAAGTCCATTATTTTTAACAGTTCCGACTCGATCGCCATCAGCAATAACGCATTAAGCCGCCTTTGGCATATTGTTGATTTCAGCTCATTTTTCACTCTTGCCATCAATGAAAATGTGCGTTCCCCCTCACAGTTAGTAATGGGCAAGGTCAGAAAAAGTGCAATGAACACATTGGGAAATGTTGAATGGAGTCGGTTTGCCGCAGAATTAGAAGCAGTTGAGTAGGATATTTGTTTGTCTCTTCTTGAATGAAGAATTTGAACTGGATAAGTTCATCAGCGAAGTTGAGGTCAAGGTCATTTGAGTAAACAGCAGCAAGCTCTGTCACTGAGGTCAGACACGCCGTTTTCAAAGAGAACCCCAAAGCGATCGTTCAGCTCCTTATAGGCACCCAGTCGGTTATTGAGATAAGACAGTAACCTGTCGATTATCACATTGAAAGCCTCTACTCTAAATTTTTGGCTTCCATCAAGTGACACAGTAGGTTCCTATTTATTGACGTGATTTTTTGTAACAGCGAAGTTGCTTCGGCCTCCTTCTCCAATTTCCTTTTTGTAGAGCCATTCATGTAATGTTGTTGATCCATTTTTGACTAGCAGCTAGCCACTCTAAATTTTTCTCAGTAGTGAATTGACATTGCGTATAATTAGGTTGGGCAGGTTTATGCAAAATAGTTCACGGGACATTTCATGCACAGTTATTATTCGAAGGATTGTAAGCCTAAAATGTGTTTTGGGGAGATGAGGTAGTTACCGCTGCGAAAAAATAACTGTTGTTTGCTGTGTTTAAAACATACAAATTGACAGTATAGTCCAGTGACCATGACGCCGATTTCTAGTGCAAAGCGGTTGCATATTAAACACACACAGACCAAACGAATCCTAGATTAATGTTTTTATTTGAATCAGCTCACGTTCACATTATATCTACGAAAGGACTTGATTGTGTGTGAGTGTGTGTGTGTGCGCGTGTGTGCGTGTGTGTGTGTGTGTGTGCGCTTGTTTGTGTGTGTGCGCGTGTGAGTGTGTGTACGTTTGCATGTGTGTGCGCTCGCGTGTGTGTGTTGGTAGCTACTGTTAGAACATAAGAACATAAGAAAGTTTACAAACGAGAGGAGGCCATTCAGCCCATCTTGCTTGTTTGGTTGTTAGTAGCTTATTGATCCCAGAATCTCAACAAGCAGCTTCTTGAAGGATCCCAGGGTGTCAGCTTCAACAACATTACTGGGGAGTTGGTTCCAGACCCTCACAATTCTTTGTGTAAAAAAGTGCCTCCTATTTTCTGTTCTGAATGCCCCTTTATCTAATCTCCATTTGTGACCCCTGGTCCTTGTTTCTGTTTTCAGGTCAAAGAAGTCCCCTGGGTTGACATTGTCTATACCTTTTAGGATTTTGAATGCTTGAATCAGATCACCACGTAGTCTTCTTTGTTCAAGACTGATTAGATTCAATTCTTTTAGCCTGTCTGCATACAACATGCCTTTTAAACCCGGGATAATTCTGGTTGCTCTTCTTTGCACTCTTTCTAGAGCAGCAATATCCTTTTTGTAGCGAGGTGACCAGAACTGAACACAATATTCTAGGCGAGGTCTTACTAATGCATTGTAAATAGGGCTTCTGTTTTTTGGGTTTTATTAGTTGTGTTTTTTGGTGCTTATTTTTAGCTATTTTCGAGTTTTATGTAAATCGTTTTTTTTCGGGGCTTTCGTTTTTGATATACTATATTATGTGTGTCTTTGTTTCTGATTGCATCAATATGTGTGTGTGTGAGCTATTATGGGATTATATCCACCTGGCTTTCAATTTATTTCCATTATTTTCTAAGGTAGGTTCTCAAACACAAGATAACTATTTTGTCAGAATAGGCATTGTGAGCGTGCTCGTCTTGTGTGGTACAATGCCTGCGTGTGTATATGTGCTTGAATAGAAGAGGAAAAGGAATATTATTTGCCATAATTGCATGACTTTAAAAACAAAACAATCATATAAAAAGTCTACTGAATATTGTACAATGTCCACTGGACCAGCTGTGCAGTCCACAGGTAGTAACAAAACTCAAATAAAATCCTTAAACAGTTTATTAAGAATGCCACTGGTCCTCTGAGATTTATGAGAATTAAATTTGATTCCGTGACAACCTTTTACTCAGTTTTATTTTGGAACAGGTGAGTTTAATTTACACCACAACCCCCAGGACCCCATAGAGGTTGTTTGTTTTTTATTATGTTTTATAGTTCAGCTCCTCTCACGCCAGCTATGAGGTAAGCAATGCATCACCATGGCAACCCAATTAGCAGCACATGCTAGAGTGAGGTGTCGGAAAATAATTTTCGGTAATCTTCTTGTGTTCAGAATCAAGTTTATATTGTTTTAGTCCTCAATAAGGCACAGGTGTTGACCAGTAGTATTACTCTTCCTGATACCAAAGAAATCACATGATGCTGTGACATTTAAACTCTGTTCATATATAGAAATAGCAGTAATAGCAGAGTTCAAAACATTACCGGTATGTGGGATCAGGAAGGAAGTAAAACAAAACTCTGATTCTTTAGGCTCACATTTTAAACTGCAATATTGGATCAACATAAGCCAGTAACAAAAGTGTAAGGGAAGGGTAAAAAAAGAAGAATGACATTAAAGCTACTTACCTTTAAGTTTAAATAAAGATAGAGAATGGGAACAAAAGCACAGTAACCTTGCCATCTACCGCAGTAATATTATAGTAAATGGTGTTCAGGTGCTCTGTTGTTTAGAATGAATATGTGACTTAGTTATAACAGTCCCAAGATGTAAACTTTGAAATCTTTAACACTCAAACATTTTAAGCATCCCTGAAACTAATAACTTCACAGTCAGAAGATACTGTATATATTCCAATTTAATTAAATTTAATTAAATGACATATACATTGTATAGAAAACAAGAAATAAATGACGTTTTGGATGTGACCTCCAAACTCAGTGTAATTCACACTCCACATGAAACAGCAATATATGTTTTACTTGATGGTAGAGGTGACAATTCCAAAAAAGACCTGACCCATGTTCTGACAAGGCTTTCCAGCACACACTGCTTAACTGGTACAGTAAGGTGGGTTCACTTCAGACAACATGTGTAGAGACCAGTGGGCAGGTCAGGTGAGGTCTAAAACCAGAACAACCATGGTTGTTTTCATGTTGTCATAGAATGATATGTGAATTGGAAAAGCTAATTAGAATAGTTGGAATATTAACACATCTGGAATGAGAGAATTATTTATTGTGTACTTTTCTAAGTATACAAGTATTTATAACTGTCATAACCATTTCAGATTTTTTCTTTCCTTTTTTGGGATTTTGGTTTTGTTTATGAAGGACACAAAAACATGTGTTTGATATGCTGGAAAATAAATGTGAAGTATGTGTGGCTAGTAATGTACGGAACCCATAAGGTACATGCTGTAAAAATTAAAATGGGAGGCTGCTATCTTTTGTGCACGACTTACTATAATATCCTGTGCGCACAAGATAGCAAGTCGTGCTCATGAGAAAGCAAGTTGTGCTCACGAGATAGCAAGTCGTGCTCATGAGAAAGCAAGTTGTGCTCACGAGATAGCAAGTCGTGCTCATGAGAAAGTAAGTCATGCTCACGAGAAAGCAAGTCATGCTCACGAGAAAGCAAGTCGTGCTCACGAGAAAGCAAGTCGTGCTCACGAGATAGCAAGTGGTGCTCACGAGAAAGCAAGTCTTGCTCACGAGAAAGCAAGTCGTGCTCACGAGATAGCAAGTCGTGCTCACGAGATAGCAAGTCGTGCTCACGAGATAGTAAGTCGTGCTCACGAGATAGTAAACTCCCTTTTTAATTTACACCATGTCCCTTTAGGGGTTGCGTAGTAACGAGATTATTGAAAGGAAACAAATAATATGTTGCACGAGCATTTTCCAACCAATCAATCCATGAACTTTTTAGATCTTTATAGTACATCTAAATGGAAGCCTACTTATTTTAAAACACAGTCCTTTCAGCTATGTATTTTTGACATCCCATCTTTTTTGTGTTCCCTGGATAAATGGACAACGGTTGGAACGGAAATAAGCTGAAAGAGCTAGCTGCCCAACATTTCAATATGTTGTACATATCTTTCTCAAGGGAGCATGTGTTTGAATCATAACATTGGAGGTATTTATAGGTTTTTGACGGCATGGCGGCTTGTTTTGTTTATGTTCAAATCCATGGTTTTTTCTTACATGATGTAATGGTGTTCTATATATTGTGACATAATTTTTACATCTTTAAATCTGTATTAATTCTAATTAACATTAGTTTATAATGTTTTGACATTCCATCTTTAAATAAATAATATATGAATAATACATGTTTCATATATGTAAAATGTAAGTACAACATATGCAATGTAAAGCCATATGTTTTAAATATATGAACCATATATACCATATATGTAAGCAATATATGGTGCAGCTATCTCCCGGTAACCAGCCTTGCCAGCGACACTACCCTTTCACTGTAGGACTATTAAACCTTTGCGGTCCATTTATTCAGAGCATCTGAGGCACGTCAGGTCCAATTTCTTTTCACACGCGCAGTTTATTTTAGACACGCTGTTTAAAAGTATTTTTATCCAGTAAAAGAGGTTTAACTGCCCTACCCCTTGTTCGCTGTATTTTTCACATACCTCTTCATAGTCGTAAATACCGATAAGTCATCTCCTGATCACTCATTTTATCACCAAACTCCTCAATAATGCGATCCAAGTCATTATTTTATTACTATAACATCTCAAAAAGCTCTGCAAATGTCCGTGATATTATTTGAGTGCTGGATACCGAAGCAGCTATCTTGTTTGTTTATGTCTGTGTTATCTCTGTAGTGCCGGGGTGATGTGTATTGCTTTCGGCTTCTATCGGTCTCACTCGGCCAATGAATGGTTTTCTTGGCTTTTTCCAGAGAAAAAATGACTAGAGACCTGTATTTTATATCTTTTTGACCGGAAAGGGAAAATTGTAATGTCAGACCTAGTCCGACATAGGACCGCAAAGGGTTATAAGATATGGCACCAGCTGAATCAGTGAATTAAATTGTATTACATTTCTGTCCTTCTCCTCAGGGATTTCACACTGTCCTTCTCATAGGTGATTTCACACTGTCCTTCTCCTCAGGGATTTCACACTGTACTTCTCATAGGGGATTTCACACTGTCCTTTTCTCATAGTCGATTTCACACTGTCCTTCGCCTCAGGGATTTCACACTGTACTTCTCATAGAGGATTTCACACTGTCCTTTTCTCATAGTCGATTTCACACTGTCCTTCGCCTCAGGGATTTCACACTGTCCTTCTTATAGGTGATTTCACACTATCCTTCTCCTCAGGGATTTCACACTGTCTTTCTTCTCATGGATTTCACACTGTCCTCTTCAAAGATTTCACACCGTCGTTCTCCTCATCAATTTCATAATGTCCTTCTTATAGGTGATTTCACACTGTCCTTCTCACATGTGATTTCACACTGTCCTTCTCATAGGGGATTTCACACTGTCATTCTCCTCAGGGATTTCACACTGTCTCAAGGGGCTTTCATAATGTCCTCATAGGGGATCTCACACTGTCCTTTTCATAGGGAATTTAACAATATCCTTCTCCTCCGGGATTTCACACAGTCCTTCTCATAGGTGATTTCACACTGGGCTTCTCCTCAGGGCTTTCACACTGTATTTTTTTCTCATGGATTTCACACAATCCTTCTCCTCAGGAATTTCACACTGTCCTTCTCATAGGTGATTTCACACTGTACTCCTCAGGGATTTCACAATGTCTTTCTTGTCATGGATTTCACACTGTCTTTCTTCCCATGAATTTCACACTGTCCTCCTCAAAGATTTCACACCATCCTTATCCTCATCAATTTCACACTATCCTTCTCATAGGGGATTTCACACTGTCCTCCTCCTCCTCCTCCTCAGGGATTTCACACGGTCCTTCTCCTCATGGACTTCACACTGTCGTTCTTCTCATGGATTTAACACTATCATCCTCAAGGATTTAACACCATCCTTCTCCTCATCGCTTTCAGACTGTCATTCTCATAGGGGATTTAACATTGTTCTTCTCATAGGTGGTTTCACACTGTCCTTTTCCTCAGGGATTTCACACTGTCCTTCTCATAGGGATTTCACACTGTCCTTCTCAGAGGCGATTTCACACTGTCCTCCTGAAGGATTTCACACCATCCTTCTCCTCATCGATTTCACACTGTCCTTCTCATAGGAGATTTCACATTGTCCTTCTCATAGGGGATTTCACATTGTCCTTCTTAGGGATTTCACATTGTCCTTTTTATAGGGATTTCACACTGTCCTTCTCATAGGCGATTTCACACTGTCCATCTCCTCAAGGATTTCACACCATCCTTCTCCTCATCGATTTCACACTGTCCTTCTCATATGGGATTTCACACTGTCCTTCTCCTCATGGATTTCACACTGTCCTTCTCATAGGGGATTTCACACTGTCCTTCTCCTCACTGATTTCACACTGTCTTTCTAATCATGGATTTTACACCGTCCTTCTCCTAGGGGATTTCACACCGTCCTTCTCATAGGTGATTTCACACTGTCCTTCTCCGAGGTGATTTAACACTATCTTTCCCCTCAAGGATTTCACACCGTCCACATCCTCAGGGTTTTCTCAATATCCTTCTCCTCAGAGAGTTCAGACTGTCCTGCTCATAAGGGATTTCACACCGTCCATCTCATAGGTGATTTCACACTGTCCTTCTCATAGGTGATTTCACACTGTCCTTCTCCTCACTGATTTCACACTGTCTTTCTAATCATGGATTTTACACCGTCCTTCTCCTAGGGATTTCACACTGTCCTTCTCATAGCGGATTTCACACTGTCCCTCTCATAGGGATTACTCTTTGTCCTTCTCACTGTGGATTTCACACTGTCCTTTTCATAGGGAATTTCACAATGTCCTTCTCATTGGGATTTCACACTCTACTTCTCCTCATGGATTTCACACTGTCTTTCACACTGTCCTCCTCAAGGATTTCACACCATCCTTCTCCTCACCGATATCACACTGTCCTTCTCATAGGAGATGTCACATTGTCCTTCTCATAGGAAATTTCACACTGTCCTTCTCCTCAGGGATTTCACACTGTCCTTCTCATAGGTGATTTCACACTGTCCTTCTCCTCAGGGATTTCACACCGTCCTTCTCCTTAGGGATTTCACACTGTCCTTCATATATGTGATTTCACACTGTCCTTCTCCTCAGGGATTTCACACTGTCCCTCTCATAGGTGATTTCACATTGTCCTTCTCATAGGGGATTTCACATTGTCCTTCTCATAGGGGATTTCACACTGTCCTTCTCATAGGGGATTTCACACTGTCCTTCTCCTTAGGGATTTTACACTGTCCTTGGGATTTCACACTGTCCATCTCCTCAAGGATTTCACACTATCTTTCTTCTCATGGATTTCACACTGTCCTCCTCAAAGATTTCACACCATCCTTCTCCTCATCGATTTCACACTGTCCTTCTCCTAGGTGATTTCACACTGTCCTTCTCCTCAGGGATTTCACACCGTCCTTCTCATATGTGACTTCACACTGTCCATCTCCGAGGTGATTTAACACTATCTTTCCCATCAAGGATTTCACACCATCCACATCCTCACGGTTTTCTCAATATCCTTCTCCTCAGAGATTTCACACTGTCCTTCTCCTCACTGATTTCACACTGTCTTTCTAATCATGGATTTTACACCAGCCTTCTAATAGGGGATTTCACACTGTCCTTCTCATAGGTGATTTTACACAGTCCTTCTCATAGGTGATTTCATACTGTCCTCATCACTGATTTCACACTGTCTTTCTAATCATGGATTTTTCACCGTCTTTGTCCTAGCGGATTTCACACTTTCCTTCACAAAGCGGATTTCATACTGTCCCTCTCATAGGAGATTTCACACTGTCCTTCTCACAGTGGATTTCACACTGTCCTTTTCATAGGAATTTCACAATGTCCTTCTCATAGGAGATTTTACACTGTCCTTCTCCTCAGGGATTTCACACTGTCCTTCTCATAGGTGATTTCACACTGTCCTTCTCCTCAGGGATTTCACACCGTCCTTCTCCTTAGGGATTTCACACTGTCCTTCATATAGGTGATTTCACACTGTCCTTCTCCTCAGGGATTTCACACTGTCCTTCTCATAGGAGATTTCACATTGTCCTTCTCATAGGGGATTTCACATTGTCCTTCTCATAGGTGATTTCACACTGTCCTTCTCATAGGTGATTTCACATTGTCCTTCTTCTCAGGGATTTCACACTGTCCTTCTCATAGGGGATTTCACATTGACCTTTTTATAGGGAATTTCACACTGTCCTTCTCATAAGCGATTTCACACTGTCCATCTCCTCAAGGATTTCACACCATCCTTCTCCTCATCGATTTCACACTGTCTTTCTCATAGGGGATTTCACACTGTCCTTCTCAGGGATTTCACACCGTCCTTCTCATAGGTGATTTCACACTGTCCTTCTCCGAGGTGATTTAACACTATCTTTCCCCTCAAGGATTTCACACCGTCCTTCTCCTAGGGGATTTCACACTGTCCTTCTCATAGGGATTTCACACTGTCCTTCTCATAGGGATTTCACACTGTCCTTCTCACAGTGGATTTCTCACTGTCCTTTTCATAGGGAATTTCACACTGTCCTTCTCATAGGAGATTTCACACTGTCCTTCTCCTCAGGTATTTCACACTGTCCTTCTCATAGGTGATTTCACACTGTCCTTCTCCTCAGGGATTTCACACTGTCCTTCTCCTTAGGGATTTCACAGTGTCCTTCATGGATTTCACACTGTCCTTCTCATAGGGGATTTCACACTGTCCTTCTCCTCATGGATTTCACACTGTCCTTCTCATAGGGATTTCACACTGTCCTTCTCATAGGATTTCACACTGTCCTTCTCCTCAGGGATTTCACACTGTCCTTCTCATAGGGATTTCACACTGTCCTTCTCCTCAGGGATTTCACACTGTCTTTCTCCTCATGGATTTCACACCGTCCTTCTCATAGGGATTTCACACTGTCCTTCTCATAGCGATTTCACACTGTCCTTCTCCTCAGGGATTTCACACTGTCCTTCTCATCAGGGGATTTCACACTGTCCTTCTCATCAGGGATTTCACACTGTCCTTCTCATAGGGATTTCACACTGTCCTTCTCATAGGGATTTCACACTGTCCTTCTCATCAGGGATTTCACACTGTCCTTCTCATAGGGATTTCACACTGTCCTTCTCATAGGGATTTCACACTGTCCTTCTCATAGGGATTTCACACTGTCCTCCTCAAGGATTTCACACCATCCTTCTCCTCTTCGATTTCACACTGTCCTTCTCATAGGGATTTCACACTGTCCTTCTCATAGGGATTTCACACTGTCCTTCTCATAGGGATTTCACACTGTCCTTCTCATAGGGATTTCACACTGTCCTTCTCATAGGGATTTCACACTGTCCTTCTCATAGGGATTTCACACTGTCCTTCTCATCAGGGATTTCACACTGTCCTTCTCCTCAGGGATTTCACACTGTCCTTCTCATAGGGATTTCACACTGTCCTTCTCATCGGGGATTTCACACTGTCCTTCTCAAAGGGATTTCACACTGTCCTTCTCATAGGGATTTCACACTGTCCTTCTCATAGGGATTTCACACTGTCCTTCTCATCAGGGATTTCACACTGTCCTTCTCCTCAGGGATTTCACACTGTCCTTCTCATAGGAATTTCACACTGTCCTTCTCATAGAGATTTCATATTGTCCTTCTTCCTCATAGGATTTCATACTGTCCTTTTCATTAGGGATTTCACACTGTCTGTCTCTTCATGGATTTCATACTGTCCTTCTCATTGGGATTTCACACTGTCCTTCACATAGGGAATTTCACACTGTCCTTCTCATAGGGATTTCACACTGTCCTTCTCATAGGGATTTCACACTGTCCTTGTCATTGGGATTTCATACTGTCCATCTCCTCAGGGATTTCACACTGTCCTTCTCATAGGGATTTCACACCGTTCTTCTCCTCAGGGATTTCACACTGTCCTTCTCATAAGGGATTTCACACTGTCCTTCTCATAGGATTTCACACTGTCCTTCTCATAGGGATTTCACACTGTCCTTCTCATAGGGATTTCACACTGTCCTTCTCATAGGGATTTAGCACTGTCCTTCTCATATGGGATTACACACTGTCCTTCTCCTCAGGTATTTCACACTGTCCTTCTCATAGGGATTTCACACTGTCCTTCTCATAGGGATTTCACACTGTCCTTCTCATCAGGGATTTCACACTGTCCTTCTCATAGGGATTTCACACTGTCCTTCTCATAGGGATTTCACACTGTCCTTCTCATAGGGATTTCACACTGTCCTTCTCATAGGGATTTCACACTGTCCTTCTCATAGGGATTTCACACTGTCCTTCTCATAGGGATTTCACACTGTCCTTCTCATCAGGGATTTCACACTGTCCTTCTCATAGGGATTTCACACTGTCCTTCTCATAGGGATTTCACACTGTCCTTCTCATCAGGGATTTCACACTGTCCTTCTCATAGGGATTTCACACTGTCCTTCTCATAGGGATTTCACACTGTCCTTCTCATAGGGATTTCACACTGTCCTTCTCATAGGGATTTCACACTGTCCTTCTCATAGGGATTTCACACTGTCCTTCTCATAGGGATTTCACACTGTCCTTCTCATAGGGATTTCACACTGTCCTTGTCATAGGGATTTCACACTGTCCTTCTCATAGGGATTTCACACTGTCCTTCTCATAGGGATTTCACACTGTCCTTCTAGTGGATTTCACACTGTCCTCTCGGGATTTCACACTGTCCTTCTCATAGGGATTTCACACTGTCCTTCTCATAGGGATTTCACACTGTCCTTCTCATAGGGATTTCACACTGTCCTTCTCATCAGGGATTTCACACTGTCCTTCTCATAGGGGATTTCACACTGTCCTTCTCATAGGGGATTTCACACTGTCCTTCTCATAGTGGATTTCACACTGTCCTTCTCATAGGGATTTCACAATGTCCTTCTCATCAGGATTTCACACTGTCCTTCTCATAGGGATTTCACACTGTCCTTCTCATAGGGATTTCACACTGTCCTTCTCATAGGGATTTCACACTGTCCTTCTGATAGGGATTTCACACTGTCCTTCTCATAGGGATTTCACACTGTCCTTCTCATCAGGGATTTCACACTGTCCTTCTCATAGGGATTTCACACTGTCCTTCTCATAGGGATTTCACACTGTCCTTCTCATAGGGATTTCACACTGTCCTTCTCATCAGGGATTTCACACTGTCCTTCTCATAGGGATTTCACACTGTCCTTCTCATAGGGATTTCACACTGTCCTTCTCATAGGGATTTCACACTGTCCTTCTCATCAGGGATTTCACACTGTCCTTCTCATAGGGATTTCACACTGTCCTTCTCATAGGGATTTCACACTGTCCTTCTCATAGGGATTTCACACTGTCCTTCTCATAGGGATTTCACACTGTCCTTCTCCTCAGGGATTTCACACTGTCCTTCTCATAGGGATTTCACACTGTCCTTCTCATAGGGATTTCACACTGTCCTTCTCATAGGGATTTCACACTGTCCTTCTCATAGGGATTTCACACTGTCCTTCTCATAGGGATTTCACACTGTCCTTCTCATAGGGGATTTCACACTGTCCTTCTCCTCAGGGATTTCACACTGTCTTTCTCCTCATGGATTTCACACCGTCCTTCTCCTAGGGATTTCACACTGTCCTTCTCATAGGGATTTCACACTGTCCTTCTCATAGGGATTTCACACTGTCCTTCTCATAGGGATTTCACACTGTCCTTCTCCTCAGGGATTTCACACTGTCCTTCTCATAGGGATTTCACACTGTCCTTCTCATAGGGATTTCACACTGTCCTTCTCATAGGGATTTCACACTGTCCTTCTCATAGGGATTTCACACTGTCCTTCTCATAGGATTTCACACTGTCCTTCTCATAGGGATTTCACACTGTCCTTCTCATAGGGATTTCACACTGTCCTTCTCATCAGGGATTTCACACTGTCCTTCTCATAGGGATTTCACACTGTCCTTCTCATAGGGATTTCACACTGTCCTTCTCATCAGGGATTTCACACTGTCCTTCTCATAGGGATTTCACACTGTCCTTCTCATAGGGATTTCACACTGTCCTTCTCATAGGGATTTCACACTGTCCTTCTCATAGGGATTTCACACTGTCCTTCTCATCAGGGATTTCACACTGTCCTTCTCATAGGGATTTCACACTGTCCTTCTCATAGGGATTTCACACTGTCCTTCTCATAGGGATTTCACACTGTCCTTCTCATAGGGATTTCACACTGTCCTTCTCATAGGGATTTCACACTGTCCTTCTCATCAGGGATTTCACACTGTCCTTCTCATAGGGATTTCACACTGTCCTTCTCATCAGGGATTTCACACTGTCCTTCTCATAGGGATTTCACACTGTCCTTCTCATAGGGATTTCACACTGTCCTTCTCATAGGGATTTCACACTGTCCTTCTCATAGGGATTTCACACTGTCCTTCTCATCAGGGATTTCACACTGTCCTTCTCATAGGGATTTCACACTGTCCTTCTCATCAGGGATTTCACACTGTCCTTCTCATAGGGATTTCACACTGTCCTTCTCATAGGGATTTCACACTGTCCTTCTCATAGGGATTTCACACTGTCCTTCTCATAGGGATTTCACACTGTCCTTCTCATAGGGATTTCACACTGTCCTTCTCATAGGGATTTCACACTGTCCTTCTCATAGGGATTTCACACTGTCCTTCTCATCAGGGATTTCACACTGTCCTTCTCATAGGGATTTCACACTGTCCTTCTCATAGGGATTTCACACTGTCCTTCTCATAGGGATTTCACACTGTCCTTCTCATAGGGATTTCACACTGTCCTTCTCATAGGGATTTCACACTGTCCTTCTCATAGGGATTTCACACTGTCCTTCTCATCAGGGATTTCACACTGTCCTTCTCATAGGGATTTCACACTGTCCTTCTCATAGGGACTTCACACTGTCCTTCTCCTAGGGATTTCACACTGTCCTTCTCATAGGGATTTCACACTGTCCTTCTCCTAGAGATTTCACACTGTCTTTCTCATATGGATTTTTCACCGTCCTTCTCCTAGGGTTTTCACACTGTCCTTCTCATAAGCGGATTTCACACTGTCCTTCTCATTGGGGATTTCAAACTGTCCATCTCAAAGGGGATTTCACACTGTCCTTCTCATAGGAGATTTCACACTGTCCTTCTCATAGGATTTCACACTGTCCTTCTCATAGGGATTTCACACTGTCCTTCTCATCAGGGATTTCACACTGTCCTTCTCATAGGGGATTTCACACTGTCCTTCTCATAGGGATTTCACACTGTCCTTCTCATAGGGATTTCACACTGTCCTTCTCATAGGGATTTCACACTGTCCTTCTCCTCAGGGATTTCACACTGTCCTTCTCATAGGGATTTCACACTGTCCTTCACATAGGGATTTCACACTGTCCTTCTCATAGGGATTTCACACTGTCCTTCTCATAGGGATTTCACACTGTCCTTCTCATAGGGATTTCACACTGTCCTTCTCATAGGGATTTCACACTGTCCTTCTCATAGGGATTTCACACTGTCCTTCTCATCAGGGATTTCACACTGTCCTTCTCATAGGGATTTCACACTGTCCTTCTCATAGGGATTTCACACTGTCCTTCTCATAGGGATTTCACACTGTCCTTCTCATAGGGATTTCACACTGTCCTTCTCATAGGGATTTCACACTGTCCTTCTCATAGGGATTTCACACTGTCCTTCTCATAGGGATTTCACACTGTCCTTCTCATAGGGATTTCACACTGTCCTTCTCATAGGGATTTCACACTGTCCTTCTCATAGGGATTTCACACTGTCCTTCTCATCAGGGATTTCACACTGTCCTTCTCATAGGGATTTCACACTGTCCTTCTCATAGGGATTTCACACTGTCCTTCTCATAGGGATTTCACACTGTCCTTCTCATAGGGATTTCACACTGTCCTTCTCATAGGGATTTCACACTGTCCTTCTCATCAGGGATTTCACACTGTCCTTCTCATAGGGATTTCACACTGTCCTTCTCATAGGGATTTCACACTGTCCTTCTCATAGGGATTTCACACTGTCCTTCTCATCAGGGATTTCACACTGTCCTTCTCATAGGGATTTCACACTGTCCTTCTCATAGGGATTTCACACTGTCCTTCTCATAGGGATTTCACACTGTCCTTCTCATCAGGGATTTCACACTGTCCTTCTCATAGGGATTTCACACTGTCCTTCTCATAGGGATTTCACACTGTCCTTCTCATAGGGATTTCACACTGTCCTTCTCATAGGGATTTCACACTGTCCTTCTCATAGGGATTTCACACTGTCCTTCTCATCAGGGATTTCACACTGTCCTTCTCATAGGGATTTCACACTGTCCTTCTCATAGGGATTTCACACTGTCCTTCTCATAGGGATTTCACACTGTCCTTCTCATAGGGATTTCACACTGTCCTTCTCATAGGGATTTCACACTGTCCTTCTCATAGGGATTTCACACTGTCCTTCTCATAGGGATTTCACACTGTCCTTCTCATAGGGATTTCACACTGTCCTTCTCATAGGGATTTCACACTGTCCTTCTCATAGGGATTTCACACTGTCCTTCTCATAGGGATTTCACACTGTCCTTCTCATAGGGATTTCACACTGTCCTTCTCATAGGGATTTCACACTGTCCTTCTCATAGGGATTTCACACTGTCCTTCTCATAGGGATTTCACACTGTCCTTCTCATAGGGATTTCACACTGTCCTTCTCATAGGGATTTCACACTGTCCTTCTCATCAGGGATTTCACACTGTCCTTCTCATAGGGATTTCACACTGTCCTTCTCATCAGGGATTTCACACTGTCCTTCTCATAGGGATTTCACACTGTCCTTCTCATAGGGATTTCACACTGTCCTTCTCATCAGGGATTTCACACTGTCCTTCTCATAGGGATTTCACACTGTCCTTCTCATAGGGATTTCACACTGTCCTTCTCATCAGGGATTTCACACTGTCCTTCTCATAGGGATTTCACACTGTCCTTCTCATAGGGATTTCACACTGTCCTTCTCATCAGGGATTTCACACTGTCCTTCTCATAGGGATTTCACACTGTCCTTCTCATAGGGATTTCACACTGTCCTTCTCATAGGGATTTCACACTGTCCTTCTCATAGGGATTTCACACTGTCCTTCTCATCAGGGATTTCACACTGTCCTTCTCATAGGGATTTCACACTGTCCTTCTCATAGGGATTTCACACTGTCCTTCTCATAGGGATTTCACACTGTCCTTCTCATCAGGGATTTCACACTGTCCTTCTCATCAGGGATTTCACACTGTCCTTCTCATAGGGATTTCACACTGTCCTTCTCATAGGGATTTCACACTGTCCTTCTCATAGGGATTTCACACTGTCCTTCTCATAGGGATTTCACACTGTCCTTCTCATAGGGATTTCACACTGTCCTTCTCATAGGGATTTCACACTGTCCTTCTCATAGGGATTTCACACTGTCCTTCTCATAGGGATTTCACACTGTCCTTCTCATAGGGATTTCACACTGTCCTTCTCATAGGGATTTCACACTGTCCTTCTCATAGGGATTTCACACTGTCCTTCTCATAGGGATTTCACACTGTCCTTCTCATAGGGATTTCACACTGTCCTTCTCATCAGGGATTTCACACTGTCCTTCTCATAGGGATTTCACACTGTCCTTCTCATAGGGATTTCACACTGTCCTTCTCATAGGGATTTCACACTGTCCTTCTCATAGGGATTTCACACTGTCCTTCTCATAGGGATTTCACACTGTCCTTCTCATCAGGGATTTCACACTGTCCTTCTCATAGGGATTTCACACTGTCCTTCTCATAGGGATTTCACACTGTCCTTCTCATAGGGATTTCACACTGTCCTTCTCATAGGGATTTCACACTGTCCTTCTCATCAGGGATTTCACACTGTCCTTCTCATAGGGATTTCACACTGTCCTTCTCATAGGGATTTCACACTGTCCTTCTCATAGGGATTTCACACTGTCCTTCTCATAGGGATTTCACACTGTCCTTCTCATAGGGATTTCACACTGTCCTTCTCATAGGGATTTCACACTGTCCTTCTCATAGGGATTTCACACTGTCCTTCTCATAGGGATTTCACACTGTCCTTCTCATAGGGATTTCACACTGTCCTTCTCATAGGGATTTCACACTGTCCTTCTCATAGGGATTTCACACTGTCCTTCTCATAGGGATTTCACACTGTCCTTCTCATAGGGATTTCACACTGTCCTTCTCATAGGGATTTCACACTGTCCTTCTCATAGGGATTTCACACTGTCCTTCTCATAGGGATTTCACACTGTCCTTCTCATCAGGGATTTCACACTGTCCTTCTCATAGGGATTTCACACTGTCCTTCTCATAGGGATTTCACACTGTCCTTCTCATAGGGATTTCACACTGTCCTTCTCATAGGGATTTCACACTGTCCTTCTCATAGGGATTTCACACTGTCCTTCTCATAGGGATTTCACACTGTCCTTCTCATAGGGATTTCACACTGTCCTTCTCATAGGGATTTCACACTGTCCTTCTCATAGGGATTTCACACTGTCCTTCTCATAGGGATTTCACACTGTCCTTCTCATAGGGATTTCACACTGTCCTTCTCATAGGGATTTCACACTGTCCTTCTCATAGGGATTTCACACTGTCCTTCTCATAGGGATTTCACACTGTCCTTCTCATAGGGATTTCACACTGTCCTTCTCATAGGGATTTCACACTGTCCTTCTCATAGGGATTTCACACTGTCCTTCTCATAGGGATTTCACACTGTCCTTCTCATAGGGATTTCACACTGTCCTTCTCATCAGGGATTTCACACTGTCCTTCTCATAGGGATTTCACACTGTCCTTCTCATAGGGATTTCACACTGTCCTTCTCATAGGGATTTCACACTGTCCTTCTCATAGGGATTTCACACTGTCCTTCTCATAGGGATTTCACACTGTCCTTCTCATAGGGATTTCACACTGTCCTTCTCATAGGGATTTCACACTGTCCTTCTCATCAGGGATTTCACACTGTCCTTCTCATAGGGATTTCACACTGTCCTTCTCATAGGGATTTCACACTGTCCTTCTCATAGGGATTTCACACTGTCCTTCTCATAGGGATTTCACACTGTCCTTCTCATAGGGATTTCACACTGTCCTTCTCATAGGGATTTCACACTGTCCTTCTCATAGGGATTTCACACTGTCCTTCTCATAGGGATTTCACACTGTCCTTCTCATAGGGATTTCACACTGTCCTTCTCATAGGGATTTCACACTGTCCTTCTCATAGGGATTTCACACTGTCCTTCTCATAGGGATTTCACACTGTCCTTCTCATAGGGATTTCACACTGTCCTTCTCATAGGGATTTCACACTGTCCTTCTCATAGGGATTTCACACTGTCCTTCTCATAGGGATTTCACACTGTCCTTCTCATAGGGATTTCACACTGTCCTTCTCATCAGGGATTTCACACTGTCCTTCTCATAGGGATTTCACACTGTCCTTCTCATAGGGATTTCACACTGTCCTTCTCATAGGGATTTCACACTGTCCTTCTCATAGGGATTTCACACTGTCCTTCTCATCAGGGATTTCACACTGTCCTTCTCATAGGGATTTCACACTGTCCTTCTCATAGGGATTTCACACTGTCCTTCTCATAGGGATTTCACACTGTCCTTCTCATCAGGGATTTCACACTGTCCTTCTCATAGGGATTTCACACTGTCCTTCTCATAGGGATTTCACACTGTCCTTCTCATAGGGATTTCACACTGTCCTTCTCATAGGGATTTCACACTGTCCTTCTCATAGGGATTTCACACTGTCCTTCTCATCAGGGATTTCACACTGTCCTTCTCATAGGGATTTCACACTGTCCTTCTCATAGGGATTTCACACTGTCCTTCTCATAGGGATTTCACACTGTCCTTCTCATAGGGATTTCACACTGTCCTTCTCATAGGGATTTCACACTGTCCTTCTCATAGGGATTTCACACTGTCCTTCTCATAGGGATTTCACACTGTCCTTCTCATAGGGATTTCACACTGTCCTTCTCATAGGGATTTCACACTGTCCTTCTCATCAGGGATTTCACACTGTCCTTCTCATAGGGATTTCACACTGTCCTTCTCATAGGGATTTCACACTGTCCTTCTCATAGGGATTTCACACTGTCCTTCTCATAGGGATTTCACACTGTCCTTCTCATAGGGATTTCACACTGTCCTTCTCATAGGGATTTCACACTGTCCTTCTCATCAGGGATTTCACACTGTCCTTCTCATAGGGATTTCACACTGTCCTTCTCATAGGGATTTCACACTGTCCTTCTCATGGATTTCACACTGTCCTTCTCATCGATTTCACACTTTCCTTCTCCTCAGGGATTTCACACTGTCCTTCTCAGAGGTGATTTCACACTGTCCTCCTTAGGGATTTCACACCATCCTTCTCCTCATCGATTTCACACTGTCCTTCTCATAGGGATTTCACACTGTCCTTCTCATAGGGATTTCACACTGTCCTTCTCATAGGGATTTCACACTGTCCTTCTCATAGGGATTTCACACTGTCCTTCTCATAGGGATTTCACACTGTCCTTCTCATAGGGATTTCACACTGTCCTTCTCATAGGGGATTTCACACTGTCCTTCTCCTCAGGGATTTCACACTGTCCTTCTCCTCAGGGATTTCACACTGTCCTTCTCCTCAGGGATTTCACACTGTCCTTCTCATAGGGGATTTCACACTGTCCTTCTCATAGGGTATTTCACACTGTCCTTCTCATCAGGGATTTCACACTGTCCTTCTCATAGGGATTTCACACTGTCCTTCTCATAGGGATTTCACACTGTCCTTCTCATAGGGATTTCACACTGTCCTTCTCATAGGGATTTCACACTGTCCTTCTCATAGGGATTTCACACTGTCCTTCTCATAGGGATTTCACACTGTCCTTCTCATAGGGATTTCACACTGTCCTTCTCATAGGGATTTCACACTGTCCTTCTCATAGGGATTTCACACTGTCCTTCTCATAGGGATTTCACACTGTCCTTCTCATAGGGATTTCACACTGTCCTTCTCATAGGGATTTCACACTGTCCTTCTCATAGGGATTTCACACTGTCCTTCTCATAGGGATTTCACACTGTCCTTCTCATTTAAGGGATTTCACACTGTCCTTCTCATCGATTTCACACTGTCCTTCTCCTCAGGGATTTCACACTGTCCTTCTCATAGGGGATTTCACACTGTCCTTCTCATAGGGATTTCACACTGTCCTTCTCATAGGGATTTCACACTGTCCTTCTCATAGGGATTTCACACTGTCCTTCTCATAGGGATTTCACACTGTCCTTCTCCTCAGGGATTTCACACTGTCCTTCTCATAGGGATTTCACACTGTCCTTCTCCTCAGGGATTTCACACTGTCCTTCTCATAGGTGATTTCACACTGTCCTTCTCATAGGGATTTCACACTGTCCTTCTCATAGGGATTTCACACTGTCCTTCTCATAGGATTTCACACTGTCCTTCTCATAGGGATTTCACACTGTCCTTCTCCTCAGGGATTTCACACTGTCCTTCTCATAGGGATTTCACACTGTCCTTCTCATAGGGATTTCACACTGTCCTTCTCATCAGGGATTTCACACTGTCCTTCT